>OZ005650.1:102659563-103294563 GCA_963930645.1 Salticus scenicus | reverse complement strand
AAATGTCTGTATGTTTAAATACAGATAAAAAAAATATTTTATTTCTAATATTTTTAATTCTAAATTTACAATATTAGCATACCAATTTTAAATTTATAGGATACTCACGAGTTAAATTTTATTTTTTTCGATAATGAGTTTTGATAGAAGGGCTTAGGCTTGAAGGCTTGTAAAACTCTATATATTACTCAGTCGTCATTTGTCAGAAGTCTTGTTTTCAAAGTCAATATTGTATAAATAACCCTATTTTAAAGGAAGTGGGATCAGGGAGCTGGTTTATGCATGACCTTACAGTAGAAGAAATAAATTCCACTCCCACCCACCCTAATAGATATACTATATATATACTATATATATAGACTACAGCGCCATCTACAATGATTGGCTAAAGAAATATAATTTTAGCAACCAACTGAGAAATATAACATTAAAATCCAACTGATAACTTTAGAAACCAACCATCATATCAACCAACCAACCAACTGAAAAAAAAAAAAAAAAAAAAAAAAAAAAAAATTTTTTTTTTTTTTTTTTTTTTTTTTTTTTTTTTTTTTGAGTGGGCGTGGCTTGGATTCATTCTTTATAAATAGCCGTATTCAAACCTTCAAACCTTCATTCTGTCTGCTAACATTGAATTGTATCAGGATCATGGAGAATTTCATAAGATATGACCTGCCTGAAGATCCTAAATCTGAGTTCTGGATTCGAGTAAAATCTAATAAACCTGGCATTGAAAGACTCAGAAAAATATCTCTCGAAGGCATTTTTAGAAATAAAAATATTCCGATAGTGGATCGTATTGACGGGACCCTTTTAATGCAGGCAGACGGAGCCTTAGCCGCGAATTCAGCAACCATCGACCGTTTCAACGAATTTTATCTGAAACATAAAATGGATGGGTCCGAAATCCGTTTGGATGAAAATCTGGTTCTCAAGCCAAACTGCATTGTAGTTGTGAATGAATACATTCGTGGGGGACCTTTTGGCGGCACTAGATTAATTTTTCTTTACCACGACGTTGAAAAAAATGAAGCTGTGTGTAAAAGTCCTAAAACGGGTACCGAAGTCAGAATATCTCAGTCCGTACGCACTGGACGGTTTCCTATCGAATTGGGATTCGCCAGATCCATTCATATCTATCGAGATGCGATCGACGATTTGAAAATGGTTGTCAGTTTGATCGGATATAAAGATCCTGTTTCCTGGGTCTTGTATCGTGTGAATCAATTGAAACAGATATTGGCCGTAGAGTTTTAATTTAAAAATACAACCTTGAAAAAAAAAAAAAAAAAAAAAAAAAAAAAAAAAAAAAAAAATTTTTTTTTTTTTTTTTTTTTTTTTTTTTTTTTTTTTTTTGAGTGGGCGTGGCTTGGATTCATTCTTTATAAATAGCCGTCTGTCTGCATCTAGCTAACATTGAATTGTATCAGGATCATGGAGAATTTCATACGATATGAGTTTATGGACCGCTCTATGTTGAAAATGCTCACAGTCAAAATAACGCTGTCCCACAAACTCGATACACCCGATGTTGAAAAACTAATTGAAACGTATAGCTTATTACGATAGCATGTCTCCTGAGTCTGTCCTGGCGAATGGTGTTATCAAGTTTGGATTCTACAATGTTTAGTTGTTACGGTGTTGCAGAGACAAAATGTGTATGTTTCTTTTAAAACAATGATAGACACCTATGGTTATATTGGCTGATCCGTTTGGCTAGTCTAAAAATAACCATAAAAAATATCACGTGTCAATATTTTTAGCCATCCTGTTTTCAAGGACTACAAATAACTTTATCTCATCCGGACTGTTTTAAAGGATATGGGTTTACTATAAAAGCCGCTGCTCAGAGCTTACAGTTTCATTCGCTCACTAGCTCTCAAGTCATGTGGATGCGATTATTTTTCCCAGGCCAGATCGGCTTGAGGTCCGCCCTAGCCTCTGACGGAAAGACTTACGTTTCGGCTGTAGATGTGGGCGTGATGCTCAAATTCAACGATATTCATGAATTTGCCAACTATCGGGCCACCAAGCATCTAGATATGTTTCCAGTCTTTGAAATATACGAGATGTTCGACTACGTGAGCCTGTTCTCAGACGTAGATGAAATGCAGAGGCTCTGGAGACACGGAAGGGTCGCTGCCGACTTTCCCATGTCTTCGGAGTACGTATTTGATGTTCATATCGAATCTGAGGGGAATGCCAGGTTGCAGGACTGGCTGCAAATCTATACTGACCTCTTCAGAAATGACCTGTTCGAGGGGCCTCGTGTCAAGTCCAAGAGATTGGCTCCCACCAACGAATGTAAAGTCTGCCTGACGGAAGAGAGCCAGGTGGCGTTCTTCGACTGCGGGCACGTGGTGTGCTGCATGGCCTGTTCGGACAGACTCGAATATTGTCCTGTCTGCCGAACGGTCATTGCGGAAAAGAGACGAGTCTATGTACAATAGATGTGAAAAATATTTAAAAAACTTGTGTCAAACGAGGCTTCCTCATGTCTTGACGACGATGGAAGCCTCGTTTGACACATTTTTTTTAAAGCGATAGGCTACCAATCTTGGATTTGTGAAAAAAAATAACTTGTAAATATTTATCGGTTTAGACGGTACTTTATGGGAGTCCATTGAATATAAGTAATTTAAAAAATTTCAAGATTTGTGAAAAAATAAACTTAGAAATAAAAAATATAAAATCGAAATGAAAAGAATAAATTTAGAAAAAATTTCGAGATTGGTTAAAAATGACAAAGTCCCAAAAAAAAAAAAAAAAAAAAAAAAAATATAGATGTATAAAATCAGCCATGGTGTATATAGCCATGCCACACCCACCTTGAAAAAAAAAAAAAAAAAAAAAAAAAAAAAAAAAAAAAAAAAAAAAAATTTTTTTTTTTTTTTTTTTTTTTTTTTTTTTTTAAGGTTGATTGATTGGTTGATTGACTCTAGCTAACATATATATATGCCGGTTTGTCTTCTAACAGAATCATTTGCATCGTGGAAATGAATTTCATACGATATGAGTTTATGGACCTGCTCCGAAATTGTGTTCGACTTGCCTTACGTCTAGAGACCTGCGAAATGATGTTGGAATCTGAGTTTGCCCGGTCTATTTTGAAAATGCTCACAGTGTATTTTCAGAATCACACTAATCGCGAGATGGCCAGAATAGATACAGCCGAAAAGGCATTTAGAATGTTGATAGGCCAATTGAAATGCATAGCGTATTGTGACTATGATAGCATGCCTCCTGAGGTTAAGAGTCTGTTGGCTGAAGATATTGTGCAACCTTATCAAGTTTGGGTTCTACAATGCCTAATTGTTACAGCATGTACTGTTGCAGAGTGCTGGACAAACTGTAAAGTGTGTATGTTTGATGTAGCTTTTGAAACGCTGATAGACATGTTGGACACTTATGGCTATATTGCCTGTATCGAACGCGACCTAGATCGTAACTATAATCCGTTTGGTAATCCGAGCGAAATTGTCTTGTTCGCCGGTCTAAAAATAACCAATTAGAACGCGGCCATCCTGTTTTCAAGGACTTATGTAACGATTCGTATAAATAGCTATCGCATCCTGTTTTCATAGATAAGCTCGCTACTATAAAGGCCAGTGCTCAGCGCTTGCAGTTTCATTAATTCACTGCCTCTCGAGTCATGTGGATGAAAATATTTTTCCCCGGCAAGATCGGTTTGAGAGCCACCCTAGCCTCTGATGGAATGGTTTACGTTTCGGCCGTAGACGTGGGTGAGATGCTGCAATTTAATGACAATTACGAGTTTGCTAAGAATCGTGTCATCAAATACATAGCCAATGCATTTCCAGTTTTTGAGATTGAAGAAATGTTCACCTACGTAGGCCTGTTTTCAGCGTTTTTAGACGTAGTTGAAATGCAGATGCTCTGGAGACATGGACGGGTCGCCGCTAATTTTCCAGTGTCTACGGAAGATATATTCGACGTTCATGTTGAAACGCAGGGAGAGGTAAAATTGCAGGACTGGCTTCAAACATATGCGGACCTCTTTAAAAATCAACTGTTGGACAGACCGGTTGAAGAGATCGAGTGCCCAGGCCTTACTTGTGACAAGACACAACTCGAAAACAGATTGACTACCTTTCGCATCTCTCCGTTTGGAGATGATACTAAATCGATAGCCGAATGCGGCATGTTTTACTTAAAGTATGGAGATTTCGTACAATGTCTTACTGCAAAGTGATCTTGCATGATTGGAAACCTTACGATAATCCGCTGAAAGAACATATTCGCAAGAGTCCAAGATGCCCGTATTTAATTGGTTTAACCGATTGGAAAAGGCCTATGAATAAAACGAAGAACGAATGCAAGGTCTGTTTGACAGAAGAGAGCGAAGTCGCATTCTTTAACTGTGGGCATGTAGTATGCTGTCTGGCTTGTTCCAAAAAGATGGTAAATTGTCCCATATGTAGAAAAGCTATTGTAGAAAAGAGAAGAGTGTATATCCAGTAATTAAAAAGCCACACCCACTCTTAAAAAAAAAAAAAAAAAAAAAAAAAAAAAATTTTTTTTTTTTTTTTTTTTTTTTTTTTAGTGGGCGTGGCTTAGCTATATCTATTTGTATTAATGTGATCGTGCCTATAAAAATGCAGGTTTGTGTTCTAAAGGAATCATTTACATCATGTTCTTCCAATTTCGTGTGCTCGAAAATGAGTTTCGTATCGTACTCAGGGATTGTGTTCGTCTTGCCTCTCGTCAAGAGACCTGCGAAGTGTTAGAATCTCCATTTACCCGCTCTATTTTGAAATTGCTGAAAGTATATTTTCAGAATTCATCTAGTGACTCGGAGGACATACCTGATACTGTCGAAAGGGTTATTAAGAGGTTGGATGTCAGATTGAGGAATATCATACATTCTAACTACAGTATAATCTCTCCTGATATTAAAAGTCTGTTCGGTAAGGAAATGTTGCCACATAACCATTGGAGTTATCAAGTTTGGGTTTTAAACTGTTTGATTGTTACAGCATCTACCGTTGCAGACTATGCAGAACAATTCAAAGTGGATATTTTCGATATGGTTTTTGAAGTATTGTTTCAAAAGTTGAAATATTACGGTTATATTAAACGCATTGATGATGACCTGTCTCGCAACCACGATCCGTTTGGTAATCTAAGTAAAAGAGTACTGTTGGCAAGTGTATAAAAACTTACCAAATATAACCTTGAAAAAAAAAAAAAAAAAAAAAAAAAAAAAAAAAAAAAAAAAATTTTTTTTTTTTTTTTTTTTTTTTTTTTTTTTTTTTTTTTTTTTTTTGTGGGCGTGGCTTAAATTAATTAATACTTGAAAAAACCTGGCTATATAAATGTGAGTTTACGTTCAAAATATATCATTGGTATCATGTCTATCCGAGGTGATTTTCGTAGACTACTCCAAGATTGCGTTCGTCTCGCCTCTCGTGAAAAGGCCTACGGAATGTTCAAATTTAAATTTGCCTACTGCATTTTGAGAAAGCTTGAACTATATTTTCAGACCCCCGCTAGCCGTTTGCAAATTAGACTGGATTCAGTTGAAAAGATGATTTCCAGGTTGGACATGAAATTGAGGCTTGCTTTACATTATGACGATGTTCGGTCCGATCCTGATGTTAGATGTCTGTTGGGCGAGAAAAAGTTGCCACGTGTCCATTGGCGTTATCAAGCTTGGGTCTTGAAATATTTGATTCTTACAACAAATACTATTGTAGATTGTACAGAACAATTGAAAGTAGATATTTTTGATAAGGCTTTTGAATTAATGATGAAAAAGATTGACTGTTATGTTTATATTAGATTTATGAAAGGCGAGCTAGCTGACAAAGACGATCCGAGTGAAATAGCCCAGAAGCGAGAGTTATCAATGACTAATATTACCAATACAGATTTAGAAAATTCTCAATTACTGTGTAATATTTGTTTTAGCAGAGAGAGACAAATTGTTTTTGAAGATTGTAAGCATTTCGTTTGTTGTAAAAGCTGTTCAAGCCATTTCACAACTTGTCCAATTTGTCGATCACCTATTACAAATTGTATTACAGTATACCTATCTTGAAAAAAAAAAAAAAAAAAAAAAAAAAAAAAAAAAAAAAAATTTTTTTTTTTTTTTTTTTTTTTTTTTTTTTTTTTTTTTTTTTTAAGTGTGGGTGTGGCCTAGCTCTATATAAGTATGGGTTTCCACGCTCATTTCTGCCTAACATTTCGTATTGAACAGATTAAATATATACTTAAACATAAGGGAGATATATAGTATTTATTTAACGTTGTTTATATTTTAGTTTTGCTAGAATAAATATAGTATGGATAATATAGAAGTCATATTTAGCTACATGCGAGATGACTACCATAGAACAATAGCACGTTTAGAGTCTTCGAAAGGGGTCGTTGATAAAGAATCTCTCAATAAAATAGTCAACGATTTGGTTGCCAAAGACAAAGAAATTTTTCGCATCATCGATTTCTTGACAATTGTGGAAACCACGTTCAGCAAATGGTATTTCGAATCCAGGCAAGTTCATCAGATTGTTCGAGATAGCGTAGCACAGACAGACGGCCCTTCGAAAGATGATGCGATAGCGGACGCCGTAGAAAAGTTGAAAACGTCTTTGGACTTGATAAAGAGTTATTGCGATGATGCAATGCTGACAAAGTTAAAATTTTCGTGTAAAAGGGATTGTTCTACTAGACAATCGTACCTGGATAGGTTAGATGTCGCGTTTAATTTAATGTGGGACCAGTGGGAAGACGCTATTTGTGACAAAAATATTTCATGACTCATAGCATTTCAGAAGCTGATTAAACTATTGTAATTCTGTCAAGGTCACATGACGGATTTATAATTGTAAAGTCTCAACTTAAATTTCTACCAACCAACCAACTGAAAAAAAAAAAAAAAAAAAAAAAAAAAAAAAAAAAAATTTTTTTTTTTTTTTTTTTTTTTTTTTTTTTTTTTTATGTGACCTTGTAATGACCTTCATGTGTGGCTTGGGTATATATACAAGCCGTATCCTTGCTAGACCAGTTCAGATCCTTCTCTATAGCAGCATTGTTTTAAATTGTCATTGTTAAATTACGCGTCATGGCAACTTTGGACAACGATATTAAGCATCTGCTGAGACGAAAGTTAGTGCGTGGGGTCCTGAAAGGAGAACCTTTTCGTACCTTAGAGTCTCATCGGCGAGAACTTATTGGTGAGGTAGCCCAATGGATGGGAGTTGACGTTTCGACTGAAGACGGGTTCAAGAATAGGCTCGTAACTCTGCTGGGATCTAGAGAGGTGCCCACTACTACGGCTGAGTGGACAAAGCTTCTCAACAAATGGATCAGAAATCATTGTTCTGGGGCCGTGCTCTCTTCGAGAGAGATCTACGAGATCTTGGCCGTAGACGGATTCAGAGGGTTCAAACCCAAACATCTCAAGCTCTATTTGCCTACGGTTCCACTTAGAAAAGAATACGAGGATCATGCTCGAGGCGTCAGGGCCATCTACCATTGTATCGACGAGACAGATAGCATTTCAGGCTTGACGGGTACCGATTCAGCTTGTGTTGTGTTCCTGGCTCTCTTGAGACTGTACGGATCGGCTTCTGACGATAGGGTCGCTGTCAGGATCGAGAGAGCCGTAGTTGCAGCAGAGGGATACTTACAGCAGCTCGGAGAGTATTATCCAGACGTTAAAAATGTAAACGAGGCGCTGCTGAAGAGATTTGGTAAGATCTACGTAGAGGTGGTTGGAGATTCTTGGAAGGATGTGTCAGGAGAATTGTTGGAGAGTTTGGACAACGAGATAGGTTGAGGTTCAATGAAGACTATAATATATTATGTTTCAAGGTCACACAAAAAAAAAAAAAAAAAAAAAAAAAAAAAAAAATAATTTTTTTTTTTTTTTTTTTTTTTTTTTTTTTTTTCAAGTGGGTGTGTCAACTCTATATAAACATGAGCTGTGCCTATCGTTGGCATATTGTGCAATTTTGTTTGATAGAATGGATCCTAAATCTATGGTCTGGGTTCAAGTAAGGGATTCGAGTCTAATCCATAAAATATCTGTCGAAGACTTCTTTCGAGAAAAGAATATTCCGATAGTGGATCGTATTGATGATACCCTTTTAATGCTAGCGGACGGAGCCGTAGTCTTGAAACCAGCGACCAGGATACGTTTCAACGAGTTTTATCTAAAACATAAAATGGATGGACCCGAAATCCAATTGGGTAAAAATCTGGTTCTGAAGCCGAATTGTATTGTAGTTGCGACTAAAAGCTTTCCTTGGGCGCCTATTCGAGGCACTAGTTTAATATTTCTTTACCACGACGCCGAAAAAAATCAAGTTGTGTGTAAAGATCCTGAAAAGGGTACCGAAGTCAGAATATCTCCGTACTACAATGAATGTTTTCCTATTGAGTTGGGATTTGCCAAACCCCTTCATATGTATCCAAATAGAATCGAGCATTCGAAAATGGTCATCAGTTTGGATGGATATAAAAATTTGAATCTGGTTTCCAGGGTCTTGAATCGCATTAATAAAATGGAACAGGTATTAGCCGTAGAACTTTAATTAAATACTATAACATTGAAAAAAAGAATATATTATTTTTTATAAAACTCTTCAACAAAAAAAAAAAAAAAAAAAAAAAAAAAAAAAAAAATTTTTTTTTTTTTTTTTTTTTTTTTTTTTTTAAAGGGTGGGGGGGGGGGTGTTGGTTTATTTGTGGCTGTGGCCTGGCTATATAAGATGGCTAACGTACCCCATTCTACCAGCTCTAGTTGATTGTAATTAAGTATTTTTTCTTTGTCTATATATATCGAGTCAAGATGAATAATTTAGCCCCTTATTACAATTTTGATGCTACCAGAAACGATGTTGAGCAATGCATGCAGTCGTTGCTAAATGGCGTTGAGTCTGCTACGTTACCTAAATTTCTTTCAACGAGAGTTCATGAAATCATGCATCAGTCTGGGCCGGGCGTAAATTGTGTAATGGAAACTGGTAACATGATTATGGATGGCAGTCGCCGAGAAATGGTCGTTGGCCGATTCATAAACGACAAAGGCTACCTGATGAAAAAGAGCGAAAACCTCAATACGGGAGAAAAAGATGAAATCCAAGAGTATGTGAATTTGGATGCTGAAAATGATGTAGAAATGTTTGACTTGTCGTGGAAAAATCTGACTGGATCGTAAAAAAATTATATATTTTGACTATAATAAAGGTATAATGGATCCTGTTAAACATATTATCGACGAGTATAGAAAATATTATAGCGATACGGCTGCAGATTTGAAATCTTTAAAGTTGGGTGAAATAATAGATAAAGATGGGTTTGAAAAAGAAATGGCGTCCTTAAAATCGAATATGGATAAATTAATAGGCGTAGAAAAAGAGATATTCAGCATTATCGATATTTTTACCGTTTTGGCTATAATAATAAAAGAATGGAAATTTGATTTTACCAATCTTATATGTGCAGTTGATAAAGATGCTAAAGATTTGAAAAAACTAATAACGACTGGCAATCGAATTATAGATGATAAGTGCATCCATAGCTTGGAATCGTCGTTCAAATCGATAAAGGATTATCCTGACCACGTTAGATCGCTAGAACTCGATAGAGCGTTCATACCTGTTTGGCGAGATAAATATATTACAAAATTAAAAACCGCTCATGATTTGATAGATAATCATCTCAAGCAAGCATTAGAGGATAATTAAAATTTTTCTTAAATAAAGCATAATGGAATACGTGGGAAAAATTATTTCTAGATATGAAGATTATTACTGTGAAGTCGTTGAGAATTTGAAAGATTTAGAGATTGGGACAGATGAGTTTGAGGAAAAAACGAAATCCTTAAAAACAAATATTGATAAGCTACTCTCCAAAAATGAGAAAATTTTCAGTATTATCGATGCTTTAGCCGTTGTAACTAGAATACTGGATAACTGGGATGATGATACCATTGAACATTTACAGGCAATTCATGAAAATGTCAAGCGACTGAGAGAATTGATAACAGACCCAACTGACAATCGAATGATAGATGACGAGTGCATTAAAAATTTGCAAAATTCATTCGAATCGATACAGAGATATTATTACGTTGGTAAACTGACGGCAAGCTATTCTATGAAGGCTTGTTCCTCGGATGTACGCGACGAATATATGGAGAAATTAAAATCATCATTAAATTTAATAAAGGATGTTTATAAGACAGCGTTAAAAATGACCCTTAGATATATGTAAGACATATAGAATGAAAAATCTGATCTGGCTATAATAAAGGCGTAATGGACCATGTTAAAGAAATTATGAACGAACATAAAAAATATTACCGCAATACGGCTGTAGATTTGAAATCTTTAAATTTGGGTGAAATAATAGATAAAGATGAGTTTGCGAAAGAAATGACGTCCTTAAAATCGAATATGGATAAATTAATAGACATAAATGAAGGCGTTTTCAGCATTATCGATGCTTTTACAATTTGGACTACAATAATGAATGACTGGAAATTTGATTTTATCAATCTTGTACGCAAAATTCATAACGATACTAAACGGTTGAAAAAACTAGTAACTAACCCAACTGGTAATCAAATTATAGATCATGAGTGCATAGATAAATTGGAATCGTCTCTCTTATCGATGGGTTCATATCCTGACGAGGCTGAGGGTAGTTATAACCCAAGAATACATCCACCTGATAAGCGTGATAAATATATTGCAACTTTAAAATCAACCCTAAATTTGATAGAAAATTATTATAAGAAAGCGTTAGAGGATAATTAAATAAAGTATAATGGAGTACGTGGAAAATATCATTTTTAAATATGAAGATTATTACGGTGAAATGCTTGTGGATTTGGAATTTTTAGAGACTGGGACAGTTAATAATAAAAGGTTTCAGAAAAAAGTGGAAATTTTAAAAGCAAATATTGATAAATTAATGGACAAAAATGAAAAATTTTTCAGTATTGTCGACGCTTTAGCCATTTTAATTGGAATAATGAGTGACTGGGAATCTAAGTCCACTGATCAGTTACACGCAATTTATAAAAATGTCAAGCGGCTGACAGAATTAATATCAAACCCAACTGCCAATCGAATTATAGATGACAAGCACATCCAAAGATTGCAATCGTCGTTCGAATTAGTAGAGAAATATTTTCAGCATGCTAAACGGACGGCAAGCTATTCTCCAAAGGCTTGTTCATCTGATGTACGTGATGAATATATCGCTAAATTAAAATCAACATTAAATTTAATAGAGGATTATCATAAGAATATATTAGCAATTACTCCATAAATTATATATTTGTAAAACATAGATTAAAAAAAAAAAAAAAAAAAAAAAAAAAAATTTTTTTTTTTTTTTTTTTTTTTTTTTTTTTTTTTTTTTTTAGATGCCACGCCCACCCTTGAAACTTGTCTATATAAACTATAGGTAACGTGACTACACCCTCATTGTGTCTCGCCAGCAACAGTCGTCTAGTTACTATGTCTCGTAATGTGCTTTCAGTAAGATGTACATTGACCTACTCTAGATGGTTAGATTTTTCTATAAGAGCCCATAATTTCATGAAAACCTGCAATATCTTGTCATTTGTCAGACAAAAGTCTTGTTTTCAAAGCCAATATTGTATAAATTACGCTATTTCATCCTATTTTAAAGGAAATAGGTTTAGACATTAGGAGCGAGTTTATGCATGACCGTACAGTAGAAGAAATAAATTCCACTCCCACCCACCCTAATAGATATACTATATATATACTATATATATAGACTGCAGCGCCATCTACAATGATTGGCTAAGGAAACATAGCGTTAGCAGCCAACTGAGAAATATAGCTTTAGCGGCCAACTTAGAACTGTAGCAGCCAACTGAGAAATATAACTTTAGAAATATAACTTTAGAAACCAACCAACCAATTGTAAAAAAAAAAAAAAAAAAAAAAAAAAAAAAAAAATTTTTTTTTTTTTTTTTTTTTTTTTTTTTTTTTTTTTAATTGGGTGTGGCATCGCACCGGTTTCGAGTATATATATAAGGTAGTCTCTTGCTACCCACAATCAAATAACATGGCTTTTTATAGTAATGAGCCCATATACTATGGCTATTCTCCTCGACCCAAATTCGATGCTATGAACGATGACGAACTTCAGGCGTGGTTGGAATATTCTCGTAGAGAATTGGATGCAATGAATTCTTGGGAACGCTACAATCGGCCGAGAAAAAATTACCGTAAGCGTGCTCGGAAATCCCCTGAAGTCCCAAAGATTTCTTCACCTGTATGCCGGATCGTGAACGGTACTTGTGCGGCTTGCGAACAAAGAAGAAAACTGTTTAAACCTGGCCAAGTCATGGGTGGTCCAGATCGTTTCTCTAGAATCAGAGAATGTGAGCGATAATAGTGATTCATTTAAAAAAATCAGAGGGTCATGAATAAAGATATGGATTGGATGCTTATGTTATTATTTATGGTGATTGGCATGGCTATTAGTTACGTTGATTCTTACTTCAAGCAAAGTAGATTAATGATTATGTCGTCACTAATGAAATTGCTAGACAACGCCCAAAAGACTAACGATGGCCAGTCGACATGAAAAAAAGATGGATCCTGAATGTGTTATCTGCGGAGGCGGAGTGCCTACCGAAGAATTATTCTATACAGAGTGCGGACATCCTTATCATTTAGAATGCGTGCGAGGATTACGTAGGCAGCGTATACGTCGTGTGGCACGCGGAAAAATAACCAAAGATCGAATAAAGCGACTAGCTCTTAAGAAAAAGATAAAAGCTAGCGGTAAAATTCCAAAAAATTTATCTTTGCCTCAATGTCCAGCCTGCAATAGATATTTTACCAGAAATGATGTCCGAAGAATAAGTCGCATGATGGGAGACACGTTGAGAAGATGGGAACGAGAACTTAACTTGCCAGGTTCTGATAGCGATAGGTCCAGATCCAGATCCAGGTCCAGATCAAGGTCCAGATCAAGATCCAGATCCAGATCACCTCCCAATCTTGGTGTCGTAGCTTAAAAAAAATTAGAGGATCGTTATGTTCGAATTTATGTTTATTGGCATGGCTACGTTAATTCTCACTTCAAACAAAATAAATTAATGGTCGCTAATGAAATTATTGGACCAAAGACTGACGACATGAAAAAAAAGATGGATCCTGAATGCGTTGTTTGCCAAGGCGATGTGCTTACCGAAGAATTATTTTCTCCTGAGTGTGGGCATCCTTATCATTTACAATGCGCGCGAGGATTACGTAGGCAGCGTATACGTTCCGTGGCACGTGGAGACATAACCAAAGATCGAATAAAACGACTAGCTCTTAGAAAAAAGATAGGAGCTAGTGGTAAAATTCCAAAAAATTTATCTTTGCCTCAATGTCCAGCCTGCAATAGATATTTTACCAGAAAGGATATCCGAAGAATAGGTGGCAGGATGAAAGACAGGTGGCGCCTGATGGAAGCCGCGTTGAGAAGATGGGGACGAGATAATAACTTGTCGAGCTCTGATAGCGATACGTCCAGATCAAGTTCAAGATCCAGATCAAGATCAAGATCAAGATCAAGATCAAGATCACCTCCCAATCTTGGTGTCGTAGTTTAAAAAAGTATGAAATATAAATGTGCAATTTGCCGAGAAAGGAAAGGAAATCTATTTATTGCTGAATGCAGACATCGTTTCCATGCGCAATGTGCCAATCGATTATATAATAAACAAAAACGGAACACTTCGAATAAAAAAACCTCCAATAAATATTCTAAGGGATCAAATGTATCCAAATTGCCACCTTGCCCATCTTGTAAAAAACGCCTTACTAGAAAAGATATCAGAAAGATGCTCAACTTGAAACAGTCAGAAAAATTTGAGCAATTACATGGCCTGGATTATTCAGACTCTGAACTCTATTATTCTGATTTGGATTACACAGGCCTCAACGATTCAGATTTTTACAGCGATCGGTCCAGTTCCAGATCAAGATCTAGATCTCCACCCAGATCACCACCGCCTAGCATACAACCATTAGTATATTTGTAGTAAAACAAGCAACGATGAACCTGAAAACAATATTATGCGGAACACTTCTATTTATAATAGCAATGAATGTTATCATGTACTCTTATCTAATTTATACTATAAATACTACCACGACGACTCAGTCAGGGAAAGATATTGTAAAAGCTCATACAGTAGCAGTTTATGTCCAATTCATAATGCAATTTTTACAATTGACGTTTGCTAGTCTTTTAATGTATGAGTCATGGTAATACTAAAAAAAAAAAAAAAAAAAAAAAAAAAAAAATTTTTTTTTTTTTTTTTTTTTTTTTTTTTTTTTTTTTTTTTTTTTATGTGACCTTGGATATTCTTTCAAGGTCATAATAAATAAAATTTAGTATAAATAGAAGAACTTGACTCAGTAATATTATTATTAACATGTCCGATTTAAATGTAACGTTCGATCCCAGCTTCATTTCAAAACCTGGTAAATATTTAAATTTGTTGGAGAAGGAATTAGTTTATATAAAAAATTATAAAATTTATCACACGCATTCTGTTCCGCGTCTCATGGCTGGCTATGGCGACAACAGTTTCATAACCTATTCGTATTCTGGCACAAATGTTCCAGCCAAAGTATGGACGCCAACGCTATTTCGCATTAAACAGATGGTGGAATTGGCTACTAATTATAAATATAATTTCTGTTTGGTTAATAAATATCGTAACGGATACGATAGTATTGGAAAACATAAAGACGATGAAACAGACATTGCTGCTGATTCACCCATAGCATGCGTTAGTTTTGGCCAAGAGAGAAAATTTAAATTTTCAAAGTTGGGTGCTAAGCCAGTCTATTATAACATGACGAGTGGTAGCTTAATGGTAATGCGCCCACCAACCAACAAATATTGGTTTCATGAAATATCAAAAGAACCAGAAAAATTAGGTGTCCGCATAAGCTTAACATTCAGAAAATTAGACAAAGGCATCAATTATAGGTAATGTAAGCTTACGTTAGGTTGGGCAAGATAATAAAAACATAATCTCATGCCGATATCGTGAAATTGGCTTAGACAACAACACTATAGCTGACATACATAATCCGGACTACAAACTTGCGTTGGGAGACAATAAAGAGTGTAGTCTTATGCTGATATAGTGAAACTGGCTTAGACAACAACGCTATAGCTGACATACACAATCTGTCCTGTTGAGTTTGGCAAGATAATAAAGAGTGTAGTCTTACGCTGATATCTTGAAACTGGCTGAGACAACGACACTATAATTGACTTACCAATTCCAGACTTGCGTTGGGAGACAATAAAGAGTGTAGTCTCATGCTGATATAGTGAAACTGACTTAGACAGAGACACTATAATTGACATACAAATCCAGACTACAAAATTATAATCACTTAAATTAAAAGATGTTTTACAGTAATTTCTGAGTATACAAGTATATATATATATATATATATATATATATATATATATTATAAATATATTATAAATATATTATAATATAAATATTATTATAAATATTATTATAAATATTATTATAAATATATTATAAATATATTATAATATAAATATAATATAATATAATATAAATATATTATAAATATATTATAAATATATTATAATATTAAAAAAAAAAAAAAAAAAAAAAAAAAAAAAAAAAAAAATTCTATCCATTTCTATAGGGTAGCTACGATTCATGCTCCTATCTTCTCCTATTTTGCTCCGACTTGCTTTTTGTGGCAACGAGCGTCAAGGGCATTCAAAGTCAAAAAAAAAAAAAAAAAAAAAAAAAAAAAAAAAAAAAAAAATTTTTTTTTTTTTTTTTTTTTTTTTTTTTTAATGTAAAATTTTTTTTTAATGTAAGATTTTTTTCAACTATGTTTATGATACCACACAAGCGGTATCGTCTTGCGCTTCCATTTTCCTGATTCTGGCTTCATTTATAAAATCTACAATTTTTTCGCTCGTATAAAATTTGACCTGGTTATCAGTCAAGTCCACGCGTTCCGTAGGTTCGTTCGTGGCTATTAAATTGTAACATATGTTGTGTTTGGATAACATGAGGGCCAATCGGACGAGGCTGATATCTATTTCAAACGTGTTCGGTTTAGCTTCCGTGAAAAATTGTAACCATTCTTTTACGAGGTATGGTAATTTAAAACTTCTGAGCTTGGGATGCTTATTTTCGGCTACGGTCAGGCACCAAGTTTCTAACGAGATGTTTTTCAGTGCCACGCGTCTCAGCGAATATTTATCATCATATTTTAAACTCTCTAGAATGTGTATATTGGGATCCGATTCGAGATCTTCGATAGTGGCTACGGACAGTATGTGTTCGGTATTCAATATAGCCTTTCTCGCTGGCCTACCTTCCAATAATGGATAACTGAGACAGAAAAACACTTGTCTGTAAACGAGGCCTATGACGACCGTGTCCACGATAACTTTCTGAATGGTTATGTCTGTCAGCAACGTGGTATATACAAAAGATATTGGTGTCCAGACGGTAGATGCTGGCACTTCGCTATATTCTATGTATCGATCGTACGGATGCAAGACTTGTACAACGCGTTTCGGGCTGGTGCCGTTGATGCTGAGAGTTATAAATTTTCTGTCTTCGTACGTTCTCTCGATCGGTTTTGAGTTTTCGAATATGATTTCCAGGGGCCATTCTATAATCAGACCCAGAGGCACCAATTTAGAAAAATTTTGTTCGTCCATATACCTAGACATATTTCTGTAATAGGATGTTAAAATATCTTGGATCACGAGCTCAGGCTTCTCTGGACTCAGCCTACGTTGTATCATACCACTGGAAGTGACGCTAGATTCCGAAAACCCAAAGCCGCTTACGGGTTTGACGTCCATGAATTTAGGTTCAACTACCTTACTCATGGTCATGAAAGGTATGTTTAAGACGTCGTGTCGGTTTTGCCATACTGCGGCCAGATTGAGTACGTATTCTATAGGTTCGTCGGACAAAAAACAGAGTCTATAGAAATCGGTCGGACCGTGTTCGCTAAAGTAACTGCCTCCTGGATAGGGTGCATCATAATTATCCAAATACATGATTGTGCTTTTGTAGAAATATATGTTTTCGTAAGCCGGCTTGATCATACTTTGCACATATCGACTGACTACTTGTGGATTTGTCACGAAATAAGGGGTCGCGTAAAAACGTAAAGTGTTATTTGCATTCGTGTCTCGACTGATGGGATAAATCATGCGTTCGTTGCCTAAAAGAACAGTCCATAGATAATTGGGATTGGAAACAACAGACGCGGTCACATCCGATTTAAAAAATGATTTGAGGGCCAGCAGAAAAGGTCTGTTGGAATCGATGGCGATGGACTCGTAAGGATACATGCGAGACACGGTCCAAGTTTCGTATGGCGAATTCCCCAAATCAAATATGATAACGTCGTTTCGGATCATAGACAAAGAACATTGCTTAAAATTGGAATATATGGATCCGTACGTATTAAAATTCATGATCCTCTTGTTTTAAAACAAAGATTTAAATTAAAGAGACTGACTAGATTAGACCATAGTTTATGGATGCCGACAATAAAAATGCATGGAACTTGGAAAACATGTTTCTTCTTCGAGATTGTATCTATTGGGATGTATGTCAAAATTTAACGAGCCAGATTTAATATTGTTTTTTGACAGACTAAAAGAAATTTATGACTACTGTCATGGCTGAAGATATTTATGTATCAGAATTAAATCTATTTGGTAAATTTTACATGATAAATAAGTATATATGTATTGAAAATAATTTATACTAAAACTAAAAGATGGAGGCATTTTTAGAAATGACTCAGATAACCAAACCTGGCTGGTATTTTAGTTATTTTAATTTACCATGTTACGTGTTTAATGATGAAAGAAACATGACTCTTTCCATACGCTATTTTCAACATATTATAGATCAAAATCCCTCTAATTTAGAAACAGATGATAAGTTAGAATATTCTTCAGCATTAGATGATAAATATTTACCTTTGTCGAATTTAAATCCTACGAAAGATATAGAAAAGGATATATCCGAAAAATGGGAGGCCAAACGGACGTGGAAATTCGTAATAGCTCATGTAAAATGGATGTTTTCAGAATCTTATTTTCCCATTGGAAATTTGGACGACTTTTATTTTTATTCTGTAATAGGAATGGTTATTGCCGTTAATCGATCTTCTAAAACACTTTATTGGAAGGGTAGTAAATATAATTTCGATAAACCGTGTATTTTAATTGACTCAAATTACGATCATGAACCTCATTTTAAAGTCAGGCCATCAAGGAGAAATTCTATTTCTATAGAATGTATTTATAATCATGAATGCGGATGTGAAAAAGGGGAACAAATAATGATGCCCAATAAATTACTTTGGACAGAGACGCAACAAACCGATTACCGTGTAAAAGAGAACGATATTATGGAAAATACAACCATATCATATTATAATTATCCATATAATGGCCATATTTTACAATTTAAAGACTTTTGTTTTTGCGATAAGAATATTGCTAAAGACTGTTATGAGTAGATTCTACCTAACCATGTATAAATAAGTACATGATGGAAGTCATTGAAACTCTAATCAAAATTTCGCCTCATGATAATGATGAGAATTTTTATAAAAAGCTATTGATATTGCCAGAGGGCATGCTGCAGAAATATAAGCAGGATTTCAACAAATATGAAAAATATGCAACATTGTTAAAATTTCATTTAGCTTCGCTTAAAAGGCCAGAATTAAACATTCGATTGATATATAGTGACGAAAATGGTTGGCATATATCATCCTGCCTAAAAAGCGTTTCTGGAGTAACCCATAGCGAAACATGCACGTGTGAAGAAGATTTTAAGGTACCAGATAATTTTTTTAACATAGTAAGACAGGAGGCAGCATTATCACTTAGATGTAGAGTATGTAAACATTATGCACCTGACTGGGTAGATACAAATAAACCTGACATGGAAAGAGAAAGAGAGAAATAAAATGATCATGTAATAATCTATATATAGCCAAACTTTAAATTAAAAAAAAAAAAAAAAAAAAAAAAAAATATTTTTTTTTTTTTTTTTTTTTTTTTTTTTTTTTTTTTTTTTTGAGAGTGGGCGTGGCCTACACCTACTTTTTTTAAACCAGTCGTTTCTGTATCCAAAAAAATTTGTCGTTTGCTCATAGTACTTTTTTTGTCGGATCACTGCAGTCTTTTTCGTTTTTTTCCTTTTGGATTCTTAAATTTCTCCAAATAATTATATCCAACAAGCTTTCTCATTAAAGCGGTTTCTTCCAAGTCGTCGTTTTCTACTCGAGGTATAGGTTTACCATACGTGTATGGCGTTATCGGAAAAATTTGAATTTTATGGGGCCAATGATTGGAAGTCCGTCTCTGTTCAAAACGCAGTATTCGCGTCTTTAATACCGATTCGGATACTAAAGACGCAGGTGTCATACAGACATACAATACGCAGCGAATATTTGGGTTTTTTCTGAAATGCTGAGGTTGTATGCCCTGATGAATCGTTCTGCTGTCCCATAGAAGAAGCGAACCCGCTTTAGCTTTTACGCAAATATCGGAATCGTGTCCTAATTTGTCCATGTAAAATAGTTTCTGTTCGTCTGTTATTATGTACCAGTCTTTTGGATTATTAATATGATATTGTTCTCGAAACGCTTTGTGTAATTTATGACTGCCTCTCAGCACTCGAAGGGTAGCGTCTCCCTCATTGACGTCGAATAAATTGACCAACCCTTGTACGCATTCAAATCCATTTCTCATAAACGACTGATCTGTATGAAGTTTATCTGTTCCTCGATACCAACCTCGATTAGTTATTTCGCATGGCAAAGATATGCTGAGACCGTCGTAGCTAGTTAATAATTCGTCGGTTTTCCAAATTTTACTAAATGTATCGATAACTTTTTGATTTTGACGAATAGCCCAAGACATGGGATTGTGTCCGAAATCCCAATTCTGTAATAGCATTCCAGACTTTGGAAAAAATTTAAATATTGATTCATACGTCAACGGTTTGTTTTTTACGATTGGAGTTGATAAATATTTAGTTTTGTCGCTAAGCCATTGCCACATTTTATCTTGTAGCGCTGAAAGCTCTTCTGGAGTCAATATGTCATCGATGACTTTGACTCCATCCTCTGCTAGAGTAAAACCCTCGCAAGTGTTGTAAATCATGTTTGAAGAAAGAAATAATAACTGTAGGTTGTTGGCAGGGTCTTTTATAGTGTAGGCCACACCCCACTCTGAAAAAAAAAAAAAAAAAAAAAAAAAAAAAAAAAAATTTTTTTTTTTTTTTTTTTTTTTTTTTTTTTTGTCAATACCAATGTCAGAAAAATCAAAATCAAAATGCTTACAAAATGCTCAAAAAAAAAAAAAAAAAAAAAAAAAAAAAAAAAAATTTTTTTTTTTTTTTTTTTTTTTTTTTTTGAGCATTTTGTAAGCACTGGCAGTGAAAATATTTATTTACTTATATAATATAATAATTTTATTTTTTACAGATTTCATATCTGTTAATGTTTTAACTTTAAATTTACTCGACTTGCATAAAGAACATAGCAACTCAAAATGCATGGCTGGATAAATATGTTGCCTTAGCATATCTTTTTTAGCAGTATAATATTTTTTATGTATTCTTTCGTACAAATCACAATTTGCTCTATAATAGCCTTTGCTCAATGTACAACAAGGTACTAAATATAATTCTGAAGAGTTTGAAGCGTATTTTTCAAACATTTCTATTATTCGTATGGGTAATCCTCTACAAGCGTGAATGGCTACCCATACATTATAGGATGGTATTATTTTTTCAAATTTATCGTCATTGATGTTGCATTGTATAAAATTACATACATTCATATTATGTAATAATTTCATGCCTTTGTACTGTTTCAAATCAACGCATGTCATTTTGGTGTCTACAAGATGAATTCCACAAGCATTTCCAGCACATATATTAATTATATTTTTATTTTTTAAGTCTATGAGATTAAATACAGACAGGGTCTCTGAATATTCTTTCAACAAAAATCTTTTACCAAAGCTATGCTGATAATAATAATCTACAAAATATTTTCGTTTTAAATTTGTAGACTTGTTTAAATTAAGCAATTGGTTAAAAATAAAAGTATTAAGGCATTCTATTGGATTTATGTCGTCTTGCTCTAGATAAAATCCCATATAGTGTCTCAAACTGGAATTGTAAAATATATTCATATTTAGTCTATGGTTCATGTAATAGCAAATCATTAAAATTTTCACAATAGGATGTATGTTATATAGATAGGCTATAATAGAAATAAAATAATGCGTAGATCCATTCCACTGAAGACACTTATCTACGACTTTAGAATCCTCATATATTACTAAAGCGCTGTAAATTTTTTTACATTTCGGATCAGAAAACGATTCACGAAAAGTATATTTCAACGAGTCTATATTTTTCAAAATAGCTATGATTTTATCATTCTTATAATAGAACAATTTTTGGACATCTGAATAAATTAAACGTAAACCATAACAATACCGATAGATTATCCATAAAATAACGCAAATATATAATATTGACGAATCCATCTTTCAAAATGATGAAAAAGCGTTATGGTAAGTTATACGCAAGTTATACTCTAAAGACTTTTCCATCCGATATATATACATACTGTAATAGTAAAGCCACGCCCACTCAAAAAAAAAAAAAAAAAAAAAATTTTTTTTTTTTTTTTTTTTTTTTTTTTTTCCAAGTTGGTTGGTTGGTTGATTCATTTTCTAAGCAGTGAAAATATCATTTCTTACTTTAAAAATTTTTGTAAAACAACATTGTAAAAAATAAGCAACATGACCAAACATGTATCCAATTTAAAAATACCAATGTCAGAAAAATCATTACAAATAGGATACATTTAAATAGAGTACTGTCCCAATCATTTTTTTCTAACCAAACAAACTCTGTTAATGAATTATTTTTTGTTTTTTCTATGTTTTTATGATATTCGTTGGCTGGTATTGCGTGCAATGCCGTCAGATATTCTTCTACTTTAGAAGTCATAAAGTTTAAGCGTTCGTTTTCGTCAATTTCTAAAATTTCATGTTCCCAAATATAATCTGGAGTTAGTTCGGGGCGAATGGGACCGTCTTGATAATATGTGTAATCCAATTCTCGGTCAATTTTTTCTAGCGTTTGTTTGTCTATAACTTTTGAGTAATCGTATGGATCCATACTATCTAATACCCCATTTACCAATTCGTATATGGCATAAGTTGTAGTAATGACACCAATACTCGTTCCCAAAGCTCTCAGAGACATTGTTCCAATTTGTTTCATAGACAAGACGATCGAATTTTTCAAGACAATTTTTGCCGCAATGCTATTGGCCGCTTTGGATAATAGTTTTGGGGCCTTGCGTTTCAAAAAATTTTCAACGGCGTATTCCGAGATCTCTCTGCCCAAGTCTTTAGACAGCTCGAACGCTATGTCGTGAAAGACACTTACATTTTCGATAGGCTCTTCAATGGCTTCGCGTCTGATACGGCTGCTTCTACCAGCTTGAATTGTATATATCATGTAATTTGGAATTTTAGGCGGTTTATCTTTCAACGGCTTCAAGTTACCCACCTTGGCGGCTCGGATGGCAGTCGTACCCAGTAACCATTCGCCGAATTTCTGACCACCAGACCTGGTGCATTCGTCGTTCTGAAAATCTAAACCGTACGCGTCGCAGTATGTCTTGTTAATTTTCAAACGACCCTCGACTATATCAAATCCGCCATGAAAAATATGTCTCGAGGCCCTTTCGAAAATTTTTTCAGGCATCGATGCAAAAGATTTTTTTAAAGGATTCGAGAGAACACATTTTCCATCTGGAGTCCACTCCGTATCGATAGAATGGTCTTTGCAAGACAGTTGACATGCCATCGCATATCTGCTGCCTATTCTGACCCACTGATCGAAATCGATGTCACTACAGACTTCCCAATTTTTCTTGAACGGATAGCAACCGAATCTCTTGCATCCAATCTCGTTGAAACGAATCGAGGTGACAACAATGCATCGATCTGCGATAGAAGGCGGTATGAAATAATCTTGGTCTGTAGCGGGCCTCGTTTCTAAAAACGCATAATCGAAATAATGAGGATATTGTTTTTTGTAATATTCCAACATATAAACTTGTGTGGCTTCGGTAGCATATCGCAACGCGTGTGTGTATTCTGGCTTATTCATGAGCTTGGTTTTGGATAAATGACGCTTTGTAGCGCGGGACCTTTTCCGAAAGGCGATACGACCATTCCACGTAACATGAATGCGGGGTCGTCTTTTAATACGAAAAAGTCGCAGCAAATGGTAGACTGGACTTGGAACCATTTATTTTTGTGAAGCGATCTGTGCATGGCCGAAGCATGGGCTGTTGTGTAATAACAATTCATGGCGTTTCTCATTAACCAGGCCACGATCGTGAAAGACTCTTCGAACGTACAGTCCTCCGGTAAAGCGTAACACGGATAACATAGAGATTGATGCTTGTCCTTTTTAGCGGCGATAGTTCTTCCTTTTATGGCCAAGTCGTCTCGCGTACCGCAGGCGCATTTTCGAGATCGGTCGAACAGCGCGTAGGGTGAGGCCTGATTCACTATTGTGATGAGCCTTTCTTCGGCAGCCAAGTTTAGAAAGTCTCTTGGTACGTTGTCTGGCACGATCAATGAGGCGCATACCATGATCGAAATTGTAAATTTTAAAGCGTATTAGGACAAACGAACCTTGAAAATACCAAGTGTTGGGAAAGACTTTGATGGTAATGCGACCTAGATGAAAGAGACGAAAATAGGTAACGAGATAGTAACCCAATAACTTTTTGTGGAAAGCTAGGCAGGGACTCCTCACTCGAACACGGAATGAGAAGAATGACATGACTGATTCAAACAGATGCCATTTATATATAAATAGGCTATGGTAAAAAATATGACCTTGAAAAAAAAAAAAAAAAAAAAAAAAAAAAAAATTTTTTTTTTTTTTTTTTTTTTTTTTTTTTTTTTAGATTGGTAAATTGGTTGACTGGTAGATTTTTTTAATGGTAAAATGATAGTTTATTAATATTATCTTTATCAAGTATACAATAATTATATTCATAATCTTCTGTAAAAAGTGGATCGTTTGGAAATACATATTGTTCTCCCCAATCACATTCGTCACAATTTATATCTATGCATTCTACAATTATACCGTAGCCGTAATATGGTTTTACTACCATATGTGCTTTGTCTTCAGTATCGTAATTCAAGATAAAGGGTTTATCAAATACATATTTTTTACAATTGTGATAAAGTAATTTCAATTTATGATTTATAACAATGTTATCGTATACCAATTCGTAATATTTCATATCTTCATCGATGGGTATAATTTGTTCTGGAAGCAAAATTTCACGATGGTAATCTGCCATTAACAAATTTTCCGAAAATTTATATTTTACACTTTTTCTCATTTCTCCAATATTTAGACATTCTATAGGTAAATAAATATCACCTGGATCACGTCCCAGTTTTAAACATTCGAAATGGCGATAGCATATACTCATATTTTTTGCGTCTATAAATACGTAATACGGTTCATTGTTAAGTCCAAGGAACCAGCCATATTTTATCAGAGAGGTTAAATGTAGAAATATTTTTTCTTTGAGAGTCCATGCATGTTCATAGGCCAACACTTCTTTATATTCAGATATGGCATCCAGACCGTTAACTTTATCGTACAGAGAAAAATATTTTCTACAGAGCAACATTTTAATGTCAAAGGGTAAGCTGAGAAATGAAATTGGTTCAGCCATTTCTATCGTCTGAACAAACCCTTCACTAAATCACGAATGATTCGATAGCGCTGGGCTCTGGGCTTTATATACTGATCGGCCAGGCCGTTGCATAAGCTTTTTCCATGAAAACAGGATATGATAAAGTTATTTATAGACTGTTATATTTCACCGTCAGTAATTAGAAAATGCTCCGCCCACGTGACCACATTTAAAAAAAAAAAAAAAAAAAAAAAAAAAAAAAAAAATTTTTTTTTTTTTTTTTTTTTTTTTTTTTTTTTTTTTGAGGGGTGTGTTATCGTTTAATGATACAATGTTTGTTTTTCAATATTATCCTTATCGATTATACGATAATTGCATTGAAATTCTTCTGTCCAAAGTGAATCAACTGGAAATACATATTGTTCTCCCTTATCACATTCATTACAGTCCATATTGATACATTCTACAATAATACAGTGGTCGTCATATGGCTTTATTTCAATATGTATTTCGTTACAATCCTCGTAGCACATGATATAGGGTTTATTAAATGCATATTGTCTGCAATGTTGATAAATTAAATTCAGTCTATGATTTACAACGATAGTACCATAATATCGCAAGTTATAATATTTCAAATCCTCCAAGTTTTCAACAGACATAACTATTTTTGAAGGCAAAATTTCACGAAAGCAATCTACCATTGAATAATAATATCTCGTACATCTAATTTTTATATTTTTTCTCATTTCTCCAATATTTACGTATAGCATAGGTAAATAAATATCACTTGAGTCCTGTTCCGGATCTAAGTAGTTGAAATAGCGATAGCATATACTCATATTTTTTGCATCCATAAACACGTAACATGGCTTATTGTTAAATCCAAGGTGCCAGCCAAATTTTATCATGGAGGTTATACGTAAAAATAGTTTTTCTTTGGGAGTCCATGCATATGGATTGACCAACACTTTCTTATATTCAGATATAGTATTCAAACTGTGAACTTTATCGTACAGAGAAATATATTTTCTACAGAGCAGTATTTTAATATCAAAGGGTAAGTTGAGAAATGAAATTCGTTCAGCCATTTCTATTGTCTGTCTTCACTAAGGCACGAATGATTTGATAGCGCTGGGCTCTGGGCTTTATATACTGGTTTGCCACACCCACTGAAACTGTTGCATAAGAAACCGGATATGATAAAGTTATTTATAGACTGTGACATTTTCACTATCAGTGCTTAGAAAATGCACCGCCCACGTAACTAAAAAAAAAAAAAAAAAAAAAAAAAAAAAAAAAAAAATTTTTTTTTTTTTTTTTTTTTTTTTTTTTTTTTTAAGTCACGTGGGCGGTGCATTTTTTAAGTAATGACGGTGAAAATATCTTTTTTTTAATTCTACCAATGTTATTTTTTTCAAGCCTTGTACAAATAAAGATGAAACATTCTACGTATAAAAAATTATACCAAGCCCATCTAGGAGTCGTTAATGAAACGGATTTGTTACTATCTCGAAACGAAGAGTCTGACCCCTTTTACCAAAATCTAATTGATATCATAGTTTCAAAGAACGCGCCTACGATTGCATGGGATACTAAACCCTTCACAACCGAATTCATTTCAGGACCTGTACGTCAAAGATTAGATGAAACATTTTTCGCTTTCGTATTGAGAACGGCTGCTATCATCAAAGAAGAGAGCTACATACGCACGTATCGAAAACCTGAATCACATCAAGCCGTTTTAGCATGGATTTCTATTTTACGTAACGTTATGATGACTGGTTTGGCTTTACTCTATAATGTAAAATGGACGCCCGAAATAATCCTCAATCATTTGGAGCCTACCATCGTGAAAATGTTTAGCCAAGGTGACGCGTCGGCATTACGCAAGCTCATGTTGGATTTGGGCATAAAGCTGGCCCAAGAAGAACTTTATCCGGCAGAACTTTCATTTGAAAAAATGAGTTTTTTACAAATTACACAATTCGGTTCATTTTACTGGAGATATTTACACTGGATGGCTGAAGCGATTGCCATAAGAGATGAAGGCATGAATTTGTATAAAGACGTATGGTTAGATTTGTTGAAAGGCCCAATTTATCGGACCCTTCGATGCGGAATATGTATGGTGCATTTCCAAAACATGATAAAAGAAAACCATGAGAGGTTAACGTACGAGAATTTACCTAAACTGTTTTTCGAAATGCATAATAAAACTCATGAGATCCGGCGAGAACATTACAAATTTTTACAAGAACCCAACTATTCAGAATCGCAATACGAGGCAGATTCGGCATTCATGCGCCAAGCTCTATTGCCATAATAAGATGATTTACCAGACGCTGGTTTTCTGATCTCGTTGATTTGCATGCGCTTGAAAATGGACGGTGTCACAGCCACTCGATCTTTGAAAGAGAGTGCAGCTTGGTCGCCGATCGCTTCAGGATAAGACTCCCACCAGACCAAAGACTGATCGTTTCCTATATTTTCTGAAATATATCTGCCATCTATTTCTTGAAGAACGCTGTTATGTAATATGCCACCATACGTTCCGTGATACAAACGAGGATTCACTAAGACAAAATTCGGTGCTGGCTTTTCTTGCTGGGGTGCGACAGCATATCTAAACACGCTTGTCTGTTGAAATATTTTTATCAACTGCTCTACTGATGTGTGAGGGATGTAAAGAAAAGACATCTTGAATGAAATGGTAGCACAAATCTGATGCTTATATAGAGTGAAGCCACGCCCACATAAAAAAAAAAAAAAAAAAAAAAAAAAAAAAAAAAAAAAAAAAAATTTTTTTTTTTTTTTTTTTTTTTTTTAAAGTTAGTTGGTTGGTTGGTTGGTTGGTTGATGAAGTTGATTTCTAAAGTTATATTTCACAGTTGGTTTCTAAAATTATATTTTCTTTAGCCAATCATTGTAGATGGCACTGTAGTTAATATATATATATATATATATATATATATATATAGTATATATATATAGTATATCTATTAGGGTGGGTGGGAGTGGAATTTATTTCTTCTACTGTACGGTCATGCATAAACTCGCTCCTGATGTCTAAACCCATTTCCTTCAAAATAGGATGAAATAGCTTTGAAAACAAAATATTTATAGACTTTTCTCTGATAAATGACAAGATATTGCAGGTTTTCATGAAATCAGAATAGAACATGGGTTTTTATAGAATTTTTTTTTCAGTTTATGAGACACTAGCAAAAATGTTTTCTGTTGGACAGTATTCTATTTCTTCAGGTATACAATCTGAAAAGAAAATACGTCCAGCAACAATGTTTTTTTCATCTTCTTCAGATAATTTGTAAGGTATAAAATCTGAGACAAATCTATAGGCAGCTGATAAAGTCTTATCTCTTCCATTATAGTCATAATCTAACAATATAATAGAATCGTAAAATTTTTTCAAATAGGTATACGTTGGTCTGTCGATAGCCACTATCTCAATCTCTTGATCGCTTTCCAAACATTTTTGTACATATGTAAGCATGGCTTTGAAATTAAGCAAACTAATTTCATGATTTAGTTTCATAAATGACTGATAATTGTCAGATTGTACAAAATCATACTTTTGATCTTCATTATTCCATTTAAAATATTTCGTAAATAATCCAAGTTTAATGGTTTTGAATGGCGGTTTGGTTGAAGTCAGAGTCATTTCCCACGGAATTGGTTTATTTTCGAAAAGGATAAACGAAATATGAACAGTGCATAATTCTGGCATCGTCAGAGAGCTCAGAAGCTTAAATAACATTTTACCAGAAAAGCAAATGCTTATATATGCACGAGTCATTAAAAAAAAAAAAAAAAAAAAAAAAAAAAATTTTTTTTTTTTTTTTTTTTTTTTTTTTTTTTTTTTTTTTAGGTAGGCGTGGTTTAACTTAAATTAACCTTTTAGTTATAAGCGTGTCAATAAAATCGGCTACGTCTGACGAATTTGTTTTTATCCAGTCTTTAAAAATTAATCCTGTATTTGTCGTTGGACAAAACAAACAACGTTTGTTTTAGAAACGTATGTTCTGTCATGCAATCCACTCGTCCTATAAGGGTTTCATTTTGTACTCTTGACAGTTCATGTCTGCACGGAGAAGTTTTGTCGTCCGGATTTAGATGGAAATATGTGCCACAGTCACAGGTTTTACCATTCCAACCCATAAATGGAAGAGGGTTCGATATATCTCTTAAGCAATAATCTACTGAGCATACAAATTGAAATGCAGAAATCATAGGCGTTCCGTCTATTGATTTGGATCCGCATTTGCATCGATATCTGAGTTGGTCTCTTAGCGGTTCGTAATAATCTTCGATGTTGTCGCCAGCCTCTTCCTGTTTTAAATAGTCCCACAATACATTCGAGTTGTTATCTTGAGCTTCTTCGTTCTTACAAGCGCGTTTCTTATCGCCTTTAAACACGATTTCATTTAATGGTAAACAGGACCAGCCTGCCAACGAAAATACATGATAATTGGTTTTTAAATTGCATTTGTCCACGCCTTTTGGTAAACAATACGTTCCAGGGGTTAATTTTTTATTCATAACGTATATTCGTTCGTTCGCGTCTACGATATGAAATGGTACAAAATCCGTTTCATTGTTGCAAAATTTCTTACAGTCGCATGGTTCGCTAGACGGGCATTTGAATCCGTGCAGAGGGCAAGCCGATTGAGATATTGGATGAATCATGCGTTCGAGCCAATGCATCGGTTCGCTTTTCAAGTGGATGCTAGGCTTGTAGTACAGATTAATCATCGTGACTAAGATGAGTGTAAATAATATCAAAGAAATGTATGTACTCTTTGGCATTCTTTGTCTAATGTTCTTGGCTTTCAATTTGGAATTTATACCGGGCCGGCCATGGCATGGACATTACGTCCTGATATGGAAATGGAACGAGTTTACGCTCATTCGAATTTTACCCAAAGACATTTTCGTTTTAGTTGATAAAGATATCATTTATAGATATGCGTCGACTTCATCAAAAGATACTTACATACCAGCGATTCGCTTAGACACCCAAATTCAAAAAGAAATTCTACATTATCGCTATTTATTAAATTGGATAAAAGAACCGCCGGTTGCTAAAGCTTATCCCACAAATTTATCAAACGAAGTTGAAATTTTAAATCACGTATCTAAAGCATTGCAATAAATCTACGAAAACTATGAAACGAGCCAGCCGTATACACTTTCACGTTTTTATGCTGAGTTTGTACCTCTTTAAGAATTTCATCTTCTTGAAACCATAACTGAAAAAAGCATACGTATTCGACGCCGGTAATGTCTAAATACAAATGAAATAATTCCAGGCCGACTTTAACATTTTCGTCTTTATGTATTTGTTTGACTCGAAACGGGTAATATGGAAACACAGACACGTAACGAGGCAATTTCTTACCTAAATTTGTATTGTAAAATGGGATTAGAACTACACCCTTGCATGGACGTCTTAAGCGAGTTAGAAGTGGGATACTAGGCTCAAAGGCTATGAAGCCATCTATTTTCGAATGGGAATAGATGATATCTAACATACGACGGATAAATTGACGAGTTAATTCCATCTTTTGATAAGGTTTAAAGAGTCTGAAATAATGCTGGGCAACTTCATGCTGTAGGGCATTGTAATCGAACATGATGATAGAATGAGTAGAATCTGACCGATCGCGTAGCTTATATATAGCTAGGCCACACCCACTATTAAAAAAAAAAAAAAAAAAAAAAAAAAAAAAAAAAAAAAAAAAAAAATTTTTTTTTTTTTTTTTTTTTTAAGGTTGTGTTAAATTATTTCGTTCATTATATTTTGACACAGTTGATATTTTTGTATTTTTATGGGGTTGATAAATGTCTTATAATATTCTGTAAAATTTTCCCCAGTTAGTATTTGAAATAAAGGCGTTTGTTTGCATAAGCGACACCAATATTTTATATCTTGTGTATAATATCCAGTGCCACGCACCCTAAAGAAATATCGGTCTATTAAACACTCTTCTCCATAAAAAGATAATTTCATACATTTTAAACACATATGGATTTGTTTTTTATCCTTTACAAAGTAGCATCGAACATAAATTAATTTTAACATTTTATCGTGATTTAAATATATTCGATTTTGATTAAAATAGTAAGCGCTATATTTGTCAAATGTGGTATCTATTTCAGAAAATAATATTTCTATAGGTTTATATTTCAAAGAATCCTTAAGACGTCGTTCTAAACTCTTATATTTTTCTTTAAACTGAGTAGTATGTGTATTGTATTTATCATATTCTTGAACAACTTTTTGAAAAATCCTAGTAGGTAAATGCAAATTCTCGATATCATGAAAATATATAATATTATCCCATATCGTTTGAAGGGACCAATCTTCTAACGTAAAAAAGTGACAGTCGCAAATCTCAACAATCTCAAATCCCTTAGGATAAATATTACATATCCTGGCATATTCTTTTTGATCGATTAAATTTATTTTAAATCCAAATAAGAAATCTTTCCAAACGTCTTGTTCAATTTCACTCTCTGAAGTTATAAATATATGTATATGTGGCTCCAGTACTTTGTTATAATGACGTATTGTATTAATGACTACTATCGAATGGATTTTGACAATTTTATCAAATAAACTATACGTATTTTGCAGTCGTTTTATTATGGCGTGATATATAAATTTTAAATTTCTATGTTCGTGGCGCCGATATCTACTATATACATAATCATCGTCATAAGGATGTGCACATTGCAACTCCATACATGAAAATAATTCTAAAAAATAATGTACAACAGCCAGTAAAGCTACTGCTTATATATAGCCAAGTCACGCCCACGCTCCATAAAAAAAAAAAAAAAAAAAAAAAAAAAAAAAATTTTTTTTTTTTTTTTTTTTTTTTTTTTTTTTTTTTTTTTTAAACTTAAGATGTTTCATTCATGGTATATTTACACAACTGATATTTTTGAACTTTTATGGGATTGATAAAAGTCTTATAATATCTCTCAACATTTCCCTCAGTTAGTACTTGAAATAAAGGCGTTTGTTTGCATAAGCGACACCAATGTTTCATATTTAATATAAACTTTTTAGTGCTAAGAATATATACTATATTGAAATATCGTTCAATTAAACACTCTTCTCCATAAAAAAATAATTTCGTACATTTCAAACACATATTAATTCTTTTATTATCCTTTACAAAGAAGGATCGAATTTTATACAAATGATCTGTCAATTTTCTTCTTTCAGGCATGCGATACATTCGACTTTGATTAATATAGTATGCGCTATATTTGTCAAATGTTGTATCTATTTTAGAAAATAATTTTTCTATAAGTTTACCTTTCAAAGAATCCTTAAGACGTGGTTCTAAGCTCTCATATTTTTCTTTAAACTGAGTAGTATATATATTATAGTTATCATATTTTTGAATAGCTTTTTGTAAGAGCCTAGTAGGCAAATTTAAATTCTCGATATCATGAAAATTTGTAATATTATCCCATATCGTTTTAAGGGACCAATATTCTAACGTAAAAAAATAATAATTGCAATTCTCAAGTGTTTGAGGATAGTCCTTATATAGTTTATCATATATTTCATAATCTATTAAATTTATTTTAAATCCAAATAAGAAATCTTTCCAAACGTCTTGATCAATTTCACTCTCTGAACCTATAAACACATGTATATGTGGCTCCAGTTGTTCATAATGGCGTATATAGTTAATGACTTCTATCGAATGGGTTTTGATAATTTTATCAAATAAATGATACGCATTTTTTTGTTGTTTTATTATGGCTTGATATATAAATTTAAAATTTTTATGTTTGTGGGCATAATATCTACGATAATAATAACTACTTGAGATGCCTTCACATTGACACTTAATCATGCTTACAATGACTTACAATGAACTGACTAGGCAAGAGATGAAGACAGAATGAATGTAGCTTGAGTGCGGAGACTATTTATACAGCATGGATTCAAGCCACACCCACTCTCAAAAAAAAAAAAAAAAAAAAAAAAAAAAAAAAATTTTTTTTTTTTTTTTTTTTTTTTTGTTGGTTGTCAGTTGGTTGGTTGGTTTCTAAAGTTATATTTCTAAAGTTATATTTTTCTCAGTTGGCTGCTAAAGCTATATTTCACAGTTGGTTGCTAAAGCTATATTTCTTTAGCCAATCATTGTAGATGGCGCTGCAGTCTATATATATAGTATATATAGTATATCTATTAGGGTGGGTGGGAGTGGAATTTATTTCTTCTACTGTACGGTCATGCATAAACTCGCTCCTGACCCACTTCCTTTAAAATAGGATGGGTTATTTATACAATATCGGCTTTGAAAACAAGACTTTTGTCTGACAAATTACAAAATACTGCAGGTTTTCATGAAATTAGAATAGATCATAAGCTTTTATAGAAAAATCTAACTATCTAGAGTCGGTCAATGTACATCTTGCTGAAAACGAGGCATAGTGACTAGACGACCGTTGCTGGCGAGACACAATGAGAGTGTAGTCATGTTAGCCATAGTATATATAGACAAGCTTCAAGGGTGGGCGTGGCACCTAAAAAAAAAAAAAAAAAAAAAAAAAAAAAAAAAAATTTTTTTTTTTTTTTTTTTTTTTTTTTTTTTTTTTTTTTTTTTTTTTTTAATCAGATTCTTCTTCTGATGGATATTCGTCGTCTGATAATTCTCTGGGACTGTCATATAATAATTCGTTGTAGCTCGCGTCAGAATCTGGCGAATTACGCTCATTATAGGATGTGTCTAACCATTCGTCAATTGAATCTTCGTCGGTCGTTTGATCCATATTAGTTAACTCGTCGTCGGATGTTTGGTCCATATTGGTTGAATCGTCCAACGTAATTTCTGAATAACTAGTAGCATTACTAACTTCTTCGCAGTCCATTCTATTATTCGACGATTCAATAACCGCCTTTTTCGCGCGGCCCCTCTTGCGTTCCTTAAACAAATGATCGTTCTTTGTAAATGTATATTTAACGCCTGGTTCTGTCAATAAAATCAATCGTCTACCCGTCCGGCTCCAGTGTAAGAGTTCAGCGTTATTGAATCGTTTCCAATGCAGAGAGTTTAATACCATATATCCAGGGTAGAGGGGTTCAGGCAAATGCCAAAATGCTATGTTTAACAATATACAAAAGGCTTTTCTTTGACCGATGAATAATTTTTCATAATCTACCCACTGACAGTCTGCCGCACTCATAATCCAATTGGAGATCTCCTTTTTCGCTACGTCCGCTTGGCTGTAAGTGAATTCGACAAATTCTTCGGTTATGCCTGGATATTTATTGAGAAATTTTACAGCGGCACAAGATTTGGATTTATATTCTTCCAATCTTCTAACTTTACGATAAATTGAATATTTTCTTGGATTGCGGCACTTATAAACAACTTCCTGTAAAATTCTAGCCCATAACTGCCATCCTACTGACGGCGTCATTTTTTCAGGATGTATGAACAGCGCATCCCAAACGGCCGTTATGACTTCATCTTTCAAGTATTGGCCGATTTCATTAATGTGTTTTTCAAAACCTTTCGTGACTGGCTGGGGGTTGTCCATAGATTCATAAATATAACGTTTTTTAGATATGACGAGTAAGCGTCTCAAGCGCTGTTCGTATTTCAATTCGACGTTTGGTATATCTAGGAACGCGTTTATGCTATCGCAATTGTCTTTTTCCCACTTATGAACCATCAGACTGTCGGTATCTGCATAACAAACGTGGAAGCCTAAATTTTTCGCGTAATGGTAGGATCCGAGTAGCTGATATCGAGAAAGGGTCACGATCGACATGGCTATGGGAAGATAGGCTAGGGTCGAGTCTTTACCGGCCATGACTCCGTAAAGCGAGTTAATTAAAATTTTATAGCCCAGCTGGCTATTGTAATGATAAATGTCTTTCGTTCGTTTGTATTCAATTTGATGATTTTTACGCAGCGATATGAAATGGCTAACAAAATTAGGTAGAAAGGCTTCCGTCTTCGTATTAATAACTATGGCGTACTCGTCGATTTCTGGATTGAATGTTGGATAGGTAAATTTGTCTGTCATAGGCCGATCTTCCAAAAAATCATCGTTGCTATGGATGCGGTACGGGATGCAAGTCATTTTCTGAGCGGTCTCGTTTGCCAGCCATTCGTCGCGGTTCATAATAGTACAAGTGCCATAACATAAATTACTACTCAGCAGAGTGCTAGGATACATGCTGGCAAAATCCATAATCACTACATCTTCATAATATCGTTCGGGAAAGCAAAAATTTAACGCACCCTGGTAAGTTTTTCCACGGAAAGCTGCTTGGTATTTTAAATCGTTTGCTAAACTAATATATTTAGTATTAATCAAAAAACCTCTACATATCGCATGAGTTTTAAAAACCTCTTCTATAAATCGAGAATTGCCCAAATGTAAACTTTCTACGGTATTCAGTGCCACGATATTGGCCCGTGATAACAAAAACGTAAAAACTGTTTCGAGTTGAAACAATCGATAAACCAATTCCGAGTCTTTTAAGCAATAATCTAAATATGTGCGAAACGTACCAAATTCAGACGCATCTGAGACTTTGTAGGGTTTCAGCATTTCATAGCATATTTCAGTCTGCGTTTCTTCCAACAGCTGAGCTGCCAATTCATTGCGATACCAAGCCCATATCCCAACGGTGGCTACTTTAATTTTGGATTCACCACCCAATTTCATTTTAGCTATGGCATCTAATCTATAACTTGGCAAATCGGCTTTGGAAAATACTCTTGTAAAAGTATAAAGATCTATTACAAATTTACCGTCGAACGAAGCCACATTATCTTTACCTATTTTAGCAGATTTGTAACGTCGAATGGTACTGTACTGTTTTAGCCATATCAGTTTTGCAATAATACATGGGAAATCGTATGCGTTAATATTATAGCCAGTTATGATTTGAACGTCGGCTAGCAAAGAATGAAAATGGGCTAGCATCTCGGCCTCAGATGTAAAAGCTGTTGCGCATTCATAATTTGTTAAGGGCTGAGCTCCGTTGGGAAGTAAATAGAGTATTTGTTTTTGGACCCCATTCCGCTTATTCCATTTAAAAAGGCTTATCATAACGATTTTATCTGTGCTGAAATGGCAAATTGGAATATGGTTACCGATTAATGGAACAGTTTCTATATCAAATGCTGCCATCGTCCAATCGGGCTCTTCGAAACAATTGGGGGTCATACTCAACGAGGACATGAGATCTAAAGAATTGTTTAGAATTTCGTACCATTTGTAGTAGAAAGAATATGTATTAAATTTTAGACACAGATCAATATAAATTCGCGTCAGCCAATCCTCGGGGTTATAATAAACCATTTTATAGCAGTTAAATAAGCGTCCAACACTCTTATGAGGGGCTGTCGTATATATTTTATAAAAAGGTTTCGATCTATATTCTAATTTGTTTCTAGCTAGCCTATCTTCGAACGAGGGTAAAACTTTTTTGAGTTGAGTGATTTCAATATAGGTAACATCATTACCCGGAAAATATTTTTTAATTTTACGAACGACAGTATCAATATTATTTGTACATACCCCTATCCATTCTGTGTAATGTTTAAGTTGTTTTTCGTAATGACCATCCTTATTCAAAAATGATATCTCTACACCAATGACATTTTTTCGACGCCAGGCACAGGACCACTTCGTTGAGAAATTCATCACTAAGGAGATTTGAGTAAATACTTACGTTATATATATATAATATATATACATATGACCTTGAAAAAAAAAAAAAAAAAAAAAAAAAAAAAAAAAAAAATTTTTTTTTTTTTTTTTTTTTTTTTTTTTTTTTTTTTTAACTTATAATATTTTATATATTTGTTTTATAAAGTAATATAGGCGGAGCACTGACATTATTTTTTTTTCTAAATTATGCATGCGGACAGTATAAATATCTATGGTAGGTTTGCCGTCATACAAAGACACTGTATCGTTATATATTTTGAAAGATTTGTAACGTGGAAGGATACCGTACAGTTTTAACCATATCAGTCTTGCAATAATAGGAGTTAAATCGTACGTGTTAATACCATAGCCGATTATAATTTGAACACCGTCTAGCAAAGCATGAAACTGGGTCAGCATCTCGGCTTCGGATGCAAAAGCTGTCGCGTATTCATAATTTTTTAAGGGTTGCACTCCATTGGGAAGTATATAGAGTATTTTTTTTTCAACAACTCCCTTATTCCATTTAAGAAGACTGATCATAACGATTATGTTTCCGCAGATACTGTCTCTGACTAATGGAAAATTTTCTATTTTAAAGGTTGCTATGTTCCAATCGGACTTTTCGATAAAATTGGGAATCAACGAGGTTATGAGACCTGATACTGGAGGACGTCGAGACATAATGAATATGTGGGTACATTAGTTAGCTTATATATAGTCAAGCCAACCAACATTTAAAAAAAAAAAAAAAAAAAAAAAAAAAAAAAAAAAAAAAAAAAAAAATTTTTTTTTTTTTTTTTTTTTTTTTTTTTTTACGGTTGGTTGGTTGGTTGCTAAAGTTCATTAACACATATCTCGGACTTTACTAAACTTATAAAAATATTATCATGAAGTCAGACTGTTGCTGACCATACACTGACAGAGTGAATTCCATTATTTTATTTTAACAATTTTTCCACAGCGAATACATTTCTTATACAAATTGGGCATTTCATCTATCGCCCTATCTTGTTTTAAAAAAGTTTCATAAGTCGGTTCGTTGCAGCATTTCATAACATTTGTTTTCTGAGTCCATAGTTTACATTCTTCTTCATTAAATAGAAAATCCATTCTTAATAAAGCCTCGATACAGAAATGATACGAGTGTTCTTCTTGTCTTTGTTGTTAATTTATTACTGGTATTTTTACGCGCCTGGGTCTGAAAGCGTTACGAAACCTTCTGCTGGTTCACCCTCAAAAGCCCCGTCGTTCGATTACGTATTCGATTCGAAGAAGCCAAAACATTTTCAGTTTACAGTGAACGGAAAATTAGCTTGGGAGCATACCTTATCCAGTGACGCTTACATGTTTCATCAAGGCCAAATTTTGGCAATCGATCCATGCTATGGAAAATCGAACGGCTCGTTGGTTCCGGCTGTAGGACAAAATCTCTATGATCATTTGAAATCGGATCCTCAATTGAAAAACCTTCCAAATTTTAAAGAAAATAGTCAGTTTACCGTTCATAAAGGAACCGTTTTCAATTTCGAGTGTCAAAACGGTCGTGTCTCGAGTCTCCAAATCTGTCCCTCAGGAACTACTCTCATAGCAAACGCTTGCCAGCCCGTCAATGCGTGTACTGGCAGATCGAACGGAGTAATGCTACCAAATCCTAAAAACATATCCCAGTATATCATGTGTCAGAATGGCAAAGAGGTCTTTATAAAATGTCGTAACGGAACCCTGTTTTATCACGATCGATGCGAGCCCGTCAAAGATTTAAATCATTATTGTAAAATTTTTCCAAATACACCTTTTATTCATAACGACGAAACGCGAGTCGAATGTCATAACGGTAAGCCCGTATTCATTACTTGTAAGCCTGGAACTAAATTTTTGGGTAAAGATTATTGCGAACCTATCAATTGTAATGGTTTACCGGACGGTAGTAACATATCTTTGCCTGAAACAGAAATGCCTCCGTTCAATTTCACGCCTGGATACATGACTTGTAAGAATGGTAAAATTGATGAAACTGTAGAATGTCCTCAGAACTGGGATAAATCGAAAGGCGATAACTTGCCATTTTTACCTATGGTTTACAACGGCCAGAAATGTACGGAACCCATATTTTGTGACAATGTCTTTTCTAATGACCCAAATATTATCGTCCCCGTTTACGAATTTACCAAACACGTTAAAAATTGGAGGAATTCTGAAGATTTAGATCGCACTGCAGGCTTTATCTGTGAAAATGGAGTTCGTAAAAGAAAACTGGTCGACGAAGGCAAACGAATTTCTAAACGTTATAAAATCGAAGATGTATGTGTTTCGGATGAAAAAATATTCATACGCGACGCCCCAGAATATTATTATGATTGCGCTGAAAAGAAACATCTGAAATGTCCTGATGGCACAGTTTTTACTGGATCGAAATGCATTCAGAAGCCTAAGAATGCTTTCAAATATAATAATTTTTATCTGTTCGAATTTGACAATTTAAATTTGGAATCTTGGATCGAGCCATTCTATTACAGTAGGAATACCATAACAAATTGTCAAAAATCTGAAATGTATATCGAGATGTACAATATTTGTTCTCATGTCGATTGTGTCAACTACTCCTTCGTGTCTCAAATTCCAGAAATGGACGTACTTTTACCTCGCGAACATGCAGCCAAATGTAAATTTTACGAAAATGAAAGAAAATTGAAAAAAGAACCCGTTCATTTTACATATAATTTTTGGACGCAGAAAATATCAGACAAGCCAGAAGTACCTTGTCAACCTGGTCAGAAAATACAAACTGGAAATTTTATTTGGGATAGTACTATTTATGCTACATGCAATATCCAACGACCGTTCATATTTTGTCCCTCTGCACATACACAACGTATTATTCCAGTCTCTGATCAAGAATTTGCTTGCGAGCCTCCTCCGACTACGGAATATGTTGTCGATCGCTTGGACGAATGGTTAGATTTTACGACTGGAGAATTCAGACAAATAAAACCTGCGATTTGGAACGAAAATAATCCACCGTCCGTCAAATTCAATAAAAAGATGAATCCGATACAATTAGCCGAAGAAGGTTTAAAATTGGATATGGGCATGAGGTTTAAATTATTCACTGACCAACCCGTTCAGCTCCAAGTGCGATATAGAGTGACCTATCCACCCAACGTGGCGTTTGAATATAGCGATGCGGGACGAAACGCAATTATTTCGACCGATCCTTTGTCTGCATTTTTAGTCAATCGTAGCCAATTTACGCACAAACAGGTGACGCTTCCTAGATATACTCCCATTCAAACCGTCGAATTTTTGAAAAAAAATCTATACGCATAAACTAAGAGTATGGACGAACGTTCTTTGGCCCACGGTGTGCTATTTTATTCTTCGTTATATATAAATTGCGTACTGCTGAGTATTGGGGTGACCACGGGTCGTTGGATTTTCGTATTACTGATACTGTTGACTATAGGATTGACTGCATACGTAATGTATTTGACGACTCAAAATCCAGAACATTTAAAGAATGTTGGCAGCTGGGCAGAAAAAACACTCTCTATTCATTTGGAAAAACTGAAGTTGTTATTTTAGATAAAATTTCTCGAACCTGTTGTTCGACAGGGTCATTGATTACGTAAACGTTCGAACGAGCCTTCAAGAGATTTTCTTTGTAAGAATCATGCAAGCGTTCTAAATAATCTAAGCTTATCAAACGGTCGATCGGAGAGCGGTCCCGGATTCGATTAAACGCTTCGAGAGGCTCTACGTCTAAATAAATGAAACAATCTACGTTAAAATTTAAAACTTGATAAATTTTGTCGTACGTATGTAGATCTTGTTCGTTTAATATCAGCGGGGCAAATATATACCTGGAAGTCCAAGGACACCGTTCGACTAGAATTAAATCGTCACCTTTCGGAAAAGACATTTTTTGATTGTATTGAGAAATTAAGACTTGGAATTGGAAAGCCGGTCCGTAAAGCGTTTGATTTTCGTATAGATGGGGTAGTAATGTCCATTCGTGTATGGGTTCAGGAAAACATTTAAAATCTGTAGCCAGTTGTCGCATCAAAGTAGATTTGCCAGCCCCAATCAATCCGTCGATACAGACAATGTAAGGAGCCATGATGAAAGTAAATTAAATGTTCAGAGTCAAGCGTATTTATATATAAAATATGGCCTTGAAAAAAAAAAAAAAAAAAAAAAAAAAAAAAAAAAAAAAAAATTTTTTTTTTTTTTTTTTTTTTTTTTTTTTTTTTTCAAGGTTGGTTGGTTGATATATATTTATAATGTTAATTGAATTAAGTATATTTTCAAAAATGAAGATTTAGACTTTGAGTTGACTATTGCAAATTCGACCAACTTTAGAAACGTAATCTTAAAATAAAAATATTTTTGAAAACTAATCGTGGAATCGTGATTCTTATTACATATACATAGTAAAATAAGCAATTTAATTCAGTCGTTTTTTTTTCAAATTTAAAAAAAAATGAAAATTTTGTAAATTCGACCAACTTTAGAAACGTAATCTTAAAATAAAAATATTTTTGAAAAACTAATCGTGGAATCGTGATTCTTATTACATATACATAGTAAAATAAGCAATTTAATTCAGTCGTTTTTTTTCAAATTAAAAAAAATTGAAAATTTTGACAGAGGTGGTGGCACATCAGCAAATTTAGATAAACTGTTACTTTAGCATGATATATATAGGCTAGCTAGAGTCAATCAACCAACCAACCAACCTTAAAAAAAAAAAAAAAAAAAAAAAAAAAAAAAATTTTTTTTTTTTTTTTTTTTTTTTTTTTTTTTTTTTTTTTTCTAAATGTTATAATATCTAAATAATGTTATTATAACTAAAATGAAGGATACTATTAAACCAATTGCTGATATGATCCATTCATAGGATCGTCGTCGTAGTGTGGACAAACTTGACGAGACTGGATTGGGTATTTGAGAATTAGGTTGTAGTATGGGTAAACCTGGCGAGACTGGATTAGGTTGTAGTATGGGTAAACTTGGCGAGACTGAGTTGGCAATGGGCAGTTGAGAATTATTTTCTGGGCAATTTGGATTTGTCCAAGTTCCGTCCGCCTTACATCTTACAAGCACCTCTTTACCGTCGCACTTTACTGCTGCAAATCCTGGTGAAATTATTCGGGCATTTGGTATTATCGGACATGGATCGCATATTATTTCTGGACCGCTCCACTGTCCGTTCGTCTGGCATATTCTTTTGTTGCTACCGATAGCATAAAATCCTGGGTTGCAAACCACAGTCGCTACTGAATCAACGTTCCTATTCGGATAAGACACGGAACCGTTTTCGGGGTTGTCTAACTCTTCACATTGTATGGGCTCGCATTCAATTTTTTTTACTGATGGAATCCATTCGCCAGTAGCAGAACAAAATAGAGATTTGTAAAGGGTTTTGAGTTTAAAACCTTCAAAGCACTTATAAGTTACCATACTAGGAAATGAATATACTGAGCCTGTATGGTAGCCGTTTTCAATAACAGGAGGTGCGCCACAAGACCTTGGAAAGCATTCGACCGACGAAGGATTCCATACTAATTCGTCATCTTTTTTTGTTAAAATAGAAAATATAGTGTTAGATCGATATCCATCATCGCATTGCAGAGTAGCTTTATCACCTTCTAAATAGGGTGGGTCATGGCTACCCAAGAATTTACCTTTAATAGCGGATGGCAAAGTATATATCATTTATAAAACTTGATTATATAGTTTGAAAATAATATTTTAAGGTTTCTCATATCTATATATACGCCCCATAGTTCGCATAAAAAACCAGAAGAAGATTGATGCTAGAAGACAAAATGAAGGTTTGAGTACGACTATTTATACAGAATGAATTCAAGCCACGCCCACTCAAAAAAAAAAAAAAAAAAAAAAAAAAAAAAATTTTTTTTTTTTTTTTTTTTTTTTTTTTTTTTTTTTAACGGTTGGTTGGTTGATAGTTTTTTAATTTATATTTTTCAGTTAGTTTCTATTTTCTTTATCCAATCAAGTTTATTGTAGATGGCGCTGCAGTCTATGTATATAGTATATATATAGTATATCTATTAGGGTGGGTGGGAGTGGAATTTATTTCTTCTACTGTAAGGTCATGCATAAACCAGCTCCGCGATGTCCAAACCTATTTCCTTTAAAATAGGATGGGGTAACGTTATTTATACAATATTGGCTTTGAAAACAAGATGAAATATTCAGTTATTTATGTTCATAGTTATTTCCCATCCTGGACTCTTTTGAATTTGTTTATGTATAAGATATTTTCGCCATTCCATTGGGTTCATATTATAATATAAAGTATTCAATGTAATTTTTATATATGCTCGATATAACCTATGATTCCAACAGACAAATAACATGCAAATACACAATAATATAATTAGCATGCTCTTGCTATTAAATGTACAAATAAAGTATGTCTAATCGTAAACCAGTTTCAACTTCTTTAAAGCCAAATAGTCGCAAGAGAAGAGATATCTCTTCTTCTAATACTGTGAACAAAGCTTTTAAAATGGAGAAAATCGTAAACGAGCAACCTGAGGATGAGCAGCCTGGTCCCGGCAACGGAGATGAGCAGCCTGGTCCCGGCAACGGAGATGAGCTGCCTGGTCTCGGCAACGGAGATGAGCTGCCTGGTCTCGGCAACGGAGATGAGCAGCCTGGTCTCGGCAACGGAGATGAGCAGCCTGGTCCCGGCAACGTAAATTTACCTGTCAACAACGCAATTGATCCCGTTCTGCCTGGTCCCGGCAATTTAAATGGTTTGGGGGGTGAAGTCGCTAAGGATAATGAGCCTCAAGATGACGACAACGTGTTAGAACAAAAATATAACGAAATTTATTTAAGAGGTTATTGTTTGCAAAATAATAATATGGACCAGTATTACGCAAAGGATGTTGAAGGTCATGATAAATATTGGCAAAATGAAGCTGGAAAATTAGTTTATGCTTGCAAAAAAGTAATAGACGGGGATAAAGAATATTTGATTGAATATCCATGCGCTAAGAAAGATGGTACAAATGTTTATATTTATGAAAATGGATGTCCAAAATACCCCCTAAATTTAACTACGCTTAAGGTAACGTATCCTTTAACAAGAGAGGAAATGTATCTTAAAGATGAAAATGGAAATTATGTTTATCCCATAGATGATGATGGTCAAGAAAGTTATCGTCAGGACGAGAATGGTAATGACTTACCTCTGAACGAGTATAAATATGCCAAAAACCCAGATGGGTCTGAATTTTATCCAAAACGGAATAATGGGGACGAATTTTATCTGAAAGCTGAAGACGGTAGCTCTGAAAAAGGTGCCATATCGTTACAAAATGGCGATTTAGTACCATACTACGCTCGTAAAGCAAATGGTGATGAATTTTATCCTCGTGAATTTATCGAATTATAAAAAGTCATATAAAGTGCGATCGTGTCGCCAAAGCCATGTAAGAAAATATTATGTTTAGTCCTTTTACGCGTTTCATAAGACAATCTATAAATAATATCAATGTTTAATTTAACAAATTTTTCAAAGTCTAAACTAGAAGGTTGTTGCCAGCATACCTTGAGACATAATAATGTGTGGGTACACTAGCCAGCATATATATATAAACCACGCCCACTCAAAAAAAAAAAAAAAAAAAAAAAAAAAAAAAAAAAAAAAAAAAAAATTTTTTTTTTTTTTTTTTTTTTTTTTTTTTTTTTTTTTTTTTAAGGGTGGGTGTGGTTTATCTATATATTTCAACTAGCCGTATTCATCCTTTTTGCGTGTAAATTTTCTTCTTCCTCATTTCTTGCTTCCATATTTTCTTCTTCCTCAATCTGTTCCGAATCCATACCAATAGCACTTGAAATATTTAATGCAGGTTCTGATAACGGTATAGCATTTTCATTAGACAATAATGTGTGTAAATAATTTTCAGTTGCATTACAAGTAGTAATAAATAATTGATCTTTATCCACAGTATCCAAAAATATTTTGTCTAAGTCTATTCTAAGTATGGTTTTTAAATCATAATACAAGTAATCCTGATAAATTACCATAAGTGTATTTCCCCGATTGTCTCTTCTAAGGGTCCTTAATAACCGCAATTTAACTTCAATTTGATCTTTATATTCTTCAACATCGGGCAAAAGTTGTTTCGAAATATTAAATCGTAGTTTGAAATACCCCTTATATAAATTATAAAACAAATTTTGTAGTTCAATTACAGTCCAATTTTGATCTAATAGAATTTTTTTATCACTTGTTTCTCCCAAACCCTCTACCGTTTGAATTGATCTTCTTTTCCTATTGGTGAACGCTTTCATGTGTTCATTTAATAAATCTGTGAACTGTTCTGGACTTGTATTAGGCTCAAAATTTAATATGCGTAACCATGTTTTATACAACAAACCAATATTTTCGGCTTCTGTTGAATTAATCTCTTTATCAGGCAAAGGAGATAACATATCGCTTACCCATTCACTAAAATTTTTTTCCGAAGGGTATTTATCTCGTAATTTTTCAACAAATGATGTAATATTAATTATAAATATTTTCATCCATTGCTGCTCGTTTAAACTTTCTGGATTTATTTTTTTAGCGATATTACTTAAATTAAGGGAGAACTGTTCTACAGAATTTCCTGAAAACATAAAATTTTGAGTAAATTTTTGAAATTCATAAAATCGCTTAATAAATGAATCTTTCCATTGTAATTTATCATTATTAGGAATGTCTGGAGTCAGTGCTTGAAATTCATTGATGATTGTATGATTTATTTCAAATTCTTGTTGCATCGCCGTCAAAAAATTTATACACCAAACTTCATTATCAATTGATACGAAACGTTGTGCAGCTTCTTTAATATGATTCCATATTTCAATTATTTTAGTAGGAAAATTATCTGCATTGATACCGCAACCTAGCTGATTAATTGCATCGATACACCTCACATACTTATCTATTAAAATCTTGATATTCGCGACGACATTATCATCGTTCGGTATCCGAAACATTGTTGCAATTTCAGTTATTTTCGTAGTATCAGAAGGAGATCTGGAAGTTAAGGATAATATTATATTGCCAAAATTATACGCCGATATATTATCATAATTAGATTCGTCTCTAACCTTGTCACATTGTTTACTCACCGCAAGAATGAGTTTTGTATCTTCTGGCCATTGTTCTAAGAAAAAGTTCTGCCAATTTTCCATATTATAGGTATCTTTTAAAAAATCTATGACTTGTTGATCTGCAGTATTTAATACCTGTCCATTCGATATTTGTGTTTTTAAATTAGCTAGGCTAATGTTGCATGCTACCAGCTTTTCGTTTACATCTAATAATTGTTCTTGTAAAGCTCCTTTGTCACCTTGCAATTGTTCTATTGTTCTTTTTAAAATGTCCGTGGATTGTACCGTTTTAGTTTCTAAATTTCCTTTTTCAAGTTCCAATCGTTGTATTTGTCGTTGAAAAGAATTTGTAGTTTCTGCTAGTTTTTGTTCTAAATCTCTTTTTTCATCTTGCAATTGTTCTATTCTTTTATTTAAAGGGTCGTTTTGAGTTTGTAATGTTTGATCTGAAGTTTGTAATGCCTGTGCATTCGCTAGTTGCGTTTTTAAATTATCTACGTTAGCATTATTTTCTACCAGCTTTCGCTTTTCATTTGTTAGTTTTGCTTTTAAAGTTCTTTTATCATTTTGCAATTGGTTTATTGTTTGATTTAAAGTGTCGATTTGAGATTGTAATTTTTTAATTGCAGTATTTAATATCGGTACATTAGTTATTTGTGTTTGTAAAGTTTCTACGTTAGTATTGCATTCGGCCAGCTTTTGGCTTTCGCGTGCTAGTTGATCTTCTAAAGCTCTTTTTTCAGCTTGCAATTGTTCTATTGTTTGATTTAAAGAGTTGTTTTGAGTTTGTAATGTTTGATTTGCAGTATTTGATACCTGTGCATTCGTTATTTGTGTTTGTAAAGCTGCTACGTTAGTATTACATTCTGCCAGATTTTGGGTTTCGCGTGTTAGTTGGTCTTCTAAAGCTCTTTTTTCAGCTCGCAATTGGTCTATTGTTTGATTTGCAGTATTTGATACCTGTACATTTGTTATTTGTGTTTGTAAATTTTCTATTTTAGCATTGCATTCTGCCAGATTTTGGGTTTCGCGTGTTAGTTGTTCTTCTAAAGCACTTTTTTCAGCTTGCAATTGTTCTATTGTTTGTTTTAAAGAGCTGTTTTCAGTTTGTAATGTATGATCTGCAGTATTAAATATCGTCCGTGTATTTGCTAGTTGTGTTTCTAAATCTTCTATTTTAGCATTGCATTCTGCCAGGTTTTGGCTTTCGTGTGCTAGTCGTCCTTCTAAAACTCTTTTTTCATCTCGCAATTGTTCTATTGTTTGGTTTTCGCCTGTTAGCTGTTCTGATTCTACAACTTGTTCCATTGTTTGATTTAAAGATAGTTGTACTTCTGCTAAAGTACGTTTTTCATTTTGCAATTGGTCTATTGTTTGTTTTAATGAGTCGTTTTGAGTTAATAATGACTCATTTGTTTCTGTCAATAGCCCTTGTCTTATTCTTGCCGATCCGTGCCGAGATTTTGATTTTTCACGCGTCTTTAATAAGGCATTATATTTAGTTTCTAACTCTTTATAATCGTTGGACAATGTTTCGTATTTAGCATCTAAATTTTGTTTTCGCTCAACCAATTCCCTATATCGATCATCTGAGTTACTATTTACTTGGGTCAATGTTTGATTCGTATTTTGTATTTGAGTATATAATTCTTGTAAAGTTACATGTTCTTTCTTCAAATTCTCATATTTTTCACCTAATTTATTATGCAAGTACTGGACCTCTTCAAATGCTTTAGTTAACGGTTCATACTCATTAGCTAAGGTTCGGTGTTCCTCATGTAGCTTATTAAGCTTTGCTAATAATTCATCGTATTCCTTTCTTGGAACCGTTTTACCTTCTGCAAGGTCCTGTATTATTTTGTCCTTGTCTTTGATTTCTTCGTCTTTAATTTGAATTTCTGACTTTAAATAATTTATGTTGTCTGACGAATTGGTTAATGGTAAAACTGGATACTGCATATTTTGATTACTATGCAATTGATCAGTCAAATTTTTCTCGCGTTCTTGAGCTTGAAACAATAATGCTGAACCCTCTTGATGCAATTTATTAAGTTCGTTTACACCCGAGTTACACACGTTTTGACATTGTTCTTTTAAATAGAGTATCTCTGCCTGATTAGCATTCTTACCCTCTAGCAAATTTTGTTTTTCCCTTTCTAATATACCAATTTTTTCATTTAAAATATTTATCTTGTTATTTAATTGTGTAACTACCCCATTTACGGTTTGGTTATAGGATGTTGTCGCAAGTTGTTGCGATGTGACTGAAGATTCGGCCCCAGATTGTAACTGCAATGGAAATCCTTCTACTCCTGGCATCGCAATGGGTGATGCATTTAGCATCGGGTTTTGTGAGTCTAATCCAGATTGTATTGCATACTGGACAGGATATGTCAATGCCGTTTGAGATTGTTCGACGGAATTATCAACATACTCAATTGGGAAATTACGTTGATTTAAAACAGTTTCATTCATTGAAGGAGACATTGTATTCACATCGGATCTTTCCATTAAAGCTTTGAAAATTTTGTTTTGATTATCGTGGCGCGATTTCAATAGCCTAAATTCTGCTATTTGACGGTCCGATTTTATAGTAACGTCAGATATAGATGTTTCCAACTCTAGTATCTGCTTCTTATAATTATTGTTAGTTTGTGTGAGAAAGGTAATATTATGCTCTGCATCTGATAATTTGCTATCTAAAGTACGTTTTTCTTCTTTGCATGCATCTAGTTGTTGTTTTAAACTATTGTTTTCAGTTTCGAACCTATCCATTTTTTTCTTTAGAGATTCATGGTCTTTTGTTAAATCAGTCAGGTTTTTTGTGAGATTTGCCTGATCGCTCGACGAGTCATTTTTATGACTGTAATCCGCATCAAAAAATTGTTTAGGCTTAGTTTTGTTTGTGTAACATTCCAATGCTTTAAACAGCCTATCCTTTTCGTTTTTATAGTATTCCAATTCTTTAGACAACCTACCCTTTTCGTTTTTACATTCATCCAATAACTTCGATAAACCTTTATCTTCAGATGAAGAATCGATAGCTGTTGGTAGTTTGTATAGCTTGAATAAAAAATCTAAAAAACTACTGCTAGTCCAATATAAGTTTGCATTTCGTTCGATGAGCGGTCTGCTCAAATCGTACGCTTGAGTCAAATCGTTCTGCAATTCTCTTTTTAAAGTGTTTATAGTACTGAGAGCCAGCACGTCGTCTGGATCTCGCTGCCATTTTATGATGGCCTCTATCAAGGTTCTGAAAATCATCTTGTTTTTCTATTCGTCGAAAAGAATTTTTCCGATTTGTTCTAAGTCTTTGTAGAGTAGCTGATATTTTTCTACCGTTGAATTTTGTAGCCACAAAAGTACTTGTTTGAGTTGAATTTTTTTCTTGCTCAAATCATGTACGTAAAACGGTAAACAGTAGTCGTTCCAAGTTTGTTTATCCTTGTAAAGGGGCAACCACGTATTACATTCGATATAATTAGTATCTCGAAATTTTTCAGACGTTTCTTTGACTACCATAGGCGACACGTATTTCAATTTATCGGCTTCGAAGAGGCACATTACGCCGACGGGTTCAATATCTGTAAAAAATACCTCGCATCTGTAAAAATCAGAATCGATAATGTATTCGGGAGCTTTTTTCGATCGCTTTAAAAGTCTAAACAATTGTTTGCCTATATGACTTGTTGGTAAAGCATGGGTTAGCGAATAAAATTTTTTATAAACGATATTTAATGCGAACGGACTCCATCGGTTAAAATTATTCAATTTTTGGCAGTGTCTTTTAAAGAAACGGATACTAGCAGCCTCTTCTAACGTCAAAATTCTATTTTTTTTCGTCGCTTCCACAAAAGTCACTAAAGCTCGAAAAGCTTTATTTTTCTTACACGTTTTCGTAATTTTTGGAAATGGGTTTTCGGAAGCTATCACGTAAAGCGTTGAGTGGTAAAATTCACATACCTTAGTTTGGTCTTCTGGTATTAAGGCTCGCAGTAAAGTATTGGGTGCTTGATCTGGTACGCGTATGCCACCCTTGATAACGTTCTTTCCAATCGTGTAAAGTAAAATACATTTGTTATCGAGCTGAATGTCTGGGCAATAGCTACCCCGTAGCACGACAATACTATCGTTGGGAGGATCGATAGGAGTCGTATCAAACTCGGTACAATGGTAGGTTATGATGGCTCGTTTGAAACGTATGGCTATAAAATGCTGTCGATTATATTTATTTCCATACACGTCAATAAATTTATGGTAATCCTGTTCAGATAGCGCACAACTCATTATAAGCTTGATTGTGTAGATCAGAGCTTAGTATGACCGGACGCATTTTCGCAGCACGAGACAGAATGAGGATGTGGGTATGTTAGCTACCCTTTATATAGTCGAGTAAAGATATATCAATCGACCAAAAAAAAAAAAAAAAAAAAAAAATTTTTTTTTTTTTTTTTTTTTTTTTTTTTTTTTTTTTTTTTAATAATGGCTTTGAATGACCTTGAAGCTCGTTGCCACAAAAAGCAAGTCGGAGCAAAATAGGAGAAGGTAGGAGCATGAATCGTAGCTACCCTATAGAAATGGATAGATTTTTTTTTTTTTTTTTTTTTTTTTTTTTTTTTTTTAATTAAGCCGTAAGATAATTATATGGTATTATTTCCTTTGTCTGTTCTATTAAATTATATCGCTCTCGAAGATATTTTGCAGGATCCATTAAGGCTTTTTGGCAAGAACATGTATCTGGAGATCCTTCAGCTAAAACGCATCTCATGCAATCTGTCAAGTGCCATTCTCTACTTTCAGAATTAAGAATTACATTGATTTCTCGATTTTTTCCCATTTCTCTCACTTTTATTTCAAACTGTATAGCATTCTTTGTAGTTTTGTATTCTTCATACCATTTGAAGACATTTTGTCTGTCTGATACACAACGCTTGTAAAAATCTCGTACATTTTCAATTTGATGAGAATCGGGATAAGTAAACGCTGCTGAAGATCCGCTTAAACGTTCTTCCTTATCCTTATGTAATTTTTGAAAATTTCCTGAAATCATTTCGTCAGCTAAATATTTTTCTGGAGATCTCTTAGCGTAGATGCAAAGACAAGTATCAGGTCCCTCTATTACATCGTCCTGACACCATACACAATTATTTAAGTGTAATTCATCTCTCTTATTCAAAAGAAATTTCAAACGACTATTATTACAACGAGATAATACTTCGAAATGTAAAATATTAACTCGATTATTATAAATCTTGTACTTCTTTTGCAGAGCATCTAAATAAGTTGTAGTCATCTTGAAACACGTCACAAGAGCACGAAAACAGGATTCGATAAAGTTTTCAAGAGCTATTTATGTGGTCAGACTGATGCTGGAAGAGGTTCAAACAGAATGATGGTGTTGGTGCACTAGCCACCCTATATATAGCCGAGCCACAGCCACCTTAAAAAAAAAAAAAAAAAAAAAAAAAAAAAAAAAAAAAAAAAATTTTTTTTTTTTTTTTTTTTTTTTTTTTTTAAGTGTGGGTGTGGTTAGTCTTTGATAATTTCAACCGGACTTGGTTTTTACACGTTTCAGCCTACAAGATATCAGAGTTTTATCCAAATATGTTATAATTTACTCGCAACTGTAATCTCTCATCAAATTCCCAGTGCAGCGCATTTAATACTGTGTCATCAGAATAATGTATAATAGGCCAAAAAAATGGAAACGTTGAAACCTTTTCTGCAGATTCTATTAAATAAAATATTTGACCGTCGATATATGCCCAACAATTAGTTTTTTTGTTGTTCTCAGATTTGAATAAGGATATAGTTCCAATACCTTGATCATTTGACGAAATACACGTGTTAGCGAAATGATCATCAAAAATATCTTTAGTAGTCCCAGGTGAAAATATTTTGCGACAATAACTACATATTGACGAATATAAGTGATTGCCCTCATTAATGTGTGCCGTCAAATATGTTTCTTCGTAAAATAACATTGGACAATAGTCACATTTAAAGTATGCTTCGGAATCTAATACGTCTTCCATTTGACTGATACAAGTAAAATGTTGCAAATTGTAAATGCAAACACTTATATACTTTAAATAAAAGCCACGCCCAATTCTAAAAAAAAAAAAAAAAAAAAAAAAAAAAAAAAAAAAAAAAAAAAAAAATTTTTTTTTTTTTTTTTTTTTTTTTTTTTTGTTCAACGTTCTTTTTTAGACAATCTTTAACTCTTCATCTTTTAAAAGCATATCATTTAACTGTGTCAAATTTTCCTTAGAATTGCTCAGCATTTTATAATACGCTAAATCCAATTTCTTTCTAGCATTCCACGAAACAGTAGATTGTTTTGCAATCATAAATGCCCACCATACATTTATATATTTATTTCTGACAATTATCATTCGAACTCTATATAGCATCGTCAAAAAATTTAATAGTATTAGCATGAGTACAATCCCATAAAGTAGCATAAATATTTTACGATATACACTGCTTAATGGTAAGAGACAATTGAATTTTCCAGCTGTAGATCCACTACTGTGATAATATGTAACGAAACACGACCCGTTGTCTGGAAAAATTGTATAAATTGATTTTATCGACCAGCCGAAATGACCCCAAATGTTGTTAAAAAAAATATTGGTTATGTATAATATTAACATTACGTAAAATATATAAAATATTTCCAATGCCAGCGTTTTAAAGAATATTAAATTTCCTTTCGAATCCTTAATGACTCGAATTACGTCTTCAGGTTTATCAGCCAAGCTTTCTAGGTATCGTAGATAATTTCCAAATAATTTTGTCCAAACGGAATATGGAAAATAAAATCCAAATGCCAATAATAGTAAATAAACAGACACCCATTGATAATAATCGTGATAAATTACTGGTTCATCTCTAGTCATGGTTCCATTTATGAAACATTTTGTATCGACAAAAGATTGCGACACGCTTTTTTCTGTTACTTGGCAAATTATATTTTGTCCAAATAAAATGCGAGCCATGCCAAGGCCCGTACAAAATAGAAGAATATTACGAACATAGATTTGTTGAAAGTCAATTAACACACTATGACTTTCACTATGCTTGGAACTAAATTTGATGAGTTGCAACAAGGATATCATGCTGACGAATTAAATTTTGTCGCTGCTACTTAATTTATATAGCCTGCGGTCTATGTTGGACAAAACCAGTCATATATATAAGCATTTCACGAAGACTGTTGCTAGAAGGTATCGAGAAATAATGATTGTATAAATACGCTCGCAGTCATATATATAGCTGAGCCACGCCCACTCAAAAAAAAAAAAAAAAAAAAAAAAAAAAAAAAAAAAAATTTTTTTTTTTTTTTTTTTTTTTTTTTTTTTTTTTTTTTACAGTTGGTTGGTTGGTTTATGTAATTAGTTTCTAAAGTTATATTTCTCAGTTGGCTGCTAAAGTTATATTTTTTAGCCAATCATTATAGATGGCGCTGCAGTCTATATATATATAGTATATATATAGTATATCTATTAGGGTGGGTGGGAGTGGAATTTATTTCTTCTACTGTACGGTCATGCATAAACTCGCTCCTGACCCATTTCCTTTAAAATAGGATAAAATAGCGTTATTTATACAATATTGGCTTTGAAAACAAGATATTTATAGATTTTTGCCTGACAAATGACAAGATATTGCAGGTTTTCATGAAATCATGGGCTCTTATAGAAAAATCTAACTATCTAGAGTCGGTCAATGTACATCTTACTGAAAACACATTACGAGACATAGTGACTAAACGACTGTTGCTGGCGAGACACAATGAGGGTGTAGTCACGTTACCCACAGTTAATATAGACAAGTTTCAAGGGTGGGTGTGGCATAAAAAAAAAAAAAAAAAAAAAAAAAAAAAAAAAAAAAATTTTTTTTTTTTTTTTTTTTTTTTTTTTTTTTTTTTTTTTTTCAAATGTGGGTGGGGTATTTTCTAAGCACTCAAATGTTTGTCCCTGTTTTATTACGACATAGATGCCAACTGAAAATTTTTTTCGACCAGTACCTGATTCAATATATAGTTAAAAGTTTCTTCTGACATGGCGTCTGTATAATGAATCGCATCCGCCACGTCCTGTTCTACGACTCGATTGTTTCCGTCAATGACGCGACCCAAATAATCTATAACTAAACCTTGCAGGTTAAATATAATTTTATTGTGACCGTATCCCGGTTGCCAAATTTTTGAAGTCTGCCAAAGAGCTACATGAGAGGTTTTTGCATGAGCGATTGCCTCTATGGGTGTCAACCCTGACCAAAATGAATTTTTTATTTTTACATCCCCTTGCATACCTATTTCTCCAAACATTTGTTTTAAAATCTCAAAATTTCCTTTAGCGTTTGCTAATATTTGGGTCACTAAGCAACCTTTACCTTGTTGGACGTCACCTCGTTTTTTATAAGTATCGATCAACCATTCCATTTCTTCTAAAGTCAGCGAAAATATTTTTTCGTTTTCGAATTTATAGAGATAAAATTTTCTCATATCGTCAAATGCCTGAAAGGTTCTTTTCGATCCATAAATTTCATATATTACTTTAAATGTTTTTTTCAAATCATTTTCTTTATAGGGTAAAAAATTAATTTCGTCTTTAAATAAATAGTAAGCGACTAGCATATCTTGACACGGACTCAACTTCATATCCATGACCGAACTACCCATTTCCCATTCTGGATTTAATAAAATCATACATTCCGCTTGAGACAGGGCGCTATAAAACAAATAAATGTTGACTTCATCGCCATCAAAATCTCCATTGATAGACGACAAAATTTCTAACGGTATGCCAAAGCAATCGTAGGTCCATGCGGGACCTTCTACAGGTACTTGTAAAGCCACAAAATTTTCAGGTTGTAGAGACGGCATTCTATTCAATAGCACCCATTTACCCTTCAAACCAAATTTTTTTACGATGAACTCTGGCATATGTATTTCGTTAGGTCTCAGCGTTGCGTCTGGAACAATCATACCTCTCATGGAATAAGAACATCTTTTACCGAACGCTACTTGACGAATAAATGTAGCTTTGCCGCAAGACCGCGAATCCAAACTGCCGTAATTTAAAGGCGCTTCCTGTATCTGTTTATAAAAAGTGACAGATTTGGAAGAAGGCTGTATGGTTTTCGTACGACTCGTTATAGGCTCTCCCAACACGAAACGCATGACTTTATCGTAAACGAGAGTGGTTGTCAACTGCCAATAAATTGGATCTGGTAAAACTAAAAATTCCTGTTTGCATTGAATGCCTGCATTATTCATCATGCGTTTATGTTGGGGTAATACGAAAATATATCCTGGAGTAGGTATCGCTATAGACTGAAGAGGATAACAGGTAAGCTCGTCGTTGAAATAAAACTGACTGCAACACATATTGAAATTTCTAGATCCGAATTCGATTTTTTTCTTACATTTTAGACATTCAGAGGCGAACGCGTTTTTCTTGCGCCAAGCTCGTAATATTATAAGTAACTCTTGCGGCTCGATTCGTAGAGTACATTTGTTCAATTTCAACATCGAAATACGGTATCGGCTTACAGACATGTTATAACAAAGTTGAATGAACGATGTATCCGAGAAAACTAAACGGTGACGAGTACTATCCCAATGACAAATTCGTTACCGATAAATATGGTAAGGAAATTTACGCACGCGATCGAAAAGGTAACGAAATCTATCCAAAGTCAAAGCAAATTCTTTTTGCAAGAGACGCGTCTGGTATATATTATTATGCTAAAGACAAAAACGGAGACGAATATTATCCTTTAAAACGAAATAAATCAGTCTTAATAGAAGATCACTATAATCAAAATGTACAATTCGCTCTTTATTCAGATGGTACTCAAAGATATCCAGTCGATTCTACTGGAAACGAGTATTATTTGTTAGATGACCAAAATCCTTACTTAATGCGAAAAAGAGACGGAGATGTGTACTATGCCAAAAGTCATAAAGGTCATCCTATGATTCCTTGGAATCATATGGACAAATTCGTACAAAACGAACCTTTCGTTTATTTGAAAGATTCGGGTGGTAATTTAGTTTATTTAAAAGAATCAACGCTGCCTCCAACCTTACATGCTATAATTCGATGCATATGCAAAGTAAGTGTTATTTGTCCAAAGTACGAAGGGTGTATTACAAAATGTTACTGACCCAATGATGCTGGAAGAGGTTCAAACAGAATGATGGCGTTGGTACACTAACCACCCTATATATATAGCCGAGCCACACCCACCTTTAAAAAAAAAAAAAAAAAAAAAAAAAATTTTTTTTTTTTTTTTTTTTTTTTTTTTTTTTTTTTTTTAAGGTCGTTTACAATTAGTTAATATTTTTGATTGATAAATTCTGATGAGTCGTTGAAGCGTCTCAAAAATTATTGTAGAGTTGCAGTATTACATCAAATTTTAACTACTATTATTTATTGGCATAAACGGATTTAGTTTACGTATATAAATGTCATCAACTATATCCTCACATGCGCCTTCTAAAAATTTAATCATTATTTGAGATGTAATTTCAAAAATTTTATCAGGACTATGTAATACAGTCATGCATTTGGCCGCATACATCCCAGTATAGATAAGGCATTCTAATACCCATGGTTGATAACTTTCTGAACAATTCGGATTCCGATTGAAAATTTTATCCTTTAAAACATGAGAGACTCTTGGAAAATGTTTTTGCTTGATCTTATGCATTAATTTCGTCTTTAAAATAGGGCCGACGTCAGACATATTTTTAGGATTTGTAACTTTACCAATGCCAGGATACGTAGTAAAGTATTCATATAATATATTCTGAATAGACTGGGACATGGCACATATTTTTCCATCAAAATTTGGCTCATCATCTATAAATGTGTAATTTTGTAATTTCCAGTTAGCCATATAAATAGAGTCTTGAAGAAGGTATAGTAAGGCTTTTTCCGCGTCTTCGGCAGCGTAGTATTCAATCATGTCTGGATTGTAGTAAGTTGTTTAAAAAATGTTTGATGATGAGGATTGTAGCTGGTATTTATAAGCCTAATATAACCTTTAAAAAAAAAAAAAAAAAAAAAAAAAAAAAAAAAAAAAAAATTTTTTTTTTTTTTTTTTTTTTTTTTTTTTTTTTTTTTTTACATCTATTTTATTTTCCATAGTGGTGGATTACTCTCCTTAGTTTTTATAACTAAGTAACATCTTTGCATATTATATAAACATATGTTTGCCGTTCTTTTATCACATCCAATAGATTCACAGATTTCTTTAATAGAACGGGCACTATGAGGTTGTAAAGCTAAATACTTGAGAATTTTATGTTGAATTACTTCATCAGCCATCTTAAATAATACAGTATGGCGATCAATGTTAAATTTCTCAAACAAGCTTTAGTATATATAGGTTTAAATTAAAGATATGACCGTTGCTGGCAAAGATTAAGATAGAATGATGAGATGGCATTTCAACAATCCTATATATAAATGAGCTACGCCCACTCTTGAAAAAAAAAAAAAAAAAAAAAAAAAAAAAAAAAAAAAATTTTTTTTTTTTTTTTTTTTTTTTTTCAAGACTGATACGTTAGTTTTTTTGCCATAGAAATATTTTTTATAAATTTCTGAATCCAACATGTGTTTTAAAATTGGGTTGTAAAAATAATATTTTTAGGATAAGTAAGGGTTATTCGAAATTGTAAAAATTTATCGTTGTAAAATATCCAAGGCGACTTAAACAAGACTTTCGAGCTTAATTTAAACAAAGGATATGGATGATACGGCGATACAAGAAACCATATCTAAGATGGCTGCAGAGGCTGCCGAAATGACAAAACAATTTAAACGATATACAGGTGAGAAGTATGTTGATGTTGTACTAGATACTGTAGTTTTCATTCCTGATGAACACATAAAAAATTTAGAGCACTATTATACAGCTATAATTTATAATTTATATAAACTAAGAAATTCCATACCAGAAAAACTACCAGACTTTGAGCAGAAAAAAAGTAATATTAAACATAAAATATATAATTACATTTCGGCAAATGTGGATTTTATAAATAATAGGTATATGAATCCGTTTAAAGACAATGAATTTCGTAGTTTTAAAAAGGGGGTTAAGAATATATCAGCAGTTTTGAAAGGATATGTAGAGGATTTATTTAAAGATGACCATGAGAGCGATACGCCAACCAATTTAGCCTCGAAAGAAAAATCAGAAATCGAGCCAGACTCAACTACTGAAAACGTCTTAAATAACGTACCATCTCAAGTAATAGATCCGGTATCCAACCAAGAAGTATCAGATTCGACAATCACTGGACCCTTCGTAACCTCTAAACCTTTGGATCCTTCTACACCCGTAGAACCCTTGAATCCTCCTACACCCGTAGACCCCTTGAATCCTCCTACACCCGTAGAACCCTTGATTCCTCCTGCAGCTCCACAACACTCTAAAATCTTGGTCTCCCCTGCAGCCCCACAAGAAACATTTATTGATAATACGAAGAATAAATATTATAGTTTACTTAGAAAGGGTGATGCAACAAATCCAAATACAAGATTAGCCTATCATTATTTAAATAATCGAGATCATCTTCAAGCAATGCAAAGAATTTCAAATCTCATCGAATTGTATATGGGCAAAGAAAAGGAATTTGCAACAGTCACCATTAATGACGACGAAACATATACTGTAAATCATCATTATTTGCAGAAACATAAAAGAAATACTGCCAAAGAACATGCGCTTGTAGGAAAACATTTAAATGTTTATGAAATGAAAGCTTATAAATCAATAAAAAAGAGGAAATTAGAAGAAGCAGCTGAAATGAATGTGTAAAAAAAAAAAAAAAAAAAAAAAAAAAAAAAATTTTTTTTTTTTTTTTTTTTTTTTTTTTTTTAACTGCTGGTTAGTTTTTTACACATCCATTTCAGCTGCTTCTTCTAATTTCCTCTTTTTTATTGATTTATAAGCTTTCATTTCATAAACATTTAAATGTTTTCCTACAAGCGCATGTTCTTTGGCAGTATTTCTTTTATGTTTCTGCAAATAATGATGATTTACAGTATATGTTTCGTCGTCATTAATGGTGACTGTTGCAAATTCCTTTTCTTTGCCCATATACAATTCGATAAGGTTTGAAATTCTTTGCATAGTTTGAAGATGATCTCGATTACTTAAATAATGATAGGCCAATCTCGTATTTGGATTTGTTGCATCACCCTTTCTAAGTAAACCATAATATTTATCCTTCATAGTATCAATATATATTTCTTGTGGGGCTGTAACTTGTGAGGGTGTGAATTTTATTACTGGTGTTGTTGGGCTTCGTTTATTCAATGGGGTTTTACTTTCTGACGCTGGGGTGTTTAATGTATCTTGGGAATCGTCTGGTTGTCCAGAAGAGCTTACTATATTACTTTGATAAGCATTTTCTGATGCGGAAAAATTGAATGGATACTCATATTGTTCAGTATCGCCGAATATTTCATTTACAAATTTCCTCACATCTGGTATGATATTCGTATTATTTTTATCAATGTATATCCAGTCTGTGCCAAACGGATTTTCAAACGCTCCATGTGCTGAAGCGTAATTTTTTAAAACGTATTCAGTTATTTTAGATTTAACTAATTTTTTTGTATTCTCAAAGTTTGGGATTTTACTTAGTAGCTGTCCCGTCTCAGTATAAAAGTTCTCAAGTATAGCTTTATAATAATCCTCTAAACGATCTGGTGTGTATGCATCAGGAATTAATAACACATTGTATGACAAAATATCAATATGCTTGTTACCTGAATATTGTTTGAATGTTTCTGTCATTTTGACTGCCTCTGCAGCCACCGTAGCTATACGTAGGGTTTTTTCTATTTCCGCCATATCCTTTGTTTAAAATAAGTTCGAATGTCTCTAGAACAAGTCTTGTTTAAGTCGCCTTGGATACCTTACAACGATAAATTTTTACAATCTCGAATAACTATTACCTATCCCGAAAATATTATTTTTACAACCCAATTTTTAAAACACATGCTGGATTCAGAAATTTATAAAAAATATTCTTATGCCGAAAAACCTAACGTATCAGCCTTTCAAAGTGTAGATTGGAATAATGCCATTATAGTTTTCAACGACGAATTACATTTGGTTTTGGCACCGGATCCCGTTCATCAACTCGTCCGCTTAGAACGTCGATTACAATACGAAGAAGCCGCAAACAATATTTTTGGACCTTTTAGATTTTTTCCATTTTTCGAATCGTTTAACAAGAACGGAATTAAAATATTTACACTTGTATTTTTCTTCGTTTTGTACTGGTCATTTTCATTAAAGAACAAGTTTCGTTTTTTGTCTCTATCCAATAAGCCTTCAAACGCCTGACGAGATCTTCCGAATCCACAAAGACGTGACGCTCAGCATCAGGTACGGGTTGAGTAACCGTATTCTCGTAACCTTCTTTCGCTTTACGATACATTTCTTTAGAAAAGCGTATGTTAGACAGCCCTGTCAGTAACTGATTCCGATCAAAAGTGTCAAATAAATGATTTTGCAAAAATTGTTGTTTGAATGAACGTGAAGTGTAATAATCTAATACCCAAAAATAGATCGTCCAAAACCAAACTACCAACTTATCGTCTAGAAACTCAACTTCTGTAAAATGAAGATGTTTTCGCATTTCCTTAATAAAAGACGCTATTATTGTGGGGGTATCGTAGTCTTCGTCTATAGCCATTAAGCAGTTATGGATGGCTGGCGGATTTGTAGAAGAAATTGCCGTTAAAGGAGGTATGAAATCATTTCCAAATAAGAAAGAGGCATCTGTTAAACGTTTGATTGGATAGCTTTTTTCAATATTTTTTACTAAGCTATTAATATTATAAAATTGATTATATCGAAAAATTTGAATCGATTCGTATCTATTTAAACGTAATAGAGACAAAATGAAGACATCTTGATCAATGCTGACCACAATTGGATTTTTACATTTTCCCAGAGATTCGGCTACATGAAATATTTTATGTTCGCCCTCGCCAGGAACGTTACAACCACACAATAGGACTTGCATGTCACGATTGAATGTTTTCAAATTTTCCAGGATGTATATTTGTACACGTGTCGTCAGTTTATTGTTTCCGAATAAAATATATCTATAGAAGCTTTTTTTCGTCTCTTTGGATCGAGAACGGCGTTTTCGTTGCGTGGCCCATTTCATTGGTAAACCTTCGCCGTCAAATGATAAAACAAACGTGACATAATCCAAGGTAAGGGATAAAAAAGTTTTAAAACACGTTTTTATTTGATCCCAAACGGATTCGCAAATTTCTTGAAAAATTTTTTCTTCCTCAATTTCAAGACATTGTTCGATAGCCACATACAAATAACTTTGGCAGTCTATGAGTACGGAATCGAAATTAGCTGGTAATTTAGAGGGTGACGATATTAACTGGATAAGTTTACAAAAATTAGTAATACCCATTCCGTTATAAATATCGAACTTTATATAACCTTCTTGAAAAAATCTAAGTCTGTTGCTAGAAGGTGTCGAGACAAACTGACTGTATGGGTACGCTCGCAGTCATATATATAGCTGAGCCACACCCACTCAAAAAAAAAAAAAAAAAAAAAAAAAAAAATTTTTTTTTTTTTTTTTTTTTTTTTTTTTTTTTTTTTTACAGTAGGTTGGTTGGTTGATGAAGTTAAGTTGGTTTCTAAAGTTATATTTCTCAGTTGGCCGCTAAAATTATATTTCTCAGTTGGCTGTTCAAGTTATATTTCTTTATCCATTCATTGTAGATGGCGCTGCAATCTATATATATAGTATATATATATATATAGTATATCTATTAGGGTGGGTGGGAGTGGAATTTATTTCTTCTACTGTAAGGTCATACATAAAATCGCTCCTGACCCACTTCCTTAAAAATAGGATGGGTAATTTATGCAATATTGGCTTTCAAAACATAATTTTATAGACTTTTGTCTGACTAATGACAAGATATTGCAGGTTTTCATGAAATCATGAGCTTTTATAGAAAAATCTAACTATCTAGAGTCAGTCAATGTACATCTTACTGAAAACACATTACGAGACAGAATGGCTAGACGACCGTTGCTGGCGGGACACAATGAGGGTGTAGTCATGTTAGCCATAGTATATATAGACAAATTTCAAAAGTGGGCGTGGCACTTAAAAAAAAAAAAAAAAAAAAAAAAAAAAAAAAAAAAAAAAAAATTTTTTTTTTTTTTTTTTTTTTTTTTTTTTTTTCTCGTTCATCAAGATTCGCTTTTCAATTGTCATGACCAAGCGATTGGTTACCAAATTCAATTAAACCAAGTCAAGAAATGTCTAGAATAATTTGTCCAGAAAAAGTTCTAGGTGATCGTTATGCCTTTAGAAATAATGGAACATGTTATTATCCTAAAGACGGATATGGAAATGAGTATAAAGATGACCGTTTAGGTTTTATCGCAATCAATAGTCTATACGTTTATCCGTTAACGAGTTCGGGTAGGCCAAAATATCCTATTATAAATGGTAAAGAAATTTATGAAATTTATGCAGGTAGAGCTATAATTGGCAAAGGCGTAGATGGAAATGAATATTATGCCAAGGATAGATATGGAAATGAATATTATCCAGAAGGAAATATTTGTGCCAAGTTGAAAGATGGAACGCCTTATTATGCATCTACTGTCAACGATAGTAACATATTTCCATTCGACTCGTATGGAAACGAGTATTATTTTACGTTTGTTGATTTGACGAAACCTAGCACGATACCCAATAGATATGCTGTATCTTTTGCAGAAGGTGACATTTACCCTCTGAGACTAACTAGTGAGGGTAACGAATCACAATATATAATAAATAACACGTATGCCTTTGATAAAGACAGAAATCAATTTTATCCAAAAGATGGATACAAAAATGAATATTATTTAGATATTAGTCAGTTGGACATTCAAGAATTTAATCGTAAAGGGACATTGGGTAAAATTTTATTGGAAAGATATGCTTTGACAAATGATAGAAAAATCATATTACCTGAATTACAAAATGCGTTTTATATAAATACTGCTATGAAACCCGTCGTAAAAACTGAAACTGTAATTGGGAGACTAATTCGAGATGATGGCCAAATAAAGGATTTTTTAACAAATATATCCGAATCTGAATCTACTGTACTTGAAAAACCTTACAAATATAAAACCTTGGTAACGAATGAGACAAAATTCATTGCTCCAAAGCCACCAGTTACCAATTTTACATTTTTTGGGATTTTAAATGCAGCAATACCATTTTATCAAAGATGGTGTTTTTGGGTATTAGTAATAATCGTTGTAATTATAAAAACAATTTTTCTCGTATGGTGGTTCTTTTTAAGGACACGTCTGCCATCAAGTATATTCGATAACATAAAACTTTAAAAAAAATAATATATCCTGCCTTCAGATATATATGTGTTAGCTAGAGTCAAAAAAAAAAAAAAAAAAAAAAAAAAAAAAATTTTTTTTTTTTTTTTTTTTTTTTTTTTTTTTTCAACTTAAGCCAAGTTCAAGTATTTTACTAGACTCTCAACATTTTCCTTTCCCATAGTTAAATTATATAATGAAACACATTTCTGCAATATTTTTGCATCTATATCGCTGTCTACAACATCTGGTTCCCTTGGCAATAAGACTCGTGTCATTTCTTCAATGCATCTGTAGACTATATGATAAACCCACTTTGCGGGAACTGGTGTGGCGTTACCAATCAATTTGTACATTTTTCTAATAGCTTGTACATGTAATTTCATGTATTCGGGTTCATCATCAAAAATTGTCTCGCCCTCTCCGTATCGAAGGTTATGCATATAATTTTCACGTTTATAATTGGGTTTGATTTCGCCATTTAATCCATCTACGGCTAAAATAAAATCTAAATCGGGTACTTCTTTCAATATGCCCTCCAATTTTTCATTTTCAACGACTCTGCGATCGGTCTTTAGAATCGCAGCAATTTCTGGATGGATGGGTGTGTAATTTTTAAGAAGATTTTCAACCGTTGTCCAAGTTAAGCCGAGTTCTTCAAAGACATGTTCCAATAGATTTAATTTAAGCGTTTTCAGACTGACATTCTTCTTAATGTCTTGTGGTGAAATGCTGACGCGAAATAGCTGATTGATATTTTCCTGGAGTGTGTTCATCTTTATTAAACCCCTTTCGATTGAAGCCTGTCTTTTTTAATTAAATTAAGATGTTTACGGTGTATATATTAACGTTTTTCGTCATGTATATTTGTCATTGTACTATGGCTCGTAATTTATTATCCTATTACTTAGTCAAGCCCTATCCGTTCCATCTTAACCTTTTTCGCTGGAATAAAGATGTCCAACTCACATTTGATTAAGTGGTTCGAAGAGATATTATTTGGTAGTCAAAGGCCTCCTATTCGAGAGCCAACAGAAGTACACAATATAATTTTACGCATGGAATCGGAAAATATTCCTTGGTTTCATATGATTTCTCAAGGTGGCCTGACACTGTTTCCATATCAGGTACACGGAGACATTAATTCCTTACTCGATTACTTAGAAAAACAATGGATCGATAAAGAACCTTATTACGACCCGCCGATATTTAAAACGCGAGCCGTTTCCAAATTTTGGGATCAGTTACAACTCTTGTTGGCAAGACGACTGGAACCGCCTCCACCTTTACCGAACCCATCTAAAACAGACGCCGAAACTTTAAAAGAAATTTTAGAACCCACTCGTCCAAATCAAAAATTTTCTTACGAATCGGCCGAATTTTGGGGTGAAGTGGCTCGTAGATTTATCAATTTGAATAGACCTGAAGACGCATCGACGCTACCCAACATATCTTCAGATCTCACAAAAAGAGCCATACAGCTCTACGACATAACTTCTAGAGCTCAAGGCATGTATTACGATCCTTATACCTATTATTTGGTACATGATTCGGAATACGTAGACTCGGTTCATTGGCGAAGCGGTCAAAATCTCGAAGCCTTCATGCATCATCGACGCAGACATCCCTTAACGCTATCTATACAGGCCATTCTAAAGAAAAGTTTAAACGATTTGTTAAACGGTAAGAAACCCTCAGTTTTTAAGGATTCGTGTCCTCAGCTCGATTCTCTATTGCATAACATTAAGGTCATTCATGAAGAAATTGAGCAAGTTCCGCACGAAAATCAACCGCCTAAGCTCATAGACGTTTTCCAACGACTCTTGGCTCTTTGTAAGCGAGACGGATTATGGGAAAATCAAATTTCTGAAATTGAATTGGAACCCATTTCGACGAGTCTTTTACATTTGACGGAACGAGTTCAGATTCTAGAACGCGAGAAAAGAATTTTATGGAAACATGTTATCGAAGATGATGAGTAATCTGATTCAAAGCCACCAAAGCGCATTTCTTCAAATTGCCTTTATGCAAAGGACAATTCGCCGAATTCATAATATTACGGTTTACGGTCGGCACGCCTAATTGTTCCACGTTCATAATGTTACGTATGCCGGCATCTTTTAAAATGTTAGGTTGGAAACTACCACCTTTGTAACCGAAAACAATCTCTGTGTTGGGAAATAGGTTCTGTAAAAACTCATAGCGATCCTTCAAATATTTTAATACGTCTGAATAAATTATTCCGCCGCTGGTAGTCACTTCTACGTCTGGACGAGCTAGAGGATAGCATTTTCGCATCTTTGAATAATTCATGGGACTCGTAATATGGAAACATGAAAGTAAACCTGTCACGTCGCAATAAGCCAGTTCTAGAGGTACATACTTATCTCCCAAGACCACACCTTTTGTATGTACGATTGCTTGCATTCTAAATAAAGATGAAAGGTATCGGGTTCAATACAATCCTTCTTGGTTTCGTTCTGGTCAATTTGATTATAAGCTTGGGTGTGACAGCCTTCACGATGTACAAGATGTCCAATGCAACTGAGTACGAATTCGGTACGGGTGCTGACCTTATGAAGGCATCAGTCAAAGGCGTCTCAGCTCCAAAATTCTTCGCTGACAACAAACTGTTGTTGTTGTTGCCGACCGTTTCAAATACCCTGAGTATGATTCTTATAGGCGCGCTAATTATAATTAACAAATAAAGAAGCAACTATGAATCTCAGAATGATGTTGGCAATCACGTTGGTCGTGTTTCTAGTAGTGGGTCTAATGACATATGGTTATCTAGTATATTCTATTAAGGGCGTTGCAGCTTCAACAACTGGACCGGCCATGGTAACACTTCAGAAAACAAAATTGTATGGCCAACTATTTATACAATTGGTACAACTGTTGGTTGCCGGCGTTATTGTCTATAAGAATTAATCTCGACGGATAACTAGAAATCTAGACAGAGAAGACTGTTGCTGGCGGACGTCGAGGCACAATGAGGTGTGGACGTGTTAGCAGTTATATATATAGTTAATCCTTAAAAAAAAAAAAAAAAAAAAAAAAAAAAAAAAAAAAAAAAAAAATTTTTTTTTTTTTTTTTTTTTTTTTTTTTTTTTTTTTTACAGTTGGTTGGTTGGTTTCAATAGACTTTATCAACCTACAAAACAACTATATTAAATAAGTTAACTTTGCTCGAAACTTATTGCAGTCATCTCTCAAGATACCATGCATATACTGTAAAATGAAATAGTATCGTCAGTTTATGGTACTTGGATTTCAGTCGATTATATATTAGCTATAATTTTTTTGGTGCTGTAGACGAAACCATCCATCATTTTTTGAAATTTACTCTCTGATTTAGGATCGAATGTTTCCCAGCCTCCATTTTTCTCAATCCAAGGCGTTAAATACTTTTCAAAATTTTCATTTAAAATTTCTAACGCAATCTTAAAAATGCTGAGAGACATTTTATTCATCAGGCATTTTGCAGTCACATCACCAACAACTGCCAAATATTTTAAGATTTTACCCCAATCTTTTTCTGAGTCTTGAAACAAAATATGTTGAAACGAATCACGTAGCTTATCTTCAGTAATATCGTTACGAATTTGTATGGGATCGAAAAAGTTTAATTTAGAACAAATGTCTTTAACGATTCGTTTATCCTGAGGATGGTCTAATAGATGAACTTCAATATAAAATCCATGACGATAAACTAAATATTGCAAGACTCTAGCTAAAATATGTTTTGTCTGCGACATGTTTGCATTTGGATGTTTGGATAAAGCTATGACTTATATATATATATAGTCAAGCCACACCCACGAATTAAAAAAAAAAAAAAAAAAAAAAAAAAAAAAATTTTTTTTTTTTTTTTTTTTTTTTTTTTTTTTTTTTTCGTGTGGGCGGAGCATTTTCTAAAAGCAGGCAAATATAATTTCTTTTGAATTCTACCACTTTTTGTTAAACATAATAAAGGGAAAATGAATCCTGAAAAAATTGTACAAATTACATACAACAGCGTTATACAGTTCTTACAAAGAATACTTGGAGTGGATAAAATGACCTATATCTTAAATCATTTAAACAAATCTTTTCCATCTTGGGATCATAAGTGGTCTACAATACAAAAATGGCTAGTGGAAGAGCATCCCATGACAAACATGCAGCATACCATTCATAGTTTTGCTCAATTATTTCCAGATTACGAATCTTTTGCCAATGATTTAAATCAGTCGCTAGCTCTTCATGACGAATTTTGGAATCAAGTATATATACAGCTTTGTATTGCAAAAGAAGGTTTAAAATGTTAAATGTTGCAAAATTGGAACCCTTTGCATTATTAACGCTAGCCGGCGGATTATTATATTCTATTGGTGTATTAACTGTCGAATCCAAAGCCAATTCTTGTTATCGGATTCATTTTATTATTCTAACCCTCGTTATTTTCATTGCTCTCGTAGCCATTAGCGTGTTTAAATATCTCAAATGTCGTTTCGCTTGCCGCCAAATGGAAGACCTCATAAGGGCTATGAAAATAAAATAGGAAGCCTCTCTCCTTTATCGTTTTGAAAAAGTATTGCATCTCCGCTACGAACTCCAATCAGCGCCCATTTGTCGATTTCGGAAACGGTACAATGTTCAGTGCCGCCCAAAATAGGTGTGATTTCCAAATGCTGAGCGATACATAAAAATTGCCGAAGACCTTCGTTGTTATCTTTTACGCAAACTTTGACACCGTCTTCAAATTCAATGGAAAATTTTAAAGGGTTTGAAGACATGTAAGCATGTTTAATGGGTCGGATAGCTTTTTTCTTTATAATAGTCAAGTATTCCATTATCACAAAAGTGTATATTAAGTAATGGCGACTTTGGATGCTACGTTAGCTGAGTTAATGATAACAATTCTTCAAAAGAATAATCCGAACATATTTTGCGTGATATTTCCAGAAGAAGCGCGCGCGACTAATATAGCCCCAAACGTAACAGCTGAGGCCGAAAGAATTTTTAAAGAGGAGTTTCCCGACGACGATTACACATTAGACCAGTTAAAAACTTATTGGCAAGAGAGATCCAAAGACACAATTAATGGATACGCTGAGGGAGTATTGCCAAATAGTGAAATATGTAACCAATTCGCTTATGATTCATCAAAAGGTAAAAATGTTTATATTTATCCTCCTATAACAAAGAAAAAGTTGTCAAAAGAATTTGATATTTTCGAATTTCTAAAGGCTAGACAGGATAACGGATATCCAATCAGGTTTCAGTCGGATGCAGATCTGGAAGCCGATTTAGAAGTTTTATTGGAACCACAGAAAAATTTAGTTATCGATGCCGGACTTAGAAAAATTGCACGAGCCTTGACTGTGTTAAATTCTGCCTGTAGTTATCGAATACTAGATGTGCAAAGTGAAAGAGTCGTACGTTAGTCATTATATATAGGCATGAAGTCAAACCACACCCACACTTGAAAAAAAAAAAAAAAAAAAAAAAAAAATTTTTTTTTTTTTTTTTTTTTTTTTTTTTTTTTTTTAAGACTTTAACTCTCCCTTTTAAATTTATCATTTAATTCTGCAAATCGAGTTCGTGTCTGAGGACTATTCAACGTATAGCCATCTCTATTATACATAGATTGCATATAATTTTCTTTTTCTTCACAATCTCTTTGAGCAGGTTTTTTATTTCGGATATGATCACTTAAGTGTGGATTGTATCGTTCAGTATTCATCTTTATTTAAATATGAAACCCAACTTTAAAGTCTTATAACCTGGCTGCTAATGTTGAATGAATAATTGATAATATATTGTGTTAGCGAGAATCAGCTATATATATAGTCGAGCCACGCCCATTAAAAAAAAAAAAAAAAAAAAAAAAAAAAAAAAAAAAAAAAAATTTTTTTTTTTTTTTTTTTTTTTTTTTTTTTTTTTTTAAGGTCACGTGGGCGGAGCATTTTGTAAGCACTGTCAGTGAAGATGTTTTTTTAAAGGATGCCAGATTAGATATTTACCATAAGAAATAAGTACGATGCTATCTGCTGAAGAACTATTGAATTTTATATTACAACAAGATCGTTGTATTGTATTTGGTGACTTGGGTCGTTACCCGTACAAACTCTTTGAAATTTTAAAATCAATTCCTTCGCTAAAAGTAATGGTCATTTCTTCAAATAATAACTTATATTCGTCTGATAATCAGATACGAGTCCAGCGTTCCGACCAACTCGTTGAAAGTTGCGACTTGTTAATCTATCTAGAACCCGAATCTATGCAAACGATAGCCAAACATCGATTGGCTTCTCGCGTGGTCGTATTCGCGTCTCATTTAAATTTTATTCATTCTTGCGATGCCCGATGGGCACGTGTTTGTTTCTTTTTGAAAATCGATCCCACTGGCACGCGTAGCTTATTAGACAGGCAAGATTTTTCAATTCAGACTCAAAACGTGGGTTCGGTTCGGGTCGATTATACAAACGTTGTAAGAATTTCTGGAAAAGATAATCCTCCTCTCGAAACCAACGACACGTATGTCATAGTAGACCTCACTCACTACACAAAAGACATATTGAGTATGTTTCTCGCGTTTTGGGATGCGTTTGATTTCATGCTAGAAAACAAAGATTCTATTTCGCGATGGGTTCTATGCTTTGCCGAAAAAGGATATAGCGGTTTTTGTAGATTTAGACAAAAAACGCTCGATGCCTTATCCTGCAAAGATTTCGAATACGGAAATGTGACCGATATTCAAACGATTCTGTCTATGCTTCCATTTTATAAATTTGGAAATATTGACAAAAAATTTAACGTGAAATTATCTTCCTTTGGCGGTGTGAAATACATAATACCTAAATCTGAACAAGAAGCCTGCAAAGCAGCCTATATGTATAACGTTTATCCTATGGTGAACAATGTACTTCGAGTTCGGTAGAATGAATGAAAAAAAAAGGGAATGGCAAATCGAGGCTCACCTACATTGAATTCGTATACTGCATCCATAAGTCCTACATCGCCTACTCGTGTCATCTTTAGAAGAGTTCCAGGACCTTCTAACGCTGTAGCAGGACCTTCTAATGTTGTAGCTATTCGAAATAATGATCAAAGACTTGTTCCATCTCCAACAAGACGACCTCAAGGCCTAGCTAATAGCAGAGGTAGAGGTCGAGGTAGAGGCAGAGGTCGAGGCAGAGGTAGAGGTAGAGGTAGAGGCAGACCTCGCCTCCCAAGCATAGGCAGTAATTCAAGCGGTAGCTCCTCAGGTAGAAGCAGAAGTAGTAGCGTTAGCAGCAATAGTAGCACTGGAAGTTCGAGCTCTCGCAGGGGTATTAGAAATCCATATTTGAGAAGAGTATCGCCAAACGAATTGGTTTACAACTACCATCCACACAGTTTAAGATTTAAAAAGGTACAAGGAAGATTTCCAACGAATCGATTGCCAAACAAAACGTGTAGAATACTGACAAGCCATTGTTCAAAACGATATCCACTACGACGAGATCAAACACCCCGTCATACAACAATTAATATAGATCAGCTTTAAGTGACAATCTTGAAGAGAGATGTAATGGCTAAGGTTTATATATAGTCCGGACACATACAAAAAAAAAAAAAAAAAAAAAAAAAAAAAAAAAATTTTTTTTTTTTTTTTTTTTTTTTTTTTTTTTTTTTTTTTTTAAGGTTTGTATTTAACCCATTAATCTATTAAATAATTTACTTAAAACTTTATAGCTAATATCTGTTCCAAATCTCTTACACGACTCAAGGCTGTATAAACCAAACTCATACTTCGATTGTCATCTAAGCTGATTACAATTTTCGAATTATCTATCGTATCGCCTTGATATTTATGAATTGTACCGGCAAATGCTAACACTAGAGGAAAACGTCCAGTATACCCTGACGTGAACACTCTAACTTCGGCATTCGTTTTAGGATTTCTACACACTGCAGCATTTTTTTCAATATCATAGCAAAGAAAGATTAACCTAGTACCATTATTACAACCCTTGGCACAATAGTTTGCAGTTACAAACACCTCACAATTTGACTTCAAGACCAGATCTTCATGTAACTCTATTTCCGGACCTTCGATTTTATGTTTCAAATAAAACTTATTAAAACTGTTGACAGTTGTATTTTGATGAGCCATGGCTTTATCCGCTTTCATTAAAAGAGTCCTATCGATATCCTGTACTACTGGAAATTTTTCGCATATGTAAGCAAACATGCCTGTCGTGTCTTTTTTATCAATAAATTGACGTAATTCCTTCACAATTTTTCCATATTCGGGTGTGAATCTATGATTTTCCTTCAAACGAATCTTGCAAACGTCGTATCGTTTTTCGTTTAAATTAATGCTAAACAAATTATGCTCAGAACTGATGGGTTCGAGTTGATGAGGATCTCCCATGCAAACAAATAGCAATGGGCCGTGGGACCTATCCATAAAATATCTAATGAGCCAATATATCAGCCATCCATTAATCATAGACACTTCGTCCACGAGTACCAAATGAGGAAAAATGTCGCATTTGAATTGAGACAAAATCTCTCGACTTTTATCTATAGATTTCAACAAATCTTTTTCGTTTTCTAACTTATCTTCTATTTTTTTAACGTGTTTAGAATTCAGCTTAAGTGTGGAATGAATTGTACAACCGTCTATCGCTTCAGCACTATGAGCCGTGAAACTCATCCTAATCTGCGGAGCCTTAATCAGATCGAAAGTATTTTTAACCAAATGCGATTTGCCAGTACCCGGACCCCCAGAAACAATCACTAATAATTTGCGAGGCTTCCTGATCCAGTCGACGACATAATTGAAAAATTTTTTCTGAGATTTGCTTAAAGTAAGAAAATGTTCACGGAGCCCTTGCTTATCAACTACAATATCGGAGGTTACAGCATACGTGGATGCCATCTTTGCCAGAAAAAGACCGTTTCCTTGATTCTTGTAAATTCTGAAGGTCAGACTGCCGAATATATTCTATTTATTTGTAATAGAGTACCTAAAGCCTATTTAACAGATTTATACACCTTGTATATGGGACGCGAATTACAAGATTCATCCACGGAATACGTGGAATCAATTATTTCGTTGAAGGTCGACGAAATTATAAAGCCAGACGAATGGCTAAATTGCGTAATATGGACACGATACCGAGAACAAAAAGATAAGTCAAGCCTGGAATTGTTTGTAAAAAGACCTAAAAAGTCTGAATTATACTATGCAGTAGGTACCAACGGCACACTCTTGATTTGTAGAAGAAATTCAACTGAGAGTATAAAACTTCACGAAAGCACGATTGAAATGTTTTGTGGAAAATCTAGACTGTACTGTAACAATCCGACAATAGAATGGGTCAATAAAGATTTATAAATACTATAGCCTTAAACCAATGTAGACTATACTGTAACAATCCAACAGGAGAATGAGTTAATAAATATTTATGGCGGCTTATTTATAGGAAGGTGCCACACCCACCCTTGAAAAAAAAAAAAAAAAAAAAAAAAAAAAAATTTTTTTTTTTTTTTTTTTTTTTTTTTTGTGGGTGTGACTTTGAAATATAATTTCATACAACCTTCATTCAACCTCAACTTATTTTTAACTTTTATCAGACGACATTAAACTGAAGCCATAACCAGTTCCTTCCTTAAACTGTTCTCCAAAAAATATACTATCGGCCGAAGATTGTACATTATACCATTCCTTCGTACCAGTGCTTAATCGCGCTAAATTTTTCTTAATTGCTTCAAAGCTCAACACTTCTATAGGCGTCTTGTCAGGATTTTTTGCTAGCCCATCTCTAGTTAATGGTAAAGGTTTACCGCTACGACATTGACATTTAATCAGAAACAATACATCTTTTTCGTAAGCCGACCCATCATTTGTAAACAATTGCCTTTCTATTAAATTCACCATGTTAAAAAAATAGCAAACGATTCCACATTTTTGAAAAACGCTACGCACATCGGAAAAAGCCACAACCATTTGAGGAGGAATCTTACATAACATCTCATGTAAATCTTTTAGCGATTGGTAAAGAATTTTGATAGAACCCCTGTCTTCAACCAAAATATATTTACACGTGCTCAAATATTTAAAATCTCCGTTTGAATTTCTACCTTTGTTTCGAGGACCGCCTCGTTCTAAGTGACAGGCATCTGGTAGCAATTTCATCAATTCTGGAATTGAAAGTATCGTATAAACTGTAGAATGTCGCCGTCTGTTGGACAATTCGAAAACTTGTTTTTGAGTAGAAAACAATGTGAGTTCATATAAAATGTTTTTTTCGACATTAAATTGTTTGACGGATTCCGAAGACGAAGACAAGTGTTTGCTGTCTAGAGCACCCTGTGTATCGGATTTAGTAACGCGACACGCTCGATAGATTCCAAATGCGTCTCCAGGCGTAGGAAATTTCAAGTGTTTTACTACAGCCCACATGAATTCAGGAACCGCCGTGATATTTTTGTTAAATATATTTAAATCTTGAATTTTCCTCAAATGACATTCGATCAACCTCAAAACCGAATCCATATTATGGGGTTGGATTCTATTCAAAATGGCCTCGTAAAGATCGGGTCTGTTTAATAGAGTATATTCCATCAAACGTTTGGACACAAACATGATATCTGTTAAAGAGTTACAGCGAGTATATAACGGACTCAAATTTCGAAAAACAACAGACGAAACCAGTATGCTAGCTTACGTGATGATGTTTACTGACCTCAAGATGAAAGATTTGTTGGGATGGTTTAATGACAACCCAGGCCGACGACAAACGTATTTAAAAGACTTGAATATTTTGGAAGATTACGCGTTAGCTAAAAAACTATTTACGAAAAAACATCAAACGTACTTAATTCGCTGGAAAAATATGGTTTTTGCTTGGATCGGTAGAAAGGTTACGTTTGAAGCCTTGAGAAAATCGTGTAGACGGGCCAAGGCAAAAGGTCTAATGAAAATAGACTCGGATAAGCTTATATTTGTACACCATACTTTAGCAAGCAATGTAGAATGAATGTAGCTTGAGTACGGAGCCGCTATTTATAGAGAATGAATATCAACCAACCAACTGAAAAAAAAAAAAAAAAAAAAAAAAAAAAAAAAAAATTTTTTTTTTTTTTTTTTTTTTTTTTTTTTTTTTTTTTCGTGTGACCTTGAAGCTTGTTGCCACAAAAAGCAAGTCGGAGCAAAATAGGAGAAGGTAGGAGCATGAATCGTAGCTACCCTATAGAAATGGATAGATTTTTTTTTTTTTTTTTTTTTTTTTTTTTTTTTTTTTATATATATATTTATATTATATTATATTATATTTATAATATATTTATATTATATTATATTTATATTATATTATATTTATATTATAATATATTTATAATATATTTATAATAATAATAATAATAATAATAATAATAATAATAATAATAATAATAATAATTATATATATATATATATATATATATATATATATATATATATATATATATATATATATGTATATATATATATATATATATATATATATATATATATATATACTTGTATACTCAGAAATTACTGTAAAACATCTTTTAATTTAAGTGATTATAAGTTTGTAGTCTGGACATTACATGCCAATTATAGTGTCTCTATCTAATTCAGTTTAACTATATTAGCATGAGACTACTCTCTTTATTGTCTTGGCAAACCCAACGTAAGTTTGTAGTCCGGATTTTGTATGTCAGCTATAGTGTCTCTGTCAGCATCACTATATCAGCATGAGACTACTCTCTTTATTGTCTACCAAACCCAACATAAGTTGGTAAAGTGAGTCCTTATATCTATCAAAAATTTTAATCGGTCCGTATCGAGTTTGGATATGCTCTTAGTTTAGGAAATAATACTTTAAGGGCTACGAAAATTATAGGTCCAATGATTTCTTTAGAACACAAACCTGATCCAGCAAGGAGTCAAGCTTACACGATTAAAAATTTAATATCGACGTCTGATCAGTAGGTTAAGCTACATTTAAGAAAAAACTCTTTGCGTCGACTTTGCAGAGAATCCGTTCATATTTTCCAAGGGTAAGCCCTTTGTCCAAACTTGTTGTCGAAAAAACCAAAATATACCCGTGAACATCTTATAAATTTACAAGATTTCATGCTAATGTTGTAAATTTAGGCCTTAGAATTTAAAATATTTAGTTAATGATTATATAGATTCAGAGACAAAGCCATCCAGACAATATTTTCAAAGATAAGGCCTTCATAAAGTAATCTGCGAAAACGAAAAATATTAAAATACATTTAAAAAAAATAACATAGTTACCTGGACTTTGCATTCAGACCAGTTAATATTTTCAAAGTCCGTTCATCGCCACATATGTAGGAGTAATGTTAGAAAATGAGATTTGTCAGCTGCTTATATAGGCGCTATCAAGGTCACAAGGTCACAAAAAAAAAAAAAAAAAAAAAAAAAAAATTTTTTTTTTTTTTTTTTTTTTTTTTTTTTTTTTTTTTTTACAGTTCGTTGGTTGGTTTCTAAAGTTATATTTCTCAGTTGGCTGCTAAAGCTATATTTCTCAGTTGGCTGCTAAAGCTATATTTCTCAGTTGGCTGCTAAAGCTATATTTCTCAGTTGGCTGCTAAAGCTATATTTCTCAGTTGGCTGCTAAAGTTATATTTCTTTAACCAATCATTGTAGATGGCGCTGCAGTCTATATATAGTATATATATATAGTATATCTATTAGGGTGGGTGGGAGTGGAATTTATTTCTTCTACTGTAAGGTCATGCATAAACTAGCTCCTGACCCATTTCCTTTAAAATATGATGTGATAGCGTTATATATTCAATATTGACTTTAAAAACAAAATTTTATAGACTTTTGTCTGACAAAATGACAAGATATTACAGGTTTTCATGAAATCAGAATACATCATGGGCTTTTATAGAAAAATCTAACTATCTAGTGTCCATCAATATGCATCTTGCTCAAAACACATTATGAGGCATGGTTACTAGACGACCGTTGCAGGCAAATGTCGAGACACAATGAGGGTGTAGTCATGTTTAGCCATAGTATATATAGACAAGCTTCAAGGGTGGGCGTGGCACCTAAAAAAAAAAAAAAAAAAAAAAAAAAAAAAAAAAAAATTTTTTTTTTTTTTTTTTTTTTTTTTTTTTTTATGTAGCCATGTCATCGAAATTCATATCATCCCAATCAATATCGTACAAGCTCATATCTCTCATGTCGTGTAAATTGCTAGGAGTTATGTCATTAACAAAGTCGCTGCAATCTTCATTTTGTGGATATTCCGACATAGAATTATCCATTTGAGAGTCAATACTCAGATCGATTCCTAAATTCATATCGATGGAAATATTCGAGTCAGTATTTGAAATCAAGTCTGAATCAATATTTGAATCGGCCTCTAAATCAGTAGCACTGTCCATATCTAAGTCGGCTCCAGGATTACCGTCCAAATTTAGATGTGATCTATACAGCTGATCAATAGATCTAAAAAATGTGAGATAATCCAAGTCAACGTAATCATCATTTGAATCTTCTGAAGAATCACTGGACAACTCTTCATACGGTATTTTTCTACAAACTGGGCAAGTACTTTGTAATTTAAACCAGTCCTTTACACATGCTTCATGATATGTATGCTTGCAAGGTAAAATTAACACTTCTTCATTTAGAGAAAAGGCTTCTGTACAAATAACGCAATTCTTATTAAATTCAATTGAATTTTCATCCAATTTTACAACAGTCAATTTCTCCACAACATTATTCGAAAGGGGATTTGTTATCGGAGGGTCGTCAGAATCATCAGGTGCATTTTCAAAAACAGAAAGGTATATTCCATACAAAACTGGAGTTCTCGCGATAAATTGCATAAGGCGTTCAGTGATTTCATAAATCTCAACTTGACTTTCGAAATTTGTATTTCTACGATCTAAAAATGCATACGCTCTTGAAACCTCCTGGTCATGATCTGAATACGATGAAGCAGTTGCGCTTAAATATTCCATATCTCTAGTGCATAAGATTTTGACTCTTACTATAGAAGAAAACAGTTGATAATGGTAAATCGTTTATGAACGCGCTTATTTATATAGGCTCGAAGTCATGTCAAAAAAACGACCTTGAAAAAAAAAAAAAAAAAAAAAAAAAAAAAATTTTTTTTTTTTTTTTTTTTTTTTTTTTTTTTTCACAGTTGGTTGGTTGGTTGGTTTAACTAGATTTCTTCAACTACCGGCTCATTTTTAGACTTTTCTTCCACTGCCAAATGATTTTCAGTTAAGTAATCAACAGCTAGTGGAAATGAAATAAAATTTCTAGTAAATAATGATTTTCTTTGAAAAATAACCATTTCATTTATCATGCCACATATTTTGTATGAACTATCACCAAATGTAGTTCGACTATGTATTTCCATGCTAAAAATTCCCATAAAACTTGGCATTTCTGTCATTATGGATAGTAGTTTTGACGTACAAGTATTTTCAAGCTTAGCTCCATCATATTTTTTAATATCTAATACGCACCAATTTTTTGGTTCAATGTTGATATTAAAATGTTGATGGTATTTCCTACAGCAATAACATAGATCTGGATTGCACGTTCTATTAAAAAATCTTCCGCCAGTGTGTAATTTTTTATCTTCGTCTTCGCGCATAGATAGGCCAATAACGTCTAAAGGCTCACAGCTTTTTGCAACGATTGAATAGTCATCCGTTCTATCCGATTTTTGAAGAATCCATTCACCTACAACTAATATACGGTAAATATTTTGACGATCGAGAATCCTTCTCACAAAAGCAACATTCTCAGCACCGCATGCATGCCCTTTACTGTATCTAACCTTTTTATTAATGTGGTTTTGATACACCATAGAATTTTCTAAAGTTGACTGCCAGTCGTAAGTAATTAAATTCAACGCTTTAGTTTCGCCAACTAAGCATTCCACTTCATTTTTAAGAATATCGTTATTTAATATACCATTCAACAAAATATCATATTCTGAAGCCTCCATTATCTTGATTTAATGATAAATATTTAATTTGAAAATTGTAAATATTACTCTTGTCTTACGATTTTTTAGCTGGTACAAAATAACAATTTATCTTTGTTTATTTTTGCATCCAACTCTTTATCTTCAGCCCACGTAAATTTTCTTTCTGAAGACATTAATAGATGAGCGTGCAACTTTACGCTATTTATCATATATTCGACAGCCAACCAAGACAATTTTGGATTGACAAGTCTTATGAAAAAGTAATAAATTTCTACCATAGTAATTTCGTATATAATACTACTCCTGCATGCAAACTCGCTGGCTAGTGCCTCTATAGCTTTCGTGATACGATCTCTTTCTTCGGTTTCAGTAAACAATTCGATTCCTCGAAACTGAATCGCTAACGGCATTAGTAAACTCTGGCCACTCAAATAATAAATGTATCCATATTTTTCTTTTTCTTCCAATAATTTTGAGATATATTTTCGTGCCGCGTCGCGGAGTTTAGGATGCATGACCATTTCCAAAGAAACATAAAATTCTATCGGCCATTTACCAAGTCTCGGATTTAAAATTCTAATGGCTTGATCTAAGGATTCCTTTTGAACGAGTTCAGATAACAATTCGTCGACGGGTAAACGACAGCTCGCCAATCTTTCATACATGCTACTTTCTTCTCCATAAAAGAGATCGGGCTAAATTAGCAATCCAAAATATAAACAAAGCCGCCATAAAATAAATAATGTACCATAGCCATGGAAAAATAGTTTCGATACCGGACCAGAGAGTCGAGCCGAATTGAGATGCGTAATGGGATAAGGCGTCTGCCACCGTCGGTCTCTGGCACTGCATGGTCTCGCTAGGTAAACAATTTACGTACTGACAATCGCAGAGACGACAACAAGATTGTTCTTGGTCCGCGTCAAAATTTTCGCAAGCATTAACCATTTTATCGGCTCCATCACAGAATGGAACATTGTCCAATTTATCTTTTTGACAACAACTCAATTGTTCGTATTTGCATGTGGAACCGTCCGCATGTCTCTTGAAGCAACCCGAATTGGATTCTATATAATTCCAAATGCTAGCTACGCCTACGCCGACAGCCGTCCCGGTAGCTGCAACCGCTAAACCTTTTTTACTGAAAATTACTTTAATAGCCTTTTCCAATTTTTTACTTTTCGTGACGAGCGCTTTCAAGCCTTGTTTGGTTCTGGCCACGACTTTAAACGGTTTGAAACGAGTCGGAACACGTTTGGGATGAAAATTGAACTTGCGCATGAGGAAGGACTTGATTCGATAAAATAAGGTGTATTATGTCAAAGCTAGAATCGACCGTATGTCTCTTTAACGCTTCAAAAAACGAATGCAAAGGTCGCAAGAGAGCTAATGTGCAGATGCTCATATGCTCAAATCATTTAAAAGAGTATTTTGGCTTGGAAATGGCAATGCACTTGCAAGATCATCCAACTAACGTAGCGTACGCAGGAGGATTTTTACGACCAGTCCAAAACAGGGGCTACTTTCCAGAAAATACGGTCATCGTACCCACCAAAGATTTTTTCGATAGATATTTTCGTCCTGAAGAATTCGGTGATCACAGACAAGTAGATTCGGTGCGAAATTATCAAATGAATCCTGTCATTGTCGAAAACGTACGGAAATACAGTTTGATTGCTGGCAAAAGTAATGATGACAGATACATATACGAACTGTATAGAAATTTCATAGACGTTAAGATTGACTCGGCACCGCATCACGAAACGTATACTAAACACTTAAACTCTCATATTCGCAGTAAAAGATCAATTTCTGAATCCTATATCCAAGATCAAACTATACATAATATTATGAATGATTTTTACATTTACGATGAAAATGCTGAGGCGTCATGTTTAACTGATTTAGAAATCTCTTTATCTATGAAATATTTCTTATATAATTTACATTTTGCTGAAGCTCAAATTTCGTATACAGAAGAGAAATTTCCAAATTTTCTATTTCCGAATTGTGAATTTTTAAAAGGTATCGGTTTAGTAGCAACCAAAAATGTTAGTTTCCCCCTGTGGTTCGTAATAAAAGGTTATTTTGTCACAAGTCAAATTTATTTAAATTCTATTATATCTTTGATTAAGAAAGATATTTCACCAAAAAATTATGGACAAAACGACGTGCCGTCACAATTTGCTTTATCGGATGCTATGAAAAGTGGAACTCTTTGTTAGAAGAAACACTAACGGATAGTGTGGGCACGTTAGCCATTCTATATATATATAGCTAAACAAGCCCTTAAAAAAAAAAAAAAAAAAAAAAAAAAAAAAAAATTTTTTTTTTTTTTTTTTTTTTTCAAGGCTGGTTGGTTGATATATATTTATAATGCTAATCGAATTAAGTATATTTTCAAAAATGAAGATTTAGACTTTGAGTTGACTATTGCAAATTCGACCAACTTTAGAAACGTAATTTTAAAATAAAAATATTTTTGAAAACTAATCGTGGAATCGTGATTCTTATTACATATACATAGTAAAATAAGCAATTTAATTCAGTCGTTTTTTTTAAATTTAAAAAAAATTGAAAATTTTGACAGAGGTGATGGCACATCAGCAAATTTAGATAAACTGTTACGTTAACATGATATATAAAGGCTAGTTAGAATCAATCAATCAATCAACCAGCATTAAAAAAAAAAAAAAAAAAAAAAAAAAAAAAAAATATATATATTTTTTTTTTTTTTTTTTTTTTTTTTTTCAAAGTATATATGGTTTACGTAATTTATTAAACGTCCTCATAAAGCCACTGGGATATATAACTTTCACCCTCATCTACTTTTCTTTTCTTAGAATCCGAGTCTAAATCATTAGAATTTCTCTTGTTGCCTACATCCACATCATTCAAATCAATGGTATCGTGACTAATTTCAGTATTTTCCAACTCAATAGTATTTTCTAAATCAAAAGGTTCATAAGATATCCCTTGTTCATTTAGTTTCGAATCATTTGTTAGCTTTTCCAAATCAAAAGGTTCATTTAGTTTTGAATCGTTTAAAACCCCTTCCAAATAATCGCCAAACTCATCATCCGTTTTTGTTGACGATTCTACCTCCTTAGTCTTCGTTGAAGGTTCAGCCTCCTTAGCCTTCATTGGAGGTTGATTATTGATTTCTGTTATGAATCCTATATTAGCTGTTTTAGAAGCCATTAATTTTCTTTCCTGAAATCCGATGAAATCTAAAATAGTTCCACTAATACGTAAAAATTTTTGATTATTTTGAGTATTATAGCGGTATCTCGTATTAATTTTTATTTTTAAGATGGCTACAAACGTGTCAGTAAACGTAGATTCGATCATACTATGAAAGCGATTCACGACTTCATTTCCAGTAAATACACTGGTGTCCAGTATGCATGGTTGAGATCTTAGATCTATGTTATGACCTTTTGCTTTGAATTCACTTGCACGTTTACCGCATTCATGGCAATTCAACACACCACTACATTCTTGAAAAGAAAATTTAAAATCGTTAGAAATTTGAAGTGAAGGATCGAGATCAGATGTCATCGCACGCGCAATTAAACGTAATGGCTCTGAAGCCATAATACTTAAATGCAATTTGGGATTCAAACCGCCATAAGGTTTCATAAATTTACAGTATGCAACGACAGCAACTTTAAAATTTGGGCGCTTGGATTCTTCATATTCATAATTCAGCGTCACATAAGGTGGATTCCATAACCGTTTGCCGTCGGTGGCATAATCTTGAAAGGTCACGTTATTTTTCAAACGAGCCACCCAATCTTTAGATATAAGATTTAAACAGTCTTTATCCAAAATAGAGTCGATACCCGCAGACAATTGCGGTTTTTCCAAAACCTTTGACACGAGATCTAAATAGCTATCCATGTCCTTGTATTATAGTTAAATGAGTAATGTTAGAAAATGAGATTTGTCAGCTGCTTATATAGGCGCTATCAAGGTCACAAAGTTACATTAAAAAAAAAAAAAAAAAAAAAAAAAATTTTTTTTTTTTTTTTTTTTTTTTTTTTTTTTTTTTTTTTTTTTTTTTGTGTGTGTGTGTGTGTGTGTGTGTGTGTATGTATGTGTTAAACTTATTTGGATTTTTTATTTGTCTTCTTTTCGTCTTCATATTCAATAGGTGACCCATTCCATCCAAACTTAAAAATATCTTCTATTTGTTTGGCCGAATTGCCTTTAAATCTATCCGATCGCTTTCGAACGACTCGCCCATCGGTTATAGCAATTTCATACACGCATCCGTCTTCTAAATTTTTCTCGTAAGATTTAATTCGACCTTTTGGTAAAAGAAAATAGCCTGTATAATATACCAAATCCACAGAATGCTTAGTTTTGTATTTATAAACTATATCCTTTCGCACGTCGTGTATAATTATCCCATCGATTTTAAAAGAGGGTTTACCTAACGCATTCTTATCGGAAACATATTTTTGGACAAAATAGCCTTCGACCAATTTCATACGTGGTAAATATTCTGTCAAAATTTCTCGTCGGCACCAGCTAGTAGTATCATGTCCCATATATCGATAGACATCCAACAAACATATGGCTCCATTTTCTAATTTTTCTGCAGCAAATACCAATCCGTCACCTAGACTGATATCGCTACGTACCACGCATTCGTGCCCTTCCCATTTTTCTTTGATTCTGTCTCGATAGCTGAAAACGAGCCCGAAAATTCCATCCAGTTTATGAGCATATAAATAGGAATTACCTTCCAAAATTGTTGAAACGCAAGTGACTGGTTTTCGAAAAATATTTTCGTTGGATTCGTAAGGCGGAATTGAATAACGATTCATGGTATGGTAAATGTTTTTATATTTATCGAGAGAAGGAGTTAAATTATTAAAATACAATAAAGGTTTTTCAAACGTACCATATTCCCATTCGAACACCAAACAATATTCCAGTCCATTTTGAAACGAATAGAGTTGGGCTCCAGAATCGATTTTGACAAAATCTCGAGTTTGGACTGTAATAGGGTCTTGAAAATTTCCAAGTTGATGCAAGAAATTTTTACACGTTGACGTATTCCAGAGTCTGTAAGGCGTTTCGATAGAACAAACCCATCTAAACCAGACACCGTCATGATAAACTGTTTGAGTAGATTCTACGCGTTTCGTATCCCAATTATCGTCTTTGAAACGAAAATGAGGCTTTATATAATAAACTATTTTCTTTTCGGTCGAAATGCCCAATTCTTGAAAAAATTCTTTGAATGAAGACAAACTATGAACTACGAGTCTGAATTCGTATTCATACATTATAGTATCGGTTATAAAGTTGCTGTAGCTGAACGCTGGCTCGAACTATCCAAGAAAATCTAAAATGCACCACTAACAGTAAGACGCCTAGACAAGCTAATAACATCAGCGGCAGTTTTCTAACGTTACCTCGTATAACTATATATAGGATTGGTATTAAGATTACGGGACCAACCATAGACAAAATGACTGTATAGGCGATTCCCTTTTCGAGAGATCCAAATGAACCTAGACTCTGGTCGTCCACTTGTAGAATGCTTTCAATTTGATCCATGTCATAAGCTTTATTTATACAGAATCAACCAATCAACCAACCTTAAAAAAAAAAAAAAAAAAAAAAAAAAAATTACGTATATGCTGCCTTCAACCAGTTGACCGACTCCTATTTCGACGAGCTGCTAGAATCTATGCCGCGAAGAATGGCTGCGGTTTTACAAAAACGTGGAAAATGGACAAAGTATTAAATCATTCGCACAATTTAATAGTATGCGTATCCATATAATATTCGAATATGGGTTCTCCGTCGTCCTGTCTTACATATTTCCAATAACATGGTTTAATTCTGGCATTATGCAAACACATTTCTTTGATATGGGGCCATTTTTCAACTTGGATGTGATGCAAGTCGTTCTCTGAATCGTAGTTTATTGATACGATGTCTGGAATAACTGTACGAAGAATTTCAACGGCTTCCTCACCCTTCAGAACAAATGTATCGGACGTGTAAAAATTTTCAATTTGAGCCCTTTCTTCGGGCGTGATAATTTCGTTGGATACGGCTACGTCTAAGGAGCGTTGAGTAAACCTTCCGTAATGCATGCTTGATTAGACCGATTACATTTTTATAGTCGCAGCACCCTATATATATATATATATATGATAAAAATAATATGACCTTGAAAAAAAAAAAAAAAAAAAAAAAAAAAAAAAAAAAATTTTTTTTTTTTTTTTTTTTTTTTTTTTTTTTTTAACTTGGGTTGGATGATGTAATATTTAAGCAGTTTTTATTCCTTCCCAACCATCGTGATCTTCTATCCATGATTTCAATGTCTCTTTTACTATTCGTACAAAAGCTTCATATGCTGCATTCACCCATGCTTTCGGTTTATTTTGACGAATACACATGATAGCAAATTCTCCAATAAAACAGAAAAATGCTATAATTCGACTCCAAGTTATGCCTTCACCAAAAAGCTCGTTTGCTACGGTTACCAAAGCAGAATCTACAGCATTTTCGTCATGTATATTCATTTCTGCACAAAGCCTTTCCATTTCTGTCTTATAAACCAATATAAATTCATCTAAGCTATTTGTTATAGAGTTTAGCACTTCTTTTTCTTTTTCATTTACAGACTCAATAACGTTAAATGTATGGTATTTTTTCAATAGATGTGAAAACGTATTATCGAGAATAAAATCCATGCGGATGACATCTTTTGCCGAGGGGAAATATGTATCTAATACATATTTAATAAAGTCTGGTTTCGATAATAGAACTGGAGCCATTTTATACTTGCTGTTGTCAAAGTTTAGACGAAGGCAGAAGAGAGAATGGCTATTCGATCAAATGCCAGAGCTTATATAGTCAATCTGGAGGCAGGATATTGCATAACTCAGTTTCTACGAAAACAGGATGAGATAAGGCTTTTTATAGAATTATTGTCGCTGGATATTGCATAACTCAGTTTCTATGAAAACAGGATGAGATAAGGTTGGTTAATTGATTGATTGACTCTAGCTAACCTATATATATCATGCTAAAGTATATACATTATCATTGTCCAGCAATGCTTATCTGTTTTAGAGTCTATAAAAATCTTTACTGCATCCTGTTTTCATAGCAAATGAGTTATACAATATCCTGTTTCCGCGATATCTATAATAAGCCTTATCTCATCCTGTTCTCGTAGAAACTGACTTATGCAATATCCTGCATCCTGTCTTCAGATTGACAATATCCTGTTTCATCTATTATAAGCCTTATAATGCTAATTAAATTAAGTATATTTTCAAAAATGAAGATTTAGACTTTGAGTTGACTATTGCAAATTCGACCAACTTTAGAAACGTAATCTTAAAATAAAAATATTTTTGAAAACTAATCGTGGAATCGTGATTCTTATTACATATACATAGTAAAATAAGCAATTTAATTACTTTTCAGTCGTTTTTTTCAAATTTAAAAAAAAATTGAAAAATTTGCAAATTTGACCAACTTTAGAAACGTAATCTTAAAATAAAAATATTTTTGAAAACTAATCGTGGAATCGTGATTCTTATTACATATACATAGTAAAATAAGCAATTTAATTACTTTTCAGTCGTTCTTTTCAAATTTAAAAAAAAATTGAAAATTTTGTAAATTTGACCAACTTTAGAAACGTAATCTTAAAATAAAAATATTTTTGAAAACTAATCGTGGAATCGTGATTCTTATTACATATACATAGTAAAATAAGCAATTTAATTACTTTTCAGTCGTTTTTTTCAAATTTAAAAAAAATTGAAAATTTTGCAAATTTGACCAACTTTAGAAACGTAATCTTAAAATAAAAATATTTTTGAAAACTAATCGTGGAATCGTGATTCATATTATATATACATAGTAAAATAAGCAATTTAATTACTTTTCAGTCGTTTTTTTTTCAAATTTAAAAAAAATTGAAAATTTTGACAGAGGTGGTGGCACATCAGCAAATTTAGATAAACTGTTACTTTAGCATGATATATATAGGCTAGCTAGAGGAGTCAATCAATCAATCAACCAACCTAAAAAAAAAAAAAAAAAAAAAAAAAAAAAAAAAAAAAAAATTTTTTTTTTTTTTTTTTTTTTTTTTTTTTTTTTTTTTTTTTCAAGGTTGATAGACCAAGCTCCGAAGAGAGAATGGCAGGGCTTATATAGGTTGGTTGGTTGACATTTTTTTTGAAATATTTTTAATCAAATTAGTTACAAGCAATCATGTCTAGTTATAAATGGATTAAGCTCACATTTACGCCAGACGTTTTATTGGATGACCATCTATTCGAACTCGTAATATACTTTGACGGCACATACTATTTTTTTGCCAATGCCGTATTATGGATTTTGGGATATGATGAACCCCACGTTTCTCTATCTCAACTAATACCTTTAAACGAACAACATAAGATACCATTAGGAAGCGGGATATTTATAAACGAAACAACGACTCGCAATCTTATAAAAGATCGATTGAAAACCAAAATGACATTCAAAAAATTTAAAAGATGTCGTGAATTTAGTGCTTGGTTTGATTATTATATTAAATCCTGCAAAGACTCTAATAATCTTGCGAAAACATGTCCGTATTAAATATCAAAATAAAATGTGTCATTCCATTTTTTAAATTTCAATGTTGCCAGCATTCGTTTAGTTTGCGAAAAATACGTTTTTAAATTAACACGATCGCGTTCCGTCATCAAAATTTTAAAGGGTCTATGTCTAATTAATTCTTTTCCAGTCAGCAGCCTGAGATAAGCCTCGTTCGCAGAATCAGATTCACTAACATTCAGAATCACAGGTCCATCTGGCACAACTATTTTTTCATGAAAAATGGGAGGTTTGAACTTAGTATTAGATATGAGATCGGGCGTCGCAGCAATTTGGTTTTTATAAGAAGACAGGTGATAACAATAATATGTTTTATAGGTGGCGACAACGTCTAAATTTAAATGGCTAGTCAATACAACCAAATGCTTGGTCAACGATGGCTTCTTGATAGTAGATCCAAAAAGGGGTTCCACAATAAATAGAAAATCAGATGGTTGATTTGTAGTTTCGACACGATAAGGTGTATCTATAGGCCAGCTGCAATAGACTTGCAAGTCTTCCTGATGACCGAAACACAGGTCCAAATAATAATTTAAGAGGTATGGCTGGCGTCCCAAATTACCAAAAACGATACACGTATCGTGTTTTCGCCAAGACGTAATCATACGTTTAACACGTTCGAGTTCAGTTTTTGGTGTGGTAAATACGGATTTTTCTAAGACACTGCGTTTTGTAGAAACACGTATCCTATGGGCATTTTCTCTTTTCGCATTCTCTATCGAATCTTCTTTTTCATAATAACGTACCGTGACATTACCGTTTAAACATACAGTCTTTTTTTCATGGACCGACATGCTTGAAAGAAATATATAATAACACTTTTCTCTAAGAGCCAAAGGCTTTATATAACTAAAATATGACCTTTATAAAAAAAAAAAAAAAAAAAAAAAAAAAAAAAAAAAAAATTTTTTTTTTTTTTTTTTTTTTTTTTTTTTTTTTTTTTTAAATTTATTTAGTTTAAGGAGCTTCTTCGTCAGCAGTAGCAACATCCATTCTAGGTTCTTCCGGTTCTGACTTACGTTTTTCTACAGATTCTTCAACCGCCTCCATTTCCGATGCGGGTCGCTTCTCACCTCTGAATCTCAAACTTTTTACGAAGCTCATGATATTATCTCTACCCATACTAGTCATGTACATTTCTGAGAGACTCTCTTCCAATTCCTCGTCCAGACTCTCTTCGAATTCGATCTCTGGTAGATTCACGTCGGCTGTATCGCTATAACATTTTCTTAAAATTTCATAGATGTGCTTAGGCTTAAATTTAGTATCTCCCAACATTTTATACATTTCCCTCACGGCCTGGACATGCAGACGCTTAAATTCAGTCTCTTCGTCGAACACGAATTTTCTCTCACCCTTATCGGCAAATCGAAGATTGCCCATGTAATGTTTCATTTCGAAATTGGGTTTGTTAGTAATATTTCCAGCAAGACCGTCGATAGCCAACAATCGATCGGTATCGTATCCTTTAGCGGCGAGGGCCTTGGTCAAGCTTTTGAGCTTTTCGTTCTTGACAAAGATCTGAGACAATGCACCCCCCATATCATCGTCGCTGTGTTCTAACATCTCTTGGACAATTTTAGGATGAACGGGTGTATGTGTTTTGAAGAGTCTGAAGATGAAATCCCAATCGAGGCCAAACGTCCTGAATACCTCTCCCACAATATAAAGCTTCATGGTCTTAATGGTGACTGAATCTTGAGACCCATAGTAATCGACAGCCGTTTTTAAGAGCTTAGCGATCTGACTTTGAAGTGTTTCCCAGCAGCTAGTTTCCATCTTGATTAATATCTAAGACTATGCCAAACAGATCTTGAATTTCCTGTTCGTAACTGGAATCGCTCATCAAGAACAACTGAAACGTATCCAAGGTCCAAAATAAGAACGGTCCCGAATCAAATTTTTGTATTTTACCGACAAATTTTTGTATTTTTGCATGAAGCTGTTTGGCTTTCTTACAAGACCCTTTCGGCGGGTTTCCGTTGCTACGTTTCATGATTTGCATGAGATAGCTGCTACCTACCATAAATCCTAAGCAATCTCCGTGATCTTGAAAACAAACGGCAGGAAATATTTGGTTGAAGGCCATTTCGGCCACGCTGTCATTTTTACTACAGAATTGACTCTTTAAATACATTTGAACTTGATGGAAAGGCCTTAAGTATTCCGAATAATATTCTATCGCATCTCCTAATCTTATGGCTTTCAGAGTCTGAGCGTACGCGGCATGTTTTCTATGATCGATATTCTGTTGGATAACTCTATTCATTTTAGCGACGAACGGACAATCGGGATAGGCTTTCCAAAAGAACTGACCTCGGCAGACTCTAGCCATGAAATCCAGCACCCAGTTACCCACCACGCTCATATCGGCCGAACAGATATAGCTACTGACCATGACATGTATGATATCAAACGGAATCGAATATTTGCCGAACGATTGGCGGATCGCGGAAGACAGTTGTAAATGAACCAGCAGTTCGTGGGCCAGATTGGGATACTCCTCGCTCAAATGCACGGGTTCCCATTGACTCAGGCATTTTTTCACGTACGGCACCAAGTCGTTGAAATACGTCTCGAAGGGATTGATTATTTCTTTGCAAGAGAGAAGATCGTGCATGCCTTTTATCAATACGTCCAATATCGCACGCGCCTGGCTAGATTCTTCGTTTGAGTGCTCGTTGACTATATTTAAGAAATCGATCAGAAACGTGTCCATATCTGGGAAATGATTTATTTCCGAACGAGTCATAAAAGGTTCATTTAAAGCTTTTAGAAGACGCAAGCCTTTTTTGACGCGATTCAGAGATTGTCCTACCACGCATACTGGAAACAGGCCTTCCAAATCTACCAGCGTAAAATTCATGGGTACATTTTCGTCGCCCGTCCATTCGAAAAAGGCTTCGGCCAGCTGACTCGATCGAAAATGGTCTGTGGAAGGCTTGGTAATTAATTCGTATACGTTAAAACTATTTTGGCACTGATTACAAAATAACGTGGGTCCGGGTTGCAAATGTACGTTTTCAGGATGGCATATATCATTACTAATAAGATTCAAAAAGGTCATCTTTGCATTCTTGATTATGACCATTCATTTTTACAAAAGTATTTTTTCTGGAACCGCATATTCTACAGACGCCTTTCAAAATAGGCCTGCCAGTTTTCGTCATACTCATCTCTATATCAGACGTTTCAGTCTTTTCTTTGCATTTGCCGCAATGTACAAATACCGTAGTGTCCATGCTACTTGTTTTTATCTGAGACGCAAAGCCAAGACATGGAATTTAGACAAGAAATTGTCAGATTACGTCACGAAGAACATTTGTCTGAGCGCGAGATCGCCAAAAGATTGAATCTTGTACCTTCAACGGTCCATTACTGGCTCGCTAAAGAATACGCTCCACCTTCCAGGTTCAAGAGAGGGAGGCCTCGCGCAACAGACAAATTGACCGATCTGTATATCGAAAACGCTGTCACTACGAATCCTTTCGTGTCTGCGGTTGATATAAGAGACGAAATAGCACCCCATGTCAGCGTGGACACGATTCGGAAACGCTTAAAAGAAAAAGGTATGCGATGTCGCATTCCAGCACGAAAACCTTTTCTGAAGCCCGTACACATACAAAAAAGATTTCAATTTTCCCTAGCCCATGTAGGATGGGGTGTCAGCGAATGGAATAGGGTCATATTCTCGGATGAAAAAATATTTCGAGCTTCCAGCAGAGGAGCTTTGAAAGTCTATAGGCCCGCGTTGAGCGATCGGTTTGACGAGAGATATATTGTAAACGATACCAATACCAACGGCCGATTCACCATATGCGTATGGATGGCATTCGGAAAAAATTTTAAAATTATACATAGGATAGATCAAAAAACCTTAAACGCCGAATATTATACCAACACCATCCTACCGTTGGTCGAGGACACGCTCGCAGAAAACAATTTGATTTTCATGCAAGATCTGTCTCCCATTCACACGAGTAGGTTGGCCAAACACTGGTTTGAAGCTCATAATATCGAAGTCATGGAAGATTGGCCTCCGAAAGGCCCAGACATGAATCCGGTTGAAAACGTATGGGCACAGCTAGAAAAACTAACGAGTCGAGATATGACGAACAAGTATCAGTTATGGGAGAATGTATATGCTGCCTTCAACCAGTTGACCGACTCCTATTTCGACGAGCTGCTAGAATCTATGCCGCGAAGAATGGCTGCGGTTTTACAAAAACGTGGAAAATGGACAAAGTATTAAATCATTCGCACAATTTAATAGTATGCGTATCCATATAATATTCGAATATGGGTTCTCCGTCGTCCTGTCTTACATATTTCCAATAACATGGTTTAATTCTGGCATTATGCAAACACATTTCTTTGATATGGGGCCATTTTTCAACTTGGATGTGATGCAAGTCGTTCTCTGAATCGTAGTTTATTGATACGATGTCTGGAATAACTGTACGAAGAATTTCAACGGCTTCCTCACCCTTCAGAACAAATGTATCGGACGTGTAAAAATTTTCAATTTGAGCCCTTTCTTCGGGCGTGATAATTTCGTTGGATACGGCTACGTCTAAGGAGCGTTGAGTAAACCTTCCGTAATGCATGCTTGATTAGACCGATTACATTTTTATAGTCGCAGCACCCTATATATATATATATATATGATAAAAATAATATGACCTTGAAAAAAAAAAAAAAAAAAAAAAAAAAAAAAAAATTTTTTTTTTTTTTTTTTTTTTTTTTTTTTTTTTTTTTTTTTTCAAGGGTTGGTTGATTGACTAAGATAGGTATACTGTAATTCTCTTTGTAATAGGTGATCGACAAATGGGACAAATTGTAATATGGTTTGAACAACTTTCGCAACAAACGAAATGCCTACAAGCTTCAAAGATAATTTTTCTCTCTTTGCTAAAACATATACTGCACAGCAAGCGATAATTTTCTAAATTCTCAAGGTTATCCTCATTGGTAATGCTAGTCTTCGTTTTGATAGGATCTACATTAGTAGGTCTTTCGAATTCGATAGGAGCTGCATTGGTAGATCTTTCGGATTCAATAGGAACTGCATTGGTAGCCACTACATTAGTAGATCTTTCGGATTCGATAGGAACTGCATTGGTAGACACTGCATTGGTAGGTCTTCTGAATGTAGGTCTTTCGAAACCACATTTAAATAGCCGATGCCTTTCAAGTGGGTTATTATTGGGATGTAGTCGAACAGTGCACCAAAAACATCTAAGTGTATCATCTGTACAGTTAAAAAATAAACCGCTATCAACAAATTCTTCGATTTGAGTTTTATCATAAGGCCAGCCTTTAAACGAACGAAATCGAGAATATCGGTCTGAGAATAATGGAATACGCGGTTTAGTCCACATTGCTAGCTCAGAGCACAAGTGACTGCAAGCCAAGATAATTTACAACTCTTATATAGAATCAGTCAAGTCACGTGAACAAAGACCACACCCACTAAAAAAAAAAAAAAAAAAAAAAAAAAAAAAAAAAAAAAAAAAAATTTTTTTTTTTTTTTTTTTTTTTTTTTTTTTTTTTTTTTTTCAACAGTTGGTTGGTTGGTTTCTAAAATTATATTTCTCAGTTGGTTGCTAAAATTATATTTCTTTATCCAATCAAATTCATTGTAGATGGCGCTGTAGTCTATACATATATAGTATATATATAGTATATCTATTTGGGTGGGTGGGAGTGGACTTTATTTCTTCTACTGTACGGTCATGCCGCTCCTGACCCTTTAAAACAGGATGGGTCATTTATACAATATTAGCTTTGAAAACAGGATGAGAGGCAAGAACCTTAGTACTATTTTTTCATATAACTTTAAATCTTTTACCTTAGTTATAAATAAGATGTATCTCAGTACATACAATTTTCTTTTACGTATCAAAAATCCTCAGACAAAATTTAAAATGCTAAAATATTTAACGAATATGGATGCCATCGATTCCTCTATAGGATTAGCTTATGTACGAGGCTCATTTAAAATTGTTCGCATTTACTAAAGCATGTTAATAGCATTTTGGATACTTTTGGTTTTGTACGTTGGACTCACGCTCGTCTACGCGGCCACAAACACGAAAACGTCTGAAATTTCTCCATGGCCACTACTGACTCTAGATCTTAAAGAAAAACTGATAGATACTGCATGCCAATCGAATTCGGATTGCCCGTCAACTCATATTTGTATGCTCAATCAGTGCATCCCAAAACTTTTACGGGTTTCCCATTGCGACCCGAAAACTGGCGAATGGATATCATACACTTATCAAGGCGCTACGTTTGCCGTCTGCGTTTGTAAAAAACCACATCTTATAAATCAAAAATATTTTGGTGGAAACTGTGATGTAAACGTAGGATGTGGCATCCATGGCAAATATCTTCCTGATACAAATACCTGCGCTTGCGATCCGGGATACAAGGTCGTCAACTTAACTTGCCAAAAGCTACCCGCGATCGATTACATTAATCTGAATCCTTGTCAACCGGGCGAAATCAAAGTCAGTTCTATCAAGCCCAGCGATGGATTTCATCCCGATTACGTGAAACGCCTGTCCTCTTTAAAATGTGTCAAGAGACCGTGCACATTCGACGCCTTGAGTGAAAGACCTCTCAAACAAGCTAAATATGTAGACGGATGGGGTTGCGTTTGCGATCCGCGTTACGGTCTATTTGGGGTCGTGCTAGAAGACGGTCATTTAAACAATACAGATACAAAATATTTGAAAACTCCTGGATTCGATGCTTGCGCGAGTATTTTTCCAGAGGATCCTCAAGATCCTATAGATGTCAAGCTCATCACGTATTTTTATCTTGGAACGCGCGAACCCGTTTCGTTTATTCTTTATGAAGGTTTAAAAGATCATGAGCTCGCAAATCCTTTCAAAAAATCGGAAAGCATCCTTCTCGGTCAAAAGCTATGGCGATATGACTACGCCCAGCATTTTTTCGATACCCAGCCCCAATTTCGAGCGAGAACGCGTAAGATTTATTCCTTTTATTTGTTTGATATCGAAACGGTTTACGAATGGTTATACGTGAATGACTTTTCGCCAGCTCCATGCGAAGAAGTTCCCAATTTTTGGCATAATAGGTTAAATCGTCGCGTAGACATCTACAGTCTGCTGTACACGAGTCCCGTCTGCCGAATCGCCCAGAACGACCCGAAAGCAGATCCTATGTTTTGGGGCAAGGTCGTGGTCAATCCTCAGCATCTAACGTTCAAAGAACATGATCATCTGCACCGTTTTAATGCCTTCGTTTTAAAATATGATTCGAACGTGGGTGTCAATCGCTGGACTCTAGATCTAGATTACGAATACAAGCCAAATACTTACATGGCTATCGAAACCAACGTTCCAAATTACGAGGTGGACATGCAGAAAAAACCTGCCTTTCCAGAATTGATGTATGAGGGCCAGAACTAATCAAGGATGAAACGTTCAATCGAAGAAGAAGATGAAAAATCTAGCGATGAACAGAATCCAGCTAAGCATAAAATGGAAGACGAAGAATCTAAGGAGACGTCTATTTTGCAAGATTTACAGACAAATTTGCAGAAGACTAATAATTTAAACGATCATATGGAAAAGCGTTTGTTTGAAACTCAAAAACAATATTTTACAGTTTATATGGAAAAATTAATGAACGAGATACCAATGGGTAAAGACTTGGTCAGCATCATAACGGAGAGGAGTGGATCGAACGAATTTGAATATATGTTTACGGCCGCTAAAAGCGTTATACAATCTCAAATGCGCCTCAAACAGATTAAAGCTTTTCATGCCGTATACGATATGGTTTCTGGATTAGTTTGTCGCTACGTCCACGAAAAAATGGTCACTCCTACACTATCAAAAGTATTGGCACCTAACCAGTTACTAATTGCTTACGAAAAATATCAAAATTGCTCTAAAATGGAAGAAGATAAATCGGTCGTAGAATTACAGTGTCTGTTATACTGTATTCAAGAAATGCTGGAAAATGAAGAGACTGTCAAGATACCGAACCCACTGTATGGTCGATTCACGCAGCAAATGAAGGCTGTGAGCGAATATGTGATTACTCTGTTAGTATCCATGGCTAAGCCAAATAATATGGCTATAGAATTGAGCAGCGGTTTAAATAGCCCTGAAGAAGTAGCCAAGTAAAAAAAAAAAAAAAAAAAAAAAAAAAAAAAAAATTTTTTTTTTTTTTTTTTTTTTCAAGATGTAATTTTTAACTATGGACATTTCTCGTACAATTTTCGTTCCTCTTCTTCATTTAACTGAAATGTAAACCAATCATATTTGTCCAAGACAGATTTTACTTTAATGTCAGGTTTACAAAACGGATCCCCTTCCTGAGACAGATCTATTGCGATATAATTTAGCAAATTTCTATATTTCAAAATTTTTATGAACACTTCATATGCCGAATTGAAATACTTTTCGCATTCGCATGGAAATTTATTAAAACATTCTCCAAGAAATTGTCCGGTAAAAATCAAACACTCCATTACACAAGGCTGATAATAATACTGACGTCGATAGTTATTATTTGTTAAAAATTTAAGGTGAAAAAGGTTATTGACTCTAGGAGATATCGAATTTGACTGGTTAATATAATATAATTTGGTCTTCAGCACGAAAAAAATGTCTTCGACCTTATCAACAGTAATACCAGTATGCTCAGGTGGAATCTGAAAATATTCTTCAAGCATTCTCAAAATTGAAAGAGCGAATTTATGTACTCTCGGACTAAATTTTAAATGGTCCATGTAATTCGCGTCGTCAACCAACATCTTACCTGCAGTATCCAAATCGTTTGCCAAATGAACACAATCTCGAAGTAGATAACGAAAAACGATTTCAAGTGGATATTTTCGTAGCTCTTCTTCATTTAACTCAAATGAAAACCAATCATATAGGTAATTATATTTGTCTAAGACAGATTTTACTTTAATGCCAGGTTTGCCAAACGAATCCGCCTCATAATACACATCTAGTTCGATACAATTTTGCAAATTACTATATTGTAAAATTTTAATCAACTCGTTGCATGCCAAATTAAAATACTTTTCACACTTGTATGGTATTTCTTTAAAACATTCTCCAAGAAATTGTCCGGTAAAAATCAAACATTCCATTACCCAAAGCTGATAATAATCGCGACCTCGCCAGCCATGATTTGTTAAAATTTTACCGCGAAACAGATTACTGACCCTAGGAGATATCGAATTTGACTCGATAATATCATTTAATTTTTTCTTCAGCTCGACAATAATGTCTTCGACCCTTTCAATTGTAATACCAGTATGCTGGGGCTGAAACTGAAAATATTCTTTAAGCATTCTCAAAATTGAAAGAGCGAATTTATGTACTCTCCGACTAAATATTATATCGTCTTTACATTTCAAGCTGTTAATGAATACCATATCTGCAGTATCCGAATCGTTTGCCAAATGAACGCAATCTCGAAGTAGATAATAGAAAGCGACTCTAATGTCAGATCTCATTGCCCAAGTGGTATAGGTATACATTTGAATAGTAGATAGGAGGAGAATGATTATCTGAGTACGGTAGCAGCTATATATAATAGAGTCAAGCCACGCCACACAAAAAAAAAAAAAAAAAAAAAAAAAAAAAAAAAAATTTTTTTTTTTTTTTTTTTTTTTTTTTTTTTTTTTTTTAAGGGATGGGGGGGTTATTTAACTCACTTAATTCTATTGATCTCACTCTTAATCCAATCTGCAAATGCTATACATTCTTGCATACTGCAATGAGGTTTTCTAGACCCGTCTTTAAATTTACTATGATATCCGCAATCTTTTACTTTGGGTGGGGGTAGGTTGTCAAATTTTGGACATTTAAAGTCTTCGAGGTCAATTGACGATATTCCCAAGTTATCTAATAGATATTTCTCATACTCACCCCCTTTATAAGCTACTAGGTATTTATCTTCAGTCTTGTACGTCTTATATAAATTTGTCATGAGTTTACCAAGCGTGTGTAGATTCTTGACGTGTTCTCGGGGTTGCCTTCTGAAGGATAGGCCATGTACATGTCTGGAGCAGTATCTGATACCATCCCAATCTTCTTCTGAAAGGACGCCCTCGAGATGATTGAGACTATATCTCACGCAGTCACAATGGTTTGTTTCTAGAATGGCGTAACCAAACTCTCTTGGATAAAAAACTTTATTTACATGAAACCCGTCTAAGTCTATTACCAAACAGATGTTTGAAAGAGACATTTTCGTAACGGTTAGGTTTAGGTATTATAACCAAGACCAGTCAGAGTATATAATAAACTGAGGCGAGAGGAGTATTTATACTTTGGCAGGCGGATGTAAAAGAAGCTATATAAATAAAAAATATTACCCCCCCCCCTCTTAAAAAAAAAAAAAAAAAAAAAAAAAAAAAAATTTTTTTTTTTTTTTTTTTTTTTTTTTTTTTTTTTTTTTTTTTTTTTTTACGGTTGGTTGGTTGGTAAAAATTTAAGTTGAGACTTTACAATTATGCAGTCCATACTTTTTTCACACAAGTTTTCATGTTACCCGTTAATCGAGTTCCAAATTGATGATAACGATTACCATTGGCTATATAATCTACAATTATCCAATTGATGTGTGGATTGACCAACAAAGCGTAGAAATACAGTAAATATAAACACGTGGCGTGAAAATTCATAGTGCCATTCTTAAAAAATTTCTCAGCCATCTTTCGAATTTTATTCATAACGCAGTCTCTCTTAGACATTAACGGAAATTGTTCGTAATCAAAAAGCGGCGCGTTATACCAATGGTTTTTATTGTCTGCAACGAAATACAAATATCCGTAAAGACTGACATCTTTCAATATAGTATTAATATGTTCCATGGCTTCTCTTTCAAAGACCTGAACGATTCTCGGCGTCACGTCGTAAAACAAACTCCACAATCCGCTCTGTTCACGCGTCTTACCAATCTCGCTTAAATTTTTAGATGTAACCTGATCGATCAAACAATCTATCGGCAAATTGGCTACCCTCAAAAGGTTCAAGTCGTAATAGTCACTAAATTTTTTCTTTTGAAGTTTACAAGACATTGATCTTAGTTCTCAGTTATCCAAATTCACTCGTCTCAAATTCTTAATGACTACCCCTTCGTAATAAACTACCATCGAATCGTCTTCTTTTAATTTTTTATTGGGTAGCTCTTCATCTTCATCTTGAGCGGTAGCGTAACTAAAGGCCCCGGGTTTCAAATTAATATCTTCGCAACGTAAATGACCAAATTCTTTTTGGAAATAGAACAGCAGATCGCACTCGTGAAAAGATGTATTTTTGGTAATTTTCAGATATTGTCTTATCGCAGATTTGACCTCGTTCGTAGTGGTCATGGTGCCGGGCATCAATTGAACGTCCATATACATCTTGAACTGAACGTAAATGTCTGCATGAATTAAATAATCTCGCGTAAATTCTTGTATGTATTCGGGTTCTTTTCGGTAGTGTAACAGGCCATCTTTAGCCATACATTTTTGCAAATGGTAATACAGCGTGAAAAAACAGCCTTTGAAAGACTGCTCCACGACATAGACATCTTTCTTGTACGTATCGCCGGCTACCTGTTTCGATGTCGAATCGGGCGCGTCGCTGGTAAATTCAGCATCGAATGGTATAGCTACCACTCGATCTTTGAAAGCCTCCGTAGCCTTACATTCAGGATAGTTATTCGTAGAGGCGAAAAGTTTGGCCATCGGTATCCCACCTGAATTCGGCTCGTACATATTTCTGAAAGCCACGAACGAATTGCCAGTAATTTGTTTAATACGATTTTCGTCAATTTTTCTACCCAATTCTTCAGTAGCGACCATCCTACAAGAAAAAAGTGTAGACGCCAATTCTGGAGTAGCATTATTAACAGAATGGCTTGGAGATAGGTTTTCAGACTGTATAGAATGATAATATGCAGTCAAAACGCGTCCCATCAATTCGAAAAGCTTACTTTTTCCGTTACGCGTCAAGCCTTTCCACACAAAAAATTTTCTTTCGTAATTTGTCGCAATATAGACGCTAGCCAAAATATCCAACATATACATCATAATGTCGTATTCGAAACAAACGCATTTACAGAGATTTATATAGAAATGCAGCATGGATTTGGACAGATCGTCTTCGCATTCTGGTACCAACTGACAGAGCGTGTCATACAGGTTATCGGTCACGTCCTGAAATAAATTTGTTAAATAGACCATGAAAAATTTCTTATCTGTCAGTTTTTCATACAAGGCTACGTGTTTCGAAGAATTGTTACACAAAATCATCATTTCGTTACGCGGAATCCCTAAATTTATCTTTTTTTCGGAAAGAAAAAACTCTGGCACGACCCCGCCAATATGACCCGTCAATAAATCTAAAACGCCGTCCTGCAGCCTCAGAAACCACTTGTGAGAATCCATCAGGATGTATTTGCGTTCCATGCTGGTATCGCTCAAAATAGCTGAATTGACACCGCTAACGGTAAATTTATTTATGTATTCGTCGTCGGGACCACCACGACCACCAGAACTACGGTATTCTTTGATAAATGATTTGATTTTGGTAAACAAATTGGTAACGTGATGATTAACATCTGATTGTTCAATCTCTTGCCAAGTATCTTCGAGTGCGTTCCATATGTAACGTCCAGCTTTCTTTATGGCATTTTTCAGCCTGAGAACGTGAATGGGTAAATGCCTATCTTGTATGCTTCTAATCATTTGTATCATCTGATCGTCATTCGTAACGGATAAGACGGCCCGCCTATTGTTTCGCACGATCAATGTAAGCTTATCCCGATACATGTCGGGTCGATCCCCATACAAATTGTTGGCGCAAAAATGTAAGGTGTTGATAGTAATGTCCGTTATTTCATACTGTATATTTTCGGGATCGATCGTTTGAATTTTATCTAGCAATTTATGAAAGTCTTGATCCAGCACCGGGTACAATTGTCGAGACATCGATCTAGAATCCGTCCTGTAATGTTTACATAAAGAATAAAATACAGGTAAAAAATAATATCCGTTATTGAATTGCATGATAGTTTTTAAGGGGTTGACCTCTTCCGAAAGCGAGGCGTTTTCGAATCGCAGCATATCGTTTAATTCTTGGAACGCTTCAGGTACATTGCAAATCGCGATGGGTTTGTCGCGACTCAGCCGTTCAAACCACATTTTTAAAGCATGATTGTTAGTCTCGAATTCCTTAATGGATTTCGAAATAATTTCCAAATAATAGTAGGCTCTTAGTACATTACTGTCACTAAACAAAAGTTTTTTAGATTTGCTGATAAAACCTTTCTCGTTTGATTTTTTAGTGACAAAAGAGGCCACGTCTCTGCACTCTGGCGAGCTATTGGGTAATTTTCCAATATGGGTAGCATATTGTAAGGTGTGTCTCTGCAATTGAAAATCGTTTACGATAGGCATCATGTAATTTAAAATTTTATTACGAATTTTGTCCGCAGGCATATTTAAAATTTCTCTGAAAACAGATTTTTCATTATGTTTTCGTACGGTAAAACTGGACCTCAGTGTTATTATATCGTTTTCGATCGGCTGCCAAACGTTTAAGTGTAACGTGTTGCGTTCATCTACGTACACCAGCCTGGCAGGCATATAGGGACAATGGCTTGGTTTAGAAGATCCGACCAACATAATATTTTGTGGAATGTCCAATATATAAGTTTCATCGTTCAGCGTTATCTGTTTGAATTTATACTGAAGATGTTCGCAAAATAGTATGTAATCGTCGTGTCCTATCTGAAATTCTGGCAAATGTATATGAATACCCAAGCTGGCTTTTCTCATAGCGATAATGTAAGTAAAATTTTTCACGTTAGATAAAAAAACGCTTTTCAGAACGCATTCTATCGTACTGAAAAATCTTTTCGGCGCAGTCTTGATAGAACCCTTGTAATCGAAATCTAAAGTTATAGAATGCATTAGAGTAGAGGGCAAATCCATAGTGTAAGAAGGTGGATTGGATAAACCAATCCACTGTAGACAAAAATTGGAATAATCATCAGGTAATAAATAATAAATACCTCCTTTAAGATTATAAATTAAATAGGCCTTCAGCGGTGCTTCAGTCTTTCTGTTGACGCAATGTAAATAGGACGATTGAAAAGACATGACTTTATTTCTAAAGGAGAATCAGCAAAATGATAGTTTGAATACGATAGCCGTTATTTATATAGAATAAATTGAAGCCACACCCACTTGAAAAAAAAAAAAAAAAAAAAAAAAAAAAAAAAAAAAAAAAAAATTTTTTTTTTTTTTTTTTCCGTGGGTGTAGTCATGTGGTCGGAGCATTGTCTAACCACTGACAGTGAAAATATTAAATAAGTGCACGAGGTAAATTTGCTCGAAACATATTGCAGTAATCCTTCAAGATACCATACATATACTGTAATACGAACTAGCATCGGCATTTTATGGTACTTGACTTTGTGGGCGTGGCATATTATTTAAAAAAAAAAAAAAAAAAAAAAAAAAAAAAAAAAAAAAAATTTTTTTTTTTTTTTTTTTTTTTTTTTTTTTTTTTTTAAATAAACTTTATATAATGTTTTTTAACGTCGCTTTGATATTTTATAAGTCTGTCGCTTCCGCTGCCTTTCGAGCTTCTTCTGCCTTTCGAGCTTCTTCTGCCTGTCGGGCCTCTTCTGCCTGTCGGGCCTCATCCGCTGCCTTTGCCTTTCGATCATCTTCCTTCTTTTTAAGATACTTTTTTACAATATCACTACCCAACGTTAATATGCGAACGTTCATCCATCTACGTAACAAGTCGTGTGTCTTAAGATTAAGTTTGTTCTTTTGATAATATGGATGTAAAATTTTATCCTGTTCTAAATCATATAAGGGATATTTATCGTCTTGTCCTTCTTTAAAATAAACAAAACCATCACATCTCTGTTGAGTATGTATGTATTCTCTCATTAGAACAAAAGTCAACATTTTTATATCTGATTCTGAAGCCAAATCTTCTATTCCGCGCAATTTATACTCGGCAATCTTCATATTTTGTCTAGTTCCCTCCAACATAGGATCGAATATATTTAATGGTAAATTTCCCTGAGCGTTTGCATTTGCTGTAACATTTGAATAAAACGATTCAGTAGTAGTAGTAGTAGTATTAGTAGTAGTAGCCACTGTCTGGCTAGTGTTTGGTTTATTAGACTTTAGAAATGCATACATCGGTTGTGACCTGTATATTTTCTGTTGGAGTTTTATTTTACTCCCCACTTTAGACATCGCCTTTATTTCACATATAGTCTACCGACATAAACTGAATAGGGGTCAAATCTTTCACTGAACTGATGGCGTCAACAATTTCTTCAGAAACTCTCAACAACTGGCGATCCTTGCCGTCGGGTTTACGATACGGAGGCACATGTATCCTGACATCGTACGACGAATCCATGTTTTCGGTAACCTTGTCGTCGACCCCTATTAAAAATACAGGATCTTTGTACATTTGTCTGATATGCTGAGATGCCTTATAATAGCCATACAGTTCTTTTGATAGCTTACACTCGCTTCGTGCAAAATTTATCTGTGTGTATTTTTTAACCGAAGGCAGAAATCCTTCCACGACGCGCCGTACATAATCATCTTCGCCCAGACTCCATAAAATGATATCTATGTCCATAGCTCGTAACATCTTCAAAAAGAAATCGAGTTTGGGACGCGGTTGAAAAACATTTTCTTGATACACGCCTAGTGTTTCATCCATATCTAAAACGACTACAATCATTGCTTGGCTTGAAAAAAAGACATGCCTCGTAAATCGAAACGGTCTATTACTAGCACATCTGACGAATCCAAAAGTATCATTCGCCACATTCAGAAGAAGAACCCGTTATATTCACCTACGACCTGCGTTTTTCATTTCAACAAGCCTTGTCTTACTTTACTCAACAATTTCAATTCTGAAAAATATCACTGCCTATTTACCAACCATTCTAAATTATGGCGATCCTATACCTGTACAAAATCGTGCGACATACCAGAACATTTTTTTGACATAATGGAATTGAACAAGATATTGGGTGACGAATACGTATTGCCATTCGCTGGCCATTTCAGAGAGTATTCGGGCTACACTATTGGTATGTTTCGTCAACCGGACGAAATGTATCCGCCAGCTATAATCGAACGCCCTCAATTCATAGAAACGGTTTTTACCATGATAGTATTTTTCATAGCGACGTGCCATCGTTTAGGAGGCCACATGCCCGATGCCAATCATTTCTCGGTCTTGTATACGCGAAATCATCCCGTATTATGCGACATCGGAAAATATAACGTAGAAAATAGAGAACGGTTCCTAGACCGCGAAGACCATTTCAACAAGAAAAAATTTAAGAAATTCTTACAACGTAAAACGAATAGGCAAGTCATACGATATTTGAAGATTTACTTTCCGCATTTTTTTCAGAAAAAGAAAAAGGGTAAGAATTGCATTCTGAACGAAGAAGAATTTACATTTTCAGATCAGACACATGAATTGGTCTGCAAAAGCGAAAAGACTAGTTTATTGGACGTCGTAAAAAATTTCAGACATCTGATTCCAAATTTAAGAATTCGGGCTGGCTTGCTAGGAGACTGGATCATGCTGGTAGAAAGTGAAGATTGTTATATCGAAGACGATTACATAAACGTGTTTTAAATATATTACTCAAATTTACGAATGCCCTTATTAAGATTTGCCCATGGACTGTTCAGCATTTCTGTACTCTTACTATCATCTGGATTCAGAGAACGGCCATCCAAAAATTGAGGTTGATCATCATTCGTTCGAAGATATTTCACCATGTCTGAATTGGGTGGACCTAGCCATCGATAGTTAAAAGTTGGACGTCTGAGCATACCATAAGGGCCTGGATATGGTAAAGACAAACTCTTGTAAGAATTGGGCGGTTTAAGTACAACGTTATCAATATGGACATTGTCAAAAGATAGTAACATCGAGTTAACAGAATCGATATCTTCTGAAAAGGATTCGATCAAAGAGCTAGCCATTGGTACTGTTTTAAATGAATGATGTCTCAGACAGGCCTATATATACCCTTGGATTTATTTATTTATGATTGAAGGAAAAAAAAAAAAAAAAAAAAAAAAAAAAAAAAAAAAAATTTTTTTTTTTTTTTTTTTTTTTTTTTTTTTTTTTTTAAAGGTTGGTTGGTTGATTGATGAAGTTGGCTTCTAAAGTTATATTTCACAGTTGGTTTCTAAAGTTATATTCCTCAATTGGCCGCTAAAATTATATTTCTCAGTTGGCTGCTAAAGTTATATTTCTTTATCCATTCATTGTAGATGGCGCTGCAGTCTATATATATAGTATATATATAGTATATCTATTAGGGTGGGTGGGAGTGGAATTTATTTCTTCTACTGTAAGGTCATGCATAAAATCGCTCCTGACCTTTAAAATAGGATGGGATAACGATATTGACTTTGAAAACAAGATATTTATAGACTTTTGTCTGACAAATGACAAGATATTGTAGGTTTTCATGAAATTAGAATAGATCATGGGCTTTTATAGAAAAAATCTAACTATCCATCAATGTGCATCTTGCTCATTATGAGGTATAGTAACTAGACGACCGTTGCAGTCAAGACATAATGAGGGTGTAGTCATGTTAGCCATAGTATATATAGACAAGCTTTAAAGGTGGGCGTGGCACCTAAAAAAAAAAAAAAAAAAAAAAAAAAAAAAAAAAAAATTTTTTTTTTTTTTTTTTTTTTTTTTTTTTTTTTACGTGACCTTGAAACAAAAAAATAAATAAATCTTTAACACTTATATTATTAAGCATTTGCATACGATACGTCGAAACGATATCTTTTATTCTCACTCGCATCTCTTTCGTACGGAATGTATCTACGTCGGGAATCATAATTTCTACAGACGCGTCTGATTCCAGCACACACTGGTAAAGGAAGATTCACATCTGTCTCGTCGCATTCATCGTTGGAAGGGGTGATGGAAATAATTGAAGCGTTCGAATCTGAGCTGTCTGAATAATCACCCAATTTAGAAACGTGTTTATATCTGGACCTGTTGCGCTCTCTAGGCAAAAAACGCCTGGCATATTTAGCATCAGCCACTTTTCCTTGAAACTCGGACATTCTCAAAATATTATTCCAATAACCGTCGTCGACTTGTATATTTTCTTTATATTCTTGAAACGCGTTGTTGTTGGCAAAATATCGCCTGAGATTTTTTACAGGAACCAAAAAATTATCTCCTATGGCTAAACGGGTTATTTCGGCGTGCGTAATTTCATCGGGTTGATATTCATAACCTCGATTTATTCTATTCAAAGTCTGAAAGGCATACAAAACGGGCACCTTGGCTGGCCTAGGCATCTTTAATTAACCAAGTTATGGATTACACGACCTTAGTCTTACAACTTTTAAACGAAAAAAAATATCCTATACTGGAAGAGTATGTAGTCATAGACATATACTACAAAATGATTCCGATCGACCATCCATCTACTACGGTCATACCGTACGACAGGCGATTCCATAATCCAGAAGATGTTTATATTCGAGATGCCAAACCTTTCCAAATACATTATATGGTCTGTGTCGGCGACAATACGTTTTACACACATTACGTGGACAAACTTCAGTCTTTTCCAACGAAATGCATCACCATTAGGCTGAATCGATCTTATTTGGACGAATCCATTTTACTTCAGAAAAATGAGACTTTTGAAGAAGAAATTTACAAATTCATAACCTTATTAAATTTCGACGTACCGAAAATAGCTCGCGTACTGAATTTAGGATTTTTCGAGAGCACGCGTTTCATGCCTCAGAGAATCAAACTGTGGGTGTTTAAACATAGCGTACGAAACATTAACTACCAACCGTTGAGCGAAACCGATCAAGCCTGCTTCGGTCCTAATGAAGGAGCCGTACCCATTCGCGTAATCGCGGGTCGATTATCCGAATGCCAATCTAGATCGACTCTCTTATCGCTAAACGATCTCAGCGACCAATTTAAGTTCACGCAATATTATTCCACCCGCTGGAAGACACTCGTACCGCTGGCTTTCAATCCGTTAGAGAACCCGATCGTAATTTAAGCGTAAGCCACTTTCAAATGATAGCGCTTGTTGTCGCTAGCATCTCTAACGTAAGGAATATATCGACGTTGGGCATCGTAATTTCGACAAACGCGTCTTATTCCAGCACAGACTGGCAAAGGTAGATTCACGTCCGTATCATCGCATTCGTCGTTGGATGGGGTAATAGATATGGCAGAGGCGTCTGAAAGTTCATCATCTGAAAGCTCAGCGTTTGAATAAGTTCCCAATCTGGATACGTGTCTATTTTTTCGCTTTCTAGGCCTCCGAGTCATGAATCGCTTGGCGTATTTCCTGACGGCATCATTTTCAGTCGATTGTACGACTGCGTTCCAAGCATTGTCATCTACAAGCAAACCTTCTTTGAACATTTTATAAGTTACGGCATTGGCGAAAAAACGTCTGAGTTTGGCCACCCTGACCAAACTATTCTCACCATCGCACAACGCCTGCACGTCGTGCATATCTACTGCTTCAGGGTTTCTATATCCCCGATCCGTTTCGTTCAAAACGACGAAGGCAAACTCTGTAGGTATCTTAGTAGGATTCGGCATCTTTATTTACGATACATGACTTGGCCGTAAAAATGAAACTTGTAAAAGGGTGAATCTCTCACATTAATGTGCGTATCGTAATAACCATGTTCATATTTATCGTACGCGTCCCAATGAGCTAGCGCATGGAGAGTATAGATAAACAGCAAATGCCAACAAGTCATCGTTTTGAAATATTCTGCTGGGTTGTAATTTTCAACCTGCATCATCGATGCCAAGTTGACCGTTCCGCGAGACTCGTTGTACAACATCTGGTTGGATTTGGTATAGTCTAGACAATAGCGTTTCTGAATAATTTGAAATTCGTACAGATTGAAAATAATGTAGACGGGCACCGTTTCGTCTGCGGTATTTTCATCCATATACAATTTGATGATCTCTTTAGGCCCGTTGGGTAAATTACAATAATAAAAAACTGGTTCGTAACGATCCAATCTGGGAATGCGTTGGTCGAATATCCAATTCAGAATCGGTACCCAACGCTCGAAAATGATATGAAATTGTTTGAGATCCACGACCGTGAACTCTTCTATAATTCTATAGCAGGCGGCCCATGCATCTCGCCATTTGTTGACTCGACTCAGAGATCTGGGAATGTGTAACGTCTCTTGTCGATTTTCAGACATCTTGACTTAACAAAAAAAGCATGCACAAGACCTGGGTCGTTTTCTTTCTGATGTGGCTGGCCTATGTTTGGGTTTGGAAAAGCTCAAAACTACAAGTCGATAATAGGCAGGTTCGAGCCGAGGCTCCCACGTTTCGCCAAAATTGTACTACTAAACAAATACCGTGCATAGACGATTGTTCGTTTCTTTGCGTAGATAGGGATGCCCAGTGCATAGATGGCATTTGCCAATCTCGAGAAGAAACGGTTCCGTGCAAAGAAGAGACTGGAGGCGTATTGATGCTGATCAAAGACCCCGTGCCGCGATGGACATGCATCTGTACAAATTCTACGTTTTATAGAGGCCCGGATTGCAGCGAACTCAACAAAGATGTGTGCGAGCATGGAGTATTTTTATACGTGAATAGATACAATTTTTTATGTATGTGCCTAGCACCTTACGAATTGGTGACTATCGATCACAAGCCGTTTTGCGTAGAGAAGGCTAAAGCGCGATTTATAAAAGAAACTCTCTAAAATTTTATCTATGTTGACGCCATTTTTCATCAGACTGAAATTTTCTGTATGCGACACCCAACGTAATATCTTCGCTATGGCTGTTGGTCGGTATCAAGACAGTGGGAATAATATTTTTCAAATAGTCGTAAGTACGCTTATCCACGGCCCCGACTACATCCCAATCGCTAAATTTTAAGTTCTTGTGAAAAACTGAACGAATAGTGGCATCCATCTCAGAAATATCTACATAAGTGTCAAATTTTACGTTATCGGGTACATGAAAACCGTTTACGGTGTTGTTATAGGCTATATCACGATGCAAGAATGAAATCTTGTTTGGATTGGCAGCTAAGGTTATCGTTTCGAAGGGTGGATGTACAGACGTAAAGGCTACGATCCATGGCTTCCAATTGGAATTTTGTAAAATAAACGTAACATGAGCAGTATAACTATAGTTGTCCATGATATGATAAAACTGCAAGTTGGAGTGAGGCTTTTATAGGTGCTGGCCAAGACAAAGCTCACATAAAAAAAAAAAAAAAAAAAAAAAAAAAAAAAAAAAAAAAAATTTTTTTTTTTTTTTTTTTTTTTTGACTTTGAATGACCTTGAAGCTCGTTGCCACAAAAAGCAAGTCGGAGCAAAATAGGAGAATGTAGGAGCATGAATCGTAGCTACCCTATAGAAATGGATAGATTTTTTTTTTTTTTTTTTTTTTTTTTTTTTTTTTTTTTTAATAATAATATATTTATAATATATTTATATTATATTGTATTATATTATATTATATTATATTATATTATATTTATAATATATTTATAATAATATTTATATTTATAATATATTTATATTATATTATATTATATTATATTATATTATATTTATATTATAATAATATTTATAATAATAATAATAATAATAATAATAATAATAATAATAATAATAATAATTATATATATATATATATATATATATATATATATATATATATATATATATATATATATATATATATATACTTGTATACTCAGAAATTACTGTAAAACATCTTTTAATTTAAGTGATTATAATTTTGTAGTCTGGATTTTCTATGTCAGTTATAGTGTCGCTGTCTCAGACAGTTTCACTATATCGGCATAAGACTACGCTCTTTATTGTCTTGCCAAGTTTCTAGCCTGGACTTTGAATGTCAGATATAGTGTCTCAGACAGTTTCACTATATCGGCATAAGACTATGCTCTTTATTGTCTTGCCAAGTTTCTAGCCTGGACTTTGAATGTCAAATATAGTGTCTCAGACAGTTTCACTATATCGGCATAAGACTTGCCAAGTTTCTAGCCTGGACTTTGAATGTCAAATATAGTGTCTCAGACAGTTTCACTATATCGGCATAAGACTTGCCAAGTTTCTAGCCTGGACTTTGAATGTCAGATATAGTGTCTCAGACAGTTTCAAGATATCGGCATAAGACTACGCTCTTTATTGTCTCCAAATGTAAGTTTTTAGTCTGGACTTTGTATGTCAGCTATAGTGTCTCAGCCAGTTTCAAGATATCGGTATCATTCTTTAATTGTCTCCAAGCCCATTACTATAAGCTAGCTACGATCCTATCCGACATTCTTAAAATAAAAAACGAGATGCTAAATATTTTACTTAAAAAACAAAATATAGCCTCTCTATAGATGCTCGAAGGTTTTTGTACAAATTTAGATCATGCAAATATTGCTTATATTATATTTCTACATACTTTTTTGCTCTCTACATTCTGCCGCGCTTGCTCGTGGCTTTTTGTTACACATATGCCCTTTGTTTGTTTAATGCTCGAGGCTTTTTGTTTTGCTCAAATTTGCCCAACTATTTGTTAGTTTAAAGCTCGAGGCTTTTGTTACATATATACCCCCTTATTTGTTCAACGCTCTATACATTAAGATATGCTTTAAAAATTATGCAGTCAGTGCTCGATTCATTAATTCATGCTTTAACCATTATGCAGTCGCTGCTCGAAGCCTCTTTTGGTCATATACATATTACTGGAATTCAACACCCTAGTTTTGACCACGAAAATTTAAAACCTGTTCCAGTACCAATACGGTATCGTATACGATAACATAAATATTTATGTTTTTTTCAAAAATCATTTTTTCTAATTTGAAAGACAAAACGCCTCATATTTTCTAATCGAGTACCATGTAACCTCTGAGACCAACTCTGGCATTATAAAAAATGAGGTATTTAGTCGCAAAAATTAGAAAAAATGACCTTAGGGCTCAGAGTATCAAATCTATAAAATAGCGACCCTTGTTGTTAAAAAATTAATAGCAAAATACATTTCGTACAAAACTGTCTATTTAAAACGACTCGTATCTACAAATTTAAAATTATCGCGTCAATCCTCCATCTGTATGGTAGGTTCTGTCTTATATTCTAAAAGATATTTGTAGCATTTCGCGTCTTCAATGACCACGTTGACCGATTTAGGTATCGCCACAGTAGCCTCAATATGCACTCTATCACCATGTTCAAAAAATTTTTCTTCAAACGCAGACGCCGTACCGCTACCTCTTAAAGCATTAACTTCCATATTTCCCAATTTCATACCGCCTCTTCTACTGCGACCTTTGACGGGTTGGTTGGTCACTCTATCCAACACACATTTTACGGGAGCGTATAAGTGTTCGCTAGCCCAATACGCGACCGAAAAATAAAACGTCTTGCCATAGAAGGCCTTCGCGTCTCGTATCAAAACACCTTTCGAATTACGTACGGATTGGCTGTCTCTGCCACCGCCCAAATACATGGCTTCTAAAATCTGCCCGGGCGTCATCCTGAACATGCAGTAAGGGTTCACTATCAAATCGGGTACGATCCCATCATCCAAAATAGGCATCTCTTCCAAGACTCGCACGACCCCTTTCTGACCGTGCAAACTACAGAGTTTGTCTCCTGTATCGCAGACATGCTGTTGTTCTACGCTAATAGTCAGTTTGTCTCCGCTTATGAAATGCTGAGCGACCCTGAATGGCGTTTTGTTGAAACGAATGCGGTATTCACTATCAGAAATTTTATTCAGTATTATATGTAAAGAATAGGGTTCGACTTGTAAAACATCGCCACTAACAAGCGTCCCCAATAAACCAGATTCTGGATCTTCGTCGCCGCGAACGGGATAAAATTTAACCCAAGATTTGGCATCCAAATTCAATCTGAGCGTGTAAAACCTACAGCCATCGAACGCATCGTAGCCTTTACGTTTAGCTATGCAGTCTTCTTGCGTGCAGCCTTTGAAACTCATGTAAGTGACTACGGGCTGAGGCATGGCTATCTCAAAATGTTCAGAAACGCCATCCTTCTTGGCCGGTATGAGAACTTTATGGTCAGGAGTCAGTTTTTTATAATAAGTGGATACCGTATCCATAAAATATAGAGCGTATTCCGAAGTCGTAGCCAAAACAGAATTTTTCATCGCGTTGAAGGCCAAAATATTTTTCGGAAAGGCTGTATGGTTACAAAATCGGTTCAGATCCACCAAGTAGCTGGTCGCATGAATCCCAGCCAGCCTGTGTATGTAATACGAGATGTCGTACGGAGTCACCCAGATATCCGTGTCAGGCACCCTTTTCATAATGAAACCCATTTTATAACGGATAATGATAAAATTTTCTCTCTGATAGCACTCGATTGTCTTGAAATGGTTCTTCAGCCTCAGCAGCTCGATACCGTAAAAAGATTTTTCGGTTACGGGTATGCAGGCCTCGTTCACAACTACGAAATAGCGGCTGTCTTTCTGAGACTCGAGTTTCAGCTCATCCCAAAATTTATCATTGGGTACATCATGATAGACTGGATCCAGGTCGTCGCACGTAGAAACAATCGTGTCTCTGACCATCATAGTCGTGCGACCCACGTTTTTTGTTTCGAAAATACCCAGTATGCATAAAAAATACAAATAGCTAGGATGAAAAGAATCGACGGTTGAATTTTTAACTTTTTTGGAAATCTGTCTCACTATAACGTGTAGCAGATAAGGATTTAGTTTGTAGGTCTGAGACGTAATTTCTCTATAGCAACCTATATTTTTTTCCATGAATACTTCACCGTTGACACCTATTTCGCGATGCGATCCTGAAGGCTCGTTGGTCATCTTTCCAGCAGATATAGTTTCCTTATAATAGACCGTTTTTCGAGACAGAACGTGCAGCAAGAACCCATCTTCGATAGATTTCGAGACCAGACCCGTTCTGGCTTTGATCAGCTTCCAATCTTGCTGCAGCAGCGGACCGTACAAATATTTTATGAAGAGTTTGGTAAACATGTGGCCTGGGCTGACAACCATTTTATTACCCAGATGATCGATGTCAAAATGCTCGTTTCGATACAGCATGGACATGTAAGCCGTCAAATTTACTGGATAGGGACAATGATTGAAAAAATGTGGATCGTCGTTGGTTTTAGTACCGTTGTTATGAATAACTACCACATCGCCACATTTTTTGCCATCGTAGTCTGCCACGTAGAAATTTAACTCTTTTCCGCGATCCAGAGCATTGTAGGAATAGACTCGAACAATTTTTCTTTGAATGACATGCGTGTTGGTAGGATCGTTCGTATAGAAATAGGGTAAATGGCGCAAAGAACCACCGACTAGAAAGAATCCACTACCTACATCTAATTTTGTAAATGGATACTGGGTTTCAGAGGCCGACAGAGGTTCGCGAAAAGACCTCTCGTTTTGATGGCGAATGGCCATATCTAGAAGCGATCCTATCATGATTGGAAATACATCTTTTAAAATTTTTTTGGATTTGATAGAACACGCGTACATGGTTCTTAACAAAATGTGCTGATGGGGGTCGGCTGGGCCTTCGTAAACGAGATAGACATCTAGACGATCGCGCAAAAATCGAATAAAATTATTAACGTGTATGTTATAATTATCTAAAATAGGTTTAATCATAGCCGGGACGTCTAGCACTGGCGTATTTAATTCGTAGGTCATGGACGCGCTGCTTGAAGGTGTTGTCGCAGACATCTTGATGCTGATGCAGGGTATAAACGCAAAGGGATACTGTTAACGTAATAACGAAGAGACAGTAGAGATTGAGCCCGTGTAAGTATGGGGCATGAAACGAGTACTGATTGCCAAAGATGGATTGGACAAAGGTTTTATAGCCCATCGTTAGCTTGATTTATAAATAAAAAAACAAGGCCACATTAAAAAAAAAAAAAAAAAAAAAAAAAAAAAAAAAAAAAAAAAAAAAATTTTTTTTTTTTTTTTTTTTTTTTTTTTTTTTTTTTACATTATTGTTTTATTTGAAGATCTCTTCGATGATAGGCCATCGTAGCTACTTCTATTCCTGGACAAGGATAATCTAACAATTTCGACTTCAGATGAAAATGACAAGCGTTTATGATTCTTACCCCAGTTGGCACTTTAACCAGATGTACGTTTCTGTATCCGCACTGATGCTTGAAAAATTTGTACTGGGCACGACCATGGACATACAGTGGAGTGTCTAACGGAACGCAATATGTCAGCTTATTAAGCCAACTGTTGGCTTTAAGTCTCCATTCGAAGAGTTTTGGCTGTAAAAGTAGCTGTTCACATTGAGAATTGTAAAAACGATCTTTGTTATGTATTCTAGATCTAGTTTGGGCAAGATCTCTTAGCGTGACCCAGTAATGTTGAGGCAAGGGTGCTACTGTAAATATGTAGACCTTATCTGGAGAAATGGCAAATGCTATTTCTAACGGTTTTAGGGATCCGTTTCCAACATTCAGCCAAACGGCCTCAGCAAAGACTTCATCTTGACAACAGAAGATAGCAGGATTCATGATTGCAGTAGAATGATAGTTTGAGAGTGCGGCGTTGCCTTTTTATAGGTTTGAAGAAGGCCACACCCACCTCTTAAAAAAAAAAAAAAAAAAAAAAAAAAAAAAAAAAAAAAAAATTTTTTTTTTTTTTTTTTTTTTTTTTTTTTTTTTTTTTTCACAGTTGGTTGGTTGGTTTCTAAAGTTATATTTCTCAGTTGGCTGCTACAGTTCTAAGTTGGCTGCTAAAGCTATATTTCTCAGTTGACTGCTAACGCTATGTTTCCTTAGCCAATCATTGTAGATGGCGCTGCAGTCTATATATATATATAGTATATATATAGTATATCTATTAGGGTGGGTGGGAGTGGAATTTATTTCTTCTACTGTACGGTCATGCATAAACTAGCTCCTGACGTCTAAACCTATTTCCTTTAAAATAGGATGAAATAGCGTTATTTATACAATATTGGCTTTGAAAACAAAATATTTATAGACTTTTGTCTGACAAATGACAAGATATTGCAGATTTTCATGAAATCATGGGCTCTTATAGAAAAATCTAACTATCTAGAGTCGGTCAATGTACATCTTACTGAAAACACATTACGAGACATAGTAACTAGACGACCGTTGCTGGCGAGACACAATGAGGGTGTAGTCATGTTTCCCATAGTTAATATAGACAAGCTTCAAGGGTGGGCGTGGCATCCTAAAAAAAAAAAAAAAAAAAAAAAAAAAAAAAAAAAAATTTTTTTTTTTTTTTTTTTTTTTTTTTTTTTAAGGGTGGGTGTGGCTTTTTATTAATTAATTTTTAAATATTTTTTCCATCAGTTTCTTATCATCTTCTTTTTTTTGATAAGAAATTATATAGTACTTTGGATAAAAATTCTCAAAAATTTTATGCTTATTATCAATTTTTATTTTTTGCTGAATTTTAAAATAATTATATGCTATTTTTACGGGATACAGTTGGCCTGTATACACAAGTCGATCATCATTCCAACTCTTAATTTGGGCAGACGATATCATTGGAAAATCGAGTGAATCAAAATATCTGTATCTCTTCAAATCTTTTACATTTTCAATAAGAAAATAATATTGTTTATAATAAATCTTATCGCATCCCATAAATTCAAAATGTACGATTGGATAATTTTCCACGTCTTCTTTCGTAAAAGTAAATCTGAAGCCAGTTTCTTCACGAAATTCTCGATACGCAGTTATAAAATAATCAAATAAGGTTTGTGGGTTTTTCGTAGACGGCTGTCCATGCGGAAAATCGTACAGATCTTCGTACAATTTGCCATTCACAAAGCACATATAATCCAATTTATATTCTTCGCTCAGCTTTGGTAACTGTTCTCTTTCAAAAACGTCTCGTATCTGGTCAAAGGCATTCTTGGAATATTCACAATACTTAGTTTTGCTTTTATGGAGATACGTGTAATAATTTTGCACACAGTATGGCACCTTACGCTTGATAAGTACAACTTGGTTGTCAGAATTTTTGACGATTAAGCCATATGAAGTAGTATATTTATTCGTTTGTCTCATGACACCTTTTTGATGCTTTCTTGACAAAAAACTTAGCATTAATAATTTAATCTATTTCAGTTAAGCCGTATGTAGCTTTCAGAAAAACTTAAGACCTCATAGATAGAAGGCTCTACCATGAATGATCGTTGCGCAGAGGAGGCACCCATATATAGATAAATAATATGACCTTGAAAAAAAAAAAAAAAAAAAAAAAAAAAAAAAAATTTTTTTTTTTTTTTTTTTTTTTTTTTTTTTTTTTTTTTTCAAAGGCTAGATTTTTTTTTTTTTTTTTTTTTTTTTTTTTTTTTTTCAATTGTTTAATAATCAAGATATGGAATTTTTTCAAAAGGCTTTAGTTTCTAAGAAATCTACCATAATCTATAGTCATTATGGACGTTATCCTAACCTAGTCAAATTCTATTTGGATTCCATTCCTGAGCTAGAACCCGTATCAGACTACGAGCTGACATTTTTATATCGTCCAAATCTATACGAATCGCGTCTATTACATATTGTGATCGAACCTTCGTTTGACGCCATCATTCCATCTGACGTTTGGACAATCGTTTTGAGCAGTCATTTGCAACTCTTCTGGAATCCATTATACACTCAGGTTATAAAATGTGACAAGATTTTTGATATATCCCAACCTACAGATGACCTGTCAGATATGGAAGCGATGGTACCTCCAACAAACCACGCTTGGCCTTTCTGCGAGAAAATTGAAAATACTAGAATAGACTTATCAGACGTAGAAAATTGTCACGAGGCCTATTTGAAAATTTTGACTGCTATGGACCTTCTCAGCACGACTTCTAAATGGCATCTGTCAATCGGAGAAAATTTACGCCAAAACCTTTTAAAGAAACTGAAACCTGATTATTCTAACCGTCAGCTATTACTCATTTTGGGGTGAAATCGGCCTAGGCGATTCTGGGGTCTCTACAATTGGATTTTCTACAATTTCGGATAATTTCAGAGGCTGTATTTTTCTTTTACGCTTATTGGGTTGCTGTTGAGCTCGCAGCTTGGTTCGCCTGTCTTCTGCCACACGTTTCATTTCTTCTTCACCCACCATTGTTAAGTACAGTTCCAAACACCTATCCATATCGGGATCTGCCTCATATGTTTCGTCACCTTCAATATCCAGGGCCTTGCTCACGATCAATTTGATGCTTTCAGGGTTAGAGTAATAAGTATACAGAGCCCTGACGGCTGCATTATGTTTCTCGAAATTATTGTTAAAGGCATCTTGAACGTAATATTTAGGATGCAGGTTGATGATACCATCGACAGCAAACCATCTACAAATGCTGGCAGGATCATGTTTGTACCAAGTACAGGTAAATTTCAGCAATTCGTTGGGATGTGGGCAATCTCTAGATAGGACACGTTCTACCGTAGCTCGCTCTTCGTGAGACAGCCTAGATTTTATACTTTCATAGGCATTCAAAATTTCATCGTGATATTGTACAAACAGTAGAGTTTTCTCATTCTGATAGAACTGGACACGCGTATACTGTGAAATTTTCTTGTACAAACGTAAAATGATAGTCTCCATAGTCAAGTAAGGATTTTTATTCTGCAAGACCTCATGCTGAACAGCCCCATCAATAAGCATCTCAATAGGATTCATAGCTTCCATTATGAAATAATAATAGCAATCCAACGAACCTTACTTATATAGCAAAAGGCCAGTATAAAAATAAATAATATCAAAGTCACGTGAAAAAAAAAAAAAAAAAAAAAAAAAAAAAAAAAAATTTTTTTTTTTTTTTTTTTTTTTTTTTTTTTTTTTTTTTTTTTTTCACGTGACCTTGATGTAACCTTGACGGCTTGGTTACGATTTTATTATCCTTGACATATTGTACATTTCTTGGGCTTTATAATCCTTTTAGTTTTACGTTTAAAACTATCTTTAGATTTTGACATTTTCAGTGTTGCTGCTGACAGTCTACGTTGTTTGCTGATGATCGAATTTAAACTAATTATCTTTTCGTTTAAAGTTACAGCAATTTGTGCTGCATCCATACAAAGGCGAGATCGTTCACCCCTTAATCGGACATTTTCAGCATATATTAATTCGTTTAATATACTTTGAAAAAAAGATATATCTCGTAAATCGTTAACTTCTTTAGCCAATTTATCATTTTTATGTGCTAGCTCCATATTATTATTTCTTAACGTCCAAACCAAAGAGCTGTAGGATACTGTTGATTCCATGTCCGTAAAGGAAAGATATGACTGCTGCTGGCAAAGATCGAGATAGAATGATGAAGTGACAAGTCAACAGTCTTATATATATACATGAGCCACGCCCACTCAAAAAAAAAAAAAAAAAAAAAAAAAAAAAATTTTTTTTTTTTTTTTTTTTTTTTTTTTTTACAATTGGTTGGTTGATGAAGTTGGTTTCTAAAGTTATATTTCTAAGACATGAATTAATTAGATTCAAAGCCTGAATCAGTATCTTCTACATCATTTACTATTTCATGAATGCTTTGAAAATATGTTAGATCAATGTAAGATAGCGGCTGGGTACATTCCAGGCATTTGAGTGGATGGTTTTGAAAATAATTTACAAGGCATCGCTGATGAAAAGCGTGTTCGCAATCCAATCTATAATTCGATCTTGGATAGTTTATTAACTTATTACAGCACAAACATTTATCCATATTTGAAAAATTGCATAACCCTTTATTCTTGAGCAAAGACAAGATTTATTTTCATCTTTTCTAAAAATGTTTTAATACATTTTTTTGTAATTTCTGGGCCTAGCAAAAATTCCATAATAAAAGTCGTTATTATAAATAATATAACTATAAAAAGAACTGTAATAAGTAAAATTGTGGCAAATATAAATGAGCATATTAATAAAAAACTCTCATAAACTTTACTTAGCATATTTGCATGTGTGCAATATCATACCAATAATAAATTGTCTAAATAGAATTTTCTGATATATATACAGACTTGGGTGGGCGGGGCACTTAAAAAAAAAAAAAAAAAAAAAAAAAAAAAAAATATATTTTTTTTTTTTTTTTTTTTTTTTTTTAAGGCATCTAAGATTTTTAAAAGTCCTTCAACCTTCAATTACAATTTCTTTAAATTCCTCTCCATTATTTGGCAATACGTTATACCTGTATGCTGCAGCCAAGGTTCTATCTTCAGCAATTAGTGTGTTATCCAACAATATAATTGAATTGCAAAATGTTTTTAGATAATCATACGTAGGCCGATCGACGGCTGCCAATTGTGTCACCCAGCCATCTTTCCAGTACTCTGCGCCATAGATTTCGCTAAACTCAGATTCGAAATGTGGCAGACTGATTTGGTAATTTAGTTTTTTAGAAGGGTTTCTGGGAAAATCATCCGCGTTTAGACAATTATAATTCAAATCAGAATCTGTCCAGGTAAAGTCGTTGCTAAGCAAACCAATACTAAAAGTCTTGTATGGTGTCACGGTCGAAGTCATAGTAATAGTCCATGGGATTTGCCTTCCTTCATAGCGAACAAAAGAGACATGCACAGCATAAACATAGTGTAGACCAGCCATTGTAAGTTGTGTGGGCGAATAATATTACTAGACACTACCACATCTCTCTTATATATAGCAATTATGGATGTGCCACACCCACTCAAAAAAAAAAAAAAAAAAAAAAAAAAAAAAAAAAAAATTTTTTTTTTTTTTTTTTTTTTTTTTTTTTTTTTTTTTTAGGTATTTTAGTAAGTACTGACAGTAAAAATATCTTCATCCAATTTGTCATTCTGCCAATCTTTTATACATTCCCATCCACCCTGATTATTGACCCATTCGTCGTACTCAAATGTCAGTATTTTCAATATACGAAATAAACATTTAGTCTTATAATTCGATTTATCAGCTTCAATTAAACTGTATAATTGGCGAATAAATTCACAAGCGATCATAAACCGAATCCATTGTCTTTTACCCTTCATGTTTAGAAAAAATGGATGTACGATATAAGGAAATAGTATACCATGCACATTTTCTATACTTAGTAAAATAGACCTAACATAGAATGGAGACGCGAATACTTTAACGTACATGGTAACAATAACAGCATATTTTGCTATAAATTCATCAAAATTAGTTTTCATAGTGACAATAAATTTTTCTTCATGTTCATTGATTGGATGAAAATTCCAATGATCAGGATATAAAATATCGATGTTGGTTTTAAGCATATAAATAAAAATGTTTACTAAAACAAAATCAGTTCTAATAATATTTTGTACGGAATAGATTTGTATTTCAAGCGTCTTTCGATATAGATTATAGCAAGCTTTGTTACACCATAATCGAGGATAGGTCAACAAATCGCTGAATTCAGTTATAGAAAATAATTTATATTTTTCGTAAACGGGTAGGTACTTGAGTATTTTCAATTTTATTTCATTAGGCAATAAAAAAAACGGGAAACTCATCATTTGTCAAAAGAATTACTCAGTTATTATTTATATGTGTACAATATTAAACTTTATACATATGGCTAAGTACCATAAACTGTCTAGACCATCCTATTTTACAGTAGTTACAGGGTATTTTGAAAGATGACTGCAATAAGTTTCGAGCACATTTCACTTGTAATAATATTAGCCAAACTTTGATATCTTGCAGAAGGTTTTCTGAAACGCGTAAAAGAAACAGTCAATATTTCAAAGACTAAACGCTTGAAATCTATGAGATTTGCCAAACACACTACAGAGGAAGAGTTGACGAAATGTATAACAGGTAGTAAAATTAAGGCTTATATATAGTCAAACCACACCCACAAAAAAAAAAAAAAAAAAAAAAAAAAAAAAAAAAAAATTTTTTTTTTTTTTTTTTTTTTTTAAGTATATTATTTCTTCTTGATAAGCTTACCAACTAACGTGTCAGGGTGTATGCAATCGAAAGGTAATTTTTTAGCGAATCCTGGAAAGCATACAAAAGTCACATCTGGTAAATACCTCGATATTAGATATTGTCGCACGATTCCATCCGAGATATCTTTAAACGTGGGTCCCTGGGTTTTAAGATCTTGTATGGAAAAAAGTGTGCCATATTCAACCCTAATACCAAACGATCGAAATGTTTTAATAAACCATATGAGAGGTTTTTTTGTTACACGTAGTAATTTTTTCAAGTCTTTTTCTACATCAAATTTAGCAGTACTATTTATCAATACGACATACCGACAAACGTGACTTGATACTTTTTTGTTAAACCTCATAGCAGGTTCCCATTGTCGAAACGGAACATTCATACTGGTAAAATATATGTAGTGTGGAAGCTTTTATAGCTGTATATACATGTGGCTTTTATGACTGCGTGTATATATATATATAGCTGTTTCAAGGACACCTTTAAAAAAAAAAAAAAAAAAAAAAAAAAAAAAAAAAAAAAAAAAATTTTTTTTTTTTTTTTTTTTTTTTTTTTTTTTTAAATTCTATATTTAATTTTACAGTGGGTGAACTATCTTTGTTAAACTTGATAGCTTATTAATCTATTTTAGTTTTACGGTGGACATATTTAGTGGGTGAAATATCGCGGCTGTCTTTTAATTTACTCATCCGTTTCAGGAGTCTCATCATCCGTTTTAGGAGTCTCTTCAACATTAATTTGTTTAGTCTTTCCCCGAAACTCGCTTAACTTCATAGTATAGGCTCGTAACATATCGATTCGAAATTTATCCAAATCATGATTTTGTATACGTTCAGCTATTGCATTGTATCGCTTATCATATTCAGTAATATCTCGCCAAACTTGATAAACTGCCAATTTATGCTTCAATAGGTCATCCACATAATCTCTTACGCATTTGAGTTCGTCGAGATCCTCATAACATTCCAATTTTTTAAATTCGTCTATGGAATATGTCTTATTATGCCATGTTCCATGAATATTGAAATCAATTTCAGTAGGTTCTGGTAATTTATCTTTCACGGCAAGATCCCATGACGCCCAGTTAGCCTTTTCGATAACAGCTCGACATTCAGCAAGATTTAATTTTAATCCTCGATTATGAGCCCAACCCATTACAGTTCCTAATAACTCACAAGTCAATTCCATTCTAGCTTCAAATTTCATTTCAGGCTTCTCATAATGCTCAGGATGATGATCATTACGTTTATAATGGGCCTTTAAACAGTTTAAATAATTGAGTTCCGGATCAATTTTTGGTGTATAGGTTGAATCCATCTATCTACTTGTATATTAGGTCTGACAAGATTTATTTATCTGCCCAGTCTGATTTTCCACCAAATCCTCTATCGCCACGAACGGTATCTGACAATTCCGTTGTCTCTATCATTTCAGGATAAATTGCCAATTGAAACACAGCTTGGGCTATAGCGCTGCCTTTCTGGATGGTGAAGTTGTCCAGCGAACAATTTTCCATAATCACGCCTACAGAGCCTCTGTAGCCTGGATCTATCACGCCGCCACACACTCTCAGTTCTGCCAAAGCCAACGACGACTTGTCCCAGAGATACATTCCCATGTAAGATGGAATCTCGAACGCTATTCCAGTATCAATCGTTTTTGTCTCGCCAGGTCTCAACACGATTTTCTTAGTCGCGTACAAATCGAATCCCAAAGACTGGTCGTCTCTCTGTTCCGGGTCTATGGCAGAATCCCGCACTTTCATATATTTCACTTCTGGCTTATAGTGACGAAATAGAAACGAGACTATCCCAGTAGCAAGGCGTTGAAGAACCATGTTTAAGAAAGCCATGTTAGAAGAATAATTTGCTTAACAAATAAAATGACCGAGCTTATATAGCCGTATGTTGTGCTAAGCCCCGCCCACTAAAAAAAAAAAAAAAAAAAAAAAAAAAAAAAAAAAAAATTTTTTTTTTTTTTTTTTTTTTTTTTTTTTTAGGTTGGTAGATTGATTGATTGATTGATATTTAAATAATGTTGGACTTACGATTTACCTGGACACTTCTTGAACAATTTTTTCTCCTGTACTTTGTTCAATTGAAAGGTCCACATACTCCAATCTTCGTCCAAAACTGATTTAATCTTAGCGCCAGGCTTACCAAACGGATCCATTTTATAATGTAAATCGAGTCTAATACAAGATAATAGCGCAGAGTCTTCCATAATATCTATAAGGGTTTTGGATGCCAGATTAAATAAACTCTCATTGTATCCAAATTTTGCGTAACATTCTCCAAGAAAGCATCCAGTGGTTATCAAACACTCCATCACCCAAGGCTGATAAGATTCGGGACCCGACCAACGACGATGCGTCAAGCTTTCGTCATTACAAAGGTTTCGGACTTTAAAAGATATGCTATCGGAATCGAGAATAGTTTTTAATTTTTCTTTCAGCTTGGGAATGACATCTTCAATCTGTTCGATTTCAATACCAGTAGGTAAGGGCGGTGTCTGAAAATAATATTCTAACATCCTCAAAATAGCAAGGGCAAATTTGTGTTCTCTCGGTTTCCATTGTGGATCATCCCAGTCATCTTTGACATCGACCAGCCTAAATTGGCTTGTATCTTCCCAGTTTGCCAAATGCACGCAGTCTCTGAGTAAGTAATGAAATATGCTGTGAATGGAATCAGAGAAGTTCATTGTGAGAAATGGTACCTACAACAATTGTAGAATGAAAAAATGATATAAATTTGGAAGGCGGCCAGCATTTATATACAGGATAAATGACAATCAACCAACCAACTGAAAAAAAAAAAAAAAAAAAAAAAAAAAAAATTTTTTTTTTTTTTTTTTTTTTTTTTTTTTTTTTTTTTACGGTTGGTTGGTTGATTTTTATGTAGTCACGTAGACGGAACATTTTCAAATAAAATAAGTAGATATGGATCAGGAAAAATTTATTGAAGAAATCTCCCCGTTCGACGATGACTCAACCCTTCATCTTAAAATGAGCAGCATGTCTCTCGAACAACTGGAGGCGGTAGCCAATAGATATAGAAGATATGTTGACATCTCTAGCATTATAGAAGTCTTCTTAATGGTAAAAAAGTTACCATCCAATATGCAAATGGAATTGAAATGTAACGAAAACGGTTTTTATCTAGATTTAAGCAGCCGCATGTATCTTGTCAATAGCAGGTCGTTTCCAGATAAAAAAGTTGACGATACGCTTAGCGAACTCCCCAAACCACATGAAGCACCAACATTAGACTGGGACAAATTGGCATCTCAGTAACAGGTTTATTAAAATCATATTATTTCATTCATGATATATTTACAAATTTCATATTTTTGAACTTTAATAAGTAATTTATTGGGATAATTTTTGAGAGGGTTGTCAGGTCGATATTGCTTCATATACTGTTCACGAGTTATTACTTGAAATAGAGGTGTCTGCCGGCATAAACAGCACCAATTATCCCTTTCTCGTACAAATGATTCCGGTTCATATATGCGCATTCTAAAGTAATGTCTATCAATTAAACGCTCTTCTCCATAAAAAAATAATTGTATGCATTGCATACACATTTGAAATTTATAATTATCCTTTACAAAGTAGCTTAGAACATACCTTAATGCAGGTGTTATATATATTTTTGTAAGATATCTACAATGTATTTTACTTTGAAAAAAGGTCGCAATATATCTATCAAAAACCCTATCTGTTTCAAAAAATAGTTGTTCTAACGATGTATTTTGCAAAAATTTTTCAATTTTCTCTGTACATTCAATAACTTCAAAAAGCGATGTGGGTAAAATATATTTCTGAGATTCTCGAACAACTTTTTGTAATATTCGAGTAGGTAAATGCAGGCGCTCGATGTCAAAAAAAGTACTAATGTTATCCCATATCATTTTAATACACCTATCTTCTAATGTAAAAGTGCAACAGTTGTAATCACGTGTTTCAGACAAAATATGAAAAATCGAAAAATAATCTGCATATTTGATTAAATTTATCGTAATTCCAAATGGAAAATCTTTCCAAATATCTCGGTCGATTTCATTGTCTGAATTAATAAATAAATGTATATGAGTTTCCCGCATTAGAGAATTATGTTCTATCCAATTCATTATATTTAGCTTATTGATTTTAAGAAATTTAAAAAACCGTACATATTGTGGAATATCTCCTATTAGTATTATGTGATATACAAAATTATAATCGGTATCATTGAATTTAAGAGTATTAAACATACGCTGCGACATAGCGTAAATTTATAAAACTTTACACAGACTCTATAAGTCTGAACTTGATAGCTGCCAGCAGAGATGCTTATATACAGCTAAGCCACACCCACACATTTATTTAAAAAAAAAAAAAAAAAAAAAAAAAAAAAAAAAAAATTTTTTTTTTTTTTTTTTTTTTTTTTTTTTTTTTTTTCAGTTGGTTGGTTGGTTTCTAAAGTTATATTTCTAAAGTTATATTTCTCATTTAGCTGCTACAGTTATATTTCTAAGTTGACCGCTAAAGCTATATTTCTCAGTTGGCTGCTACAGTTATATTTCTAAGTTGGCCACTAAAGCTATATTTCTCAGTTGGCTGCTAAAGCTATATTTCTCAGTTGGCTGCTAAAGCTATATTTCTCAGTTGGCTGCTAAAGCTATATTTCTCAGATGGCTGCTAAAGTTATATTTCTTTAGCCAATCATTGTAGATGGCGCTGCAATCTATATATATATATATATATATATATATATATATATATAGTATATATATAGTATATCTATTAGGGTGGGTGGGAGTGGAATTTATTTCTTCTACTGTAAGGTCATGCATAAATCGGCTCCGTGATGTCCAAACCCATTTTGTAGTTAAATCGCCAACAAACTAGTCAGTATATATGTATTTTAGCATATATTTTTGAAATTTTGGTTTAAAACTACACTTTATAGATTTTAAATTTTCACTGGTTACATAATTGGCCATAGTAGCAACTTCTATGCCTGGACATGGATAAGATAATAATTTTGATCGTTTGTGAGAATGGCTAACTTTTGGCACGGCTCTTCCAATTGGTAATACGATTCGTTTTACGTGAGGATATCCACAAACTACGTTGAAAAATCGGCATTGGGATAATCCTCTAACGCATAATACAGCATGCAAAGGAACATATTTATGTAGCTGATTTAGCCAATTGTCATATTCTAATTTCCAATCGTACACCTTTGGAGAAATTAGATGATTGCTAAAAAAATTAGAATTATGAAATTGATGAGGATCCAGCATTTTAGATTTAGCATTGGCTAATTCTTGTAAAGTAAAAGATAGATGCAAAGGCAATGGTGCCAATCGAAATATATTCACTTCTTTTGGATTAACAGCAAACGCTATTTCTAACGGTATACAATTTTCGCCCAGCCAAAAGGCTTCAGCACATACTTGAATGCTTTGCGAAGGCATGAGTCTTGAAAAATGTTTAAAGCTACAGGCTTATATAGAGCTAAGCCACACCCACCTCTGAAAAAAAAAAAAAAAAAAAAAAAAAAAAAAAAAAAAAAAAAAAAAAAAAAATTTTTTTTTTTTTTTTTTTTTTTTTTTTTTTTTTTTTTTTCAAGGTTGTATTTTTAAATTAAAACTCTACAGCCAATACCTGTTTCAATTGATTCACACGATGCAAAAGCCAGGAAACAGGATCTACATACCCGATCAAACTGAGAACCATTTTCAAATCGTCGATTCTATCTCGATAGCTATGAATGGATCTGGCAAATCCCAATTCGATAGGAAACCGTCCAGTGCGTACGGACTGAGATATTCTGACTTCGGTACCCGTTTTAGGACTTTTACACACAGCTTCATTTTTTTCAACGTCGTGGTAAAGAAAAATTAATCTAGTGCCGACAAAAGGCCCCCCACAAATGTATTCATTCACAACTACAATGCAGTTTGGCTTGAGAACCAGATTTTCATCCAAACGGGTTTCGGGCCCATCCATTTTATGTTTTAGATAAAATTCGTTGAAACGGTCGATGGTTGCTGGATGCGCGGCTAAGGCTCCGTCTGCCTGCATTAAAAGGGTCCCGTCAATACGTTCCACTATCGGAATATTGTAGTTTCTAAAAATACCTTCGATAGATATTTTTATGAGTCTTTCAATGCCAGGTTTATTAGATTTTACTCGAATCCAGAACTCAGATTTAGGATCTTCAGGCAGGTCATATCGTATGAAATTCTCCATGATCCTGATACAATTCAATGTTAGCAGACAGAATGAAGGTTTGAAGGTTTAAATACGGCTATTTATAAAGAATGAATCCAAGCCACGCCCACTCAAAAAAAAAAAAAAAAAAAAAAAAAAAAAAAAAAAATATATTTTTTTTTTTTTTTTTTTTTTTTTTTCAGTTGGTTGGTTGGTTTCTAAAATTATATTTCTCAGTTGGTTTCTAAAATTATATTTCTTTAACCAATCATTGTAGATGGCGCTGTAGTCTATATATATAGTATATATATAGTATATCTATTAGGGTGGGTGGGAGTGGAATTTATTTCTTCTACTGTAAGGTCATGCATAAACCAGCTCCCTGATGCCACTTCCTTTAAAATAGGGTTATTTATACAATATTGACTTTGAAAACAAGACTTCTGACAAATGACGACTGAGTAATATATAGAGCTTTACAATCCTTCAAGCCTAAGCCCTTCTATCAAAACTCATTATCGAAAAAAATAAAATTTAACTCGTGAGTATCCTATAAATTTAAAAATGGTATGCTAATATTGTAACTTTAGAATTAAAAATATTAGAAATAAAATATTTTTTTTATCTGTATTTAAACATACAGACATTTCCGCTTCGCGGAAATGTCTGTATGTTTAAATACAGATAAAAAAAATATTTTATTTCATACTCAATTACACGATTATGCATATATGTTTGGCTTGTTTACCTGATTCGTCTTGGTAGAAGGATTCTAAAAATATACTTTAAGCATTTTCAAAATAGATATGGAAGTCTTCATATCCAACTTTTAAGACGGCTCTCTCAAGCTGTACGATAAAACATTTTAAATAATAGCTATCCTAGATCTCAATAAAATATCTGTGTATTTCTTACGACCCAATCTCTATTTACACCCCACCCTCAAGTACCACAAATCTAGCTAAACTCTCCGTTTTGCGATAAATCCAGGTACAAGACACAGTCACTGGCAATATTATTCGAGCATTACCACCCTTTTGTCCAATCTTAGACTAGACTATTAAAAATCTAATATTGGCATTATTATCGACTCCTGATCAGTAGTTTAAGCCACATTTAAGAAAACAATCTTTGCTTCGAATTTGCAGAGACTCTTCAGATCCGCTAATATTTTCCAAGGGTAAGACCTTCATCAAAACTCGTTGTCGAAAAAACTAAAATTAGCCCATGAAAATCGTATAAATTTACAAGATTTCATGTTAATATTGTAAATTTAGCCATCAAAATTAGAAAAAAATGTTAGTCGATCAATATTTTCAGAGACTACAGCCAATATTTTCAAAGACAATTGTTCAATATTAGACTAAACGATTAAAAATCTAATATTGGCAATATTATCGACTCCTGACCAGTAGTTTAAGCCACATTTAAAAAAAATCTTTGCTTCGAATTTGCAGAGCTAATATTTTCCAAGCCTTCATCAAGGCCGCTGAAATGTCTGTATGTTTTATTACTGATAAAAAATATTTATTTCAAACTCGATTCAATAGCGATATATATATATATATATATATATATATATATATATATATATATATATATATATATATATATATATATATATATATATATGTATATATATGTATATATATGCCTCAAGTACCGCAAATCCAGCACGAGTATCGTCTATGCAATAACTAAGGCTAAACGCAATGTCGCATGTAAAATCTTCGAGCGTCTATAGGAATGGATATTTTTTTTGATTCTTAAAAAAATATCTTCATATTAATATAAATTTTATCCATAGCCCTTATAATGTAACGATTTTTATTATTTACAACCTGTCGCAAAAAAATGGGTCGACGTAATCTCTACATGAAGACCCATTTTTTTACGCATCCCCAAGACATTATCCGCTATACAATTTCAGAATGTCTGGCACATTTATCCAGATATTCTAAAATCTCTCATCGCAGCCGGATGACCACTCGATTCAGCTGTGCCCGAAACCTGTTCTTGGCATTGGGAATATCTTTACCCGCATAGCCAATCATTTTGTCCAACAGAACTGATCTGGATGTAGGTTTCGCATTTTAGCATGAAGCCCAGTCCATACCGACCGTCTCCGGCAGAATAAAATCCTTCATGAGTTGTTTAGACATTCTGATAGCTGAGGCTAAGGTCCACGAAAAGACGACAGGTAATGTAAATTTTTACAATTAAGATTTTACAATTAAGATTTCAAGGGTCAAACGATAAATTTAGAATACGGCTTTCATCCACGATAAGGCCAATGATTTTATAAAGTCATGTCAAGGGATTCTATTCAAACTACAGCTGCTACTCCAAGTACCGCAAAGCTGGGTAATCCTACGAGTTTACGCATCTAAAGGTTTATCAGACAGTCACCAGCAATAATTTTCGAGCATATTTAACCTTTCAGAATTTCAAAACGACAGTTCCTATGCCAAGTACCGCAAAGCTGGGTAATCCTACGAGTTTACGCATCTAAAGGCTTATCAGACAGTCACCAGCAATAAGTTTCGAGCAACTGCACCTTTTCAGACGGTTTAAATAATAAAATTTAAATAGTTTAATTATTTATAAAATATATTCGATATTGGCACAGCATTCATTTAGCGTAGCAAAAAATGTATCAATGTGTAGAAATTTAATTTGAGATTTTAGAAGACATGAATTTAAATGTATCAAAGACATGACCGTTGCTGCTGAGATAGAATGATGAGATGGTATGTCAACAGTTCTATATATATAGTATGCAAACAACCTTGAAAAAAAAAAAAAAAAAAAAAAAAAAAAAAAAAAATTTTTTTTTTTTTTTTTTTTTTTTTTTCTTTTTTTTTTTTTTTTTTTTCAAGGTTGGTTGGTTGGTTTCTAAAGTTATATTTCTAAGTTAACTGCTACAGTTATATTTCTAAGTTGGCCGCTACAGTTATATTTCTAAGTTGGCTGCTAAGGCTATATTTCTAAGTTGGCTGCTAAGGCTATATTTCTTTAGCCAATCATTATAGATGGCGCTGCAGTCTATATATATAGTATATATATAGTATATCTATTAGGGTGGGTGGGAGTGGAATTTATTTCTTCTACTGTACGGTCATGCATAAAATCGCTCCTGACCTTTAAAATAGGATGAAATTGCGTAATTTATACAATATTGGCTTTGAAAACAAGACTTTTGTCTGACAAATGACAAGATATTACAGGTTTTCATGAAATCAGAATAGATCATAGGCTATTATAGAAAAATCTAACTCTCTAGTCTTGCTGAAAACACATTACGAGACATAGTGACTAGACGACCGTTGCAGGCAAATGTCAAGACACAATGAGAGTGTAGTCATGTTAGCCACAGTAAATATAGACAAGCTTCAAGGGTGGGCGTGGCACCTAAAAAAAAAAAAAAAAAAAAAAAAAAAAAAAAAAAAAAATATTTTTTTTTTTTTTTTTTTTTTTTTTTTTTTTTTTTTAAGGTTGGTTGGTTGATTTTAATGTGACTTTGATGGAATTCTAATATTTTTTTGTATATAAATTTTTACAAGCCTCCGTTCAAAATCTTAAGTCAAAATCTTAAACACATCCAACATTGGCAATACAACTGTTACAAAAAAACGGGTCGAACGAAGTGTCAAAGACAGTAATCTGCCATGAGACACTTCGTTCGACCCGATTTTTTATAAATCGTTTGGGTGACCTTTGTGGCAGTTGATAACGACTATGCCTTTTTATTCTCCAACTGTTTCGGCCGTATCATAAAATTAACCCTTGGTCGAGGATTCCAGGCACGGTATATTTTGTACCTGGTAGACACTTCAGGAGATTTTGGCAGTCGGCTTATGGGATTTGGAACTTTTAAATAAATCTTCTGTGATGTGGCTATTGTAATTGGTATGGGATCTGGCTTTGGCTTTGGAGTTGGAGCTGGAGTTGGCAAAGACATTGATTTATCGTATTGAAGTATTAGCTCGCAATAGAGACGAGAGGTCTTTAATATTTTCCTTTTGGGTTGTAAGGCATAGCCGTAATCATATTGCCTGTCAGAGTCTGCAGAAAGCATTTTGCAAAACAAAAGGTCAGAATGAATAAGCTGAGGCGAGAGGCCGGTATTTATACTCTGGCGAGCGGATGCATGAGATCTGATAAGCGGTTCTGAGAAACGATAAAAATAATAGGGCTCGACAGGATGACTGTTTATAGATTAGATCTTATCTTTGAGGAAACGAGTTACATAATATCCTGCAAACGCAATTATTCTAGAAGGTCAGCTAGCGATAAACTAATCTTATAAAAATTTTCCTGATCAGTATTATAAGCCACATTTAAGAAAAAAAATAGTTGCTTGTAGAGAGTCTCGCTAATATTTTCCAAGGGTGAGGCCTTTATTGTTGTGGAAAAAACTAAAATTACCCCATGAGTCTCCTATAAATTTACAAGATTTCATGCTAATATTGTAAATTTAGCCGTCAAAATTAAAAAAATCAGTCAATATTTTCAGACCATCTAGCCACAATACTTTTCGAGTACATTTAACCCTTTTAGAATTTCAAACGACAGCCACTATACCAAGTACCGCAAAATTGGCGAGACGCTGTAGCCGATATACATAATATAGATTACAACTTACGTGGCAAGACAATAAAAGAATATAACCTCATTCTGGCTGAGACACTATAACTGACATACAAACTTGGTAATACAATAAATAACGTAGTCTTATGCCTATATAGTGAAACTGGCTGAGACAGCAACACTATAACTGACATACGAACTACAAACTTGGTAATACAATAAATAACGTAGTCTTATACCTATATAGTGAAACTGGCTGAGACACTATAACTGACATTCAAACTACAAACTTAGCAATACAATAAAGAGTGTAGTCTTATGCTGATATAGTGAAATTGGCTGAGACAGCGACACTATAACTGACATTCAAAGTCCAGACTACAAACTTGGCAAGACAATAAAGAGTGTAGTCTTATGCTGATATAGTGAAACTCGCTGAGACAGCGACACTATAATTGACATACGAATTCAGACTACAAACTTGGCAAGACAATAAAGAGTGTAGTCTTATGCTGATATAGTGAAACTCGCTGAGACAGCGACACTATAACTGACATACGAATTCAGACTACAAACTTGTCAAGAGCGTAGTCTCGTGCCGATATAGTGAAACTCGCTGAGACAGCGACACTATAATTGACATACGAATTCAGACTACAAAAATATAATCACTTAAATTAAAAGATGTTTTACAGTATTTTCTGAGTATACAAGTATATATATATATATATATATATATATATATATATATATATATATATATAATTATTATTATTATTATTATTATAATATTATTATTATATTATTATTATAATATTATTATTATTGTTATTATTATTATTATTATTATTATTATTATTATATTATTATATTATTATTATTATTATTATTATTATTATTATTATTATTATTATTATTATTATTATATTATTATTATTATTATTATTATTATTATTATTATTATTATATTATTATTATTATTATTATTATTATTATTATTATTATTTATATTTTACCTATAATTGAGTTTGAAATAAAATATTTTTTTTATCTGTATTTAAACATACAGACATTTCCGCGAAGCGGAAATGTCTGTATGTTTAAATTCAGATAAAAAAAATATTTTATTTCCAATATTTTATTTAATTTATTTTATTATATTCTATAAAACCTATGATATTTAACTTGAGACTCTAAAAGACATGATAATATTGAATCAATTTAAACAATCATTAAACGACATACCTCTGTCATGACTAGAAGACTGTTGACTAGAAGACATGACTAGACGACTGCTGCTGGTCAAATACAATGACGGTTGTTAGCGATCATATATAATATGCAAAGAACCAACTGAAAAAAAAAAAAAAAAAAAAAAAAAAAAAAAAAAAAATTTTTTTTTTTTTTTTTTTTTTTTTTTTTTTTTTTTAAATACGGTTGGTTGGTTGGTTGGTTGCTGACAAGGATAATCTACGCATTATCATATTTAATGTCCTGTCGCAACGAATTCTGTTGAGTCGCTATCTGATTGGAGAGCAACAGGTTCTGCAGGTTCTGGATCTGGATCTGCTGCTTCTGAATCTGCACTAGAGATTTGTTCTGCTGCACGCCCAACTCTAATTTAAGCCTGTAAATTTCTTCCTGATACAAGTTATCTATTTTGGAGTACAGTACGTCAAATTTTTCAATCTTGGTTTTCAAGAGTGAGATTTCTGCATCCAAATTAGATTGCAAGTCAAACATTTGCTGCTTTAAATTTTGCATTTCGGTCTTTGCGTCGTTGTCCAACGGTTCCCACATTTTGTACATGCTGAGCTTCAATGAAAGAGATAAATATTAGAAGCTATCGAATGTGTGAGAGTCACAGAAACAGGATCAATTCAATGACAAGCGTGGATCCTGATACAATGTTAGCTAGATGAGGCTGGCAGACAGAATGAAGGAATGAAGGTTTGAATACGGCTATTTATAAAGAATGAATCCAAGCCACGCCCACTAAAAAAAAAAAAAAAAAAAAAAAAAAAAAAAAAAAAAATTTTTTTTTTTTTTTTTTTTTTTTTTTTTTTTACAGTTGGTTGGTTGGTTGATATGATGGTTGGTTTCTAATGTTCTCAGTTGGTACTAATTAGTTTTTTTTTCAAATAATCTTCAAGTTACACCAGCCCGATGCTTTTCTCAGCTAAGACCGAATCGCATGCCCCTGATCCGAGATATTGTGTCAGACATTAGAAACGAGACATTAAAAATTTAAGCATGCAGTCATGTACATTTTTACAATTAAGATTTAAAGATTACAGTCTATTCAAACCTATGCCAAGTACTGCCAGACAAGACATTAGAAATGTAAGCATGTAAATTTTCACAATTAAGATCTATTCAAACCTATGCCAAGTACCGCTGACGAGACATTAGAAATTTAAGCATGTAAATTTTTACAATTAAGATTTAAAGATTACAATCTATTCAGACTACAGCTCTTATACCAAAGTCGCTGACGAGACATTAGAAACGAGACATTAGAAATTTAAGCATGTAGTCATGTAAATTTTTACAATTAAGATTTAAAGATTACAGTTACGAGCTATTCAAACTACAGCTCCTATCCGCCAATCTCGCTCACGAGACATTAGAAATTTAAGCATGTAAATTTTTACAATTAAGATTTAAAGATCTATTCAAACTACAGCTCCTATCCGCCAATCTCGCTGACGAGACATTAGAAATTTAAGCATGCAGTCATGTAAATTTTTACAATTAAGAGTTAAAGATTACAGTCTATTAAAACTCCCGTCAATCTCAGCAACGAGACATTAGAAATGTAAGCATGTAAATTTTTACAATTAAGATTTAAAGATTACAGTTACGATCTATTCAAACTACAGCTCCTATGCCAAGTACCGCAAAGCTGGGTGAACCTACTTCTTTACGGCATATAAAGGTCTATCAGACAGTCGCCAGAAGTATTATTCGAGCAACTCCACCCCGTCAGAATTTTTCACGATTCGATTCAGTTGTCGGTTTGAATAATAAATATTTAGAATTTAAATATATTATTTAAATATTTTATTTTAATAATAAAATATTTATTATTTAAATATTTTATTTTTAATAATAAAATATTTATTATTTGTTTATCGAATCGTTAAAAATATATTATTTGTTTATCGAATCGTTAAAAAAATATATTCAATATTGGTTCATTTAAAAAATGTCCTTATTCAATATTGTAAATTTCAGACAGAATGAGTACGGCTATTTATAAAGAATGAATCCAAATCAATCAATCAATCAACCAACCTTGAAAAAAAAAAAAAAAAAAAAAAAAAAAAAAAAAAAAAAAAAAAAAAAAATTTTTTTTTTTTTTTTTTTTTTTTTTTTTTTTTTTTTTTTTCAAGGTTGGTTGATTGGTTGATTTAAAAAAATAATTCTTATTCTCTATCTCAAAGACATTAGCTATCTCAGATTCAAAGGCATCGTTTTAATATTAAAATATTACTATTATCCAATTCAAAGTCTCAATCTATAAACATCCAATATTGGCACTCTATCTATCGCAAAAAAATGGGCCGAACGAAGCGTCAAAGACAGAAATCTGCCATGAGACGCTTCGTTCGGCCCATTTTTTTGCCCCCTCCAGATTTAAGGCATCAGTTTGTACCATCTAGATCGATCCCCCACAAAGACTTTGATTTTGGACGGAGGGGTGTCTGTCCAAGAAATAGTCTCAAATCTATCTTCGTGGAGGCGAGGGTCGTCATCGTGGTCCCCATCGAAGAACAGCATGGTTCTCTCTATGAAATCTTTTAAGAATTCATTTATGAATGTGTCAGAGTCCCTCACGATCCGAATTCGGATGGCTTTATGGATGCATGAGGTGGGTACTATGGGGTCTAGAATCTGGATTTTAGAGGATGTCAGCATGGCCTCGAATCCCAACGACGACAGGGCATCTCCAAAATGTATCTCGTCGACTGGATACACCCAGGTATTGGCTAGAGAGATAGGTAACCTGACCCTCCTGTAAACGAGATCGCACACCTTCAGCCTGGTCGTTTTTTTCACGTAAGATCGGCCCATCAGCTTGGCCACATCAGAGGCCCTGACGAACAAAAGTCCATCCGCAGAGACTACGAATAGGATTTTAGCGTCAAGCTGTGGATGTTCAATAGTGAATAGCATGACTTATGGCAATAGCAATAGAAGTCAAAATGATGCAGGCTCTTAGAGGCAGCTCGTATATATACCCGAGTCGTGACCTCGTTTTATCAGGCTTTACTAAGAAAACAGGATGTATCAGCTGTTTTTTGAGGATGCGATAAAATCTGTCCTTCTAGAACAATAAAATTATTTATATAATTAATCCGATAGCATGAGGATGTGCGTCACAGGACGTGCGTCATAGGACGTGCGTCACAGGATGTAGATAAGATATTTACTTGGAATTTAGATAGAACTAAAGATTACTGCTAGTATATATACAGGCTGCTGGACGAGACATTTCATTCTGAGCTACTGCTTACTGCTTTTCAAAATGATCTTCCAAATTCTATCTGATGAACTGAATGTTAAATTGACATGCTTTTTGTCATTTGACGACCAAATTTTTATCAAAGGCCGAGACGTGGCCTATTACATGGGGCATGAAAACTCCAGTAAAGTGGTGAACTTGTGCCATATAACGGTAACAGACATTGCTCCTGAGGGTTTGAAACTACCCCCGTCTCTAGCCAAGACATGCGTCTTTGGACTAGAAGATGCAAAAATATTGATGGATATGCATCCAGGAGAGTTTGACTCCCTATTTCAGGGGCCGATTGAAATTCTCACCCCCATCGAATGCAGCTTAAACCTGAGGCGGCCTGTCCAGGTTAAGCTCGCGGCCATTACCTCATCCAATGCCACAATGGAGAGTTTCTTGGCCGACTTAAAGAATGTCATGGAGGAGTACCTGGCAACGGTGCCCATGGACACTTATGTATTCGGCGAACGATATGGGGATTTGGAGCTAGGCTATTTCCCCCGAAAAATAAAAGTTTTGGTGGGAAACAAGCCCTACTTCTATAAATCCTCGTCTTAAGATCAGGACGAGGTGCAAAAAAATGGGTCGAGCGAAGCCTCTCATGATCATTGAGGCTTCGCTCGGCCCATTTTTTTGCGATAGATAGAGTGCCAACATTGGATGCGTACCAATTTGAACTTGTAATTTTCAAGGGATATGGCTTAGCTATAAGATAATTTTGATAAAATATTTATAGACAAATTTAAGGTATCTGAATTTAAAAATTTAATTGTTTCATTTAAAATTTACTGTGTAAAATTTAAATTTTTTAAAGACTAAGTGTGGCGGTCATTATAATTCTAATTTTTCAAGGGATATGGCTTAGCTATAAGATAAATATGAAACTTGGTAAAATATACAGACTCGATAGCTAAATTTAAGGGATCTGAATTTAAAAATTTAATTTTTTCGTTTAAAATTTACCGTGTAAAATTTAAAATTTCTAAAGACTAAGTGTGGCAGTCATTATAATTCTAAATTTTCAAGGGATGTGGCTTAGCTATAAGATAAATATGAAACTTGGTAAAATATACAGACTCAATAGCTAAATTTAAGGGATCTGAATTTAAAAATTTAATTTTTTTCGTTTAAAATTTACATTTTATATGTAAAATTTAAAAGTTTTAAAGATTAAGTGTAGCCAAGCCAGTCATTATAATCTAATCTCTATAAAAAGATTTTCGAGAGACAGGATATTATGCAAGCCTTTCCTCAGGATGCTGGCTCCCGGTTAAAATTACAATCAGATCTCTATAAAAAGAGTTTTCGAGAAGTGTTGACAGGATATTATGTAAGCCTTTCCTCAGGAAGCCCGGTTATAATCAGATCTCTATAAAAAGATTTTTCCAGAAGTATTGACAGGATATTATGTAAGCCTTTCCTCAGGATGCCCGGTTATAATCAGATTGTCCGAGAGACAGGATATTATGCCCTCTTGATAAGCGGTTCGTAGAAATTTACTATCAGATCTGTTGATAAGACCGGGTATATATACGAGTGTCCAGCGAGAGCTCTTCAATTGCTAGTCGATCTCTCTTACTAGCTGCTTAGATTCATTAGCTCAGTCATGTTTTTCCATGTAAAAAATTACGCTTATGGCGTTGCCTTTAAATGCCTAATGGCCTCTGATGGTACCCCGTTTGTCCGGGCTGAGGACCTGGCTATCTACTCGAGGCATCCTCTAGATCTCCATTTTGCCGAGAGATATGCAGGCCTCACAGTCCGAGATGTAATGGACCCTAAAATCGATTTACCCAAATGGCTCGCTAAGACGAGAATCTTCTCCATTAGCGAAGCCAAACATCATTTGGGAGGGTTCATGGGCGAACAGGAGTTTGATAAGATGTTCGATGGTTCGGCCATGGTGAAATACCAGGCTAACATGAAGCTCAGCTTCGTGAAAGCCATAGGTGTTAGATTTGTAGAAAGGTCCCATACCAAGTTCGAAGACTTCCTTGCCACATACCAACTACAGGTGAGGAAATTTTTCGAACTTGAATATGAGGATTATGAATTATACAAATCCCAAATGACCGGACCGTTGAAGATGACCATCAGGAGGTCATCTAATGAGCAACGCATAGAGAGCTTGTGTTAATCTTTAAAATGAGAGTAAAAAAATGGGTCGAACGAGGTGTCTCATGGCAGAATTTCTGTCTTTGACACCTCGTTCGACCCATTTTTTTGCGATAGATATAGTGCCAACATTGGACGGGTTTAATTTAAGACTTTGAGGGGCTTAATTTAAGTATTTATAAAAAAATCTATTAAGCTAGTATTGAAGAGGTTATCAGCATAAAAAAAATAATTAAGACGTTTAAGTTGAGACTTTACAATTACATGTATGAAAATATTATTAAGACTGAAAAATATATGGATGGGATTGAACATAGTGAAATAAGCAATTTAATTACTTTTCAGTCGTTTTTTTTTCAAATTTAAAAAAAATTGAAAATTTTGCAAATTTGACCAACTTTAGAAACGTGATCTTAAAATAAAAATATTTTTGAAAACTAATCGTGGAATCGTGATTCTTATTACATATACATAGTAAAATAAGCAATTTAATTACTTTTCAGTCGTTTTTTTCAAATTTAAAAAAAAATTGAAAATTTTGCAAATTTGGCCAACTTTAGAAACGTGATCTTAAAATAAAAATATTTTTGAAAACTAATCGTGGAATCGTGATTCTTATTACATATACATAGTAAAATAAGCAATTTAATTACTTTTCCGTCGTTTTTTTTTTCAAATTTAAAAAAAAATTGAAAATTTTGACAGAGGTGATGACACATCAGCAAATTTAGATAAACTGTTACTTTAGCATGATATATATATATAGGCTAGCTAGAGTCAATCAACCAACCAACCTTGAAAAAAAAAAAAAAAAAAAAAAAAAAAAAAAAAAAAAAAAAATTTTTTTTTTTTTTTTTTTTTTTTTTTTTTTTTTTTCAAGGTTGGTTGGTTGGTTGATATATATTTATAATGCTAATTGAATTAAGTATATTTTCAAAAATGAAGATTTAGACTTTGAGTTGACTATTGCAAATTCAACCAACTTTAGAAACGTGATCTTAAAATAAAAATATTTTTGAAAACTAATCGTGGAATCGTGATTCTTATTACATATACATAGTAAAATAAGCAATTTAATTACTTTTCAGTCGTTTTTTTTTCAAATTTAAAAAAAATTGAAAATTTTGCAAATTCAACCAACTTTAGAAACGTGATCTTAAAATAAAAATATTTTTGAAAACTAATCGTGGAATCGTGATTCTTATTACATATACATAGTAAAATAAGCAATTTAATTACTTTTCAGTCGTTTTTTTTTCAAATTTAAAAAAAATTGAAAATTTGACCAACTTTAGAAACGTGATCTTAAAATAAAAATATTTTTGAAAACTAATCGTGGAATCGTGATTCTTATTACATATACATAGTAAAATAAGCAATTTAATTACTTTTCAGTCGTTTTTTTCAAATTTAAAAAAAAATTGAAAATTTTGCAAATTTGGCCAACTTTAGAAACGTGATCTTAAAATAAAAATATTTTTGAAAACTAATCGTGGAATCATGATTCTTATTACATATACATAGTAAAATAAGCAATTTAATTACTTTTCAGCCGTTTTTTTTTCAAATTTAAAAAAAAATTGAAAATTTTGACAGAGGTGGCGGCACATCAGCAAATTTAGATAAACTGTTACTTTAGCATGATATATATAGGCTAGCTAGAGTCAATCAATCAACCAACCTTGAAAAAAAAAAAAAAAAAAAAAAAAAAAAAATTTTTTTTTTTTTTTTTTTTTTTTTTTTTTTTTTTTTTTTAGGGTTGGTTAATTGATTGATTTACTCTAGCTAGCCTATATATATTATGCTAAAGTATATACATTATCATTGTCCAGCAATGCTTATCTGCGTCTATAAAAATGCATCCTGTTTTCATAGCAAATGAGTTATACAATATCCTGTTTCCGCGACATCTATAATAAGCCTTAACTCATCCTGTTCTCGTAGAAACTGACTTATGCAATATCCTGTCTTCAGATTGGCAATATCCTGTCTCATCTAAAATAAGCCTTATCTCATCCTGTTTTCGTAGAAACTGACTTATGCAATATCCTGTCTTCAGATTATACTAATTGAATTAAGTATATTTTCAAAAATGAAGATTTAGACTTTGAGTTGACTATTGCAAATTCGACCAACTTTAGAAACGTGATCTTAAAATAAAAATATTTTTGAAAACTAATCGTGGAATCGTGATTCTTATTACATATACATAGTAAAATAAGCAATTTAATTACTTTCAGTCGTTTTTTTCAAATTTAAAAAAAAATTTGAAAATTTTGCAAATTTGACCAACTTTAGAAACGTAATCTTAAAATAAAAATATTTTTGAAAACTAATCGTGGAATCGTGATTCTTATTACATATACATGGTGAAATAAGCAATTAATTACTTTTCAGTTGTTTTTTTTCAAATTTAAAAAAAAATTGAAAATTTTGACAGAGGTGGTGGCACATCAGCAAATTTAGATAAACTGTTACTTTAGCATGATATATATAGGCTAGAAAAAAAAAAAAAAAAAAAAAAAAAAAAAAAAAAAAAAAAATTTTTTTTTTTTTTTTTTTTTTTTTTTTTTTTTTTTTTTTTTTTTTTCAAGGTTGGTTGGTTGGTTGATTACATTCTCTATATATAGTATCGCTGACGTGCCACTTCATCAGTCTATCTCAGTCTTTGCCAGCAACGGTTGTTTCAAGGGCAGGATATTATGTAACCCATTTCTTCATAAACAGGACGCGATAAAGTTATTTATAGCTCCGATAGCAACCCCCTCTAAGCGATAATCTAAAAGGTCATCCGGTCGAGCCTTATCAGATATCATGCATCCGCTCGCCAGAGTATAAATACCGGCCTCTCGCCTCAGCTTATTCATTCTGACCCTCTGCTTTTTGAAATGGCCACTCTATCATTTGACTCTCTGACGGACGAACGAGTTGATTGCGACTGTGTCATAATACCGCAATGGAACGTATTGAACACCCCTCGCATATCTTGTGAATTGATATGTAATTACGACCGTTCTATGAAAATGCCAGCTCCAGCCATTATTCCCAAACCTAAGCCAGCTCCCACACCTAAACCGGCTCTCATTCAAAAACCAGCACCAGTTCTCATTCAAAAACCGGCTCCAGCACTTAAACCAGATCCAGTTCTCACACCTGATCCAGTTCCCACACCTAAGCCTGATCCAGTTCCCACACCTGATCCAGTTCAAATTTCAATACCCATGTCAGAGATGATGTATTTTAAAGTACCAACGCTATTAAGCCCGCTACCAAAATCTCCAATTTCAGAAGACCCGTCCAAAGTAACAGTTTATCGCCCTTGGAAGCCTCCACCGAAGATAGATTTTGTGGTACGGCCTAAACTAAAAACTGCCGGCTTTGAAGATCCTAGAATTCGAAGACGGCAGGGCATAGTCGTTATCAAGTCAATCGTCGATCTGAGAGATGGCAAATGCTATAGCCACATACAAACAGAGGTCAGGAAAAATTACTGTTGGGTTTAAACCCAAACGATTTATAAAAAAATCGGGTCGAACGAAGTGTCTCATGGCAGATTACTGTCTTTGACACTTCGTTCGACCCGTTTTTTTTGTAACAATTATATTGCCAATATTGGATGCGTTTAAGATTTTGACTTAAGAATTTGAATGGATATTTTTATAACTGAAGTCTTGGAGATATATATTTTTATCTAACTTAAAACAGTTTGGCAAAAAAATATTATTTTCAAATCAAAAACTATAAAATTGAAATGATAAACTTTGAAAATTGCAAAGTCCAAAAAAATATAGTATCTTGAAAAAATTATAGAAATCGCCCAAAGACACTTTAACATGATATATATAGGTTAGCTAGAGTCAATCAACCAATCAACCAACCTTGAAAAAAAAAAAAAAAAAAAAAAAAAAAAAAAAAAAATTTTTTTTTTTTTTTTTTTTTTTTTTTTTTTTTTTTTTCAAGGTTGGTTGATTGGTTGATTGACTCTAGCTAACCTATATATATCATGTTAAAGTGTATACATCCAGCAATGCTTATCTGCGTCTATAAAAATGCATCCTGTTTCATAGCAAATGAGTTATACAATATCCTGTTTCCGCGTTTAGCGACATCTATAGATAGCTCATCCTGTTTTCGTAGAAACTGACTTATGCAATATCCGCGTCCAGCGACAATAATTTTATAATAAGCCTTATCTTATCGTAGAAACTGACTTATGCAATATCCTGCATCAGATCGACTATATAAGCTCTGGCATTTGATCGAATAGCCATTCTCTCTTCGGAGCTTTAAACTACCAATATGTATAAAACTCAATGCTCTCTGAAGAAACTTAAAGCGGTAAACTCGCTACGAAACCGTTTTGGGGTTATCGAGCTGTTTCCCAAAAACCTTTCGCCTACCGTTAAGAAATTGGAAGAGTATCCGCACTTCCAAACCATGATCGGTGAAGGCAAGATTTGTGTATTCTGTCTATACATGACGTCCGATTTGAAGATTGAATTCAAAAAACGTACTCTGACGGACAAGATAACGAATACAATCCCAGCCATAGGCAGAGAGGCCAAGACAAACTATCCGCTGAGACCTCAGGAGATTAAATGAAGCACTCTGATGAACCGATATAAAAGACCCCCCAGCGAAGCCAACAGAACCAACGCCGACGTGAGAATTGGTTTCAAGTGCCCCAACAATCAGTTTCTTGTAAAGTCCTATTTTACGTTTGGTCAGCGAACCGTCGGACGAGGATGCGCCCATATCATACAGACTTTGAACGTGCCATTCCTGTTCTTTGTGAGGCGTCCTGGCGAGACACGAGTAAAACCGGACAACAGATACTTTGCTGGCGACAAGCTCCATTACTACGATCGTTACATACTGATTGCCGACTCCAGTTACAAGGTGCCTGCTGGAACCACCTACATTCTGTTTACAACTCAAAAAAACTTTTTCAGTTTGGACATTGTGCCAGAGAATTTAGAGTTGGGCTTCGAAACCAAAAATCCTTTGGTAGAACGCATAACAAAAATTGATGGTATGTACGACATATCCGTACCAACGCCCATGATACAGCATATAGATGATGAGGAAGACTCCCCCGTGGAAATGAGTACTGACAGAATAACATCTAAATATTTTGATAAGCCAACGTCTCCAATCTCAGAGCCATCCCAAGAGCCAGAGATCTATTTTCCTGAATCATCTCAAGAGTCATCTCAAGAGCCAGATCCAGAGCCAGAGATCTATTTTCCTGTGGACAGAAGAACAATAGTCATAACAACAAACTTTGCAGCCCAATACAAGTCTCTGACTTTTAAAGACTGGAAAAACTTGACAGATCGCCCCGACAATAACTTCGTACGCCCCTACGGACCAGATCTACCTGGACTTGACATGAGAATTAAATCGGTAAAACGGAAGGCTGAAACAATTCCCAAGAGTGCCAAGAAACATAAGCCATCTTTCAAGGAGGCGGCCACAAATACAGAGCCAGAACCAGAGCCAGTGTTTAAATGCCTACTACCCGTTGCACCTGAGCCAGTTTTTAAACGTCCAGCGCCCATTGAAAGTCCTGAGATATGTCCCGTTGAAGATCCTGAATCCATTGAAAGTCCTGAGATATGTCCCGTTGAAGATCCTGAATCCATTGAAAATCCTGAGATATGTCCAGAGCCCGTTGAAGATCCTGAATCCATTGAAAGTTCTGAGATATACCCCATTGAAAATCCTGAGATATGTCCCGTTGAAGATCGTGAACCCATTGAAAATCCAGCTCCCATTGAAAATCCAGAATATTTTTATGGATGGCCTACTATTGAAAGGTCAGAGCTACAAACTGAACTGGATGAGCTTGATAATATTTTATGTACGCCTTTATCCATGCCGCATGATACGCTAGACTCGTTGATGGATGATCTTATGACGCCATCAACTATACAGTATACAATGGAACCGCTGGAGTCAGGCTTTGAACTGCCAGACTTCATATAAAAACAAAAAATATGTAAAATTTAAAAAATTTGGGTCAAACGAGGCTTCCTCATGTTTAGATTTGTCATTATGACTTATCTTTACGATGGAAGCCTCGTTTGACCCATTTTTTTTTAAATCAAAATGCTACCAATATTGGTATTGAAAAAAAAATAACTTATAAAATTTATCAGAACAATAAAAAAATTGGGTCAAACGAGGCTTCCTCATGTTTAGATTTGTCAGTATGACTTATCTTTACAATGGAAGCCTCGTTTGACCCACTTTTTTTTTAAATCAAAATGCTACCAATATTGGATTTGTAAAAAAATAACTTGTAAATTTTATCAGATTAATTAGAAAGTGACACATAACAATACTTTATAAAAGTCCATCTAAGTCACATTAAAATCAACCAACCAACCAACCTTGAAAAAAAAAAAAAAAAAAAAAAAAAAAAAAAAAAAAAAATATATATTTTTTTTTTTTTTTTTTTTTTTTTTTTTTTTTTCAAGGTTGTTTGGTTGATTGGTTGATATATATTTGTTTCCTCGTTCATCAATTTTCATTTATCAAGATTAACTTTTCAATTTAATCCTATCATGTTTTATCCAAAGGCTAAGTTTCAAAGCCTCATTTTAAATGAAACCTGTTAATTTTGATCACGTGGATCCATCCAAGACATGAAAATTAAAACTATACCAAATCTTAGCAATTCGATGTTTGAAATCTGACTGAGTCCATAACCCTTTAAAATTTATCTAAGCCATAGTAGCCTTTCAATTTTGACCGTTTAAACATGGATTAGCTGGTCATGATAAAACTGAGTCACGCTGAGCGTTGCCTGTATCATGTCAAACGAAGACCTGGCAATTGAAAACGGGGTATTGCTTAGCAGGTAAAATTGAAACTGGCTGGGCTAGTCAGGATAAACGTAACCATTGAACTCTGGGCCATGCTTAACAGTAGCACTGTAAAAATAATATTTACGAGATCTAATGAAAAGTGACAAATGAAAAGCTTAAAAGTAGCGGCCCAGTCTATGGTATCATTTTAAAAGAAACCATCCAAGAGGCCTTGATAGAATCTGAACAAATCTATAGGTGAAAGACGTAGAGAGCCCATATTGTAAAAATTTAAAATTATAAAATTCAAAAGTGGATATGAGTTAAGTTTCAAAGTCACACTCTTAAAATAAAACCAACCAACCAACCTTGAAAAAAAAAAAAAAAAAAAAAAAAAAAAAAATTTTTTTTTTTTTTTTTTTTTTTTCAAGGTTGGTTGGTTGGTTTTATTTTAAGAGTGGTCATGTGACTAGTAAATATCATCGGATCAAAAAGTGATATAACCGAGATTGATTTCGGAGCTAAAAAGAAGAACCCAAATTGTCTTCCCAACTGGCTGAACCCAGATTAGGTATTTTTTAGCTTAAAATCTTAGCCGATCTGAGTTTGGTCGTTGGTAAAAAATATCAGCGGATTTTTCTAAGGCCCAAATGAAATTTTTTCAAACTAAATCTGGCAGACTAGAATTTTAGTAAGAATCTGAGTTACACAACAGTCAGACCTTTTCTGTAGAACTTTGATTTAGAAAAGAGAGCGTTTCCTTCAAGTCAGATCTGTCTCGGTACTACGTTTTGGGCTCGTCCAAGCTTCAGATCCGCTGGTTTTCGTTAGACTTCTTAGAGATTTTGACCTTGACCCCGAACGAAGAGGTTATTGACCCCAAGGAAAAGGTTATGACCCCCATGAACTGAGTCGATACACTGAGTCGATACACTGTTTAAATTTCTTCGTACTTGGACAATCTGTGTTTCAAACTATCATTTTCAGCTTTCAAACTATCATTTTCAGTTTTCAAGATAGTCATTTCTGCTTTCAGCCTTTCCATTGCCTCTTTCAGGCTAGCAATTTCGTTCACGTGTAAATTATAAATAATTTCCAAATATTCCAGTTTTTGGATTTGCAGCATTTCTCTCAGTTCCCTGATATTATTTTCGTAACTCTCTTTCATTTTTTTCATTTCGGCCTCTATCCCTTTGCATCGTCCCAATACGGGCATCACGCATTGAATGCACATCTGTTGAAGTCTGCTGGGTTCCCAATAATCTTCTTTCACGACTTCGTAAAACATCTTGTAATCTTGTTCGGTCTGCATGCCTGGCGTAAAAAACATCTTTTGTCCGTTGTTCAGATGCAAGAAGTATTGGGTGCACCTGCTAGCCGACTTGAAATTTCTAGATACGGGCAGTACCAGGTTCAATTTTATGTCTGGCAAATGTTTGATTTTGATTTGATATTTTCCGTTGATGAATACCTTTGGAATTTTGAGCAATTTATCGGGAAGTATGTTGGCGTAGTTTTGAGTTATGAGTTTCAGGATGCCTCCGTTCCAGAGCGTAACCAGGACCAGCCTGTAATCTTTGGGCAGCGTCTCTTGAATGTAAAAATGGTTCATGTTACCTACCCCTTTACGGTCTTCGAACGAAAAATTACAGCTGGATTGGCGGCGGCTGAGATATCCCAGCGTATTAACCAAATGCCAGGCGGTCTCTATAGATTTACTTTTCAGGCATCTGTAACCGACATACGGTCGTTCGTCTGGCCTGATCCTACCCCACACGTTCTTGTGAAAATGATCTTCTGAATGAGTTACCACGACCATGTGCCTATGCTGCCTGAATTTGGGATTGGGTTCCTTCCCGCCGTCGCACCAACATGAAAATGGCAAGGTTTGGGTCAATCCGTAGTCCCTATCCATGGATCTTATAAAATCTCTATAGGCTACGGCTCGCACCATGACGTGGATGAACGCCAGGTTGCCTTCAAGATATTTCAGCACGCAAGAGGCGGCTAAGTTTAGCGTTTCGTCTTGAAACGGTACGGGTGGAGGCTCTAAATCGATCGTCCAGACGGGTTCGTAGGCCCAGTCGTCCATGAAGAGGCGCGTATGATCGAAAAAATCTTCTTTTGCGCACATTGGGCTAAAATCGAAAAATTCGTACTCGTCAGCAGGATCTTCTTCATCAGCAGGATCCACTTCAATAGGTTCAGGCTCAGGCTCAGGTTCAGACATCCTAAATCTAAAATTTCTAAAGCATTCCAGCAAATGATCAGCGGCGCCGTTCTTACCCCCGCTTACGAATGTGTATCGGCCCTCGCACCAAACGCAGCACCTTCGGGGATTCAAGCCGATTTCATTCTTACAATGCCTTTCATAATCTTTGGGCAAGACGAGAACGTTGCAGCGTGGACATGAAAACGGAGTCCTGTCAGCTGCGAGAGCGTTTATATATCTCTTCAAATTGGGACCGGCAGGCATGGTGAATGGCAAAACTAAATTTGGGACAGTATATATAGGTAAAATATGATCAGCAAATTTAGATAAACTGTTACTTTAGCATGATATATATAGGCTAGCTAGAGTCAATCAATCAATCAACCAACCTTGGAAAAAAAAAAAAAAAAAAAAAAAAAAAAAAAAAAAAAAAAATTTTTTTTTTTTTTTTTTTTTTTTTTTTTTTTTTTTAAAGGTTGGTGGATTGGTTGATTGCCTCTAGCCAACCTATATATATCGTGCTAAAGTATCTACACTGTCCAGAAATGCCATAGTAGGTTGGTTCGTGTCTATATAAATGATGACGCTCAAACAGTTATTGTGTCTTTTCTTTTGGCAATTTGAAGATATATATGCGCTGCATCCCAATTTGAAGTATATACACTCTCGCATGTGACTTGTGTATCGACTCAGTGTATCGACTCAGTAAAAATCTTGTCGTGACGTCATAGAGTCAAATATACCCCCCAAGGTCTGACTGTTGTGTAACTCAGATTCTTACTAAAATTCTAGTCTGCCAGATTTAGTTTGAAAAAATTTCATTTGGGCCTTAGAAAAATCCGCTGATATTTTTTACCAACGACCAAACTCAGATCGGCTAAGATTTTAAGCTAAAAAATACCTAATCTGGGTTCAGCCAGTTGGGAAGACAATTTGGGTTCTTCTTTTTAGCTCCGAAATCAATCTCGGTTATATCACTTTTTGATCCGATGATATTTACTAGTCACATGACCACTCTTAAAATAAAACCAACCAACCAACCTTGAAAAAAAAAAAAAAAAAAAAAAAAAAAAAAAAAAAAAATTTTTTTTTTTTTTTTTTTTTTTTTTTTTTTTCAAGGTTGGTTGGTTGGTTTTATTTTAAGAGTGTGACTTTGAAACTTAACTCATATCCACTTTTGAATTTTATAATTTTAAATTTTTACAATATGGGCTCTCTACGTCTTTCACCTATAGATTTGTTCAGATTCTATCAAGGCCTCTTGGATGGTTTCTTTTAAAATGATACCATAGACTGGGCCGCTACTTTTAAGCTTTTCATTTGTCACTTTTCATTAGATCTCGTAAATATTATTTTTACAGTGCTACTGTTAAGCATGGCCCAGAGTTCAATGGTTACGTTTATCCTGACTAGCCCAGCCAGTTTCAATTTTACCTGCTAAGCAATACCCCGTTTTCAATTGCCAGGTCTTCGTTTGACATGATACAGGCAACGCTCAGCGTGACTCAGTTTTATCATGACCAGCTAATCCATGTTTAAACGGTCAAAATTGAAAGGCTACTATGGCTTAGATAAATTTTAAAGGGTTATGGACTCAGTCAGATTTCAAACATCGAATTGCTAAGATTTGGTATAGTTTTAATTTTCATGTCTTGGATGGATCCACGTGATCAAAATTAACAGGTTTCATTTAAAATGAGGCTTTGAAACTTAGCCTTTGGATAAAACATGATAGGATTAAATTGAAAAGTTAATCTTGATAAATGAAAATTGATGAACGAGGAAACAAATATATATCAACCAATCAACCAAACAACCTTGAAAAAAAAAAAAAAAAAAAAAAAAAAAAAAAATATATATATTTTTTTTTTTTTTTTTTTTTTTTTTTTTTTTCAAGGTTGGTTGGTTGGTTGATTTTAATGTGACTTAGATGGACTTTTATAAAGTATTGTTATGTGTCACTTTCTAATTAATCTGATAAAATTTACAAGTTATTTTTTTACAAATCCAATATTGGTAGCATTTTGATTTAAAAAAAAAGTGGGTCAAACGAGGCTTCCATTGTAAAGATAAGTCATACTGACAAATCTAAACATGAGGAAGCCTCGTTTGACCCAATTTTTTTATTGTTCTGATAAATTTTATAAGTTATTTTTTTTTCAATACCAATATTGGTAGCATTTTGATTTAAAAAAAAATGGGTCAAACGAGGCTTCCATCGTAAAGATAAGTCATAATGACAAATCTAAACATGAGGAAGCCTCGTTTGACCCAAATTTTTTAAATTTTACATATTTTTTGTTTTTATATGAAGTCTGGCAGTTCAAAGCCTGACTCCAGCGGTTCCATTGTATACTGTATAGTTGATGGCGTCATAAGATCATCCATCAACGAGTCTAGCGTATCATGCGGCATGGATAAAGGCGTACATAAAATATTATCAAGCTCATCCAGTTCAGTTTGTAGCTCTGACCTTTCAATAGTAGGCCATCCATAAAAATATTCTGGATTTTCAATGGGAGCTGGATTTTCAATGGGTTCACGATCTTCAACGGGACATATCTCAGGATTTTCAATGGGGTATATCTCAGAACTTTCAATGGATTCAGGATCTTCAACGGGCTCTGGACATATCTCAGGATTTTCAATGGATTCAGGATCTTCAACGGGACATATCTCAGGACTTTCAATGGATTCAGGATCTTCAACGGGACATATCTCAGGACTTTCAATGGGCGCTGGACGTTTAAAAACTGGCTCAGGTGCAACGGGTAGTAGGCATTTAAACACTGGCTCTGGTTCTGGCTCTGTATTTGTGGCCGCCTCCTTGAAAGATGGCTTATGTTTCTTGGCACTCTTGGGAATTGTTTCAGCCTTCCGTTTTACCGATTTAATTCTCATGTCAAGTCCAGGTAGATCTGGTCCGTAGGGGCGTACGAAGTTATTGTCGGGGCGATCTGTCAAGTTTTTCCAGTCTTTAAAAGTCAGAGACTTGTATTGGGCTGCAAAGTTTGTTGTTATGACTATTGTTCTTCTGTCCACAGGAAAATAGATCTCTGGCTCTGGATCTGGCTCTTGAGATGACTCTTGAGATGATTCAGGAAAATAGATCTCTGGCTCTTGGGATGGCTCTGAGATTGGAGACGTTGGCTTATCAAAATATTTAGATGTTATTCTGTCAGTACTCATTTCCACGGGGGAGTCTTCCTCATCATCTATATGCTGTATCATGGGCGTTGGTACGGATATGTCGTACATACCATCAATTTTTGTTATGCGTTCTACCAAAGGATTTTTGGTTTCGAAGCCCAACTCTAAATTCTCTGGCACAATGTCCAAACTGAAAAAGTTTTTTTGAGTTGTAAACAGAATGTAGGTGGTTCCAGCAGGCACCTTGTAACTGGAGTCGGCAATCAGTATGTAACGATCGTAGTAATGGAGCTTGTCGCCAGCAAAGTATCTGTTGTCCGGTTTTACTCGTGTCTCGCCAGGACGCCTCACAAAGAACAGGAATGGCACGTTCAAAGTCTGTATGATATGGGCGCATCCTCGTCCGACGGTTCGCTGACCAAACGTAAAATAGGACTTTACAAGAAACTGATTGTTGGGGCACTTGAAACCAATTCTCACGTCGGCGTTGGTTCTGTTGGCTTCGCTGGGGGGTCTTTTATATCGGTTCATCAGAGTGCTCCATTTAATCTCCTGAGGTCTCAGCGGATAGTTTGTCTTGGCCTCTCTGCCTATGGCTGGGATTGTATTCGTTATCTTGTCCGTCAGAGTACGTTTTTTGAATTCAATCTTCAAATCGGTCGTCATGTATAGACAGAATACACAAATCTTGCCTTCACCGATCATGGTTTGGAAGTGCGGATACTCTTCCAATTTCTTAACGGTAGGCGAAAGGTTTTTGGGAAACAGCTCGATAACCCCAAAACGGTTTCGTAGCGAGTTTACCGCTTTAAGTTTCTTCAGAGAGCATTGAGTTTTATACATATTGGTAGTTTAAAGCTCCGAAGAGAGAATGGCTATTCGATCAAATGCCAGAGCTTATATAGTCAATCTGATGCAGGATATTGCATAAGTCAGTTTCTACGATAAGATAAGGCTTATTATAAAATTATTGTCGCTGGACGCGGAAACAGGATATTGCATAAGTCAGTTTTTTTTTTTTTTTTTTTTTTTTTTTTAGGTTGGTTGATTGGTTGATTGACTCTAGCTAACCTATATATATATATCATGTTAAAGTGTCTTTGGCCGATTTCTGTAATTTTTTCAAGATACTATTTTCTTTTTGGACTTTTCAAAGTTTATCATTTCAATTTTATAGTTTTTGATTTGAAAATAATATTTTTTTGCCAAACTGTTTTAAGTTAGATAAAAATATATATCTCCAAGACTTCAGTTATAAAAATATCCATTCAAATTCTTAAGTCAAAATCTTAAACGCATCCAATATTGGCAATATAATTGTTACAAAAAAAACGGGTCGAACGAAGTGTCAAAGACAGTAATCTGCCATGAGACACTTCGTTCGACCCGATTTTTTTATAAATCGTTTGGGCTTAAACCCAACAGTAATTTTTCCTGGCCTCTGTTTGTATGTGGCTATAGCATTTGCCATCTCTCAGATCGACGATTGACTTGATAACGACTATGCCCTGCCGTCTTCGAATTCTAGGATCTTCAAAGCCGGCAGTTTTTAGTTTAGGCCGTACCACAAAATCTATCTTCGGTGGAGGCTTCCAAGGGCGATAAACTGTTACTTTGGACGGGTCTTCTGAAATTGGAGATTTTGGTAGCGGGCTTAATAGCGTTGGTACTTTAAAATACATCATCTCTGACATGGGTATTGAAATTTGAACTGGATCAGGTGTGGGAACTGGATCAGGCTTAGGTGCTGGTGCTGGTTTTTGAATGAGAACTGGATCTGGTATAAGTGCTGGTGCTGGTTTTTGAATGAGAGCCGGTTTAGGTGTGGGAGCTGGCTTAGGTTTGGGAATAATGGTTGGAGCTGGCATTTTCATAGAACGGTCGTAATTACATATTAGCTCACAAGAGACTCGAGGGGTGTTCAATACGTTCCATTGCGGTATTACGACACAGTCGCAATCAACTCGTTCGTCCGTCAGAGAGTCAAATGATAGAGTGGCCATTTCAAAAAGCAGAGGGTCAGAATGAATAAGCTGGGGCGAGAGGCCGGTATTTATACTCTGGCGAGCGGATGCATGATATCTGATAAGGCTCGACCGGATGACCTTTTAGATTAGAGCTATCGGAGCTATAAATAACTTTATCGCGTCCTGTTTATGAAGAAATGGGTTACATAATATCCTGCCCTTGAAACAACCGTTGCTGGTGAGATAGACTGATGAAGTGGCACGTCAGCGATACTATATATAGAGAATGTAATCAACCAACCAACCAACCTTGAAAAAAAAAAAAAAAAAAAAAAAAAAAATTTTTTTTTTTTTTTTTTTTTTTTTTTTTTTTTTTTTTTTTTCAAGGTTGGTTGGTTGGTTGATTACATTCTCTATATATAGTATCGCTGACGTGCCACTTCATCAGTCTATCTCAGTCTCTATCTCGCTATAGTTATATTTCTAAGTTGGCCGCTATAGTTATATTTCTAAGTTGGCCGTTAAAGCTATATTTCTCAGTTGGCTGCTAACGCTATATTTCTTTAGCCAATCATTGTAGATGGCGCTACAGTCTATATATATAGTATATATATAGTATATCTATTAGGGTGGGTGGGAGTGGAATTTATTTCTTCTACAGTACGGTCATGCATAAACTCGCTCCTGACCTTTAAAATAGGATAAAATAGCGGAATTTATACAATATTGGCTTTGAAAACAAGATATTTATAGACTTTTGTCTGACAAGATATTGCAGGTTTTCATGAAATCAGAATAAATCATGGGAGAAAAATCTAACTAACTAGTCTTGCTGAAAACCCATTACGAGACATAGTGACTAGACGACCGTTGCTGGCGAGACACAATGAGAGTGTAGTCATGTCAGCGATACTATATATAGAGAATGTAATCAACCAACCAACCAACCTTAAAAAAAAAAAAAAAAAAAAAAAAAAAAAATTTTTTTTTTTTTTTTTTTTTTTTTTTTTTTCAGATGGTTGGTTGATTAGTTGATTTATATTTAGTATAAATAGCGGCTCCGTACTCAAGCTACATTCATTCTGGTCTTCATACTCTTTGAAATAGCTTAGATATTTTCTAGTCTGACCGTCTAATCTATTTACGATGGCTCTTATCAAGTACCACGAGATTACAAGCCAAATTTATTCGGGCATACCTTTAATAGCTACCGAAAAATTGGATGGCTCTAATATCGGTATTGGCTACGTGAAGAATACGTTCAGGATACAATCTAGAAACGTTGTGCTAGATGAAAAGACACGCCTTTTTAACTTGAACGCAATCTTGGAACCGCTGTCGGAAAAGGTACGGCTTATCAAAGACATTTTACATGACAATTTTATCATTTATGGAGAAGTATTCGGAAGCCACATGAAGAGAATAACCTATCGTGATTTTGAATCCGAAGCCGTATTCGGTAGCAAGACTGTCTTTTTTCGGGCCTTCGACATCTACCAACTGGATTCAGATACGTTTATGAAGTATAGCGACGCCGTGAACATTTTCCAGAGAGTGAAGCTACCCCACGTACCCATCTTAGATTTAGATTACCAAACGATAGGGGATCTGTACGAAAAAGTTGAAACGTATCCCAGCGCTTATGCAGAGTGTCCGCTAGAAGGATTCGTCATGAAGGCCGACGCCGAAGAATCTCCACGCTCTAGGAACATTTTTAAGGTTAAGCGTAAGCAGTTCAACGAACAAGCCCTGAACAAGTACAAGATCAAAAATTATGTAAATTATAATAGATACCTATCTGCGTACTCAAAAATCGGCGAAGACTTTGAAAAAATCAAAGAAGAAATGGTGAGCGATTCGCTAAAAGATATAATTTCAGTGTATGAAAAGGACGAGAGCTGCAGCTATGACTTGGACTCGATGCGTAGAGAGATTGAAAACGAGGCGGATAAGCTTATAAAGAAGTTTTCTAGATGATAACTAAATAAACAACTAACTTGAAAAAAAAAAAAAAAAAAAAAAAAAAAAAAAAAAAAAATTTTTTTTTTTTTTTTTTTTTTTTTTTTTTTTACATGCCACGCCCACTCATGGATATTTTATATAAATAGTGGTTCCGTACTCAAGCTACCATCATTCTTCCATTGCCTCTGTTTATTGAAAGATCATAGCGCAATCATGTATCTGAAAATTTGTTTTGATACCAAACCTGCACTCATCGCTGCTACTGTTGGTAGAGATGTTTATTTCATAGCCGTCGATGTTGGCAAATATCTAGGCTACGCGTCACCTTACAACTTTGCACATCGATATTCCAACAAGGATCTGGCTAATCTATATCCCAATGCACAACGCTTGAACATGAGTTCCAGGCGCGTGTTTGATTTCAACGATATGCTTCAGGTACTTGTGAAGACGCACCGAATGCCTATCGAGGAGATCTGCCGTATCCAGAAACTGTGGACCGATGGCCGGGTAACCTCTACGTATCCCAGCATTATACCGTTCAGCAGAAGGATGGCCTTTGAAATCACAGTTCGAAACGAAGGTGAGATGAATTTACAAGATTGGCTTAAAGGGTATTACGAATACTCGAGCGCAGTCTGCGAACAACATACGAATATCTACGCACCCCCGTCGGTAGAATCCAGGTATGGGGATACTGAAGAAGAGAAACCTAGCAACTTTTCCATGCGTGTGAGAGCTGAAGGTATATGGTCTGTCAAATCGGGCGACATGCTTCAAGAATTGACTGCTACGGTTAAGAGAAAGTTTGAGGAAATAGAAAAAGACTATGTAGTTGATGAAAAAGACAGAGCGTATGAGTTGACCGTCAAGCTGGCTCGTAGAGAGAGAGTTTAATTATGTTAAACTACCAACTGTGAAAAAAATCTGTCAATCAACCAATCAACCAACCTTTAAAAAAAAAAAAAAAAAAAAAAAAAAAAAAAAAAAAAAAAAAAAAATTTTTTTTTTTTTTTTTTTTTTTTTTTTTTTTTTCAAGGTTGGTTGATTGATTGATTGACTCTAGCTAGCCTATATATATCATGCTAAAGTAACAGTTTATCTAAATTTGCTGATGTGCCACCACCTCTGTCAAAATTTTCAATTTTTTTTAAATTTGAAAAAAAACAACTGAAAAGTAATTAATTGCTTATTTCACCATGTATATGTAATAAGAATCACGATTCCACGATTAGTTTTCAAAAATATTTTTATTTTAAGATTACGTTTCTAAAGTTGGTCAAATTTGCAAAATTTTCAAATTTTTTTTTAAATTTGAAAAAAACGACTGAAAGTAATTAAATTGCTTATTTTACTATGTATATGTAATAAGAATCACGATTCCACGATTAGTTTTCAAAAATATTTTTATTTTAAGATCACGTTTCTAAAGTTGGTCGAATTTGCAATAGTCAACTCAAAGTCTAAATCTTCATTTTTGAAAATATACTTAATTCAATTAGTATAATCTGAAGACAGGATATTGCATAAGTCAGTTTCTACGAAAACAGGATGAGATAAGGCTTATTTTAGATGAGACAGGATATTGCCAATCTGAAGACAGGATATTGCATAAGTCAGTTTCTACGAGAACAGGATGAGTTAAGGCTTATTATAGATGTCGCGGAAACAGGATATTGTATAACTCATTTGCTATGAAAACAGGATGCATTTTTATAGACGCAGATAAGCATTGCTGGACAATGATAATGTATATACTTTAGCATAATATATATAGGCTAGCTAGAGTAAATCAATCAATTAACCAACCCTAAAAAAAAAAAAAAAAAAAAAAAAAAAAAAAAAAAAATTTTTTTTTTTTTTTTTTTTTTTTTTTTTTTTTTTTTTTTTTTCAAGGTTGGTTGATTGATTGACTCTAGCTAGCCTATATATATCATGCTAAAGTAACAGTTTATCTAAATTTGCTGATGTGCCGCCACCTCTGTCAAAATTTTCAATTTTTTTTTAAATTTGAAAAAAAAACGGCTGAAAAGTAATTAAATTGCTTATTTTACTATGTATATGTAATAAGAATCATGATTCCACGATTAGTTTTCAAAAATATTTTTATTTTAAGATCACGTTTCTAAAGTTGGCCAAATTTGCAAAATTTTCAATTTTTTTTTAAATTTGAAAAAAACGACTGAAAAGTAATTAAATTGCTTATTTTACTATGTATATGTAATAAGAATCACGATTCCACGATTAGTTTTCAAAAATATTTTTATTTTAAGATCACGTTTCTAAAGTTGGTCAAATTTTTTTAAATTTGAAAAAAAAACGACTGAAAAGTAATTAAATTGCTTATTTTACTATGTATATGTAATAAGAATCACGATTCCACGATTAGTTTTCAAAAATATTTTTATTTTAAGATCACGTTTCTAAAGTTGGTTGAATTTGCAAAATTTTCAATTTTTTTTAAATTTGAAAAAAAAACGACTGAAAAGTAATTAAATTGCTTATTTTACTATGTATATGTAATAAGAATCACGATTCCACGATTAGTTTTCAAAAATATTTTTATTTTAAGATCACGTTTCTAAAGTTGGTTGAATTTGCAATAGTCAACTCAAAGTCTAAATCTTCATTTTTGAAAATATACTTAATTCAATTAGCATTATAAATATATATCAACCAACCAACCAACCTTGAAAAAAAAAAAAAAAAAAAAAAAAAAAAAAAAATTTTTTTTTTTTTTTTTTTTTTTTTTTTTTTTTTTTTTTTTTTCAAGGTTGGTTGGTTGATTGACTCTAGCTAGCCTATATATATATATCATGCTAAAGTAACAGTTTATCTAAATTTGCTGATGTGTCATCACCTCTGTCAAAATTTTCAATTTTTTTTTAAATTTGAAAAAAAAAACGACGGAAAAGTAATTAAATTGCTTATTTTACTATGTATATGTAATAAGAATCACGATTCCACGATTAGTTTTCAAAAATATTTTTATTTTAAGATCACGTTTCTAAAGTTGGCCAAATTTGCAAAATTTTCAATTTTTTTTTTAAATTTGAAAAAAACGACTGAAAAGTAATTAAATTGCTTATTTTACTATGTATATGTAATAAGAATCACGATTCCACGATTAGTTTTCAAAAATATTTTTATTTTAAGATCACGTTTCTAAAGTTGGTCAAATTTGCAAAATTTTCAATTTTTTTTAAATTTGAAAAAAAAACGACTGAAAAGTAATTAAATTGCTTATTTCACTATGTTCAATCCCATCCATATATTTTTCAGTCTTAATAATATTTTCATACATGTAATTGTAAAGTCTCAACTTAAACGTCTTAATTATTTTTTTTATGCTGATAACCTCTTCAATACTAGCTTAATAGATTTTTTTATAAATACTTAAATTAAGCCCCTCAAAGTCTTAAATTAAACCCGTCCAATGTTGGCACTATATCTATCGCAAAAAAATGGGTCGAACGAGGTGTCAAAGACAGAAATTCTGCCATGAGACACCTCGTTCGACCCATTTTTTTACTCTCATTTTAAAGATTAACACAAGCTCTCTATGCGTTGCTCATTAGATGACCTCCTGATGGTCATCTTCAACGGTCCGGTCATTTGGGATTTGTATAATTCATAATCCTCATATTCAAGTTTAAAAAATTTCCTCACCTGTAGTTGGTATGTGGCAAGGAAGTCTTCAAACTTTGTATGGGACCTTTCTACAAATCTAACACCTATGGCTTTCACGAAGCTGAGCTTCATGTCAGCCTGGTATTTCACCATGGCCGAACCATCGAACATCTTATCAAACTCCTGTTCGCCCATGAACCCTCCCAAATGATGTTTGGCTTCGCTAATGGAGAAGATTCTCGTCTTAGCGAGCCATTTGGGTAAATCGATTTTAGAGTCCATTACATCTCGGACTGTGAGGCCTGCATATCTTTCGGCAAAATGAAGATCTAAAGGATGCCTTGAATAGATAGCCAGGTCCTCAGCCCGGACAAACAGGGTACCATCAGAGGCCATTAGGCATTTAAAGGCAACGCCATAAGCGTAATTTTTTACATGGAAAAACATGACTGACAGAGAGCTAATGAATCTAAGCAGCTAGTAGAGAGATCGACTAGCAATTGAAGAGCTCTCGCTGGACACTCGTATATATACCCGGTCTTATCAATAGGATCTGATAGTAATTTTCTATGAACCGCTTATCAAGAGGGCATAATATCCTGTCTCTTGAGCAATCTGATTATAACCGGGCATCCTGAGGAAAGGCTTACATAATATCCTGTCAATACTTCTGGAAAAATCTTTTTATAGAGATCTGATTATAACCGGGCTTCCTGAGGAAAGGCTTACATAATATCCTGTCAACACTTCTCGAAAACTCTTTTTATAGAGATCTGATTGTAATTTTAACCGGGAGCCAGCATCCTGAGGAAAGGCTTGCATAATATCCTGTCTCTCGAAAATCTTTTTATAGAGATTAGATTATAATGACTGGCTTGGCTACACTTAATCTTTAAAACTTTTAAATTTTACATATAAAATGTAAATTTTAAACGAAAATAATTAAATTTTTAAATTCAGATCCCTTAAATTTAGCTATTGAGTCTGTATATTTTACCAAGTTTCATATTTATCTTATAGCTAAGCCATATCCCTTGAAAATTTAGAATTATAATGACTGCCACACTTAGTCTTTAGAAATTTTAAATTTTACACGGTAAATTTTAAACGAAAAAATTAAATTTTTAAATTCAGATCCCTTAAATTTAGCTATCGAGTCTGTATATTTTACCAAGTTTCATATTTATCTTATAGCTAAGCCATATCCCTTGAAAAATTAGAATTATAATGACCGCCACACTTAGTCTTTAAAAAATTTAAATTTTACACAGTAAATTTTAAATGAAACAATTAAATTTTTAAATTCAGATACCTTAAATTTGTCTATAAATATTTTATCAAAATTATCTTATAGCTAAGCCATATCCCTTGAAAATTACAAGTTCAAATTGGTACGCATCCAATGTTGGCACTCTATCTATCGCAAAAAAATGGGCCGAGCGAAGCCTCAATGATCATGAGAGGCTTCGCTCGACCCATTTTTTTGCACCTCGTCCTGATCTTAAGACGAGGATTTATAGAAGTAGGGCTTGTTTCCCACCAAAACTTTTATTTTTCGGGGGAAATAGCCTAGCTCCAAATCCCCATATCGTTCGCCGAATACATAAGTGTCCATGGGCACCGTTGCCAGGTACTCCTCCATGACATTCTTTAAGTCGGCCAAGAAACTCTCCATTGTGGCATTGGATGAGGTAATGGCCGCGAGCTTAACCTGGACAGGCCGCCTCAGGTTTAAGCTGCATTCGATGGGGGTGAGAATTTCAATCGGCCCCTGAAATAGGGAGTCAAACTCTCCTGGATGCATATCCATCAATATTTTTGCATCTTCTAGTCCAAAGACGCATGTCTTGGCTAGAGACGGGGGTAGTTTCAAACCCTCAGGAGCAATGTCTGTTACCGTTATATGGCACAAGTTCACCACTTTACTGGAGTTTTCATGCCCCATGTAATAGGCCACGTCTCGGCCTTTGATAAAAATTTGGTCGTCAAATGACAAAAAGCATGTCAATTTAACATTCAGTTCATCAGATAGAATTTGGAAGATCATTTTGAAAAGCAGTAAGCAGTAGCTCAGAATGAAATGTCTCGTCCAGCAGCCTGTATATATACTAGCAGTAATCTTTAGTTCTATCTAAATTCCAAGTAAATATCTTATCTACATCCTGTGACGCACGTCCTATGACGCACGTCCTGTGACGCACATCCTCATGCTATCGGATTAATTATATAAATAATTTTATTGTTCTAGAAGGACAGATTTTATCGCATCCTCAAAAAACAGCTGATACATCCTGTTTTCTTAGTAAAGCCTGATAAAACGAGGTCACGACTCGGGTATATATACGAGCTGCCTCTAAGAGCCTGCATCATTTTGACTTCTATTGCTATTGCCATAAGTCATGCTATTCACTATTGAACATCCACAGCTTGACGCTAAAATCCTATTCGTAGTCTCTGCGGATGGACTTTTGTTCGTCAGGGCCTCTGATGTGGCCAAGCTGATGGGCCGATCTTACGTGAAAAAAACGACCAGGCTGAAGGTGTGCGATCTCGTTTACAGGAGGGTCAGGTTACCTATCTCTCTAGCCAATACCTGGGTGTATCCAGTCGACGAGATACATTTTGGAGATGCCCTGTCGTCGTTGGGATTCGAGGCCATGCTGACATCCTCTAAAATCCAGATTCTAGACCCCATAGTACCCACCTCATGCATCCATAAAGCCATCCGAATTCGGATCGTGAGGGACTCTGACACATTCATAAATGAATTCTTAAAAGATTTCATAGAGAGAACCATGCTGTTCTTCGATGGGGACCACGATGACGACCCTCGCCTCCACGAAGATAGATTTGAGACTATTTCTTGGACAGACACCCCTCCGTCCAAAATCAAAGTCTTTGTGGGGGATCGATCTAGATGGTACAAACTGATGCCTTAAATCTGGAGGGGGCAAAAAAATGGGCCGAACGAAGCGTCTCATGGCAGATTTCTGTCTTTGACGCTTCGTTCGGCCCATTTTTTTGCGATAGATAGAGTGCCAATATTGGATGTTTATAGATTGAGACTTTGAATTGGATAATAGTAATATTTTAATATTAAAACGATGCCTTTGAATCTGAGATAGCTAATGTCTTTGAGATAGAGAATAAGAATTATTTTTTTAAATCAACCAATCAACCAACCTTGAAAAAAAAAAAAAAAAAAAAAAAAAAAAAAAAAAAAAAAAAAAAAAAAAAATTTTTTTTTTTTTTTTTTTTTTTTTTTTTTTTTTTTCAAGGTTGGTTGATTGATTGATTGATTTGGATTCATTCTTTATAAATAGCCGTACTCATTCTGTCTGAAATTTACAATATTGAATAAGGACATTTTTTAAATGAACCAATATTGAATATATTTTTTTAACGATTCGATAAACAAATAATATATTTTTAACGATTCGATAAACAAATAATAAATATTTTATTATTAAAAATAAAATATTTAAATAATAAATATTTTATTATTAAAATAAAATATTTAAATAATATATTTAAATTCTAAATATTTATTATTCAAACCGACAACTGAATCGAATCGTGAAAAATTCTGACGGGGTGGAGTTGCTCGAATAATACTTCTGGCGACTGTAGATAGAAAAATTTGGTTGTAATCTAACATATGTATACGTTTGCATCTTCACCTATCTCTAATGCAACCTTAACACCACTTTTCATTAAGTGTTCTCCCTTAAAATTATTTGAATTTTTCATTTTTTCTAAAGTTTACTTTTGAGAGAAAAATGAATATTTAATAGCTTAAAAATTATTCTTATGCTAAAGTTACATACAATTCGGTTAATAATATGATAACGAACAGGCCATTCAAATTTTATATTCATACGTTTATTTCTTTAAAAAATACGTGCAAAAGAAGAAAACGAGAAAACAGGTTGTTGCTTTAATTTTGTCCACCAGAATATATATATATATATATATATATATATATATGTATGTGTGTGTGTGTGTGTGTGTGTGTGTGTGTGTGTGTGTTATACTTATAGACATATGTTTAATTAATTATTTACTTATACTACTATCACCCAGTGGTCGAGGATCGACTAATTCTTTTGAATAAATATTTAAATGAAATAGGTACAAAATTTTTAACATCACTATTTCTTTGTAAAAAAAACTCACCATGTTAATTGCAGAAAACTGCTAAAAAAATTATTAAAAATTTTTACTAAAATTTCCAGTAGTAAATATATATATATATATATAATTTAGCAGCTGTAACACGATAAATATAGAAATTCAAAATTTGCAAGTAAACAAGGAAAAAAAAAAATCTGATGTGGGCACCACATGACTTCCTTATACACTTTTAGAAATATACATAATGTTAAAGAACATTGACATTAGACCCGACACACTTGGCTAAAAATATTTAAAAAAAATGTGTTCTGAGCTTTTCTGAAAGTTAGTTAAAAACCGATTGCAAGATTTGTACTTGTAACGCTGACGAAGGCAGCAGGGACCCGAAAAAATTGGCTAAAAGTATTAAAAAAAGGCATTTTCACCGTGTTCTGAACTATTCTGAAAGTTTCAAATGTCTACCTAGTCGGGAAGTTAGTTAAATAAATTTTTTGTTGGACCATATAAACGCTGCCGAAGGCAGCAGGGACCTGAAACAGTTGGCTAAAAGTATTAAAAAGATGCATATTCACCGTGTTCTGAACTATTCTGAAAGTTTCAAATGTCTAGCTAGTCGGGAAGTTAGTTAAATAAATTTTCTGTTGAACCATGTAAACGCTGCCGAAGGCAGCAGTGACCCGAAACAATTGGCCAAAAATATTTAAAAAATGCATTGTCACCGTGTTCTATGAGCTTTTCCGGAATTTTTAATGTCTAGCTAGTCGGGAAGTTAGTTAAAAATTGATTCCAAGATTTGAACTGGTAACGCTGACGAAGGCATCAGGGACCCTACACAGTTGGCTAAAAGTATTTTAAAAATGCATTTTCACCGTGTTCTGATCTAGTCTGAAAGTTTCAAATGTCTAGCTAGTCGGGAAGTTAGTTAAATAAATTTTCTGTTGAATCGCATAAACGCTGCTGAAGGCAGCAGGTATCGGAAACAGTTGGCTAAAAATATTTTAAAAATGCATTGTCAACGTGTTCTGAGCTTTTCTGAAAGTTTCAAATGTCTAGCTAGTCGGAAAGTCAGTTAAATTGCAAGATTTGTCTAAACCGTTTTTGAGTTATTACCGTTTTTTGATAGATTATGGCCAAAACCTATGTATTTTTGTCATTATGAACCTAATTTTCCTAAATATCTCCAAAACGGAAAATCATAGAAAGTCCAAAAAAGGAGGAGCACAACTAGATGTTATAGCAAACCTATGTACCAATTCGCAACTTTCTACGTCCAACCGTTTTTGAGTTATGCGGCATACACACACACAGACAGACACACACACACATACAGACGTCACGAAAAATCGTGTAAAATCCCTTATATCTCTAAAACGAGAGCTCGTGTTAAGACGACACTTGCAGGTGTGCAACTAGACATCATGACAGTCACATGTATAAATTGGCAACATTCAGCGATCATTCGTTTTCGAGCAATGTGAAATACAAAATCCATTTCGCAAATCGGGATTACTATACTTCCTTTGAAACCTTTGGACGGCCCCTGCCTGCCTGGGCTCGGCCAAGCTTAACGGGTTGGATGCCGTCCGCCGGAGCGAATAAATCGCCAGAACACCGCGTGGAAGCTGCTGGGCAGCAATGTAACTAGACGCCAAAGCTCAGGAATTGCAGCACGCTCCAGATGTTAAGGAATTTGGAATAAGTGCACTAACTAGCTGAGAGTCGAAATAACCGGAATTATACAAAATTAAAACAATTTTGAATTTAGGCAGGGAGGAAAAAAAAAAAAAAAGAAAAGAAAACGTTGGGGGAGCCGCTAAAGTTAGTTGCGCACACAATAATTAAAGCCGAAAGAGGAGGCCATTTGAAAAAAGGGAGGGGACAACACTTATGATTTGAGAAAGACGAGGGAGGAACAATGAGATTATAATTAAAAAAAAAAAAAAAAAATTACGTGAAGCCACTGGGGGATGGAAGATAGTTTTGGGCGCATAGCGAAAATTTTGAAGTTTTTGAAGTGGCAAGGCCTAATCCTAATTGGGAGGGAACTTACTATGCACAGGGAGGCCGAATGGAGAAGAGAAAGAGGGACCATCGCAATTTTGATCCACCACGGGGGGATGGTTCCCCGCGTTGGTAGCCCGACGACTGCTAAACGACCCCATCGAGCACTTGACGGTGCAGCACAGATTAACGAGGACCAGACACCGCCACACCCTCGTAAAAAAAAAAAAAAAAAAAAAAAAAAAAAATTAAAAATGATAATAAAAATAAATAAAAAAAAAAAGAAAAATAAAAATAAAATAGAAAATAAAATAAAATAAATAAAAAAATAAAATAAATAAAAATAAAAAAATATAGTAAAAATAAATTAATTAAAGTAGGTAAGTACTTAAATTAAAATTGGTGCGGGTCAAAACTTGGAGAGTACCAAAAAGAAATGTGACAGGAAATAGTTCTTGGCTTAACAAGGAAAGTATTACCCCTACAATTGAGAAAAAAAAAAAAAAAAAAAAAAGGGCGTGTCAAAACTAGATGAGTACCAAAAAGACTAAGTTTCCGGCATTTGTAAGTTGTGCGACCTGTTATGTCCTGCACTCTTGATATTGTACAAATCCGGCAAAGGTAATTAACATTATGGTTGCTTTTTGACACGCATTCAAACCTGTAATATTAAAAGAAGGTATTGATTGTGATCAGAACTAGATGAGTATACTATACTTCCTTATACTTTGTATAAGGAAGTAAAAAAAAAAAAAAAAAAAAAAAATCACTATCAGCATTTTTACATGACCATGCATACTCCGATCAAATTTTCTATGTATTTGCTTTTCAATTTTCCGTATCAAAATTCATCTTCTGGGCATTTCAATAGCAATGAACTGTCTATACCTTAAAAAAAAAAAAAAAAAATATGTCAACAGTTTGAAAAAAAAAAAAAAAAAAAAAAAAAAAAAAAAAATACACGTATATTGATTTCTGTTGTCACACAAATAAGAAAACTAGTAAGTTGTATCTACCACAAAACTTTCTTCTATATTTTCTTATACAAATTTACGCAGTAGAATTATTCATTAAATTATTATCTATTAAAATTATTTTCTTTATGAATGTAGACTATTTTTATCTCAGAGAATTATAACACTAAATGTCGAAAGAAAGTTAATTTTTTGCTGACATCAGAAAAAAATATGATTTTTTCCCCTTTACTTATTTATTTATTTATTGTTAAAAATGAAAAAAATAAAATAAAAAATGGATAACTTTATTTTTAATTATCACATTTTAGTTCAACAATTCGTTTAAAAAATTTTGGCGAGTTCTTAAAAAAAAAAAGAAAAAAAAAAACTCACATTTATAATTTATATTACCTTGAAACACTGCTGAATCATGTTAATTTTTTAGGTAAAAAAAAAAAAAAAAAAAAAAAAAAAATTCTAGATTTCTTGCGAAAATGTACTTTACATTATTATTAAATAAGAAATACAGAGCTTTTCATGAAAAAACACTATGAATCTGTGTTATTCTTTCTTTAACACTGTATTGTGTTACAAGACTTTTACAAAATACAGTTTCCAATATTTTTTTTAATGACTTTTGAAGTAGATTTATACTGAACTTAATTTTCTCTGCGTAGTAATCTCCAGTAAAATTATCTTTTCCTTGTTAGGATAAATTTTAGACTTACTTTAAAAATTATAGATTTCTTGTAAAAATAGGCCTTGCATTATCTTCTTAATAATAAAAGCTCAAATTTCTCTAAAATAACGCTGAAAAGGATGTCATAGCTAACACAATGTATTGAAAAAAAAAAAAAAAAAAAAGCAAAATTTTATCCATGATTTCCATGTGTGCATTTCAATTTAATAAATTATTGAAAAAGGATAATTTAACGAAGAAGTTTACGTCACAATCGCAACAATGAAATTTAAGATTAACATGTCTTGTTTTATTTGATGACTTTGCCGTATTTAGCCAATCTATTGCTGCATTGAAATAAATAAATATAACATTTTATCCATAGTATACATAATTTTAGAAGATTATTTAATTGATTCAAACAATTAATTAAGCTTACAAAATTCATTGGTCTGTTTACTGAGACTTATAAAAAAAAAATATGTTTCAGTCTAGTGGACAATAGTTGTAATCATCGCAGAAAACAAAACGTGGTTAACTTTTTGGTGGTAGGTGGAATATATCCCACCAAAGTTTAAATACTAGGCAAAAACTTGTCCCGGAAAATTAAAAATAATTGTTTTTTTAAGTGGAAAAACTTCATTTTCTTCTTTTCTTCTAGATTTGCTCCTGAATTCCGGTGGCTGTTTATTTTAAATGAGCGAAATTACCTTGTACCTCAAAGTGTTAACCAGAATTTATTTATCCATAAAACAAAGCTTAACTAACACAAAACAATTTCTGTTTGAAAAAGGAATTCCTTTTTCTTGCTAGCTGGAGTTTTCATGCGTCAGAGGAAAATAATAATAATAAATTGAATGTGTAAAATTCAACTAAGTCATGAGAAATTAAATAATATAAATAAATATAATTATAAGATAAAAAAAAAAAAAAAAAAAAAAAAACTTTTTATATACTATGTTTTTAAATTTTCTGTTGAATCGTTGAATCATAGCTATACGCAAGCGAAGTGTGACGTCACTAATCGTCAGTGGGGCCAAAAAATGAGATTTCCTATGTTAATTATCTATTGGATTTTTTGTAAAAAAATATTAAAAATTAATAAATATTATTTCTTGATTTTAATCCCCTTAATTGGATATAATTATATATAAGTTATTGTCTACATGTGTTAGATTGAGTTACATTTGCTGTAACATTGATAAACTTTTAATTTTAAATTTCAAAATTGTGTCATCCTTGGCGATTTTTGTATTTGGCGATCAAAAATGTAGTACGAAAATATACATACCAGATGTAGGTTTTCATAATATGCATTGTACGATATATTGTTTCATATTATTGATTGCTCTCTTAATATACGTTGTTGAAATAACCATGATTTTTGAAAGGAACTAAATATGTTCGCTAAATAATTTGGCGACCTATGTTTTTTTTCCTTGCCAAGGACGACTGATATCAAATATTCCTCTGCAATATATTAATATCTTATGTCAGACACTTTATTTAGACATTTGAAAACAAATTTGGCTTCAAATTGTGATAGAATATTTATTATTTTTCTTTTAATTAGAATATTAGTTGGATATTTATTGTGTAAATATAACCTTTAGAAATGAAATGTTTATGTTTACATTAGGAAATGGAAGTTAGAGATTTTTTTTCTAAAGTTTTGAAATTTAAAATTAAAATTTTATCAATTTTACAGCAAATAAAATTTTTAAAGTGATAATGACGGCAATTTTTTTAAGATGCATAATTTAACATTTTACAGTTTTTTAACGTTCACGTTTAATTAAATGTATTTATTTTTGCGTCGAAAGAAAATGAACTCGTAACTTTTTCTTGGCTACAATTAAATTTTACCTAATATTTTAATGACTATTTATATGTTATTAGGAGGTTATTATTTTCATATGTTATTTAATTAAAAGAAAACTAATCAAAAATTTGAAAATCTGACTTCGAAGTATTATGTTGTCACCGGGTTCTAAGCTACTGTGAAAGTTTCAAATGTCTAGCTAGAAGGGAAGTTAGTTAAAAATAGATTGCAAGATTTGTACCGGACAAACAAACAAACAAACAAGAATCGAAGTTAATAAAAACATGGTAAAATAGACAGGTGGTTATAAAATTTGAATTAGAAATGATAACGATGTCATTTTCAATTTTTTGGGGGATGTTTGGACTTTAAAACATTTAAATATCATTATATAAAAGATGAAGCCACTTGTTTTAAATATTATGTAAACCATTGTTTAGTAATTTGAGCTTGCAAGAAGTAGAAAATTTGGAAGAACATGACTAAAAATCAAGCGTTGGCAGTCGCAGATCGTCTATTTATTAAATAAGAAATACAGAGTATTTTAAAGAAAAGCAAAAAAAGATGTTTTACTATTTCTTCTGCAGTGTATTGTGTTACGCGACATTTTCAAAATACTTTTTTGAAATACTTTTATGAATCTCGAAGTATTTTTTTTACGAAAATTCTCTTTCCCCTTTTTTATTCTTTGTAATAATTTCCAGCAAGTTCTCCCTTTATATGATAGGATAGATTACGGAATTATTAAAAATGTATAGATTTGTTGTGATACTTTATCATTAAATAAGAAATATAGAGTTTTTCATGAAAAACACAAGAAACTATTTCCAGCACTGTATTGGATTTCATGACCTTTACAAAATATACTTATTGAATTATTTTTATGAATCTTGAAGTAGTCCTTTATTGAACATCAATTTCTTTCCGAAATAATCTCCAATAAAATTATCTTTTCTTTGATAGGATAAATTTTACGAAAAATTTACATATTTCTTGTATGCTTATAAATTTATATGCTTTACATTGTCATTATACAGGAAATACAACGTTTTTTATAAAATGCACAAGGGAATGCTTGTACTATTTTTTTCAGAACTCTATTGTCTTATATGACCATTATTTTTTTGAAATATTTTTATGAATCTCGAACTAGTTTTTACGAATTTTTTTTTCCCATTTTTCATTCTGTGTAATAAAATCCAATAAATTCTCTTTTCTATGATAGTGTAGATTGTGAAATTATTAAAAATGTTGAGATATGTTTAAAACGCATTTCTTACGTTCTTATTAAAAATTATATATATACAGAGTTTTTCAGGAAAGACACAATAAACTTTTTCCAGCACTGCATTGGGTTACATGACTTTTACAAAATACTTTTTGAATTAATTTTATGAATCTTGAAGTAGTTTTTACACCGAACTTCAACTTCTCTGCAAAAAAATCTCCAATGAAATGCTCTTTTCTTTGATAGGATAAATTGTGTATTTATGAAAAATTTATATACTTCTTGTAAAAATATGCGTTATCATCAAATTCATTATCATTAAATAAGTCATTATCATAAGTCATTGTCATTAAATAAGAAATAAAGTGTTTTTTCTAAAAAGTAAAATGAATTGATTTACTATTTCTTCAGCACTATATTGTGGTACATGACCTTTACAATACACAGAGAATAAATTCTGTAACTGACATCTAGAATTTAAATTGTGGCTCTAGAAGAAATAGTTCCCTGTTATCCTTATAAATTCTAGTCCCCTTGGAAAGCGAGTTCTAGAAGCCCCTATTAGAATTCTAGAGCGTTTGCCTATATTCTCGAGGGCAAAGTTATTTAAAAATCTCTGCAAATAAATGAGACTACAAGAGGCGAGTTTCTGCAACTATAATCTTGGTTTATAACCCAATTCTAGAAAATCAAGCGAGAATTTCTCGCAATATAAGTGATTCGGAATATTTAGAGTATTCAGAATATTAATCCATCTAGAAATGTGTACACTAGAAATTCTCGATAATTTCGTCTATTCAGTTTATTGGCCTGCCTTATGCGCATAGCTCAGAAATCAATATTTCTAGTTAAGGGATTTAGAAAATGGCCACTTATTCATTCTAGAGAAAAAGGCGGTATATTTTTTTTTTCAGTGTATGCTTTTTTGAAATATTTTTATGAATCTCGAAATAGTTTTTTACAGAAATTTTCTTTCCCATTTTTCATTCTGCATAATAATCTCCAATAAATTTCCATTTTTTAAATTATTTTTTATTTTTTTATTTTTTTAACGATAGGATATATATTACGGAGTTATTAACATATGTATGTTTGTTGTGAAAATATCCCCTACTTTATCATTAAATAAGAAATACAGAGTTTTACTGTATCATTAAATACAAAATACACAAGAAGCTTTTTCTCAGCACTGTATTGGGTTACATGACCTTCACGAAATACTTTTTGAATTATTTTTATGAATCTTGAAGTAGTTTTATACGGAAATTCTCTTTTCCGTTTTTCATTCTGCGTATAATAATCTCCAATAAAATTCTCTTTTTCTTGATAGGTTAGATTGTGAATTTATTAAGAATGGTCCCCAAACACTTATTTATTTGCGTGGAACAGAAAACTAGTGCATTCAATTTTGTCTAATTGGAAAGAATCCTTCTTCATCGAGAACACAACTCCCTGCTGATGATGAAATCAATTTATTTTCATCATGGCTGAATGTGTATGTAATTTGTACTGGATGAATCTTGTTCTTCAATCTTGGAAGAAAGAGAAGAGGAAATAAAGCAATCAATCGTGAATAATTACGAGAGTTAAGATTTGCTTTTCTTTTTATTTCTTTAATAAAACCTAGTTACGGATGTTTCTTAGATCAATACGTATGTGGGAAATAATTTTATTGATGCCGTGAATAATATTTGATACATGGAAAAGGAAATAGAGAAACAGAAATAAAAAATTCGTATATAGTGATTGTCAATTTGTTATTGGTAGTATTTTTTTTTTTTTTTTTTTTTCAAGTTTTGTCTACTTTAGATGAGTAAAAAATATTTTAATGTTTGTATCAAAAGTTTAATTAACTAACATTTCGAACTTTGAAATATAAGTTTTATCATTTTTAATGAGATGATTTTAGTTCTATGCGATATCAAAAACAACATACTTGTATAGACATTTATGTATACACACAGACACACACACAGTCACACTCGCACTTCTGCAAAAGAGTGATGCAGAACAAAAACTGTCAGATTTGAGTTTCCGTAATCGAAATATGTGTATGGAAGCCCCCTATACATGAAAATATTCACATCTCTATCTCAAAAATTATAAACCTGAGAAGCAGTTGTGTCACAGTTGTAATAGTTGTGTCGCAGTTGTAATATTAATCAGTGATTTGTCGTTATCCTTAAAATGAGATTTTTCAAGTACTACAATTTGAGTCGCGTCATTTTTCTTGCCGGTGTGATATATATATATATATATATATATATACATATATATATTGTATAAAATTCATATACAGATGGTAACAATACAACCTGAATATAAGTGAATATTTTATCTCGAAATAAATTTATGAACTGATACGATATTAAAGAAATAAAATAACAGTTAGAAGCAGCCTGTAAAATCTAATGTTTGAAGTGCAATGTAACATGCGATTATAAGGCTTAATTTAGATATTTGCATATATTTGTGCATGAATAGAACGTGTATTCACGGATTTATAAATGTTTTTTTAACAAAACTGAAAAAAAATTATCTTATATTTTTGTTATATGCAAAGTTTTCAAATCAATGCAATGTTATTTAAGAAGACAAAAAAAAAAAAAAAAAAAAAAAAACTTGACATTACCTGATAGAGTATGAACACATTTATTAAATAAATTTTAGCTGCGCATACTCAAGTGTTAAAAATAATCTATTCCATAAACTATTAGTGAAATATTTAGAGTTACATTGAAAAAGAAACAAAAAAGCAAATATATTGAAAATTTAGAGAGGCACAACAGAATTAGTTTAATTCTATATACCCTCAAGAAGAATTTTTTTTTTTTTTTTTACTTATAGTTTTATTTTTAATCACTTAATTGCAGTATAGTATTTTAAAGTGTTTGCAGTATTTTAAATTATTATGTTAAGCATTGTTTCTACAAATAATACGAAAGAGGTCAAATCAAAATTTCAAATTTCTCATACATCCTTTAAAATCTATAAGAGATTCGCAATTAAAGAAGTCGAAAACACCTTCGGCTAGAAAAAAAAAATATATATATATAATTAATCTGGTGTGGCACTCACACGACTTTCTCTTACCCTGAAATTCAATACCATAAAGGCAGATTGGACATTAAGTGATAAGATAACGAATATTGTTCCATAAACCTTCGTTAAAAACAAAACACACAAACACACAGAAAAGACACACACAGACCAACCGCTAAATACATGATTTTCGGATTCAGGGGACCTCAAGCCGTGTAAATAAAGCAAAATCTCTCGTTCGAGAATTTGACCCCAAAACAATACTTTCTCTGTTATATGTATTTGGGTAAGAGAAATTAATACTAACTGACGAAATTATGTAATGCCCTCTATAATTTTTTGTAAATGGGAAATTGGCGACTAAAGGAGTGTATAAGAAATACTGTTTTTCCGTTTTTCATTCTTAGAGTTATTAAATTTTACACATTCTTGCATTGAAATGTATCAATATTAAATACGTTTAAAAATTTCTGGAAAACTCTTAAGAAAAAAGAAATTGAAAATTTTGGAATTTTTAAAAATAATTTAAAATGTTACATGCCAACTAGTTTTTAATAATTTTTTTCTTGATTTTAGATTATTATAATTTAATAATAAATACTAACACATGTGGGTAATCACATTGTGGATTGATAGATTAATTAAAATTTAATTTTTTTTTTTTTAAATCTTTAAATAATAAATTTTTCATGATGTCTTAGCATTTAAACATAAAATAATAATAATAATAATAATAAATAAATTATAAAAAATCAATTTATCAATCAATCCATAAAGTAATATATGAAAATATTTAGAATATATTTTATAACTATAATAATGTCAAAAAAAGGTAAAAACACTGAATTTTTGTATAATTTTTCTAAAACAAATCGTTCTCTAGAAGTTTTAATATACTTTATATTCTCCTATTTAAATTTATATGCATGTGAATATTAATAACCCTAAGACAGTAATGTACAGAAAGCTATTTTTAAAGCTTATGTCTCCTCATTGCACTAAAATTCGCCAGGAGAATAATTCAGAATACTAGCTGACAAATTTTTATAACCTCCTCCATAGTCTTTTCCAATCGTGAATACATTGAAATAATAAAGGTTTTACTATTTAATACCTAATACTTAAAAATATCTGATCCTCTCTTTCATATTTATTCAACATTCGAATAATTGTAGACGAAAAGCTTAAGTTGCGTAAAAAAAGCAGATGAAACATAAATTTAACTCAACGAATTTTATTAAAGCAAATTTAGCGTCATTTCGTACGAACTGACATATAATAAGCATTTACATATTACTAAATATAAAACTTCCCTTTCCTCATTTTCAGAAAATACATATTAAAATTCTGCAGAGAGAGCAAATAACACGAATAGCTTCATATTAGAATTTTGGTTATGAATAATAATTAAAACGATACTAGAAAATATTTTAAAGTTGCCTAGAAACCCATGCAATACTTGATGTACCGATATATATGTCATATGAATTTGATACACATTGCTTCAACTATAACATATGTTTATCATTATATTAAAACTGGCAGCCATTTGAATTAAAAATGCGTCTTATTTGAATTATTCATAAACAAGTTTTGTTTTCGGTTAATTAAATTGATTTGAAAATAACTTTTGGGAATTCTAGAAATATTTGGTAGTCAATTTATATTATTTTAACTCTGTTATAAATTCTGTAGTTTCAGAAAGTTTGAGTGGTGTCTCGAAGAATTTTTATTTCGCTTTTTCATCATAATTACTATAACATTGTTTAATATAAAATATGTTAATTATAGTTTTTTCTTTTCTGAATTTTAAACAACAGAAAATGTAATTAACCTTAAATATTTTACTTTTTAGATATTTTTTTCTATTATCTTTTGTCCTGATTAATTTAACAGTGAAACATTCAAACAAAATTCTACTTGTTTATGTTAATGAAATGCATTCTGAATTAAAGCTCTTTTATCTATTCATATAATTAAAAAAAAAAAAATCCATTTCTTGATAACTGTTTGGCATACCTGCCAATCATCTCATTAATAAACAGAAAATTTTTAGTACCCGCCAATTTTTTTTTTTTTTTTTTTTTTTTTTTTTACAGCTATCTTTTTTCAAAGTAATTTTATACTTATTTAATCGTAACTACACTTGTAAATAACGACTCTAAAAAGAAAGCAATGCGAAAAAGGGGCGTGTTCTAAAAATCTTCCGATTCATAATTAGGATGTTGGCAGGTATGCTGTTTGGTTGTTGGAAACAGTCTGGAAGTATGTAAAGTTTCATACATATTGATATATATATATATATATATATATATATATATATATTTGTTTTTGAAAAAAGATGTAAATGTAGCATGCAAGTAGAGATTTTGAAATAATCTTCACTTTATACGATGGAAAAAATTACTTAATAATTGCATTTTACATATTTTTACCACAACAATAAAAGAATATTTACAATCTTTAAATACAAATTATTTCCAAAGTAACACATAAAGTGAAAAGAAAAAATCTAAGCTAAAATATTCATTTACCAGAAAATTTATAATTAAGACACAAATTAAGGAGATAAACAAAAAAAGCTTAAAACCATTTTACGGTACATCGTTCCACTTCCACAATTACTATTTTACAATCAAAGTAAAGCTTAGTAGATAAGCTTCATTACAAAAGCCGCTGTTATTGATCTAGCATGCTAAATTTCCTCACATTAGCGGGAAAAGTCATCAAGTACCCTTATCTCGGTGATTTCCATCAAAGTTTTAAAGTTTCACAAGTTTTCACAGAAGAAAACTTTCACTAGCTTTCGTTAATTTTAAGGAGATTTTAGCTAAAGCAGCAATAAGTTAGACTGGCTGTTTCCATTGACGGTTTTATTTTTTAATGTATGAAATATTAACGGGATCTTAATGGGCAATGCATAATGAATGCAGCTAAGTTTATAATGATGGAAAATTTTAAGTGATAGTGGGGATTAGTTGCAAATTCATGAGAAGAATTTGAAATGCCAACGATTAAATTGAAATCACGATACTAATTCTTTTCTGAGAAAAATTAAAGATTTTAATATGAAAGAGCGAGAAAGAGAGAAAAAAAGAGAAAAGGTTTAAGAAACGTATAGTCAAAAATAGTGCAATATCGGTTTAACGGTTTTATTAATTTTCTGAAAAAATGATTTTTAGACACTTACAAATAAACTTTATGCACATATATATATTTATTATTGAAACTTAGCAGTATAGTATTTTTGTTTATCATTCCATTAGCAATAAATCCTATACTAATAGGAGTGTTCAGGAAGGAAAATTGTATACATCATCACTGAATGAAATATTGGAAAATGTATTTTATAAATTTAATAGCAATTAAATTTCTTACTTAATTTATCTTTGCAAGCAACAATTTATGTACAGGTGTACAGCATGATATCGATGTTTCATATATCTTTTAATATGATACCATTTTAACGATGACGTTACCTTTTTAAATGAAGATTCTATTGATTTTTTACAAAATAAGTTACTAAAATATTTATTCTAGTTTAATGTATAATCATACAATCGCTTAACTGAAGAAATAAATATATTTTGTCTTGTTATTGACATGATAAAACAGTTCAAGTTGCACAACGGTTTATATATTTTAGGTATTTGCAACAGTATATATTTAATTTAAGGCATAGTTTCCAATATTTACAATTTTAAAATAAGTATAATCAGCACTTTATTTATAGAGAAACTTCTTATGTTAATTTTCGAAGATTAAAGATCTCGAAGTCCACTATCATAAAATTCTGGAGTATAGTATTCCCGAAAATCGGGAAAACTTTGCAGCTATGTTAAGGTAATGCTGATTGTGACGTCTCTGGAGATCGAATAGATCCTCCGAAGGATTTAGCCAATAGTGGAAGATGACAAACCGCCTTCTGTTATCAGAAACATTCTGAAAAGAAGAAAAAAAAATCAAAGAAACGAATAGCGTTTTCAATATCCCACATTTGTGACATAGTAGTTTTGGCAAGATCGCTCTGCATTTATCTACTGACTAAAATTTCATAATGAGCAAATCTTCTGAATAGGATTCTGAAAGTGAGGCATAATAGACACTTTCTGTCCACTCTGTCTTGAAAGGTCCCTTATTTAAAAGCCCACCAGCGGCCGAGCGGTTCTGTGCTCAAAGCTGGCAGATGGGAAGTGCTGTGGTCAATCCCAGGTCGCGCTCATCGAGCTAACCGTTCGGAGTTTTACGTGGTTTTCACCGAAACTCGCGTAAATACGGACTAGGACCTCTTAGAAAGACCCCTCACGGAGGGCACTCCCCCTAAAATCCTAGGACGCTAGCGTAATCAATCGGCCTTAAACCTTACGACCAACCAACTCATCCTTATTTAAACATGCCTACTTGAACATTGGAAAAACGGTCAGTTAACTAGTTGGATGGGCCATATAAAGTCTCTCGAACCTGTGTCGAATGTTGGAGGACAGAACCGTTAAAAATGAAAGCGGAGGAATTTTCCTTTTCTCACATGTATTTTGTTTTCATATATTTGAATCCTCCAATAGACCGTTTCCATACATAATATTCTGCTGCAATAGTGGCATAACTCAAAATATACGAAATTTGGATTAAGCACAGATCTCAAAGTTAAAAAGTATGTTCTTTCTAGCAACAACAGGATCCATATCATATTGGCACATATGAAAATTCAGTACATGCGCTGTAAGACATATTCTATATATTTCCATGACAATGAAAATTTTAAACACATTTGTCTGAAAACATGATTTTTTGAGTTGTTTCACTATTACAGCCCAAATTTTAAAATACTTTTTAATATCGATATAAAACTCAAAACTTGGTGAAAGTAGACAGTATTTTGTCACAAAAGATTGTATTTGAAACACACTAAAACAGATTTTTTTTTTTTTAATCTGTGTTATTTTAAAATTTATTTAAAACAAAAATACATCGCAAAATAATGAAATGATATCGAAAATTTAAGGAATTATAGTGAAGAAAATATTATTTATCATTGTTATTTTACTGTGCATTATCCATCATCCCACTGTTGCTTTCAGTTACATACATTATTTTGTATATGTTTCTGTATTCATATAGAATGCATAAAAACGCCTTAAAGTAAAATCTTAATACTATTGAAAATATAAATGTGATTAAATGAAATTTTTAATTATAGGAATAATTACAAAAAAGGAGCTTGTCATCAACTTCATCATGCGTTATTCTATTTTAACTCTATAAATTCTCAATATATATATTTATATATTTAACTTCTTAATTAGATCGTTTATAATTATTTTTCAATTTGTACAAATTTTTCAATTTATTTCTAATCCGATTATCACAAAACAATAATCATAAACTAGATTTCAGTACCTAATTATTCATGAAATAAAACAAATTACGTAAATCACATAAAATAAACACGAAAGAAAAGCGCAAAATATTTCTAATACAGTAGGGAAATATTTATAAACTTCGCTGCAACTCCTTCCAGTAAAAGAGTAAATTTTATTCTTCATTGCATTCGGAAAGAAGATTTAACTCAAGAAAACGTCCTTAAAAGGGATTAGTCACGTTTTCCGGCGTAACATGTATCATTGTGTGCAATTCTTTTAGTGCAATTCTTTTTATTCTTCAAGTAAAAAGCGCACAAATATATCTTATGTTTATATATATTCTTTCACATAATATTTCTTATAAATCAAAAGATTTATAGGCCTAGAAACTTCTTTTTTCTTAAAAGCTTTTCTAAACATGTGAGGTAAATATTCTTAATGTAACATTCTATTTACTTTGTATTAGTCACAGAGAAATTTTATATTTGTATAACTTTAGAACTTTTTTTCTAAGAATATATTTTCTACATTTTCTTTTTATCAATCTAATTTATATTCTTCTAAATATTGTTATTATTTTTTTCATTTTGTTGTTTTAAACTCATTTTTAAGAAATAGATGTTTTGCCATCATTTAGTCTATCTATGGACCTATGTATCTATGTAATGGAAAATTGCCATCACGATAACTTTCGAAATAAAGAATCAGTTCGAACAAAAAAAGGTAGAATTAGCTTAGAATTGTACAAGATTACATCATTGGTCAATTTGATCTACTTCCTTGTTTCAAAATAACAAGCGTCTAAATAAGTTAAATTCCAATAAAAAATTATTTATGAACCGATTTGCTTGAAATTAGAAAGGGCATTTTAACTTCGGGAATGACTGGATATTCTAATGTCCTCATGTATATAACAAATATCAAGGTTTCAATTAATTTGAATCTACTGATTTCGTCTAATCGACGTTAATCAGGACTACTGATTTGATCTAATTGATTTGGTCTAATCAGTTTGATCCGCCATCTTGTTTTAAATTAGGGCAAATTCATAATAACGAAGAAACCAATCTACTCTTCTGGCTGAGCAGGGTAAATTTGTTTCATGTTAAAGATAACCATAATGGCTCTATGTCAACAATAATAAATAAAAATTATTTTATAAACAGTTATATAATCAAAAATGATTTATTTTTACTTTTAATCTACCTTTCTGAGTTGTAATAAAATAAATGAACTAAAAAATGATTTTAATGATTATTATTTATTGTTTCTATGAAAATGGCAAGACTGACGAAAATAATTTTATAAATTTCTGATAAGATATCTAGTGTGATTTACGATTTATAAGCTGATTTATATGAAATCGTTCTATTACAGGTATACAATTTTAAGAACAACTAAGTCTCAGTTTTCTTTTTGAAATGTAACCAATAAAATAAAAAAATAATGGAGAAGAATAATTTATGTCTCACGCATAATCTAATCATGCATCCTAAATTAGCGCAAACTCATATCCATTAAATTGTAAAGAATGACGTTTACTAAATATTAATTATCAAGTCGGCTTGTTCATTCATTATCTCAAAAAATTTCTTTAAAGTAATTTTGTATTCAATATGTAAGAGTTTTCGAGACTTTCGAAAAATGTTTGTAAAAATTTCATGAAATCAGTTCTTCTGTCTGTCTGCAATTTAAATTCCTTAATTATTTTTAATCACTTTGGACCTGATATATGTCACTTAGGTTAGCAGTAAGATATTTAATATGTAAAATGGAATTTTTTTTCTGTGTTTGCGTACTGGAACTAACAAAAGGAAAGAGAAATGCGTGCATTATGGTCTAAGAGAGATGATTCTAAGAAGCATATATTAATAACTTTACACTGCTGAAAAAATAAAATTAAAACATTATTTAAATTATTTAAAATATAAACATTATTTAAATGCACGAAATTTTTTTTTAGAATATCTCTAACAGCACATCTTCTCCAAATGACATTCTCAAGATGTTCTATGGATGAAACGGAGCTTTATGGACTTCCCATGGTCATCTTCAGGCTGTATTGTGGAGATGTGTGTTGTTAGGGATGATATGAGAAGCATTAATGATTTGTTTTCAAGACTATAAAAAAAACATATTCAAATGTATTAGGCAATATAAAGAGCAATTACTCGAAACGTATTTTTAGTTGTATTATGAAGGTTTCGCTTTACTATGGTCTACTTTTAATAAACAGTATGTAGTATACATATGACAGTACACAGTCTAAATAATATATAATCTATTATATGTTTTTTAATAAATATATGAATTATAATAATCTATTAAAATAATCTATTATATGTTTTTTTTTAAAGTAAAACTATAAAGATAGATTTTGTAGGAATTCTTCCTTAATACTTTAAATCAAAATATATTCCAAGGGTAACATCATGGAGAAAATCTACATGGAAGTTCAACGTTGAAACAGTTATGTACAGTTAAAAAGTGTTTTATAATTTGTTAAGTATTCTTTTTATTTTTTTGAATACATGCGTAAATAAGATATATATTTTTTCCTTGTTTAAAATGGGCTATGTGTTGTTTTGTTGCAAGTAACATACCAGTAGACTAAATGCATTCCTACAAGCGAAAAAAGTGCATCTAAAAAAAAAAAAAAAAATCTACAACGCTAATTTTGAAAAATTATCAACTGTCCTATACTTTCATCTTTTTACTTTGTATTATGTTTATATTTGATTGAAATCAATTGCTGTCTTTATCAATAAAGGATAGGGTATGTGTGAAAATTTTGTGAAAATTTATACTTCTGAGAACAGTCGGTAACAAAAGTATCTGAACACTAGCAAAAACTCCTATATTAAAAAAGAAAAGTTAATACTGATTTGTTAATTAAATCCTTGTCGAATCATGTTCTTAGTGAGTCTAAGAACATGATTCGACAAGGATTTTTTAACAAAACAGTATTAACTGTACTTTTTTTATATAGGAATTTTTGCTAGTGTTCGGATACTTTTGCTACCGACTGTACATAATAAAAATATATTTAAATTCAAAAATATTATATAAAAATTACATTAAAAATTCTTCTTAACGTTTTCCTTTCGTTATCATTTTTGAGGTTAAATGGCTTGGGATCTCAATGCAAAATACGAAATTGAATTGAAACGATGAAATAAATATTTTAAAACTATTTTTTAAAACTGATTTTTAACGTGAAGTACCTCAAAATATTATCGTATTAATACTATCTATTATTTGATTCTATATTTTGAAAAAATAATAATCACATGCAATTTAAAACAAAATTGATGACAACCAGGTATTCTTCTCAATGTAAAACTATCAACAATTTATTTAAGGAAAAAAAAAAAAAAAAAAAAAAAAAAAAACTTTCGTACTCTTATTCGAAAACGTTGAACTGAATGTAAGTCCACTTATTAACTTACAAATGTGGGAAACGGTTTCCTTTAAAAATTTGACCGTAAGGCTAGATATTGCAATCAATCAATATATATATATATATATATATATGAGTTATATTTTTCCTGTTTAAACTGCGGTTTCCATAACTAATTAAACAAAGTTAAACGTCTTAACATTTACCAGAGGAACAAAGTTGGATTATCGATCGAAACTAGTCTAAGAAATTCGCAAAAAAAGTAACACATGTCTTGTTACTGATGAATTTGTCATATAAATGACCGTTGACCCCTTGCAACGACTACATAAAAAAAAAAAAATAAAAAAAAAAAATAAAAAAAGACAAGTCATCTTGTCCAACACGGCATCTTACCACAAGTTACCCTATATCAGTACGACGAAACTAAAATTTTCAACAGGGAACACTACGGATTAAATTTCTCAAATCTGCTTTGAAGGCATTTGAAAAATTCTTGGATTTTATATCTTTCCTGTAATAAAAGTAAAAGGAATCATTTAAAATTCAGTCACTACTTTTGTTAAATTGACAACTGCTTTAATAGCCGTTTCTTTAACTCCCTACTTTTAAAGATTAACAGAAACAAAAAATAAACAAATTTATAGATCGGTTTTTAAACATTTTTATTTCTACTTGTTTTGGTAAAAATATCTGATATTTTATTTCATTTAACAATTTACATATTTTTTTTAATATATTTTTTTAAACCATTGTAAGTTTATAATTCTAAAACATAATCATTATTTATATGTTTATATAAATTTAAGACGTTACTTCACAAAACAAAGAAAATACCAATTCTGTACACCCTGAACTTTTATATAAAGTTTTAGAAATAAAGATAGAGGAGTAAATTTATTGCCATCCTTAAAACGCTTGTGTATCAGTTAGGAAAATTTATTTCTATGTCTACACACACACACACAAAAAAAAAAAAAAAAAAAAGAAGAAGAAGAAAGAAAGAAAGAAGCTTTAAAAATCACATTAAAGAAGATTTGTCATGTTCTATTGCCGAAATATATCATTGTGTCAATTTTCCAAGATTTCTACTCTTTTATAACTAATAAATATAAATATAATAATATCTCATATTTTCCACTCTTATAAATGTAAGACATTATACCAAGCAGAAACCTTTCGCTTGAGTAAGTATTTCATCCAGAAATCTTGTTTAATCGTATGGAAAAAAATATTTAGTTAATGCATTTTATTTACTCTTGACGTTTGGCAACGATAATGAGACAAATGTTCATTTCCAAACTATTTAATTCAATTATCACAATTGAAAAGTTTGATAATTTTATTTTCATTTTATTGAAAAGATTAAAACAACTATCATTATCATTATTTTTTTTTTTTTACCCCGAATGAATTATGTTTCTTTTATGAACATCTCGCGTCACTTTTAGGAATCTTAATCTTCCTGATGAAAAGCAAGAATTTGAAATTATTTTAATCAATATTTACTGCTTGATTTTGTTTTATATATTAGTGTTATTCACATTGCTTTTTGATATTAATACTTATAAAATAATATGTATAAGAAAATGTAATGATTTTTGAATTGCATGCATACTTTTGTATCTAAATCATATATAAAATAAAACGGAAAGAACATTTATTTCTAGTATTAACATAAAATATCTCCAAATTGAAGGTGCTTCCAAATGGCTTAAAATATCATGTAATAGTTTACTATTTTTCTTTAACTATCCTGTACCTCCAGGTATATTTAATACTGTTTACTTACATCTAAATTTAACAAATCATTCATAATTATGAAATTATCTGTGTTTATGTTTTGCTACACCTTGTGTACAATAATATAGGTAAATGATGACAAAAAAAAGAAAATAAATAAAACAAATATAAATTTTTACTTGTTATCCCATTTTTATTTTTTAGTCATTTATTAGCCCATAAATGTTTTTAATTATTGAAACAATATTTAAAATTAATAATTAAAATGTATAACATTCTGTGTTTCGAAAATCACCGTATTTTTGTGATAAACTTTGCTTTAACTAATAATCAAATTTCGAGAAAAAAAAAATACTATAGGCAGATGGTGATAGTGGCACATTTTGACATTGCCGAAAAGCATAATTTTCTGCAAATTAGTGATTTAATGATTCAAAGATTTTGTTAAGATATCGTAAATAAATATTGTAGTTCTAATGCACTGTTTTTCTTGCTCATTTTTTGTTTACAACATTTGTAACATTAAAATAAAACTGTGATTTTGAAACACTGTTTAGAAAAAATTTTTTTTTTCTTTTTTATTATCTGTTTTAATGGGGGAAAAAAATTACAACGACAGCTGTCATAGCGTCCTACATTTTGTTCATCAATTTTTTTCTAAACAATAAGCGTTGTTTTGATTATTCGTCGATTTTCTGTGAATAAATAAATAAAAAATGATATAAAAAATAGTCGTATAAAAAATTAGGACGCTATGACGTCTGCTATGATATTATAGAATAGTGTGTAACTAGTACGTTAACTAGTAACTAGTATCACATTTTTTTTAATACTTTCTTACGCGAATTCACTGTATATAAACAATTTATTTAATTTATCTTCCATGATTAATGGAGACGATTTTCATTTCAGAAAATAAAATAGTATTAGGGAGGGGAAAAAAATCTATTTTAGCTTTACAAATAACATCTTAAAAAATGCGTTATTATTATTTTTATTATTATTTTGTGTGTGTGTGTGTGTGTGCGTTAAAAATGAAATAAAACAATAACCTTGTCTTAAATTATCACAGACTGATAAATCAATCATTCGTTTTAAAGGCGTTGATGAGTTCTCTTAATAGATACCTATATAGAATATTTGTCCCCAAGCGATGCTCCTACATTTACAACTAGTACGTTGGGGCCACCTTATGACTTTCTTCTATATTTTCCTATAGAAATTATCTCAGTAAAAATAAGTTATTAAAATTATCTTCCTTGATGAATGATGATGATTTTCATTCTAGAAAGGTATTATACTAAATATCCTAAAAATGTCAATTTTATTCTCTATATGACATTAAAAACAAAAAAAAAAATCGATAATTTCGTTTTAAATTATCACACTTAGGTTGTACAGCCATTCGTTTTAAAGGTACTGACGAGCTCTTTTCAAAGATATCCTCGATGAAAATTTGCCCCCGTTGAGGGGGAGGACTTCCCTATAGTGGGGAGGGAAGCGATGCTCCTACATGTACAAAAATGTGTTTCCTAGTTGACTATCACTATTATAAATGATTCTTTTTAATTCCATACTGATTATTAAAAGATAATTCTCTTTATGTACATTTACACGAAATTTTGTTCTATATCGCCATGTTAAAAATTTGAAAAATCAGGTTTTCAATGACACCTACAATTTGATTTTCACCGAATCTTGATTGGCCCTAATTTATGCAAGGTTCAACTACATATCAATTTGAATGAAATTCTGTGCAGTAATTTCTGAGATACAATTGCCACAAACTTTGTCACGCGTACACACAGACAGACATTTTCAAAAAATCGTCAAATGGTTTTCTAGACCTCTAAAAACGTGTAAACCCATCGAACACCGAAGGTTGAAAATTGTTAAAAAATGAATACTTTCTTCTATTGTATATAGAAGAAAGTAACATACATATATATTAAATAAATGTAGAAATTTGTTATAATTAAAAATTAAAATTTAAAACTCCTAAAAGTTTTAAATTCTTATTGAATTCACGTGTTAACATAGTAATAAATATACAGTCGGTAACAAAAGTGTCCGAACACTAGCAAAAATTACTACGTAAAAAAAAGTACACTTCATACGGTTTTGTTAAAAAATTCTTGTCGAATCCTGTTTTTAGTCAGTCTAAGAACATGATTCAATAAGGATTTATTTAACGAAACTGTATGAAGCGTACTTTTTTTACATAGGAATTTTTGCTACTGTTCGAACACTTTTGTTACCGACTGTATATTGTAAAATAATTCGCGATTCACTGGTATTTGAAATCTAAGAAAAAAAGAACAAAATCAAAATGCCGGATTGCTTTAAGCAAGAGAATGAAAAAGGGACAACGATGCATTATTTTTCTTGAAATTTAATGATTATAATAAAATTAGAAATTCTATATACATTTTATACATTATATACAAAAAAGAAATACTTAAAGGAACATAGTTCCGAATCTAATTAACTCTCATAATGAGAGATCGAATAATTATATTTTCCTTCGGACACAGCCGAAGAATCCAAAATCTAAACTAAACTAAAACTTTTATTGGCTGTTGCCAAAATCCACAAACAAAATATATAAGTTTTTCTTTTTTCTTTCTGTGGCGACGCAGCGCCGTCTAAATGAAATTGTTTTTACTACAATATAAAGAGACCACTTTAAAACATGTATAAAAATTTATTAAAATTTGTTCACAAAGCTTTTCGCTACAATTTTGTAGCATCTTCAGGTGATTTTTTTTACACAAGAAAAGAGTAGACAGCATTGTATATAACAAATTAACTTGATACGGTTATAGGTAGCGTGTACACAATATGATGAGTCCATTAGTTGTATAAATTCAGGAAACAAAATAGAGTTCCAATAGGGTCACACCAGGGATACATGTCCAAATCGTATAGAAGATTATATAGTTGAAAAAGAAGACTGGAAATTTCCGATAATACCTTGCAGAGTAGTTACATGAATTTAGAAAATAAGGTTCAGTTACAATAGGGTTACACCAGGGTCACATGACATAAGTTCTTGTAGAAGAATATTGTCTACTATTCAAGTTTTTCTTCTACAAATAATTTTGACATGTAACACCGATGAGACCAACCTTGAACTCAACATTGTCTCATAAATCATGTAACTTCGTAACTACGGTGCAAGTTGTTATAGGAAACCTTCAGCCTTAAAAAAAATAATAATAAATTTAAAAAATTAAAAAAATTCTTCTACAAGAACTTATACTATGTGACCTTGGTGTGACCTTACTAGAACTGAATCTTATTCTCTAAATTCATGTAACTACACTGCAAAGTATTATCGGAAAACTCCAGTCTTCTTTTTCAACTATATACATCTTCTATAAGATTTGGACATGTATCCGTGGTGTGACCCTATTGAAACTCTATTTTGTTTCCTGAATTTATACGATTAATGGACTCATCATATTGTGTTCACGCTACCTATAACCGTATCAAGTTACTTTGTTATATATAAGGCTGTCTACTCTTTTTTTATGTAAAAAAATCACCTGAAGATGCTACAAAATTGTAGCGAAAAGCTTTGTGAAAAATTTTTTATAAATTTTTATGCGTGTTTTAAAGTTGTCTTTTCATATATATTTATTATTGTAATTAAAAAGTTAAGAAAGTAATTATATTCGAAAAACATTTTGACAATTCCTTGAATAATGCAATATATATATATATATAATTTCTTTCTTTTTTTATACCATAATCGTAAAAAGGATTTCATTCAATAAAATAACGTTTCATAGGATTATTAGGATTACTCACGTTTTTGCGGCAAAACCAAAATCTTTGTATCTAATTCTTCAACCATATTTTTCCCTTTTTTTTTAAGATTATGGCTTTAAGTTTTTTTTTTAAACCTTCAACTTCAATATATATTTCCTTTATTATAAAAGCGTTCAAGTATAACTATTTCTTTTCTCTTTCGATAATTAATTAAGAATCCCATTAAAATGACATATCTTGTAAAAGTAGTGTTATGTTTGAAATGAATTTAGAAAAGAGCTATTACATGTCTTTAAAGATACGTATATATATAATACACACATAAATACTGATATATATATATATGTGTGTGTGTGTGTGTAAGTGTATAAATTATTATCATTATTATCATTATATGTTTATATTAATTATTATTATTATTATATTTTTTTTAATGAATTTTAACTGCTACTTCTACTTCTGCTTTCAAATAAAAAGCAATTTAAAATTCTTTAGGCAAAGTTCTTAAAAATAATTTTTCTCTGATTGTAAATGACTTTAATTTTTCTTTTCATGTAAGTCAGTAAGTATTTATTATCACCTTCCATTTACTTTCTGTAGTAAATGTATCTTGCTTTCTTCTTTCATTTGTATCGTTTGGTTTGGGTAAATTGGACAGTGAATTCTTTCTCTCTTTTTTTGTTTTTTAAATAAGTTTTTAGATATGTAAAAATTCACCTGTTATTTGAATATATTATTCAATCACTGCCCGTTAAGAAGTATTGTTTTAATGTATGCTTTTACTTTTGGATTTTAAAAATCCTTTTTAAGTAGAGCTTCATTTCTTCGTGTGATTATTAATTTTTCTTCCCGCGAAATGTTTGAAAAGGTTTTTCATATATATATATATCTTTTTTGTTAAACTCTGATGTACATTCTCACTCTTATAAGCAAAGAATCGCACACACACACACACAAAAAAAAAAAAAAATATCAAAACATGTTTTTTTTTCTGAGTTTAGACTTTTAAAGATTTGTAAAATATTGAAATGATATAAAACCTTTTGAAATTAATATTTTAATTGATTTAGAGTTATTTATATAAAAAAATGTAATATATCATTTCATTTTTTCTCAGTTTAGGTTTTTCATGATTTCGAAATATTACACAACGATCATAATGCGATACGGTATTATTTGGGACAAATAAGGTTTGAACATTTCGCTGGTCATTATATTTAAATGAATTATTAAAATTCCATATCATTGTCAATATACAAATCTCAAATAATAATAATAATAATAATAATAATAATAATAATAATAATAATAATAAACCATTGGCATAGTTCAAAACCTTAGTTAAGGTTCTTGTTCCCTTCCGCAGTTTCTTTACTAACCGTAACATGACGAGATCGAGCTCTCATTACTTTCGGCAGCGCCTTTCGCACTTTTTACTGCCTCCCCTTCCTCCACTGGTGTTGTCAAAAATTTCGCAGAATCTTATCAAAGTGCATATTGGGAACCACTAACATACAACCCCACGCAAAAATTCGCTATTCTTAGGTAATATGGTATAGAACTGAACTTGAAAACGCCATTTTTTTTTATCCTCGCCCACCCCAAGGGTAGGGGGGGATTGGGTAATTTTACGAAATCGTTTAATAATACGTGTTGGTTACACATAACAAACCGACGCACCAAAAAATCGCCTTCTTGAAATAATTTGGAGCTGAGTTACGTTTAGAAAAATGTTCCTCGCCTTCCCCCCTTAAAGGAAGGAAGGGAGGAATTTCGCAAAATCCATTTATAGTGCATCTTGGGAATGTAAAATCAAACCGTCCATTCAAAATCGTTTTTATAAGACTATTTGGAGCATAGTTAAGTTTAGAAACGTATTTTTAGCTCTCATCTCCTATCCAGTTTCAAATGGAGGAAGAGGGAATTTCGTAAAATCAACTTGTAGTGCGTGTTGGGTGCGTACACACTGTAAAAATTTTGAACGCATTTTGCCAGTCAATGACCGTTAAAATTTTTATAGTCACTGGCCGTAAAAATAAAGTTATGCCCGTAAAACTGCCATCATTTTTATCTCGAAGAAGACAAGTGACCTTTAATAAACGATCAACACTCTGAATTTTACAGGACTTTGCTACAAATACGGGAATTGAACTTTTTTCTCAAAGAAGGCAGCTGACTGTAAAGTTTAACGGCCAAATCTCCGAATTTCACAGAGATTTTGTAGAGTATACGCAACATCAAAAATTGAATTTTCTTTAAGTTATTTTGCAGCAGACTTACTCTAGAAATGTGTTTTCTGCCTCTCGGTCGCCACAAAAGAATGGGGATATTTCGCAAAATACCGTCAAAGTGATTGCTGAATACACTTTACCAACTGACACACCGACATTCGTGACCGCATCTACTCTCATAGGTCCCCTAGGACTAATTTAACACAAAAAAGAGGTTCTGGAATTTGTCAACACGCAACTCTTCTCAAAATTTAAATTATCACAGATCTATGGTTCAATAATTCGTTTTGAAGGTAATGACGAGTTCTTTTAAAAGATAACCTTATTAAAAATTTACACGGGAGGAAAAAAAAAACATACTTGTTTCTTTATTATTACCACAAAATTTTTTGTTTGATTTAACATTGAAAAATTAAAAATGATTCCCTTTATGTACATTTATGCGAAATTTCGTCCTATACTACTATTTTTTACAATTATAAAAAAAAAAAAAAAAAAAAAAAAAAAAAACTAACGCCTCACCTATTATGCCATTAGTTTCCTAATGTAATAAGCTCAAATTTAACTTCTAATTAAGTATTCATTTTGTTTAAATTTCGCTATTAATTTATGAAATAGACCGTCTAAAAATTTTTTGATACACACACAGAGAGACACACAGACAGATATTTTCTAAATAAATAATAATAATAAAGAATCAAATCATGTTTATGACTTTCCAAAAAGTGTAAATCAATCGAAAATTGGAGGTCGAAAATTTTTACGAATCAAAATGAAGTAGCTATTAAAGTTATACCTGAAAATATGAAACTGGTAGTGAATTTGTAGTGAAACACTGGATAATTTTATTTAGAGCAAAAAATGCCCTAATCAAGGAAACGAACCTCGGACCTATATCTTATCCTGCCGATGCTGCATCGCTGAGCTATCCTAAACAGTTCAAAACCGATGTATTTCGCTCAAATCGATTCACTTTTCGCGTTCTGCATTTAAAAAAAAAAAAAAAAAAAAAAAAATACAATGCATGTAAAACACCAATCACACTGGATTTTTTTTTTTCATTTAATCTAGATTAGATAATAAATTTATAGTTAAAAGATAAATAATTATATTTTTAGCAATAAAATGTACTGGGCAAGGCCTAGAATATTCGTCTTAAAGTATACGACGGCTCCAACACTAACCTACCCCAGATATTTCGGATCGTTATATTTCGCTTAAAAGGATTACATATTCGTATTCTGCATTTACATTTACTTGAAATAAGAGAAATTCAACCCATAAAAACATAAATCACGATGGATTCATTTATTTTAACTTTAATTAGATTAGATAATAAATTTTTAACTGAAAGACGAATAATTATAATTATAGAGAAAAATATACTTGACCAGGAATCCAACCTGGGCCCTACGGCTTTATCTACAGATATTTTATTACTGAACTATACCAAAAAATTCCACACAGAGTTCAGTTCCTCCCCCTGGAGTTTATTTCATCCTCACATTCTGCATTTCAGCAGGCTTTAACAAAATAAGTGCAACCCCAGGAAAACATCTACCATATTAGATTGTAATACACACTGTATATTAAGCTTTAAATTCGTTCATTTCAATTTGGTTGGAGAATAAATTTGCAGTTGAAAGTTGAATAATTTTACTAAGAGAAAAATAAAAATAAAATATTCTTGGCTAGAAATTCAACTTGAGGCGCACGGCTTAAGGTGCCACATTTCTACTACTGAGTATCCCGGTAAATTCCCGACCAAAATGAAAATAGTGCCAATGTCAACTAGTTTTATGATTATATTATTAAATTGTTAAAGTTATGGGGACTTGGCACCTCTGACTTGAAACTACTGAAGGTTTCACAATAACGTTTTTATTTCCATTCACTATATATATGAACTATATTATGTTTGTTCAATAAAATATATATCCTGGCAACAATTATTATGGATTTTGATACATTTTGTACACATTTGAAATATTTAAATTGCGTTCTCTCAATGTGCAATTTTTCATGAAAAAAAAATTCTTAATAAAAAAAAAATTAAAAAATGCTTTTCTTAAAAGTGCTAAAACTTCTTCTGGTGTTTAAGGAAAGACGTTATAATTCTGGATGTTTAATAGAACTTGCCTAAAAGAATTAGGAATGGATTTTAAATCTTTCGCTACCAGTTTTTTCTTTCCAAAAATAAAGTAAACTAGGGCTTCAGTAGGTTAAATAAAATAGAAATAGCAATATTCTTAAAAAAAAAAAAAAAAAAAAAAATAAAAATAAATAAATAAAAATTAACTATAGGGGCGATTGTGAAACTGAGACATAGATGTTCTACTGGTCTTTCAAGATAGCACACATGTGTGCTAGTGCAGTTGAGGTGACAATGTAAATTAAACAGAAAAGTTCAGTTTCCTACTATTGAATTAATTTTAGAATCCTTTGATAGAATTTTATTGCAAGACACCTATTCATCATTATTAATGCAGTTCTATAAAAGGTACATTGAAAACAATTTTTACAGAGTGCAATTTTACACATTGTGCAAGCAGTTTTTGTTCGAGTTTCTTTATCTTGTTTGGCTCAGCGGATACATCTTCTTCTTGTTCGCTGTTCCAACAGCAATTGATCTCCAGCATTGAACATCAGTTTTGTTGCATTTGATGGTCTACCATTCAACTCCACTGGGGCATATATGTGTCAGTGGTGTTGAAAGGGTTCAAATTCATTAAGTAGGTCTTGGGAAAAAAATTAAAAAGTGCATGTATATGTAAAAATGTGTAAAAAAAAAAAAAAAAAAAAAAAACATGAGTTTTGTGTATTTTATTTTGAATATTTTTTCTGTTAAAGACATTACAAAAAGAAAAAAAATCCCTTATTTTTTTAAGTAGCTTCTATTAAGTATCTAAAAAAAAAAAAAAAAAAAAATCAAATTTGTTCTTAAATATCTGTAGAAGTTTTAGCATTTTACAGATCATGGATTTGTGAAAATAAATAAATAAATAAATAAATAAAACTAAGAAAACACAATTTAAAGATTTTAAATCTGTAAAATTTATATCAAAACCACAAGAGTTGTTACCTCTGAATATATGAGGGCTGTTCAAAAAGTATCGAATCTTTAGTTGCCAAAAATAAATTTATTTATTTGGAAATTCAAAACACTAATCCCCTTCAAGGTAGAATACACAAACTTCGCTCAGTGTTTCTGTCATTGTTAGAAACATCTGGGGAGCGCAGTTTTTGGAACGGTGAGCAACCGTACCATCGCATTTCGTATGGTGTCTTCCTTTGACTCAAATCGGGATCCTTTTCAGCTTGGGAAATATCCAAAAGTCACAGGGAGCCATGTCGGGTAAGTAAGGAGCTTGACGAACCACAAAAATATTCTGATTGTCGATGAAAGTTTGAATCAAATGCGAAGAATGGGCAGACGCGTTACCATAATGGAGCTTCCAAGTTTTCGCTGCCCACAGAGCCGGTCGTTTACGTCGCACCGCATCACGAAATTGACAAAGGGCGTCCTGGTAGTACTTTTTTCTGATAGTTTGGCCTTGTTGTGCGTACTCATCATGCACCTCACCGCGGAAATCAAGGAAAACGGTCAACATGTCCACTGGTGTGTGGCCATCTTTGAAGTGATTGTACCACTCTTTTATGCGTGAGGAGTGATCGTCCCGAAAACCTGTTGAATCTAAAGGTTACCGCTCGGGTATCATCAACCTTTTGTAAAATTTGATCGCTGCTCAAGCTTTTCTCCCATTTTACAAAAACTAAAATCCGACAACCGCTCACTATACATCTTCACTTGTTGATCGACTGCCGGGGGGGGGGGGGGACATATTCACGACTGCGCATGAGTGTACCATCTGCATCTACACTGAAGAAAGACTCTCTCGTTTCATTGGGCTACGCAAGAAAAAATAAGGTTCGGTACATTTTAAACAGCCCTCATGTATTCCATGGAAAAAACCAAATAAATTTCAATTTATAGATATTAAATGGAAATATAGGCTTTCGGAATTATAGGCTTCGCACTACTGAGACCTTCAGTGATGTTTAGTCAAAGGTACGAATTACCTTCAATATGTCAAATACAATTTTTAAATTTAAGGCAAATAAATTTGAAACATACTTAAGTTTAAAGGAAGAAAAACCACATTTGAAATTTTATTGTTCATTAAAGCAGCATTTACTTCTCAATTCTTACCTAAAAGATAAAAAAGAAACATGTTAAAAAAATCAGAAATAAAAATAAACAATGTAAGAATAATTGAAATTTTATTATCGCAGAATTTTATATGCATGCAATGCTTAAATTCAAATTAAACATATACAATGTTAATAAACTGTATTTCATATTCCAGTAAAATATTTAAAGACGAACGAAATTAATTCATTTTCATTTAATTATCAGAAACAGAATATAAAAATAAAATTTACATAAATTATTTATTTTTTTCTGAAAGCTTATATTAATCAAGAAAGAAAATGGAATTATCTGATAATGAATCGCAATTACTAAAAATAACAATACATTTACATCTTCAAAATTTAGAAAGAATTTCTCAGGTAAATAATTTCGAAAATTTTCTTCTTTCGAAGCTTCCAGTTTTTTAAATTAATTAAGTTCTTATTTATTTAATATAATTTTTTTTAATCGTATTTAAATTGAAAAGTGATTGCTATATTTGAGCAAATTATTTGCTTGATTTCGTCTTTTTTTTTTTTTTTTTTTTTTTTAAGTTTTGTTTTAATAATAATACAAAAAAGAAAAAATACCATTGATTTTAAAAACAAATATAACTAAAGATAAAATAAACAGTTTTTCTTTCTTCACAAATATTTCATATTAAATGGAAAATTGTATTTTTTTCGTTTTACGAAAAGGATATTTTATCAAAATGAAATAAAAAATAAAATGCTTACATTAAACGTAAAATGAAGCTAATAATTTTTTCAAACGTGTTCAATGAAAAGATATTTTTTATTTTACTTTTATATTGTTAAAAAGAAAATAATAATACATATATATTTTTTTTATCCAAACATATCTTAATATGTTATTTAAAAAGACCATGCTTTAACATACACACAGAGACATATATATATACATACTAGCAGACCCGGCCACGCGTTGCTGTGACTAAGTTATACGTTGAATTATACGGCTGTAAACTATTTAGTACAGTCAAATTATTATTTACGAACAAAGACGAAAACGTTGTAGCCGATGTAAAAACCCACAGGGTTGAGATTTGAAACTTAGGTCAAAATTTGGAAGCGATTGATAAAAATTTTCGTAGTGTTGATATTAAGCACAAATTAATTTTATTGTAGGGTCCTATAAATTTTAATGGAGAAGGGATATATATTATTTCTAATGCTACTTTGGATAAAATTGCTAAAATGACTAATATATAAATTAAATTCTATTAAAATTCCATTAAAATAAAAGTATAAAAGAAACAGACGATTTTAAAATCAATTTTTATGGAGGAGTGAAATATAATATATGCTATAATGGATAATTTTACTATAAAATGACCTCACCATTTTAAATATTTTAAAGAGGGCAACAGCTGTAGTTATAAAAAGGAAAACAATAAGGCTAAACCAGAAAAATAAGTAAATTTGATAAATATTTTAAAACTTTAAAATTGGAAATCTTATGAAATATTGGACATTTAAAGTAAATACATGTATCATTTTAAATAGAAAAAGATTTTGGAAAAGTTTAGTGTATTTTAACGAAGTGATGAGAAATTTTTGAGTATGTTAAAATTTTAATAAAGATGGGAAACATTGAGGATTAAGATAAGAATAATTATAAGATAAAAAAAAAAAAAAAAAAAAAAAAAACTTTTTATATACCACGCTTTTAAATTTTAATATACTAATAATATACTAATTAAAAGGAAAATGATAAATATTCTATCATAGTTTGAAGTCAAATTTGTTTTCAAATGTCTAAATAAAATATCTGATGTAAGATACTAATATTTTGCAGCGGAATAGATTTCATTTCTGTCATCCTTGGCGAAAAAAAAGAATATCGCCAAATTATCTGGCGAAAATATTTAATTCCTTTCAAAAATCATGGTTATTTTAACAACTTATATTAAAAGAGTAATGAATAATATGAAACAATATTTCGTACAATACATATTACATGTCATACAGTCGGTAACAAAAGTGTCCGAACACTAGCAAAAATTCCTATGTAAAAAAAGTACACTTCATACGGTTTTGTTAAATAAATCCTTGTCGAATCCTGTTCTTAGTCAGTGTAAGAACATGATTCGATAAGGATTTGTTTAACAAAACCATATGAAGTGTACTTTTTTTACATAAGAATTTTTGCTAGTGTTCGGACACTTTTGTTACCGACTGTACATACGTACAATGAATAATACATATTACATTTCATACAATGTATACATCTGGCATGTATATTTTCGTGTTACGGTTTTGATCGCCAAATAATAATAATAATAATAATAAAAGCCAAGGGCGACAGAGTTTTGAAATTTAAAATTAAAATTTTGTCAATTTGACAGCAAAATAATTCAATCTAACACCCGAGATAACTAATACATATCTATACCCAAATATAAGGATTAAAATCGGGAAATAAATTTCCTCGATTTTTAATAATTTCTTACAAAAAATCCAGTGGGCAATTAACATAGGAAATCTTTTTCTTGGCTGCACAGACGGTCAGTGAGTCACACTTCGCTTGCGTATAGAACTCATAGATATAGTATAGCATATATAGAATAGAGTGATCATTGGGGAGAAAAAAATTATTCCTTTTCATTTGGGAAAAGACGACGTTTTTACCAAAATATGGCCGTCTTTCCCCGAGTGAATACACACGGGAATACATACTAATATTTTAGCAAATAAAATTTATGAATAATTCATTTGCTAAAGGGGAATGGAAGACTCCAGATACAGTTTCAAATTCATATTTCTTTCTTCCTTTTCTTCTTTTTTTTTTTTTTTTTTTTTTTTTCAATACCACTTAATGGCTGTTTCCAAAGCTTTTATTTATTTTTTTTTTTCGGCATCAAAAATCTTTGTACGATAACATGGGGATGAGAGATCTATATATATTACTATATCTATGATAGAACTACATTAGCACTTTATCAATGTGTATAAAATCTTTAAATTGATTATGACGTCAATTTTCGTGAGATGCATAATTTAACTTTTTATAATTTTTTAACGTTCACGTTTGATTAAATGTATTTATTTTTATGTCGAAAGAAAATGAACTCATATTTCTTTTTTTTTTTTTTTTGGCAACAATTAAATTAATGGAACTCACAGATATTTTGGAGCAACTTTAATAAAGGTCTATAATTAACAAATAATTGCAATAAAACAATATTGTGAAAATAAATTGAGATAAAAACTATCCTATCTCTCAAGTTGGACCAAACTGCACACAGTGTGCAAAATTTCATTAAAATCGGTTCCTTAGTTTAGGAGTTTACCCCGGACAAACATCGTGACACGTAATTTATATATATATACAGATAATATATATATATATATATATATATATATATATATATGCGCGTGTGAGTATTTCTAATTGTGATTTAATATTTTTTAATATTTTTATTTTTTTATTTTCAATTTAGACAAAAAAAAAAAAAAAAAAAAAAAAAAAAAATTGAAAAGAAATATAATCTTCGATAATATATTACTTTATTTTATTGAGACACGGTAAAAAAAAAGAAAGAAAGAAAGAAATAATGTTAAGAAATATATATATATATATATATATATATATATATTCAAAAACTACGGAAATTTAGTGGCACTGTTAAAAATTTCAAAGAAAAGAAAAGATGACTGTTAATCATTTATCTTAAGTCTTATCTAAAGCTACGGGGATGTTAAAGAATCTTTTTAATATATGCATTTTTATGACTAATATTAATTTAAACAATTTTTGCTGAAAATATATGTGTGATTTGGAAAGCTTTTTCTAAAGTAGAAACATTAATTTGTTCATTTATTTTTAATTGAGTAATTAAGTAATAAAAAAGATAAAAATATAAATAAATATTTAAATATTCAAATATAATAAATAAAAATATAATAAATATTCAAAGTCTCCATTATTTACTTTTGACTAAGAATTATCGTAAATTTACAGTAAATCTGACTAACAATTCAGTAAATTTACGGAAATTATTTACAGTATGTTAAAAGGTAATTTGTTTTATATACCAGATAAAATCTGTAACCATTGATACAGGTTTTATATGGTGATTGTGTATGGAGTAACAGCGCATGTTCTTCTTCCGCTGCTGTGAAGGAACGACATCTCTTGCGGTGCGGGGGACTCTGGTCTGGTACTGGGTGGTAGAAAGAGAAAATAATTTTTAATGCGAGATTTTTTATAGTATATCGTACGGAAAAAATCTCTCGCGTACGAACATTTTAAGTGTTGTTCTGCTACAGAACATTTTTGTAAACTTTTTTTTTTTTTTTTTTTTTTTTTTAATAGCACAAGTGTATTTTTTGGCAACTTTGCTGACAGGAATTTTCTGTAATATATAATAAGATTTTCTTCATTTTTTTTTTTTTTTTTTTTTTTTTTTTTTTTTTAAATAATGCACCTAGAAAAAATATTTAAAGATATCGTTGCAATTTTGCCATAGAATGTAACAACTTATTATTTTAGATAACAAGAAATTTGTAAATCCATACGGTAATTAGAGAAACATATGCTACAATAGTTTCAGGTAGAAGTAAATAAGCACCACTCTTCATCACATTAAATAGTTAGGCAGGAATTGTAAAGTTAAAGAAGCAGCACATAAAATATACATATATGCAGAATATAGGCATATACTTTACATACACACATCTCTGTGTGTGTGAAAATGTTAACTTTTTGAGGGGGCAATAATTGTGGAGTAGGTTAAGTTAAATGAAAAAAAAAAAAAAAAAAAAAAAAAAAAGATAATGAAAAAGAAAGAAAGAAAAACACTCTAAGATTATTTTTGTTTTCTTTATAATAGAAATAAAATTGTGCTCAAAAAGAATTTAATTTAGTGCGATAAGACTTATTTTAATCCATTCTTCCATCAAAACGCATGCAGTTACTATGTTTCATCCCCTAGCACCAGTTACTATATTAGTTTCTTAAAACGCGTTTGGTGTAGTTTTAGCATAGGAGCCCTTTAGCGGCTTTAAGAATTTTGTTGTTATTTTAGTGATGAATTAAATTGTCTATCGCAATTGTGTAAGCAATCAGCGAGAAACGTCAGAGCTACTTCTGTGACTAATTTCAAATTTCGCTAAGGGGTTCTATACTAAAGCTGTTCCATTTATTTAGCACGATTTGTATCAATTTTACGTTTATTTTAATTATTTAAAAAAATGTTTGCACGTTCATTTTTTTTAGGACACAAAAGGAAATATATTTACATTTTTTTATTTATTTTTGACATTATTATTATTTTTTTTTAATAATTTTAAAGTTACAAAGACGTTTTATTTTAATGCATTTTGAACCAATTATCCGGATGAACTATACAATACGGCGTTAGCAAGATTTTATCGTGATTAATAAGTGTACCAGTTTTTGATAAAATCTAATAATCTGGACTAAAAATCCGGACAGAAACAATGGTAAATTTTCAGCTTTATATATTTAGATATAAACAAAAATGTTTACACGTTTATTTAAGGTGATAGATAAAAATTAGTATTGGCGACAAAATCGAATGTCTGAAAGAAATAATACGACCTGTTGTACTAATAATACAGGACAGAGTTAATAAAATGAATAAAAATAAAATAAGTATTTTGGAATAGAGGGTGGTTATAGTTAAAAAGTAGGTATTTAAAGTTTGATTAAAGAAAACTATTGTTTCTAATAACGTCATATTTAATTGACGCATATTTTATACAACCGGGATTTGTTTCGGAAAAAAAAAGTTAAATTCACGAATTATTTAATGGGTAGAAAACGAACTAACGGTGTATGCGCAGTGATTGTTAGCTAGCAGGAAAAACCCGATCAGAGCCTATAATTATTTTATTTACAATCAGTAACAACAACAACAACAAAAAAAAAAAAGGTTCGATATTTTACTTTTTAAAATTATCTAAAATGTTAATTCGATGAACAGAACGTAACAAATTTTAGTGATTTATCGCACAACTTCCTAAGTTAATAAAGTTACAACATATTCATTGCACGTTAAGGCTTTTAATTAACTGAGCAACAAAATTCACATGATGTGGGACTGGAAGAACGGGTTGACCGAATGCTGTACTTGTTATTTGGTTTACTTTAATGCTGAGTGATACCTATTTCATCTTTGCGATTAGGTTTTGTGCTCCATCTTGCAGAAACACACTGACGTCCAGACATTGACGCTAATGAATTGGACTAAACTTGCTACACCCTCATTTCGATGTGGTGGGTTATACCATAGCCTCCTTAACTAGATGCCTGTCGCGTAGCTCGGAAACTAAGCAACAGTTAAAACGGTAGACAGCGCCACCTGGTACCGATTGTGCGATTTTTTTATTCAACAGCCACCAAAAATATTTAAAAGGGGGGTATGATATACAGAAAAGGCGAATAGAATCGAAGAAACGTCGATTATATATATCATATATCACTTCTTTAAATTATTGGTGGCAGTTGAATAAAAAAGTCCCATAATTAGTACTAGGTGGCGCTGCGTACCGCTTCAACTGTTGCCTAGTTTCCGAGCTACGCGACAGGCATCTAGTTAAGGAGGCTATGATTATACCATACAGCATGGCACAATGGTATCCATGTTCTAACACTGCTTGAATTAGAGTATCAGGCAATTTTGTTTATAGAATTAAACATTTTAGTGAATGATTTTCGGTAAGTTACTGAAAAAAAATATATCGAAAAGTGTAATTGATTGATTGAGTGAAAATAAAGCTTTTAAAACTCTCGCAACTACATGTTTTTGTCTTTTTTACAGTGTGTGGGCGTTATTCTTCCCAGTTACAATATTTTAGAACAAAATTTTCCATATTCACATTTATATTACAAATGGATATACATTATAATTATGCTCTTTCTAATCATAGTATATTGATAGTACACATATGAATATTGGGCACATTTTTAAGAAATATGTAACAAACAAATTGCGAAAGAAACGCCCACTGGTGAAGTTAGACATTTTCAAATGACGTGAATCTACGTCAGCGGTCGTGAAAGTGTTAACAATTGTTGTTGTTTGATTTCTTTACTAACTAAATATCATTGTCAAAACTAAATGCAAAACTGGTGTACAAACGATAAATAGAAAATAAGACTTCTTCACACACCATAAATTTTAAGCCAACACAACCGGTTTCGAAAGGACGTAGCCTTCCTTCATCAGGTGTAAAAAAAAGCCTTCCTTCATCAGGTGCAGTCTTGCTTTTGCCTTGGAGGCAAAAGCAAGACTGAAAGCAGGCGAAGAAGTCTTATTTTCTATTTATTTAAATATCATTGTGCTTACAGTGCCATGTTTCCCCTATAGTGGGAACGTTGTGATTTTTTTTATTTTAATTTAATCTGAATTCAGTCGCCAATTGCCCATACCCTTAAAACTAGTGCGACGTAAAACCCAACCAACTCAACTCAAAAACATTTGATGAATTCTTAGAAAATTATTTTATTAAAAGATAATTTGCAATTTGCATTTTTAAAACTTATTTTTGTTTCAAAATGTGAAATATTTTTGTCTTTCAATTTATACAAGGAATCTTTTCCAAATAACTTTTCTCCCAAGAGATAAATAATAATTGCCACTAATAGTTAATTACATGTCATGAAAAAATGGAAAACTAATTAATTAGAAACTTAACAATGCTTAAATTTAATGCATTCTTCTTAAGTGCACTATTTTTCTTTAAAAAATTTTGCTAATCTATTTTAATATTTCCTTATAAAAAAAAAAGTTTTTAAATTCGTCGTATAATTTTAAAACTTTTCTTCTTTTCTATCACAATAATACTTTAAGCGATTCGGCAATTACACTTTTTTTCTTAATTTCCCCTTGGGATATATGCCATGAAATTACAGGTTTTGTTAAAAGCTTTAATGGAAGTAGTTCTTTAATAAATTGTTACATAGGTAATCGCAAATAAGATAGATAAGGAGAAAACGTAATATTTATGATACAGTTGCACTGATAAGTATGTTTAAAAAATTAGTTTTTGATTTAGTTCACTGAATGTTTAAAAAAATTTTGATACAAAGTATCAGCAAAGTAATATGTTGAAAATATTGATTAAATGGATTTTTTTTTAATAATGTATCAGCGTTTTAAAAATGTATTTTAAAGTAAAACTTATGAATTTAGTTTATATTTTAAATTTTAGCTCATAAAAGTAATATGATTTAAAATTTATTTATTTATTTATGTTTCTATTTAAAATATGATGAATTTTAGACGATTTTTAAAAGTTATTTCCGGAATAAATGTATAAAGTTCCTCTGTTTCCTTTCGAAAAAAATACAATAATAACAGGCTTATCATTTTTATGTTACATTCTTAGAATTTTGAAAGTACTTCTGCATTGCTGATATCAATAATGGCCACAAAAATGAAAGCACATTTTGGAGATATTATTAAAAACGAAACTTTTCTGCAAAAGTGGTACATTAATGAATAGTTTCCAAAAACTTCTAGAAAGATAATGAAAATATAATTTATTTCGATAGTTAAAGAAAAAAAAAAAAAAAAAAAAAAACATTTCCACTAAGGAAATGTGGATAAATGGGACTTTTGTACACGGTGCCAGATAAAAACTACAATTTTATTTGCACACCTCCATTTTTATATTAAAACTGGCGCTACATATAAAAACGAAAAGTTTGTGATTAAATTAATAGATCGATGCTCTACAAAAGTAATATGCTTTAAAATTTATTTATTCTTTAATTCTTTATTTATGTTTTTATTTAAAATATGAAGAATTTCAAACGATTTTTAAAATTTATTTCCGGAATACATGTATAAAGTTCCTTTGTTTCCTTTCGAAAAAATTACAATAATAACAGGCTTATCATTTTTATGTTACATTCTTAGAACTTTGAAAGCACTTCTGTGCTGCTGATATCAATAATGGCCTCAAAAATGAGAGAACTTTTTGGAGATATTATTAAAAACGAAACTTTTCTGCAAAAGTGGTTCATTAATGAATAGTTTTCAAAAACTTCTAGAAAGATAATGAAAATTTATTCTATAATAATAATAAAAAAAAAAAAAAACGATAGTTTTTGTAAAAAAAAAAAAAAAAAAAAATATTTCAACTAAGGAAATGCGGATAAATGGGACTTTTGTACACGGCGCCAGATAAAAACTATAATTTTATTTTGCACACCACTATTTTTACATTAAAACTGACGCTACATATAAAAACAAAATGGTTGTGATTAAATTAATAGATTAACGCTCTACAAAATTAGTGTTGCTAAAAATTTAAATTGTAGTATTCATCTGTAGTGTCATAGGGGTCATAGGGTCCAACTTTTTTCATATCATTATTGGTTTATAATGTCTTTTTTTTATTACAGCAATTCGTCAAAATTCTACAATTAAATAAAGAAAAAATGAAAAAATACCGGTATGAAAAAAGTAGGATGCTGTGTACCCTGCTATTGCAGGATGTAGACAGTCGAAATTTTTCCCTTGATTCTTACACCAGTATATTTATATAATAATTTTATACTTAATTAATTGTGCAAACTTACTACTAAAAAATGCGAAAGAAAAATACTGGTGGAAATAAGAATCAGAAAAATGTTTCGACTGTCGACATCCTGTATTAGAATACACACATATAAGCATATGTCATGCATCTGTTTAATAATGAAAACATTTTCATTAATTTTTTTTAAGTAATAAATTACTTATCACAATATATTCAAGAGATAATGACAAATTTAGGCTATGAATTATTCCTTCAAATTCTCTGTTAAGGTATCTTGTCTGAATTTTAAGTACAGATGTGCTTCTATTCAAGAATTTTTAAAAGTAAAACTATTGTACAATCTATTTTCTAGAAGTTATTCGTCTGTATTTCAATTAGTTAAAATAAATACTTAATGACTTTCAAATCCAATGTATTAAAAGTTTAAAAATAATATCTATATAACATGAGGAAAAATTAAAGAAGAATATTATGGGCAAATAAATTTTTACTTTCCGAACACTATAGTGAGGAAAGTATTGTAATCATGTCAAAAATCCGAATTTGAGATTTTGATGTTTCTATACGTTTCGAGGTTCAATGAGTCCGTTTTCACTATTTTTGCAATGATGTATGTATGTGCGTGTGTATGTATGTGTGCATGTATGTGTGTATGTCTGTGAGTGAACACGCTAGCGTCTAAACGCTTTGTTCGAATAAGCTGAAAGTTGGTACGTATATTGTAAGTCACCATAGTACGAACCCTATAGATTTTGGTGAATGTAGCACTTACAGTTTTTTTTACAGGGACACAAAGAAAAATTCTTTATCGTTATGGCCTATGGGACCAAAATCTTAAAAGTGCGATAGCATCTAAACGCCTTATTCAATTGAGCAAAAAAATTATACACATATTACAGGTCACAGATACTCAATCTGTATAGATTTTGGATAATCTAGCACTTATAGTTTTTTTACAGGGACACAAAGAATAATTCTTTATTATTATGGCTTTTGGGGCCAAATTCTAAAAGTGTGATAGCGTCTAAACGCCTTATTAATCTGAGCAAAAAATCTGTACACATGTTATAGGTCACAGTTGCACCAACTGTATAAATTTTGGTGAATTTAACACTTACGGTTTTTTTACAGGGACACAAAGAAAAATTCTTTATCATTATGTCCTATGGGACCAAATTTTTAAAAGTATGATAGCATCTAAATGCCTTATTCAATTGAGTTGAAAATTTATACGAATATTATAAAACACTGTTGCACTAACTATAAGCATTTTGGTGAATCTAGCATTTATAGGTTTTTACAGGGACACATAAAAAATTCTTTATCATTATGATATATGGGCTCAAAGTTCAGTAGCGTTAAATAAAACATCGTGTAATATATGGAGAAAAATACTCAAACACTCTTATTGTTTTCTCCCTTTTTCTTTACTTTATCTATAAAACTGTTAATTACTCAATGTTCGGAAAGTCGAGTGGAGTCACTCCAGATTTTTTTATAAAGGCGTTTCCTTGCGAGGATTATTTCTTCTAACAGATTTTCCTTCGGGTATTTTTCTATTTTAAACAATACCCTTTGGGCATTCCTCTAAATTATTGTATTAATATAAAAAAGGGACTTTTATATCCCTGTTTAATTAATTTAAAATTTATCCACAGCAATCATATATTTGTTGACGACATTTAAATGGTTAAACACAAATACGTGAAACAATTTTATAAAACAATTACAGGATCGCCTAAAGGCTGAGCTAATTTTTATATTAAACATGAATTCTTGTTTCCCGAAGCGAATGTATTAATATTTTTATCAATAAATTAGCAGACATTTTCTTAGTATTCATACTCAAAACGATAAAGGAAATATTATATTAATCTCCCCATTATTAAAATAATTTTCATTACTTTAGAATAAAGACGATGTTTTATTTCAAAGTATCTTTAAAAACGAATAGATTTTCTTTCAGTTATATATCTATTTTTACATAAAAAGTACCAATTTATGACGAAATTTTCTTGTTATTAGTTGCTAACATAAAAGTAGGGCAACACAAAAAATCGAATTTTTAGGCTAAAGACAGGTTTCAATGTGAAAAATTACGTTCTCTCAAGTCGCATTATTGACACATCGGATAATTCTATATGTACACCGTAATACATGTTTAAAGTAAGACATGATGCATGTATTTACATAGCAATGTAAAATTTAAACCCATTTATCTCAAAACTTTTTTTTTTTTTAATGCGTAACTAATGCTGCCCATGAGCGATATATTGCACAATAATGCTATAATGCAGAGAAAACGAATGTCTTTATATAAACAGAACAAAACTGATACATTTAATCGTGTAACTTTAAGATTTTTCTGTCTATTCCAGATTACGAAGGAAATTAATTAATATATTAAACTAGATGATCTTTCCACTAAATGAATATAAAGCACAGCAATGGAAATATTCCGCGTTATCGGTACCACTATTTTTATTTAGAAATATTAATTATATTTTTATAATCATTACTTGGGTTTAAATAGGACCGAGATCACTGTTAAAAAATTCTGGCGGAAGAGTTCTGTCTAAAGACGGGGTCGCGGTAGCCTAGTCAGTAGAGCGCCGGGCTCGTAATTGAAAGATTGCGGGTTTGGTACTCGAGCCGGCCAAAGACAGTCGTGTACAATAATGGTGGCTGGTACCCGTAAAATCTGTCGTGGTCGCAATGTGCTCCTTGTTCTTATCAAAATTATACCTCCGGGGGTTACCAAAGCGGTGGAGCCATCATCTCCGTGTAGGATCAAAATTGTGATGGCATGTCTCCGGACCAACTCTACGGAGGGAGTGCCAGACCGTCGCTAATTACCCATTGCGCAGCACTAGTGCGACGTAAAAACCAACCAACCAACCATCTGTCTGAAGACAGAATGTTTTCACCACTGATGAAGCATGATATATTTGAAGCTCACATATAGCAACATAGTATAATGTACATTATTTTTATTCCTCTAATTTAACCTTCATAAAGATTATACTCTGAATGTACGAATTTAGAACAAAAAACATAATTTAAAAATAACACAATAATTATGCACAAAGTGCCTTGTTTTTTTTTAAGCTTGACAATTGTGTCATCAAAATGTAAATAGGTAATATCCCTTATATAAAATATGAACAATGTTAGCTGTTAGAATTCCATTATACTTGAATGTAATTAACAACAACAACATAAAAAAAAAAAAAAAAAAATTAGCAATTTGATGTAGGTTTGCAAATCACTTATCTCATGACAGATTTTTTTAATTTAAAATATGGAATGTAAAATTATATATATATATATATATATATATATATATATATATATATATATATATATATATATATATATATATATATATATATATAATATAATTGGAGGTATAGTACAATATATACAGTATTAGAAAAATTAATTATGTAATATAAAATTGATAAAATGAAACATGATTATACACAAAAGTATATAAAGTTCATTAAATAATTAATTTATATGAAATTTTTATTCTTGATTGCAATATAATTTTCTTTTACTACAAATTTATTCATAAACCCATCATTAAAAAACAAGACCACTGTATAAAATTTTAATAAATAATGATTTATTGAAAGTAAAATAAAAAAAAGGATAAGATATAAAAAATGAAAACAAAAATCAGTATACACATTTGCATAAAAAAGAAATAAAAAATATTTGTTTAAATAATTTTTTAATAAAAGTTTTGATAGCGGTGATTTATAAAATATAAATAATTATTTAAAAACTAAAATGTATTATGATACACAAATTATAAATATTTTAAAATTTAGTCGCCAAAACTCTCTTGATAAAAAAATTCTTCGTATATTTTATTAAAGTAATAATTCAAATGTGTTTCCTTAAAATACAACATCAAGTTCAATTTTCTTTTAATAACAAATAATGTGTAAATTTTAAATAACGGTAAATTATTTTGGAAGTTCAAACCCCACTTGAATACTTTGTAAAATATAAAATTTACTTTATAAAGTAATTTAACACTTGAAATGTTTTTTTGCAGTTGATATAAAATTCATTTTGGAAGTAAAAATCCTGTTTAATTTTAAATGTTTAACATCATGAATTAAACAGTAGCCTAACAAAATTCTGTCTTTCGTTTTAAAATATTTCTCGTCACTCTATTGTTATAATAATTGAATCATCGTAAAGTCATTATCATAAATATCAGAGCACTTAATTTTCCCCTATCGCTCTGATGAATAATTTAATAACTTCATTGTGATTTATGATTGCTAAAGAATAGCTTCTAGCTGGGATGAAAAATTTATTAATGCATAAGAAACTTGAAGATTATGATGATAATAATAATAGTGATTAAGTGAATGTTTTAACAGTGTTATTAATTTTTAAGCTTTATAATAATGTATTAATAGATAAATATTTCGATCAATAGATAAATTTATAGATTGAGTATATGATTAAATAGTATGGCACAAAGCCTGATGCAAAAGTATCCTTCAACATTTTAACACTTAAATGCCTGATTATTTTTCAAATTAATTAAAAAAAAATATATTCTTATCTCTATTAGATAAATCAAGGGAAAATTACTTTTAAAAATCTTGCTTTATTTTAAATATGGTTTTCAACTAAAAAGAAATTTGTTGTCAATCGACAAACATGAGGCATTAGAGCTTCAATATTAGTCTAATAGACGATTATTATAGACGACTAATAGACGGCTTCAATATTAGTCTTTAGACGATAAAATTGGGTATGTTGCTGAAAGGCAACACATGGCATTTACGGGTTAAATAGCATTAAAAAACATATGTAAAAAAAAAAAAAAAAGTACTGTAACCACAAAATGTCTGGGACTAATAAGTTAAATAAGTTAGCGCTTTAGCCTTCAAATAGTAAATGCTAGATTCGAATTCTTCATTGAAGTATAGATTTCCGTAATGGTTTGGAAGCAACACATTCCCGTGTAATTAGCCCCAAAATGTGATAATAATAATAATAATAATAATAATAATAATAATAAACGTCTGTGGAGTGCAAAATTTTCCCGTCATTCTATTGTTGTAATAACTGACACATTGTAAAGTTATTATTATAAATATCAGAGCATTTAATTTTCCCCTACAGCTTTGATAAATAATTTAATAACTTCCATGTAATTTATGATTGCTAAAGAATAGCTTCTAGCGATGACGAAAAATTTATTAAAGCATAAGAAACTCGAATATCAAGATGATAACGATAGTGATTAGGTGAACATTTTAAGAGCGTTACTAATTTTTAATCTTTAAAATGTAATAAATATTTTGGTCAATATGAATCATTTTTCAGATTTTTAAATAAAAACTAATCTGCATAAACATGCTTATGTTCTCATCTAACAGTCTTACCCGACGGAAACTCCATAATTTTGCAATAGCCCCCTCCATTGCTAAAATACACAGACTTACAAAAATGATATAGAGAAAAGTTGATTTGATGATTTTAGCTGATCTTTATGTTTTTTGATATGCTGAAACCGAAAGTGCAACCAATTTTTTCTCCATCAAGTATACATTTTTGTCAATACGGGGTGTTTACTGACACAATTTCTTACCTATACCATCATAACAATAGATTGGTTGGTTGGTAGGTATGGTTTTACGTCGCACTCACAACAATAGGTATACATGATTAATTAATCATCGAAACGTACTATAAAAATTACCATATAATTATATTGGTGGAAGAGTAATGAAATAAATTGTATAGGTAGGCACTCTGCATTGACAAAAATCTATACGTGATAGAGAAAAACTGGCTTCATTTTCGGTTTCGCAACTCACCAAGAAACATAAAGATCAGCTGAAATTACAAAATCAAAATTTTTGATGTAGACCTGTGTTATGTAATGTATTCAGATGTACTGCTTTACAGCTACGCAAAATTACTTTTTAAGAGTTCAAAATTCATCGGAGTGCGAGCTTTAGCATGAATTTGTCGCTTTGCATGCCTACAAAACAGCGCACTAAAGGGTGAAAAAATCATAAGTATGAAACCGTATTCTATATGTTAAGGTCCCCTCCATGGAGGATCAAAATTGTGATGTCATATCACCGGACCATCCTTAGGGATGCATCATCCCAGACCGTCGCCAATTATTCATTCTGCAGTACTAGTGCGACATTAAATTCAACCAACGAACCATTTATGTATAATGCACCTGAGAGTAAAATGATTAGTACTCTAGCATTCAAGTAGCAGGTCTTAGATTCGAATCCTGGCTGTAGGTTGGATGCTTGTAATGATTGGGAATCCACTTTTAACAGTACATAATAATAATAAAAAAAAGACTGTACCGGAATGTAAAAGTAAGCTACCATTAAAAGCAAGTTTCAAATAACAGAGGGTATTCTAATATTACCACTCACACTGTGGTTGTTTGAATATATCAACAACGCATTTTTTTTTTTGCAATAATGCAACAGAAAAGTAATTTTCGACTTTAATCTAAAATAATGCACAAATTACTTCCGAAATTCCTCGCAATCAATATTGAAGCTCATAGCCAACGGATGGTCAAATATTGGTCATATATTGCTTCAGTGCTTTCAATTATAATTTTGTTGTAAATTTAAAAGATGCAAAATGCAAAGATTAAAATATTCAGGGTTATGTATGATAAATTAGTTTAATTAGGTATCATACTAAAACTTTACATCTCTATCGCAAACAATTTTTACAGTAAATTTTGAATGGCAAATATCCTGAACGATTATTTGACGAATATTAGTCCATATACATAATAACAAAAAATGTTTCAACAAAGCATATCAATAGTGATGAGCTATTGAATTTTTAATTTTCAAATAATTATATGAAGTTTATGAAATACATCGACCAGAAAATTGTACATCTGAATCCACGTCTACTTTGTTAAAATTTCACATATTAGTACATCATAGGCGGCAAAACTTGTCATCTTAAAGGTGCAGTTTATAGATACTGTCCAAATTTCATAATTTTGCATAGTGTTGATATTAAAATGTCAAATAAAACTTGAAATTACAAGTATCAAATTATGTAATATTTTTCATATTTACTTTCCTATATTGTAAGGTTTAAGAAAATCGTTTTTAAAGAAACGCACTTGCGACTCCGAAAATTGGCCTACGTATAGAAGAGGCCTATCAATTTTCTTGAAATAACCAACTAATACATATGAAAGGATATTTAAAATGGTGTAACCCCCGTTTCGCCGACAAAAAATTTCCTACCCCCCCCTGTTTTTCCCATTCAAGCTTCCCTTTCCAGCTATTTAGGGATTTGTCCTATAATTATGGGGAAAACAAGTGGAAAGGAAATTTCAATTCAATGAAATGGCGGGTACTAGTTACGTAAGGAGATTAGTGTCCAGTTCACCCCTTTTTATCAGTTGATACGACTCACAGTCTCAGGTGCACAAACCCATGGTGAATTACAATTTTCACTTGTCATTTTTTACGCCTAATTCATAACCAAGTTATTGTCATAAAATTATTTCTCTTTTTACAGTGCACTCCCAGAAATTCATACAGCCTGAGACCAGAGACTGCGCGAATTTTAAAATTTTGTAGATTTCTTTTTCACTTTAAAATTAGAATTTTGATATTATAATGCATTGAAAATGATTGTCATTACATAAGATATATGAAATGTATACATGAAGGCAAATAAAGAGTATAAATAATGAAATAAAAACGCACATATAAAATTTATAGTATAGCAACATTTATAATATAGCAACTTTTTATTATTATTATTTTTTAATAATTTCTTTTCGAAAAGAATTCTTTTTAAAAGGAAGTGGGCATAGCCTGCTAGTATAAGAATAATTGTATAATAAATTTGCGACTTTTATTACAGTTTAGAAATATAGGTAAAGACAAGTAATTTATTTATTTATATTTTCGGTCTATGGATTCTTTTTTACTTTCTCTTACCCATAAGGTAGAGAAAGTATTGTTTTGGGGTCAAATTTTCGAACGCGAGATTTTGTTATATTTACACGTTTTGAGGTCCCCTGAATACGAAAATCATGTTTTTAGCAAATGGTCTGTGTGTGTGTCTGTCTGTTATCAGCATATTTCAAAAACAAATTATGGCAGAAAGTTCAAACTTGGTATTCTAAATGCGTATCATATAGGGATGCTACAGTAAGCTTTTCGTTAAGATCAAGCAAATGGTTCGTGTACAGGGACAATCAAGAGAATTCTAATACATTACGTCTATGGGGGAAATTGCAGGTAAGTAGAGTTTAACGTCTATAGACTGCACTACACAAAATGAAACGAATATATATTTTTTGTAATAGAGATAGTTAACTGGGAAAAAAATTTTGTGCATATAGGAGCCTCGACTCCCCCCGTGGGGGGGAAGTCCCCCCTCGAGGGGAGTAAATTTTCATGATGGGTATCATTCAAAAGAGCTCGTCAATACCTTTAAAATGAATGGTTGAACTATAAATCTGTAATAATTTAAAACATATTTATAGATTTTTTTTTTTTTTTTTTTTTTTTTTTTTTTTTTTTACTTTTAACGAAAAAAAAACATTTTTTTTTTTTTTTTTTTTTTTTTTTTAAATATTGAGAGTAAAATGGACATTTTTGGATATTTAGTGTTACACTACTTCTCTAATATGGAAATCGTCTCCATTATCATAAAAGATAATTTTTTTAAATAATAATTTTAATAAATTATTTTTTTTAAACAGAATTATTTTTTAATAACCGAATTAAACTCTATATAAATGTAGATGCATTAATGAAATGGGGGGTTGAGGGGGGGCGGTAGCCCCCCTCACACAGAACTAATTATCGTATAAAACTCTTCTGAAGCCTAATTTGAATTGTTTAGCATAGGTTTACATGACAGTTCTCGTTATCTTACCTCTTAATCTGCAACCTGTATTTATGGTATTAAATTTCAGGGTAAGAGAAAGTCGTGTGAGTGACACACCAGATTATTTTTTCCTGTGTGTGTGTGTTTAAGCACAAATATTATTGAGTTAAAAGAATTTAGGTACTTATCTTCAAGACCTAGACCTTGCTTAAAATTAACTTTCCTTATCTCATTAGACTCCATTTCTAAAATAACACCATTGAAGTAAGCTCTATCATGATTTTCTTCTTTGAATTTTATCATAAATTTCAATGTTTAAATTGGTCGTGATCAGCAGATTTCTGAAGTCTACTGAAATTTTAAAATTCCTTTTTTATTATTTCTTTAAAAAAAAAAAAAAAAAAATCTTGTATTTTCAGATTAAATACATCGATACATAAGCTCAATAAAAACCAGCAAGTAAAAAATCACATAAATGCTGTTAAAAAAAAAAAAGAAAAAGAAAAGTAAAGAAAAGAAAAAAGAACATATTTCAATTTATTTAATTTTTATATATTTTTTTTTTATTTCCTACTACCAAGTGTTATGTTCATCATGCTAATTTCTGAAATACTGAATTAATTAATGAACTTTGGGCTTATAAAACTGAAAGTGAAAGTTAATAATTAAAACAACCGAAAAGAAAAAAAAAGTTTAAATGAATGTTTTGTAATAGTTCTCATTTTGTTTGAAGATGTGATATTTAGAATTCGGCTAAATTTAAAAATGAGTTGGCCAGCAGGTAATTAAAAAAGAAATTCTACTGTTTATTCTGTTTTATGGGAGTTTTTATTTTATTTTATTTTTTAAATATAAAATATTCATATTAAACTTCTGTGCTTGTATTTATTATTTAAGTAAATAACAATAATAAACTAAGTCTTATCCTATTAAACACTTTAACAATTATGCCTGAGTAGACCATTTTGGCAACTAAGTAAAAATAATTAAGTGCCATTGACGCCCATTTCCCCATTCTAATTTCTAACTCTGGGTGTAGCGCATTTATTTCCCAAGTTTTTCTGCATCTTAGCTTCTAAGTTTTTTAGGATTATTGCCTTCAAACTACACAACTAGCTTGAAAAATGTATGTTATACCCCCATTTCGCCGACAAAATGGCGGTGAACATTCACTGACGGCGAAACAGGTGTTAAACCGATATTGTCGATTTTCCCTTCTTTAGGGAATTTGTCAACGAAAGGGGGTAGGAAATTTTCGTGTCGGTGAAACGGGGGTATAACCTTTAAAATGATGTTTATGTAGCAACTTTGAAGAAAATAGGTAAAGACATTTTTGAGATACAGTTATACGATACTAGTTACGGTTTTTAATGCCAGATTTCCGCTTTTTCAATTTTAACCAAAAGTTGGCAAAATCATCTATACTCAGGATCTGTCTTAATTCTGAAATTTCACCATTCTATCTTTATTTGCTTTTGGAATGTCAGAAAATTCCCCATACACATACATGTACACATACATTGATGAATCGTATAAAATTACTTTTATGGACTCAGGAGAACTTAAAAAACATGTAAATCAGGTTAAAACTTGACATCGACATTTTTAACCGAATACAATACTTCCTTTACATACAGTATTTGGGTAATAAATTAACATATATGCAACAAAATCCTTAAATCCTTATTAATTATGAAGTTAAATTTTATACTAGTGATATTTTATTACGCTGATGTTAGGAATAATATAATGAGCGTTATATATTATAAGGGGTAAACTTAAGGGGAAAAAACTGTTTCTTTTACTAAAATTTATTTAAAATGCTGAATTTGTCTTCTCACTGAATAAAGAAACATCAGCATTAAGTATAGAATTAACTACAATTCTTATTTTATACAATTCATGTAAATACAGAACTACAAATATCATAGTTATTCATTTGCTCTTCCACTATTCTTTCAACCAACAAATTTCTGTATTTTTTTTTTTAATACGTTTATTTAAGTTGTATCGTTTTATCTTCATCTTAATTTGTTTATTTATTTAAATATATTAATTGGAAAATTTCTTTATTGTTTTAATGAAAGTTTATTTTAATGAAAGTATTTTTTTAATGAAAGTAAAAGAGTATCTTTACAGTTTCTTTAAAATTATCAGCTATACTACCCTATTATATATAGACGAAAGAATTTTCTTTTTAGGTTGCATGTATACTTCAATATAAAAAACCTTTTAAATAATAAATCATCACTTTTGAAGATTCATGACAAATATTCTTCGGGATGCCATGAGCAAACTGTGTATATATAAAAACAATCTTTAAGAACTAATGTATATTACTTTTGAATAATTTAAATATATATATATATATTACTTAAACTTATCGTATTTATGAAATAAACATAAAATAGATTCCTCATTTAATATTTATGTATATTCCATTGAAAGAACATAAAAGATGCAGGCATTTGTTTGGAAAGAATGTAACAAAATAACGTTTCAGATATATATATACAATATTTATTATACAATAGCTTTGAATTAATTTGTATTGTTAACACACAGAAAAAAAAATCGTTGAATCATTTGAATAAATATCCAATTTACTTTTCTATATAAGACTATTATATTCTTCCAAGAACAATTTCCAATTAATGGGAATTTTAAGCTTTTTATTATACAAACTCAATAAAAATAATATATTAAAAACAAAAAGGCAGGAAATAATATTAAATAAAAATTTAAGTTAAGGCAATTGCAAAATAACAAACTAATTACACATGTAGCTGATATTTAGGTAATTAAAGGTACAATTTTCAAATTCGAACATAGAATTTTCTTTTTTAAATTTAGAAGCAAAAATGCTTAAATTGTCTTCCATAGCTTTATTTTCTCCAAAAGAAATGTTTCTGCAATTGGTTAATAACATTAAAACTAAACTCTTATCCGAGTTTAATTTTTAAATTGGAGTCTGAATTATTCGAAATACATATAAATTAGGAGAAATTCCTCATTAGGTGAGCTGAAAACAGATGTTTCAGGGACACATGTTGGAAACATTAATTACCTTCTTTTCAGAAAGTACATGTAATTACAACTGTTTAAATTATATCTCTAAAGAAAATGAATTAATGTTTCCTAAATTTCTTACTTTAATATATTCTTTTAATTAGAATGGTTCAGTGAATGAAATTTTTTTTATTTAAAAATTTCTCTAAATTTACATTTCTATATTTCGGAGTAATTAGTCTTTTCCGATTTTTTTTTTTTTTTTTTTCTATTTTGAAGTTTGTTATTTTCAATTTAACTGTAAAGAAATTTTATAGCGATCAAACCAAATTTAAATATTATTTTATTTTAAATTGTATCTATAATGAAATAGAATTTAAAAAATAATAATAATAAAAAGCATTAATATGCATTTGTTTTAAAGATCATTTGTATTATTTTATTTTATTTTAAATCGTATATATTATCATTAAATATTAGATTTTAGAAATTAATTAAAAAAAAAAAAAAATCTATTGGAGAAAAATTACAGATGTTTTATTTCTTTCTTTATTAATTCGTTTTAATAACAAGTTGAATATTTTATTGTTAGAACTGTAATGAGTTATATGATAAAAAACACAACACGGAAATTTGTTACATAGATTTTTAAATCGGAGTTAAAATATTTTTTTTTCTTTTGTCATTTAATTAGGTTCACTGGAATTTTCTGTCGTTTTAATTTTACCTGGACATTTATATAACTTTAAAAAATGTTTGGTAAAAAATAATATACATATAAGTATTTTTTTCAAAAAATTTCCTGTATAATTTTACTAATTCAAAACGTGAGAATATTTCAGTATACCTAATATTATGTGATATGGCACCCTCAATCTATCTGGCAATACAGCATCGCATATTTTGCAAGTGACTCTGATTTGCACGATAGATTCAGTTTCATTATCATCGAGTTATAAGAGTTATTAAAACTGGCTTAAGTAAGAACTCAACATCGTCATAAACTAGATACAAATATCCTTGTAAATAAATATACGTCCAAAGTTTCGGCAGCATAGATGTCTGCTTAGGACTTATTGGATCCAGCTTCAATAAGTGTACATGATTCCAAATTGTTAATTTTATATATTCTTTCTTATATAAATTTAACCTTATAAGTAATTATCTTATAAGAGTTCTTTTAAGTAAATATACATCCAGATATTAGGCAATTTAAGATTTATTCGATCCATCTTGAATATTTGTGCAATCGGCAGCAAAATTATTGAGGCACTCATCCACACTTGTCATACATATATATAAATAGTTTGATCGCTAATTTTTATAATCAAGTTACTTTTTTATAAGCAGAATAAAACTAAGATCATGACTCGACAAATATTTACAAAAAAAAAAAAAACAGTATTAGGTGCCTATCTTTTAAGTAAGAATTATACTTCAATAACTTTGCTGCGGACTGTACATGATCCGAAATTGTCATTTTATTTTTTTCTTTCTCATATCAGTATAATCTTATAAGTAGTATCTTTTATATATTCTTATAAATAAATATGCGTCCAGCGATTCGATCCCATGGACATCTATGTAGGACATAGTGGATCTATCTTAATTGTACATGATTCTAAATCGACATTATACATATTCATACAAGTATAATCTCATAAGTAGTATGTTACAAGTATTCTTATAAATAAATATGCGCCTAGAGATTCGACAGCACAGACATCTGTTTCGGACTTGGATCCGGCTTAAATAAGGGTACAAGATTCTAAATCGATATTATAAGTATATTTTATCTTGTATCAATATAAAATTATAAACCAACAAATTGGCGTACAATAAATATTTATACATTACAATTTCTTCACACACCATAAAAATAACAACAAGCATTACAGGTTTCGAAAAGACGTGGCCTTTCTTCTTCAGGTGTAAAAAACGTAAATATTTAAGTAGTACTTTATAAGTATTTTTATAAAAAATTATGCTTTTAGATATACGGCAGCGTGGACGCCTATTTAGGACTTCTTGGTTTCGGCTTGAACATGATTCCAAATTGACATTTTAAACATTTTTTCTTTTATAAGAAAAATATTATCTTATAATTATTCTTATAAATAAATAACATTGGTTTATAAATAAAAAAAAAAAAAATTAATTAATTAAAATTGTTCTTGAGTTTACTATACAAAATATATAAATAAATAAATAAATAAAATTACTATTTATTAAAAAGTTATAAGGCTAAATATCAAGCAATTATTTAGATAGTAACTAACATAAATTTAAATCTTAATTTACCAATAATTAACACGATGACTTATTTTCCGTGCGTATAATAACAAAAGGGTTTATTTTGTTAATATTATTCAGTGCTATTGTTTCCATAAATGATAAAACGCTAGAAAGAGATTTAATTATTTCGAAGTTTTTAAAAAGAAAAAGAAACATTAAACTTTTGGCGACACTCTGGAGCAATCGCCAGCTTGAGTTTTAAATACTTCAGCCAGGGAAACAATAGCAGAACAAAAGCTTTCTTTATGTTATTCCAGAAACAAATAAAAGAATGTTGAAATAAAAATTCCGGGCGAATCCTTAAAGTTTCAAACTCAAAATAAACTGCAAACCCTAAAGCCTTTACGATCGTATCTAAACAACGATTAAAATCCAACACGTTCGGCGAACTTACTTTCATAAACGAAAATCGCAAGAGTCGTCCACGTTGGCTATTTATAAATCTTCCTAAAAGTAAAAAGAAGGAAAAAAAAAAAAATCCCGTTTATACCTTCCTCCTCACAATAGAACGAGAAATTTCTGGAATTACTGAGTCTTTTACTAACGCCATTGTTTTCAAAGTCATCTTTGCTGACGGCAGCAGTTGCAGTCACAGTTAAGGAGTAGGTACAACCGGAATTTATAATCTGTGAGGCTGACATTTGAATTTTGGTCCCAGGCCAGTGTCTTTTTCATAAACTTTTTTTTTTAAATCTTTCTTCTTTTTGTTTGTTTTATATGTATACATATATCAATGTATACATAGATTTTTTTTTTTTTTCAGACTCTCCCGAATTGAATGTAACAACTGTTTATATTTTGTTTCCATTTTTTTTTTCTTCCCTTATCATAAAAAAAAGTTTAACATTGCAAATTTGAGCAAAACTGATTTAAAGTTAAAAATTACTGTTATTCGTAATTCATATATTTATCTTTGATCTGTGATACCAATGAAGCCACATTATTCATTTATGAATAAAAAAAGAATAATATTGCTTCTGAAATGAAAACGAAAATGCCTGTATTTTATTTTTTATCAGACGATAAAAATTTATGATTTGAACGTTCGGATATTTCTTATAAATGTATTGAAAGGAATGATATCGTTTTATTTTGATATTTTTATACTAAGAAACTTTAATGTTTCCTTTCAAAATAAAAGGAACTGAACTATTCTTTATATGCATTTCTATTATTAAAAGATCTAAATTGGTTTTTCGTTTTTAAGCATCGTTTCTATTCAAAGATTTCTAAATATACTTGGCAGTTTCTTCCATTGAAGAAATTTGTTTTCAAATGATTTATCTTTTTTTCCTTATAAGTCACAAGTATTTTATTTTGTTTTATTTTATTTTCTTTTCTTTTAATTTATGTAATAAATTCATCTTGCATTCCTGTTTAATTAGCATCATTCTGTATGGGTGAATTGGACAATGATAACTGTAAAATGTTTTGGCTATAAGAAATACAGAAATTTACCTTTTTTTTTTTTTTTTTTTTTTTTTTCTCATACGTTATTCAATTATTTCCCCTGAACAAGTTTTGTGTAAGTATGCTTTCATTCTTGAATTTTGATTATCTTTTTAATTAATTTTTTTCTTTCTTCACGTTTATTTTCATTTTTTTTTTTTTTGGCGGTGAAATATTTGAAAACGTTTTTATTTGTGTGTGTGTGTATGTATATATATATGTACACATATCTGTATTCCGGAAGTAAATGACACCATGTACATATATTTTTGGAAAAAGAGATGGACTCTTTTGTAAAAAGAGCATCATGTCTTTGATGTGCAATTTTTTGCTTTGCTACATCAGGGTATTTTGTCATTGATAATGCGTTAAGGTTATTACGGCGATTACTGCTAGTTCTAAAGAATTGGATTTAAACATAAATTTAGAGTATAAAAAAAAAAAAAAAAAAAAAATCTCTCCTGAAAAATTTCATTTTTGTGACATGGTGCATACCTGCCAAATATCACATTAATAAGCGTAAAATTGTTAACGACCCTTGAAAAACCACGCCCTTTGTTACACACCACTTTATTTTTTCAGTAATTCTCTCCAAATGTTTTTACGATTGAATAAGAATAAAATTACTCTAAAAATGACTAATGTGGAAAAAAAAATGACGGATACGAAACATTTTACGCTTTATATATAGATAGTTGGCATGTAGGCATAGTGTACTTTGCGTCCGGGATACATATGTATATAATTCAAACTCACTATAAAACTACTAACGATATCTGGGCATTAAACATATAATTATTTCTTTTAATTTTCAGAAATATTAAATTCAAGTATATTAGGAGAAAAAAAAAAGAACTATGCTTAGACATTTTATTTTAAAATATTATAAACAGTATTTTTATTTTATTGTATTTTATTTTATTTTTTAAAAAAGGTTGTTTTTAAAAGGTTAGAACAGGGTATACTTTTTAACGTATTAATAATAATAAGTGCGAAATGTCAATTCCAAAAGTGTTCAAAATACTTATAGACAATGAGAAAATTTTTATACAACTGCTCTAGCAAAATTTTATATATTAGAAAGATTTTACTCTTAATGCTAAATCATCATTACCGAAAAAAAAAAAAAAAAAACCTGTTTCTTTAAAATCGATTGAGTTATACTTAATTTAAGTTTATACGAGGTTTTAATCCTTTGGGACACCGTGTTTAATATAAATTTCTAGTAAGATAAATTAACCAACAAAGATGTTTTTTGCTACATTTTAAAATGAGAAGCAATAACTGCATATATATTAGAGCAACTTTCAAGCAAACTTATATTGTATTTCAAAAACTTGTTGTTATTTATTAAAAAATTTCTAATTTTATTTGGTTCATAATCTGAATAACTGCCTTATTAATATGTGCAAATAAGATAATAAAATTATTTAAAATAATTTCATTTATTTTGTTGTGCTTGGTGCATTAACCATAATTATAATAATTAAATCTGACCTCAGTCACTTGCGAAAATTAATCCAACGTTTATATTCGAAAAAGCCACTAATTAATTTCTTTTATAGAATCAGAAATCTATTTAAAAAATAAATAAATAAATGTCTTTTGTGAAATACGTTTGAACCAAAACATTTTTAACATGCAATACACGCATTTAATCAAAAAAGCCAGACATATAAATTGATAACAAATGTGTTGAAATAAAAACAAAAAATCTCTAACAAAATTCTTGTAAGAGTTTTCATTAAGTCATTTTTCGGTAACAAAGCGGTAAAGAAATACGATAAAAACATAAACAAAAGTTATCCACTTTTTGATGGATTTTCCTTTGCATTGTATTTCTGAATGAACAGGAAAATAAAAAGTACTGTTGGAAGAAACGGAAGAGAGGGAAAATAACGGAGGGGTGAACCAAAGAAACAAGATCAGAAAGTTTCGACTGCGGGATCTTCCGCGAAGTTCTCATGGGGGTTGTAACCTTGTTGGAAGATTTTTTTCCCTTCTTTTCCGGAAGCTCTGGACTAGGAAGATAAAAGGAGCAACAATAGAATGTTTGCGGAACGAGTAATGACGGCGAGCAAGAGCTAAGACTAAACAATGATAGATAACGTTTTTTAAGCTTTTAAGGGAATAACTTAAATCTAATTTTTATTTATTTATTTTTTTTATTTTTTTTTATTTTTTTGGACTTGTCTCGAAGAAGAGGGGTTATGAAAAAGAATAAGAAAGATCAAAGTTCAAAGTGGTGACGATTTCTTGTTACTTAAGAAATTTTGGAAAAAAAAAAAAAAGAAAGTGAAAAAAATAGAAACACTATGTAAAGAAATAATTTTACTCTAAATAATTTGTTGACATCAGTTAATTATAATTATGCCAAAGTTTACATAGTAAGAGGATTTAAATTCCACAAAAGATGTTTATTGTTTATTCTGTGTAGCGCTTTAAAACACAAGTCGCAGTTAAATAAAACATAAATTAATTAAAAGTTTTCTTTTCCTTTTTTTATTTCATACATTCTGAATTATTATTATTATTATTATTATTTCCAATGACAAGGCAAATACAGAAGCAAAATGATTACAAAAAAAAAAAAAAAAAAAGAAGAACACAAAAGGTAGAAGTGACCGAAATTATTGCCTTAAAAGTTCTCTGGCACACCAGTAAAGTGCAGTTTCAGAGTTGTCACGAAGAGAAGCACATTGATAGAGGTGGTGTCTGTTCATTGGTTCTGCTGAATTGAAGAGGGGACAACCAGGGTTTGAAAAGATTCCAACGCGATGGAGATGTTGTGCCAGCCAAACAATCCTGTCCAGTCAAGAGACGGAACTGGTCTACAGCTTGCCGTCGTGGACTTCTGGGAATTTTTAAAAGATCCCCAGCCCTCCAACGCTTTAATTTTATTCTGTTACGAATTTTTAAATACCAATCCATTATTTGTTTAATATACAGCTTTATGAAATGAGTGATAGTGCTGGGGATCTCAATTTATTATTATTATTATTATAATAATAAATAGACTGCTTTTGTCCATCTAGCTGGCGCTTTTAATGGATCAAATAGAGAAGTAGTTTCCTTCCCTTTGATAACGGTTCTCTAAACGACGGCAGTTTCTGAAGTAAACACCGTAAATTCTTTAGGACTACGATATACATGTGTGTATCTTTGTAATTATCTTTTCGTGAGAAAAATAAAGAAAAAAAAACTGAAATATTTAAAACATAATTAATGAAATTATTAATAGTAACAAAATAAAATTCTGTTAGGCGAACATCAAGTTTCGAGGTTTTTTTTTTCCCGACCGTTTAAAACAGACTTATCAGAAGAATAAGATTACTGTTAGAATGTACGGACGATGATTAAAATAATGACGTGATAATCCAAATATTCGTCACTAAGCATCTCAGATACGACAATTTATAAAACGAAAAAAAACCTCTCACCTTTCTTATTTTCTCATTCCCTTTAATGAAGATGTTATTTCGTATTGTTCATTCGTGCATAGTTAAGTCTAATGATAAGAATGGGATCGTTTTAAATTAATTCAAAGATTTTTATGTATGCTCAAATACTCCCATTTTGGTTTTAAAAATCATTCTTGTGTTTTAATATATAAGATTGTTACTGGGCAAATGATGTAAAAACTGGAAAGACCGAATATTTTAAAATGAACACCGACTAATACGAGTTAAGACTTAGAAATAATAAATAGTTTAAGCTAACAAAATAATTAATAAAAGGTGTCTTTCTAGAAGAAACAAAAAGAGGTATCTAAAAAATGATTATGATAATTTTTTCTAGAGCATTACTTTCATATAAACTGAAAACATAATTGTATATTTTGAAGGTAAATATAGCTGAAGAACTATTTTATTAGAAATATCTCTGAATTTGTGTAAAAAGTTTGGCAATAAAAGGAAAGTACACTGCTCTAATTACATATGAATTTCTTTAAACCACTTTTGTTTTTATAGAAAAGAAAAAAAAATAATGTTTTTCAAGTCACCAAACAATACAGAGTTGGAAAAATTCTGTATTGTTTCCTAACGCTTGGCATAGACTAGAGCGCAATGGAACGCGCATAATGGTCCTAAATTATTCGGTATTAGAAAGTAATCCTTGAACTTTTGGACATGTTTACAATGAAGGATGTTATTTATTTTTTAATTATTCTTTGAAGATTCTTACGAAAAGAACTCGAGTTTTCCATGGCAATTATCGCAGCATGAGGTTTGTCAGAGAAGAAAATCTTCCTGCAAGGCTCACGCAAACTCCTATACAACATCAGAAGGAATTTCAGTAGAACCGACATTGAGCCACACATTGAGCGTTAGCTTGTGCCAAGCTTTAAAGTCAGTGAATAAAAGTAAGAACTTTCTCCCTTTATCACAGAGGAGAATTCCAGATTGTCTAATCCCCCCCCCCTTTTTTTTTACACTAAAATTAAGAAGTGAAAATGCTCCAGGAAAGCTTTAGATTTAGTTCTTTAAAAATAAGCGAAAGCAAGAACCCCGCAGGAAAATCGATCAAATGTTTATTTCTTCTGATATCAAGTAAATAAGGAGTAATTACAAGATAAAAAGAACTTTTTATATACCATGTTTTTAAATTTTCTGTTGAATCATATAAACTTGACAATTCCATGCATTAATAAATACTTTTTTTTTTTTTTTTTTTGATGAATTATCTCATCAAATTGAAATAAAATGATCAAATCCATAATAAAGAGAACAATTACAAGAAATTTTCAATCATTTATTAATTGAATATAAGTATTAAAAGAATACATTGTCCTCTTGTTCTGAGCTATTCTAAAAGTTTAGAGTGTAGCTAGTCGGTAAGTTAGTTAAAAATTGATTTCAAAATTTTTACTGGACAAACAAACAAGAAAGCGAGTTAATAAAAATGTGACAAAATAGATGATCTGTGGATGATCTTGAACTGCCTCTCTTATGAAAAAAAAAAAATAATAATAATAAAAATAAATAAAAAGACTATAATTGCACGCATTCTACTGTGAAATCTCAAACTGCTTGTAAATATATGTAGGAAGTAAGATTTGGAGGAATCAGAAAAAGTGATCGCAGCGAAACCTTAGAGAAAATCTAGAGAAGGTCTATAATTCGAGGATAAATTTGCTGTTGTTTATCTCAACATGCTTATTTTTGTACTTTTAAATTATTGGATTACCAATTCCAAGAAAACTTACAGATTTTTTTTTCTTTTGTTAAAACTAGTAATTATTAGATTAAAAAAAAAAAAAAAAAAAATCACCATCTATGAAAACAGCTGGCTTTCTGTATAGTCGGGAGTTTCTTTAAATCAAGTTTATCAAAATACATAAATGGATTAAAAATAATAATAATAATAATAAAACTTATTGAATATATGTTAATTTTAAATTGCAATAAAAATATTTAAGGGAAAAAAAAAAAAAAAAAAAAAAATGAATATTTTTCATAAATTCAAGGATCATGTTGCTTTTTAATTAATTAAAAAAGAAAAAAAAAAAATCTGAAATATTTTCTTGTCAGTAAAGGGCACGTGTAATTTAAGTATCGTTTTAATAAAATTTTTTCATGTCCAAGTTTTTTTTTTTTTTTAAAGAAATGATTTAAAAATAAATTAAAAAAGAAAAAAAAAATCTTAATAAGAGGCTACAATGATGATTTAAATTTGCATATATTTGATGAGCAGTTCGTTAAAAGACACTGTAATTTATTTTTAAATTTGCTCTTAATTAAAAGAAGAACAACGGCAAAATTCACTTCCATGGAGTGTTTAACAAAAAACAAACATCAAAACACAGATTTCTTTTGGTAATTAGATCTTATCTTTCTATTACGCTGGGGAAAGAAAAAAAAAAAAAAACAGTCTTTAGAAGTATGTTGTCAATTTTCTACATCTTGGATGTTACCCAAGTTTTCGTCCTTGAACTTTAGGAAGAAAAAACACTCCAAGAAATATATAAAGTGCATTCATTTTATTTATACTTGAAAAAAAATACATAAAGTGCTTTTTTTGATTTTGATTAACTATAATAGAGATAAATGTAAAGAATAAAAAATAAATAAAATATGATTTGATAAAAATGCATGTTTTTGTTTCTGATATGTTTTCTAACAATTTCCGAATTGTTAATGTATAATCCCTAATATTCAGAGTATTTGTTTTTAAACATTTTCATAATATTATTTATACATTTTTAATAAATAAAATACCCACGCATATACAGGGTGCTTAAAATGTTATGCTTTGTAGAAGAAATATACACACACACTGGTGTTGCCTACCGTACGCTGAATCATACGTCAGCGTTGCCAACGGCAAAATAATTATCGTACCCATAATTGCCAAGTTTCCGATTTAAGCATAAGACTTCAGACCAGAAAATTTCTATAATAAATAAAGTTAATTTTTATTTATTTATTTGTGTGTCACACACACAAAAATAAATAAAAATTAAAATTTTGTACCTTAGATTGTATTTATTGTTGTTGTTTCCTTAAAGACATAAAGATTAACAATACAATACAAGAAATGATATAATAACATAAGTATATCACTGCAAACACATTGAAGACATATTAATAACCAAAAAACATAATACGTCCGACACGCGAGATGACATTTCGATGGCAGTGAATTGTGACATTTCTATGTCGAAAGTGTCGGTTGAATAGATATCTTAAATGGCACGTGAAATGTCGTCAAACTACAAGATACTCAACACGACTTTAAGCGTCAGCAGTAGTTCCGATACATTGCCGACAAAAATATATGCGGGTCCGACATCAACGACAAGAAACTGATATAAAAAAAATCTGGAGTGACTCCACTCGACTTTCCGAACATTGAGTAACTAACAGTTTTGTAGATAAAATAAAGAAAGAGGAGTTGCTAAACAAACAAAAAAGAGAAAACCATAACAGAGTGTTTGAGTATTTTTGTCCATATATCACACGAAGTTTTATTTAACGCTACTGAACTTTGAGCCCTTAGATCATAATGATAAAGAATTTTTCGTTGTGTCCCTGTAAAAATCTATAAATGCTAGATTCACCAAAATGCTTATAGTTAATGCAACAGTGATTTATAATATTTATACAAATTTTCAGCTCAATTGAATAAGGCGTTTAGATGCTATCACTGGTCTCATAGGCCATAAAGATAAAGAATTTTTCTTTGTGTCCCTGTAAAAAAACTGTAAATGCTAGATTCACCAAAATCTATACAGTTGGTTCAAATGTGACCTATAACATGTGTACAAATTCTTTGCTGAGATTAATAAGGCGTTTAGACGCTATCACACTTTTAAAAATTTGGCAAAGAATTTTTCTTTGTGTCCCTGTAAAAAAACTATAAGTGCTAGATTCTCCAAAATCTATACAGATTGAGTATCTGTGACCTATAATATGTGTATAAAGTTTTTGCTCAATTGAATAAGGCGTTTAGATGCTATCGCACTTTTAAGATTTTGGTCCCTTGGCCATAATGATAAAGAATTTTTCTTTGTGTCCCTGTAAAAAAACTATAAGTGCTAGATTCACCAAAATCTATAGGGTTCGTACTATGGTGACTTACAATATACGTACCAACTTTCAGCTTATTCGAACAAAGCGTTTAGACGCTAGCGTGTTCACTCACAGACATACACACATACATACACACATACATACACACATACATACACACACACATACATACATCATCGTAAAAATAGTGAAAACGGACTCGTTGGACCTCGAAACGTATAGAAACATCAAAATCTCGAATTCAGATTTTTGACATGATTACAATACTTTCCTCACTATAGTGTTCGGAAAGTAATAATGTTTTAATAAAATAATAACTTTATACAGAAAACGATGTTAAGTGGAAACAACAATAATATTGTTAAATCAATCACATTTTGTGGTTATGTAACTGATAAGTTATCAATAAAATTTTGTTACCAGAATCCAAATTATGTTGTTGATTCAATCGATATTTGTTTAAAGAAACTAATTTACACTGAGCTCTAGCAATAATACCTGTCTAAAAAAAGTACACTTAACAGTGCTTTGTTAAGTAAATTCTTGTCGAGTCATGCTCTTAGTCATTCTAAGAACATGGTTCGACAAGAATTTATTTAACAAAACAGTTTTAAGTGTATTTTTTTTTATATCGGAATTATTGGCTAGCGCTTGGATACTTTTGTTGCCGACTGTATTTCGTTGATTTAGTAGATCGCTTGTTTATTTGGTGTTTACAGAGAGATCTATAACGTAGGTTATCAAACGATTCAGTGACAATTACTCTTCTGTCAACCATATTTTTTTGGCAAATCAAAGCTAGTTGATTTGGTTAACTGAACAAAATTTATGCGAAAAGGGCAAAATAAATTTAAATATCAACCAAGAAAATAAATTATGTATTTTTTGGTATAATTACAATTTTTTTTTTTTTTTTTTTTTTTTTTTTTTTTTTAGACTAATCTCGTTAACTTGTCGACTGCCAAGCAACGAGATATCTCGTATAGTTAACTTAAGAAATTTTGCAACTTGGCTGTCAGCGTGTTAAAAATCTGTAAAAATGTTTACTGTACTGTTATTTGTAACGCATGCGAACACCCAATAAATCAGAAGGAACTTTGCTCATGTATTTAAGGGCCTGCTTTACTCACCGCCGACGGAAGCCGAAGCTAATGTTATTCTATGGGAAATTTTTCTTTACAAATAACTTATTAATTAATACATGTTTTTCACATTCTGAAAATTCTCAGCTGTTAAATTGACGAACCTTTTTTAAAAAAATCATTTTTTTTTTTTTTTTTTTTTTTATTTTTTTTTTTAATATATTATTTTGAAGCTGCAAAATACGAATTTTCAATGTGTGAAATTTTTTCACTTTGCAATTTCAAAAAAAAAAAAAAAAAAAAAAAAAAAAAGTGAGTCAATTTAACAGCTGAGAATTTTCTGAATGTGAAAACAGAATTTGAAAATATGTACTAGTTAATAAGTTATTTGTAAAGAAAATCTCCCCATAGAACAACATTGGATCGGGCTTCCGGCGACGGTAAGTGAAGAGGGCCGTTAAGAACCAACCAAATGAAAATAGACTTTTTCTAAAACATGTGGTTATATGAGGACATAAAATATGCATTTATTGTTTCGTTTTATTACACAGTAAAGAAATACATACTTTAAATAGCCAATGTTGATCATACAAAAATTAAAGTTGTACATAAGTAAACTTCTTTAGACTTTTTTTTTTTTTCTATTGTAATAAATAAAATAATTTTTCACTCACAATTATAAAAGTCAGTTATTATTTCTAGTAAATGGAAATCTATAATTATCTATCCCACTTCCTGTAATTATATGCTCCACTATCATCATTGTAATATGTGTACTAATAGTTAAATAACTCTAATTGTTTTTTGTGCTAATAATATTTTTAACAACATTACCAAACTAGTATGCTGTGGCCACCACAAGACTTTCTTCTATATTTTCCTATACAAATTCACGCAGTAGCAATATTTAAAAAAAAAAAAAAAAAAAAAAAAAAAAACGATTTTTTTTCAAAGTTTTTTTTCGTTAAAAAAAAAAATCGATAACTTTGCTTTAAATTATCACATATTTATAGTTCAACCATTCGTTTTAAAGATATTGACGAGACCTTTCGAAAGATACCCATCTTGAAAATTTACCCCCCCCCCCGGGGGGGGGGTACTTTCCCCAGGGGGGGGGGAAGCGATGACCGAGATTTTTTTCCTAATTAACTACTACTATTATCAATAATTCATATTAATTTCACAATCACAGGTTAAGAATAACTCCCATTGTGTACATTTATACGAAATTTTATCCTATACTCCCATGTTAAAAATTTAGAAAAAATACGATCACAGCACCACCTGTTGAGTGATTGATCCCCAAATCTACTCAGCCCCAGTTTATGTCAGGGGCCAACTAAATACTAAGTCTGGTTAAATTTCGTTAAAAAAAAAAAAAAAAAAAAAAAAAAAAAAAAACGATTTTTTTTTCTAAGTTACTCTTTGTTAAAAGTAAAAAAAATCGATAACTTTGTTTTAAATTATCACAGATTTATAGTTCAACCATTCGTTTTAAAGGTATTGACGTGACCTTTCGAAAGATACCCATCTTGAAAATTTACTCCCCTCGAGGGGGGACTTCCCCCCAGGGGTGTTCACGAGGCTCCTACGCATACAAAATTTTTTCCCCAGTTGACTACCTCTATTATAAATAATTCTTGTAAATTTCATAATGATTACTAAAAAATAATTCTCTTTATGCACATTTATACAAAATTTTGTCCTATATCACCATGTTAAAAATTTAGAAAAAGCGGAATGGCAACGCAACCTGTAAGACAATTTTTACCAAAAGTTGATAGGCACTAATTTATGTCAAGGTGCAACTACATACTAATTCGTATGAAATTCTGTGCAGTAGTTCCTGAGATACAGTTGCCACAAAATTTTGTCACACACACACACACACACACAGACTGACAGACAGACAGACAAACAGACAGACAGACAGACATTTTCTAAAAAGGGTCAAATCGTGTTCTACAGCTCTCAAAACGTGTAAATCCATCAAAAACCCGAGGTCGAAAATTTTTACGAATCCAATACTTTCTCTATATTACATATAGAAGAAAGTAAAAAAGATTAAAAAAAAAAAAAAAAAAAAGTAAAATAATTTCAAATCCAAAAAGGGTTAATACAGTTTCAGAAGAAATTAAATAGTATATATAGTTTAATGCAAATAGATTGTAATTAAATGTCTAAAAGTAAAATGTTTACTTATTGGCTGTACTAGCGTTTAATAAAAGAGGAATTTTTTTTTTTTTTATTATTTTAACTCAGGTGAATTATAGTCATTTATGTTAAACAAAATAAAATAACAAATGTAATTTTACTAATCATATCATATGTAAGTAACGTCTCGCTCAAAAATATTCCACGTTATGAACAGTACAAAACCGTTAGTAAAATTACAAGCTAAGCAAAAACTTAAAATGTCATCATATCAAAAACCTGTCAGCACAAGATAGAAAATGAGCCTAAGAAAAATAGCAATATTTGGAAAATTTTGACAGCATGCCTGTCAAAGCAGCGATCTTCTAAAAATTCTGTGATCGAAAAAATAAGGAAGCAATTGCTACTGTTTAAAGAAATCTCATAAATCTAAAAGAAAAGAGTTTGACAGAGAGAACAAACAAAGTCATAATTCTGTCAAAGTTCTAAAATCACTCAAAATCAAAATTTATAATAATAACAGTAAAAAAAAGTGGGGAGGGGGAGAATCTTGAAAAAAAAAAAAAAAATCAAATTCAAAATGAAAAGAAGCAGAAATATATGAGTTTTGGGAATCGAACAATGCATGGGCATTATATTGTCGTTAAAACCATTTTGCTGTCAATTTAAGATATATTTTAGATAACATTGTAACATCAATAGATTTTTTTTTTTTTTCATATTTTGGGCTGACATCAAATTTATTTTCGAAAGTAATTTATTTTTGGAATCCATTTTGTCGTTCTGCTATGTTTTTTATATTAGACTTCGCATATTGATTTTTTTTTTTTTTTTAAGAGTATTAGAAATGCTGAAATTATTTTATGAAATAGTGACTATCAAAGCATATTCTTTAAACTCTCTTTTGAAAATATAAAAATTATAAAGTTACTTTATTTTTCAGCAATAATATAATGTACATTTTTTTTTCTGCTCAAATCTATACTCGAAAGCAATAAATAGTGAAAATTAAATTAATTAAAAATATATCGATTTATCAAATATACTGGATATTTACAAAATTTAAATTTAAATTACTTACTTCTACATTCACAGATAAAAGCAATGAATTCGTAAAATTTTCGACATCTGATTTTTGATAGATTTTTACGTTCTTACGTGTCCTAAACACGATCTGACCTTTTTTTTTTTTACAAAATGATCGTTGGTTTATCTGAGACCAAAATTTTGTGGCAGCTCTAAATCAAGACCTAAAGCAGATAATTTTTTTTAAAAAAATTCTGTTTAGTTGCACCTTACATTAAAATAGTGCCTACACTGTAAAAAAAAAAAAAAAAAAAAAAAACGGGAGCTTTTACAGCAAAATGTGCTGGCACACATATTGCCAGCACATTCTACTGTTATATAAGGCAAATTACAGCGGAAACATCTGTAAAAAAAGACTCTTTTAGGGCTGTTTCTGCTGTAAATAATATCTTTTTTACTTTCCTTCCTCCATGTGCCCATATTGCCAGCATATTATGCTGTAAATCTACCGTTTTTTTTTTTTTTTTTTTTTTTTTTTTTTTACAGTGTACCAACATTTAGCGCAAATCATGAAGATGGAGCTACAACACTGCGATATTTCCCGTTAATAGGAAGATTACATCTCAACTTCTATTCTACATAACTGCACAGAATTTAATATGTAAGAGGATCATAAGGAAAAATTAAGCCGATTCAATTTGTGTGATAGGGAATGACAGGAGACGCTGCTATGATGCAATTTTTAAGATAGGCTTTAGCTCAGCATCTATAATGTATAAGTGCACAAAACTTGATATGTGAGATGGCCATTAGGGGAAAAATGCAGATTAAATTGGGGTGAATATCGGTTGAGAGGTGATGCTATTATTATTCGACTGTAATGATTTTCCATATTGCTATGTCTCAGTATCTATTGATTAAAATTGATATAAACTACAGATATAAAATATTTATAGTGAGAAGTTATGATTAAATATTTGTTGCTGTTAACCTATAGGATTTGCTGCTAAACAGAATGATACAGAAGAAAGTTTTGTAATGTCTCCCAGCATTCTAGTTTCTTCATTTTTTTTTTTTTTCTTTTAATCTAATTGAGTTTTCTCATTATCTCAAATCGATGAAACAACATGCCATTAGAGTATCTTAGCTAAATAATTTATGCTACAAGAAAATAAAATTATTATTTTTCCTTTTTAAATATTCTATTTACGCCAAAATCCATTTAGTTAATCAGGATTTCTCTTTTGAGAATTTTTTGAGAAATAAAAATTTGATAATTTGATAATTATATGCAAATTATCACGCAAATTTTACATGTTAAAGTTGATTACTTACTAGTTTAGAAGCAATATTGCATATAAAAACATATTTCATGAAATGAGTGCAGTGACGGAATGCATGAGAGAAAGATTTTCAAATACCGTAGTTGGTTTGCAGTTAGTATTTTGTTAGATTAGGATTTAATGTAATTAAGTAATTTGGTTTGTTTATAGCTTCTTATATGTCCAAATACTTAGCCTCAAATTCAATACTTTAGTAGCTAAAGTGTCTGTTGAAATTTTATTTTTTTCTAATGAATACAATCATTCTTCACTGAAATAAAAGTAATATTACCTTTTACATTAATATAGCAAAAACGATGGTAAATTACATTCAAAAACAAAGATTTTATTCATTCATTTATATATAAGTTTATGCATGTAGATTTTCCTGCAGTATGTAATTACAGTATGCATAACCATTGCATATACAAAAAAAAAAAAAAAAAAAAAAAAAAAAATCCATATTTTAATGATTTGTATACTATTACACTAAATTCTAATTAATTATTTCAAAATTATCATTGTTGTACTATTTTCAAATAAGAATATTTTTCAAAATACAAATTTATTGAAAAAAGAGAGAGAGAGAGAAAAAAAAAAAAAAAAAAAAAAAAAAAAAGAAAAGGAAAGAAGTAATTTTGGTAGAAACGTCTAATTAGTATATTAAAGTTATAACACACACACACGGAAAAAATTAAGTCTTTACTCTTGTAGTGACTTTAATAAGGTAATCAGTGCACAACTCTTTATCCACATGACTATAATTCTTTATCCATATGTTGATTTCCATCTAATTTTTTATTCATTTTTTTCTTTTTACTTTTTCTTCTCCTTTTCTGTTAGGGTGTTCATGCTGTAAATATCTCACAATAATCCAGGAAAAATTAGAAAAAAATCTTTTTTTTTTTTTCTTTAAGTATAAAAAAAAAAGTTTACACAATAAATTAATTTTTATAACGTGGCCTTACTAATTTGTATAAAAATATTTTTTTGAGTTTGTTAAGTTATAATCAGCAAATATACTACACATGTAATATACTAAAAACAAAAAAGAATACATACTTTTTCTACCAAATTTATTTCGTTATTCAGAAGTTTTCTATACTTGATATTTTTAAGAAGTATTCTATAAAAAAACATTTTTTTTTTTTTTTTTTTTTTTTTTTTTTTTTTTTTCAGAAAAAGTAACAATTTTCACAAAAGGCTTATTCAAATACGTACGGGAAAAAAAAAATATATATATGTATTTTTTGTAATGACTGAAATCACGCAGTCTATGCAAATACCAAATACCGTCTTTTAAATGTTATAAACTTTTACTCTGTATCGTGTTAGTTTCCGATTTTATACAGCAGATTATTTCGTTTAGTTTTGATTCTTGATAAATTACTCTATTTGTAATTGCAGTAGTTTAATAATACAAATGTCTCAATTGAGACGGCGCGTTCTTTAATATTCCTGTTCATTAATATTCCTGTTTATTAATATTCCTGTTGGTTCTCTAACTGATTTATGCAAGTGATAGATTTTTTAATTATTATTATTATTTTACAAGTTATTAAGTTAGATGTTAGATTCAGCAATATATCATTAGTTTAGTGTATGTGCAGCCACAGCACATACTGAACATACATGCATCAGTCACATACTGTGATTGTACTTTAGTATAGTATGTGCAATCACAACACATACTATACTAGAAATGAAATACTTCTGCATCTTTGCACCAAACTCTATTAAGTTATTGTAAAGTTTTCTATAGTAGATATTTTTAAGTCGATACTTTAATGAGCAAAGTACTGCAAAAATATAAATAATTGACCTTCTGAATCCGAATATGACCCCCATTTTGCCCAATCACCCACCGTTTTCTCGGGACGCCACCCAATCCTCCAATTTTTATCACTGTTCAGCAATTTTATGGGCATCAATTTGATTTGAAGAATGGAAAAAATTATTTTAACACTTAAAAACAAAAGAATATAATGTTAATAAATAATAATACTAATTGATCAAAGAAAGATAATAAATGTAATATTCAGTTGCAACCCCCCCCCCCCCTCCTAAATTTTTTCCTTGCTGCAAATGTTCATGTTTTAGAATTTTCCAACTCTGTAGCCCCTCAGAAGATATTTAACAGTTAAAATATTTCTTTCCTCTTCTACAATTCAAATTTATAGCCATAAAATTACCGAAAATGATAAAAATGGGGGAGGGGTCTAAAAAACGGTAAGTGATAGGGCAATATAGGGGTCATATTTGGATTCAGGAGGTCAATTTACATCAGAATTTGCAAAAATGGTGTTGGAGCCGATTTTTATGCAGAGCAGTGTTATTAGTGTCCATAAAAATCACAGTGAAAGGAACACGCGTATGGAAGAAAAAAGGTTTTTGTAATGACTGAAATCATTCAGTTACAGTCTTTCAAATGCTAAAAATTTTCACTCAGTAACGTGTTAATTTTGGCTCTTATGCAGTTGATTATTTTCCCCTCGTTCTGATTCTCGATAATTACTCTATTCATAATTTTAGTAGTTAAATAATACAAATGTCGCAAACGAGACAACGTTTTCTTTATGCACACTAATATTCTTGATGATTTTTTTTTTTTTTAACTAATTATTGCGTTAAGTTAGATTAAGTAAAATATCATTAGTGTAAGTGTAACGGAAGCACATACAATAATAAAGCAATAAAATATTTATATATATCTTTGTATCAATCTCTATTTGGTTATTATAAAGTTTTCTATAGTAGATATTTATAATATAAGCTTTTAAGGTGTAAAGTAGTGTAAAAATATAAATAAATATATATTAGACTCTGTAAAAGGCTTATTCACGATTAACGGAACATATTTAAGCGAGAAAAAAAGAAAAGCGTATATCTTGAAATGACTGAAATCACACATATATGCAAATACCATTATTTCAAATGCTACAATTTTTCACTTAATATCGTTTTAGTTTAGGCTTTTAAGCAGTGGATTATTTCGATTCTTTGTCATTCTTTTGATAAATTACCTTATTCACAAATTCAGTTATTTAATAACACAAATGTGTATATTGCTACGACTCTTTCTTCACGCATATTAATATTTTTATCGATGTCTTACATTCATATACAAAGTGATTTTTTTGTAAATTGTTTAGTTAAGTTACATTCAACAATATATTATTATTGTTATTATGTGTAACCGCAGGACATACTAAAGAAATAAAATACTTATATATATTGCACCAAACTCTATTCAGTTATTGCGAACTTTTCTATAGTAGATATTTTAAAGATAATTCGTTAGGGCGTAAAGTAGTGGAAAAATAAAAATAAATAAAAATATTAGTCTTCATAAAAGGCTTACTCACTGTTAAAGGAACGTATTTAAGCGAAAAAAAAAAAAAAAAAAAAGGATATTTCTTGAAATGACTGAAATCACGCACCTATGCAAATACCGTCTTTGAATGTACTATGAATTTTCACTCAGTATTGTGTTTGTCTAGGTTTTTATACAGTTGATTATTTCTATACATTGTGTGACTCTTGATAAATTACTCTATTCACAATTCCAGTAGTTTAATAATACAAATGTCTATATTGTAACGATAATCCTTTATGCATATAATTATTCCTGTTGGTGTATTACTGATTTATATAAAAGTGAGTTTTTACAAATTATTGAATTAAGCTAGATTCAGCTATATATCATTATTGTATATATAACCATAGCACATACTTTAATACAGAAATGAAATACATATTTATCCTTGCACCTAACTCAATTTAGTTATTAGAAAATGTCTCATAGTAAATTTTTTAAGATAATCCTTAAACACACAAAGTAGACTTAAAAAATCAAATAAGAGCCTCTATAAAAGACTTATTCACAGTTAAATAAATATATAACCACGTAAAAAAAAAAAAAGTAATGACTAAAATCTCGCAGAAAATACCGTCTCTCAAATGTCGTAGCTAAGTTTTCATTCGGTATCGTGTTAGCTTAGGTTTTTATGCAGTTGAATATTTCGTGTAGTTGTGACTCTTGATAAATTACTCTAATCAAAATTTCAATAGTTTAATAATACAAATGTCTATATTGAAACGACGCTTGCTTTACGCACATTAATAATTCTGTTGATGTCTTACTAATTTACATAAAAGTGATATTTTTTGCAAATTATTGTATTAACACTTTCGCGGTATACTTTTTCCTTTTCTAAAACTGATTGCCGGGAAATATTGAAGTAAACTAAAGCTAGTTGCCGCAAACTTTTGATGCTCAAACGTGCATAAAAGTTGAATGTAATGTTTTAAAATGTTACTCTTGTAGTTATCTGAAGCTTGGAATGAAGATTACTTATACAGGGATGGAACACGGGCGCAGAATTCATACCACTATCAATGTAAGAAAATTTTCTACTTCTTAAATCAACGATATTATAGAGAGAGAAATTTCTTAAACGGATTCCGGTATGAATTCTGCGCCCGTGTTCCATCCCTGCTTATATAACATAAGAACGAACTTATAATACTATCACAAAATTGATACTCTAATAATACTATCGAATTAATACTGAAGTATTGTTTCCATAGAAATTCTTGGAATGACGTGCATTCACGTCAGCGATAACCAGGAATAGAATCTGAAAAGACATGAATTTACGTCAGTGGCAACTAGATATAAAAGTTGAAATGACGTGAATTTACTTTAGCGGTCACGAATGTGTTTCAAGATAGATTCAGCAGTATATCATTATTGTATATGTAACTACAGCATATGCTATACAAACTAAATAAAATGCAGTGCAGCCACATATCCTAAAACTAGCAGTGAGGACGCGTCCATAATGTTGGAGGGATGCCAGCTTGATTAACAGTTTGAAATTTGGAAAACAGCCAGTAATTTTGCGCTCTGTGCTTTTGCTCATTTTCTGTGAGTCAGATGACTGTCACCCCTATTTTAGCATTGGACTCGTTGAGTTAGCACTTGCGCAGATGCTTCCATGGTTTCATGATATGTGGTCGAATAATACTTACATAATTTTACCCCTAACTCTATTTATTTATTGGAAAATTTTCTATAGTAAATACTTTTAAGATAATCCTTAAACACACAAAGTAGACTTAAACAAAATTAGAATAAGAGCCTCTGTAAAAAACTTATTCACAGTTAAATAATATATATATATACCCACGTAAAAAAAATAAATAAAAAATAAATCCAGTAATGACTGAAGTCACGCAATCTCTGGAAATACCGTCTCTCAAATGCCATAGTTAATTTAATTCAGTATCGTGTTAGTTTAGGTTTTTATGCAGTTGAATATATCGTTTAGTTGTGACTCTTGATAAATTACCCTATTCACAATTTCAGTAGTTTAATAATACAAATGTCTCTGTTGGGATTTCGCTTTCTTTATGCATATTAATATTCATTTTGCTAACTGAAAGAGGCGTTAGCGGAATAAAACATGACTTATAAAAAGAAAAGCAAAAGAACCTAGAATTTTTCACAAAAAATTGTTTAATAATATGCAAATGAAACATATAAAATATAGCTTTAATTATCTCCTTTCATACATAGAACAGAAGAGAAGCTGGTGAAATTTATTTTAGAAAATAATTTGGTTTTCTAATAAATCAAAATATTGTTCATTTTCTATGGATTCATTAAATGGAAATCACACCCTTTTATTTTGTAGATTTTACATTTGTTATTATTTTTATAATACAGCATCCAAATTTTGACAGTTATTTGCTAGGTATGTTCCGGCAGTTATTTTTCGTTGTAGATGATATAATAAAGCAAAAATTCAGACTTCTGTTTTATACAAATTATTCAGATTTTTTTTTTTCAGTACAAATTTACAATATTTAATAAAACGAAAGCGTTGCTTCGCGACAATAACATTACATAATATTTTAATCTGAAATAATATTTTAAATAAATAAAAATAAAAAATGTTTATAGAAAATAGATTTACAAAGACTTTACACCATTTACTTTATTATAAAATCCAATACTGATATTCGAATGCTGACAAAATTATCATTTAGAAAACTAAATAATTGCAAAAAATAAAACTACTAAACCTTGCCAACGAGTTTAAAAATCTCTTACAAAAATACATTTTCCAACAATTAAGTTTCAAAATAAATACACAAAATATATTGTAACTTGATTAAGATCTCTTTAATAAGGAAACCTTTATCTAAATGCCAAAAAATATAATAAATAAAGATATTTTTAAACTAAATCATATTATTCATCCATACAAATATATGAGTAGCAATTAATTCCGAATAATTAAATTTTCAAAGATTCCTTTCTCAAGGGGGTAATTCGATCTAATAAAATAAATAATGAAGCAGGGTTGAAATGAGATAGCAATGCTAAAGGGTCAAATAATTAATGATGAATAAAAAAAGATTAATTGTTGCTAATGTATTTTGGGTTTACATTGGCATAAAAATTAATTATCAAAAGATTAAATTGTTTCATGTTAGCTGAATATTTTCCTTTTTGTTTTTAGGAAATATATTGTTTGAAAATGGAATGTCCATATTATTTTCTATGTTCAAAATAATTCATTGTTTGTTTAAAATGAAAAATCTTAATGGGAATTAGGAGAGTTAATTGTTTTTATGTTAGAGTGAATTCTAATGATTTGATTTAGAAAACATGGACTAGAAATTAATGCATTTTGGTAACAAATGACTTTCAAAAGCGTGATTTGTATTATTTTTAAGATTTTAAGACGGCATAATTTTAAACAGAAGGGAACATTTAGTGACATATGAATTTATTTATTTATTTATTTATTATTATTATATATATACATATATATATATATATTTGCATTAAGTTTTACTTATGAATTGTTTCACATTAATTAATTTTCTCGTAAGTTTTTCTTTAGTTATTTTTGTTACTTATTTACAACTATTATGACTGAAAACATATATTATAATTTCATATATATATATATATATATACTAAGATTTGATGGATGAATCTACTTATTAAACAAATACATTGATTTACGGTTATATAAAAATTTAAACATACAATTTTAAACATAGACATGATAAAATATTTTAGTATTTATATGTGATAGTGCATAAACACAAGTACACATACAGAGTGAGGAAAAGAAAAAAAAAATTACACCGAGAAAATAAAATATAACGCCTTCATGGGGAAAGATTAAGTAGTCAATTTCTGAATCGATGATTTAGAAATATAGATTATTGGGTTATGCGTATAAGATAAACAAATAAACTGGATAGTGCAAATGATCGAGAATTTCTGATCTATACTTTTCTAGGTGGTGAAACAATATTATGAAAATTATGAATATTAGAAATCCTATGTACTGCGAGAAATTCTCGCTTAATTTACTAGAATTGGGTAATAAACTCGAATTATAGTTACTAAAACTCACATTTTGTGATAGCATTTATTTGCAGAGATTTTTAAAGTTTGATCACGATAATATAGGAAAACGCCCTAGAATTCTAATAGAAGTTTTTAAAAATCGTTTACAAAGATAACTAAAATTTATAAAGATGACATAAAACTATTTTTACTTGAACTAAAATTTATTTTATATATCTCAGTCACAGATTTTTTTTTTTTCAGTGTAAGTTTCAAATCTTTATAAATGCAGTATGCATTAAAAAATCATGCATACTGTCATTTAAGAAAGGAATTGGGACACTAATTGCTGCACTTGTAAAATTATGAAATTATCTTCGTTTAAAATTTCTGGAGGTCAGTTGAAAGGACGAGTTTCACACATGATAAGAAACTAAAAAGGCAAACATTTTAGAATATTATTTTATCATCATATTCTTTTTCTTTTCTTTTTCTTTTTTTTTCTACAGTGTGGGACTTGGGGACTCTGAGCACGAAATTTCTAAGAGGCATAAAATTGTATTTATACTAAAAGTAAGATAACTGGCTTAAATCTCCTAAATTTTTCCTCTAACTCAACTGTGTCTCACTTTTGTCAGTTAAATTTTAAAATAAAGTCTGTTATATGTCATTAAAATCTGAAGTACTAATTTTATTTGGCTTTGGTGACAAAAACAGAAAAAGATTAATCTTTCGTCCAAATGCTTTTTCTCTTTAGTAACCTTCATCACCATGTTATTTTTCTTTTCTTTTCTTTTTCCTTTCCTTTTCTTTTTTTTTTTTTTTTTTTTTTTTTTTTTAGTACGGAACTCTGAAACTCTGGGCACGAAATTTCTAAGAGGCATAACATTGTATTTACACTAAAAGTAACATAACTGGCTTAAATCTCCTAAATTTTTCCTCTAACTCAACCGTGTCTCACTCTTATAAATTAAATTTTAAAATAAAGTCGGTCATCTGTCATTAAAATCTGAAGTATTAGTTTTACTTGACTTTGGGGACAAAAACAGAAAACTATTAATCTTTCGTCCAAATGCTTTTTTTCTTTAGTAACCTTTATCATCATCATCATCATCATCATCCTTTTTCTTTTCTTTTCTTTCTTTTTTCTTTTCTTTTTTTGTAATATATATATATTTTTAAATTTGTAAAATGAGAAAAATGATATATGCATATATACATAAAGAATTATTTTAAAACAAGATAAAATTAGTTTGTTGTCAATTTCTTGAACGTGAAAATGAATTTTAAAAGTATATATTAGGTAATGAGTAATTTGTATACCAAATTTCTCCACAGAAAAATGTGGAATTTGACTGCCTTAGACGGTAGGTGAAGAGTACCTTTATAATACCATGTAGAAGCTACGTTACCGTAAACTCCAGATACATATCCAGAGTGATGCAGCAGGATTTCAATGAAATATCCTTTTAATTAAACTTATTATAGATAAATACGAGTATCTCTTTTATCCAAGAAAGATACAAAACTAAGATATATCAGAATGGAGATATTCAAGAAATGTATATAAGGACTAGTAACAGTTAAAAGCTTGTATAGTTTTATTAACGAAATTGCTGTCAACTGTATAAAATTCCAACGGAAAAATTATTCAAAAAATTAAAATTTCATAACATTTTATGCATACTTAACGTTTCGGGTAAGTTTGTATTTAATTATATGAATATTATCAGCACAGTTTATCTATTCGGAAGATTTCCAAAAACAGTTGCATAGTTCCAAGTAAAACTAAACTTCATTAGCATGCTCTTGAAATAAATGGCAATTTGAACTTCGATCGCTGTGGATCTCTGAAATACTTCTGTGAAAAACAAAGAAAAATAAAATAGAAATAAAATTATAGTGCTTTTATAAAAAACCCATTCAGACGATCTTTTTAATTACTGTAGAATATATAATATAAACAGTCACAATTAGAGGTAATTATTCACGATATCCGTATTTCATACTTTACATGTTTCACATGTACCAGAAAGTTTTGTCATTTTAAATTAAAAAACTGACACCGGAATTTTTTTCTGGAGAATATTTATATACTTTTTAAGAAGAATTGCCCGGTGTCATTCAAAACAATAGAACATCTCGGTTAGTCCGATAACTATCGGATAAAATGGCTTTTATTTAGTTTTTCTCATTTAGATGAAATTACTTGCATAAAACACTAATTAAAAACTATAGAAACTTCCGTTACACCTAATACAAATTCTAATCTTGATGTCTACAAGACCATTTGACCTTTGCTGATAATAAAATAATACACTACACATAAAGTGCGTTTTTTTTTTTTTTTTTTTTAAATAGCTTAATAATAAGAATGAAAAAAATATAGCAAGCATTTTTAGATATATTTTGTACAATTTTGGCATTTGACATAAAATAAAGCTACAATCAGCCTTTCATCGTTGATGCTTGAGTCAACATAATGCAGCCTTTCATACTGAATAAAGGCGCAAACAATAAACTCCTTTCTCTAAGTCTGTGAACTCTTATTTTCTTTCCTTCACCCTTTTCTTTGCTTTTACATTTTATTTTGAATTATAGTTTAATTAATGCTAAATATTACAAAAACAGTTTATTTGAAATAATGATTAATATTTTAAATCAGTTTTTTATTATAATAAGAATCAATATATATATGTATATATATATATATATATATACACACATATATATACACAGTCCAGTCACATTAATGTGACCACCACCTACTTTCCATGTCAGAGTTAAATAACCAATCACAGAAGGCAGGTGGCAGCACAGTGCAGTTGAGCGTATATAAAGGGTGTGTGAGGGCTTCGGAAAACATTTCAATCGTTGGCGTAATGCAGAAACGAAGCGATTTATCCGACTTCCAAAAGGGCATGATCATTGGCTTTCGGGCCAAGGGTGGAAGCATTTCCGAAACGGCTGAGTTTGTGAACTGTTCGCGTGCCGCCGTGGTAAAAGTGTACCGTGCATGGCAAAATGGGACTGTCCAAAATCAGCGACGTGGCAAATGTGGTGCACCACGGGCCATAGATGACAGAGGCGAACGACGGTTGCGGAGATGCGTTCGGGCAGATAGACGGGCTACCGTTGAGCAACTGACCACCAAAATGAACCAAGGGGCTACCAAAAGTGTCTCCCAAACTACTATTCAGCGAACATTGCTGCGTCTGGGCCTCCGAAGCAGACGCCTGGTTCGTGCACCTATGCTGACTGCTGTTCATCGACGGCGAAGGCTAGAATTTGCACGCCAGTACAGCAGCTGGACGTCCACTGAGTGGCGACAGGTTGCGTTTTCGGATGAATCGCGTTTTATGCTCCATCGGACAGATGGACGTTGGCGTATAAGGCGTGAAACCTCTGAAAGGAACCACCCTGCAACCATTGCCGGAACGGTCCAAGCTGGAGGCGGGAGCATTATGGTCTGGGGAATGTTTTCCTGGCATTCTCTAGGTTCACTGATCATTGTGGAAGGCACAATGGATCAATACAAGTACGCATCTGTCCTTGCGGACCATGTTCACCCCTACATGCGCATTGTTTTTCCTCAGGATGATGGCATCTTCCAGCAGGACAATGCGAGGTGCCATACAGCTGCCAGTGTACGTGCATGGTTCGAAGAGCACCAGGATGAGTTTACCGTCCTCCCCTGGCCACCAAACTCACCTGACTTAAACCCAATCGAGCATCTGTGGGACCATCTCGATCGAGTTGTTCGCGCCATGGATCCTCAACCGCGTAATCTAGCGCAGCTGGCCACGGCATTAGAGTCGGCATGGCTCAACATCCCAGAGAACACCTTCAGGGACCTATGTGACTCTCTTCCTGCACGTCTCGCAGCAGTCCGCTCTGCGAAAGGTGGTTATTCCGGCTTTTGACAAGTGGTCACATTAATGTGACTGGACTGTGTATATTCGATAGCCAATTACTTTTACATATCTGATTATCCATATTTTCAAAAGTTACAATAACGCTATACTTTAACTTTTTTTTTTTCTGTTGTTCTATATATTGTTTAACCGTTATTATATATATTGTTGCTTATATATATGGTTTAACTGTTGTTATATATATTGTTGTTGCATATATTGTTTATATATATATTGTTTAACTGTTGCTATATATGTGTGTATACATACATTTTTTTTTTTCGATAGACAACTATTTTTACATCTCCAATTATCCATATTTTCAAAAGTTACAATATCGCTATACTTTAACTATTTTTTTTTTTTTAACTGTTGTTCTATATATTGTTTAACTGTTATTATATATATTGTTGCTATAAATATATTGCTGCTTATATCTATATATTTAACTGTTGTTATACATATTGTTGTTGCATATATTGTTTATATATATTGTTTAACTGTTACTATATATGTGTGTATATATACATTTTATTTTTTTTGATAGTCAACTAGTTTTACATATCTGATTATCCATATTTTCAAAAGTTGCAATATCGCTGTGCTTTAACTTTTTTTTTTCTGTTGTTCTATATATTGTTTAACTGTTATTATATATATTGTTGCTTATATGTATTGTTTAACTGTTGTTGCATATATTGTTGTTGAATATATTGTTTAACTATTGCTATATATGCGTGTATATATATATATATATATATATTATTACTTATGTTGACAAGGCGGCTAATAACTATGCAATTATTTGCAAAAAGTATTATAAACAACTTCTTTTTGATAGTATGGATACTAGTAATATTTTTGTTAAGATTAATGACAGTATCGAAATTAAAAACAGGCATATATTTAATTATTACAAGTTGATAAAAACTAAAAATAATAACTATAATTATCCTTATTTAGTTGTAATTCCGAAATTTCATAAAGATCCAATTAAATTTCGTACTGTTACTGTTGCCTGTAATGCCTACACTTCTAATGCTAATATTATATTATTAAATATCCTTAAAAAATTACATAGTTATATTGTTTCTAACAAGTGTAATTTTTTACTAAAAAATAGTTTTCAACTCAAAAATAAAATTAAAAATCTTACTGATATTACTGGTATAAAAACTTTTGATTTCAATGATCTTTTTAATAATATAGTTATTAAAGATATGTTTGATATTATAAATAAACTTTTTGTAGAAAATCAGCAGTATTTAAATCTAAATGTTAACATTACTCCTTCAACCTTTAAAACTCTGACTAGGTTTATACTTTTCCATAACTATATTTTATTCAATAATTATTTATATAAACAACGTTTAGGATTGCCACAAGGTGGCATTGCTTCTAGTATATTAGCTGATCTATACTTATATTATTATGAGCGTGATATTGAGTGTACTAACTTTAAATTACTACGATACATAGATGATATAATTATATTATACTTGGATAAACATCACACCAATCTAAACTTACCTGTTAATTATCCTGAAAATCTGTCTCTTAGTAGTACTGATTTGGAATCTAATGTCATTAGTTTCTTAGATTTAAAAATTATTCTTAATTGTAATGGCAAATTAGAATTTGACTTATATGATAAAAAGAAAGATTTCCCCTTTAAGGTAAATTTTTTTACTAATTTTCAAACATGTTTACATAAATCTGTATTTGTCAATATTCTTCTTAATTTTAATCTACGTATCAAAAATTTAGTGTCTGATAAACATCAAAAAGTACAATTTCGATTTTTAAAAAAATTAGCATTAATTAATGGCTATCCCAAACACTTGATTCAAAAATTCTTTTAATCATTTATTTATTTATTTTATTATTGTAAATATTATTATTTATTATTTATTTATAATTTTTATTTTTATTACTATTATTCACATTAAAATAATTATGAATAATTCATTTTATTTTATTTTACTATTATTTTCATCTCCATACTCTAGATGGCAGCACTATCCATGCTAAAATAATTATGAATAATAATCTGCTTTTTTTAGGATCTGAATACGTATGAATCCTTAATTTACCTGAATAACACTGCGCATCCTTTATTACTCAATGGTCACTGCAATTTTGACCTGATTAACTGTGTGTTTAACTGAGTTCTGATTGTTAAATTTTACATGTGCATTGTATCTTAGTTTTTCTGGATTGAATTTTTCTGGTTTTTTCACATGGGTATCTTGTATTTGAATCAGTTTCAAATATATTTTATTAAGTAATTTTGTATGTTTATTTCAATCTCCAATAAATATGTCTTAGGATTATTTCAGGTAATATTGTGATTTTGATCTTCTTTTTAATGGATTTTCAATGGATGTTTCGGGCCTGTGAACAAAGAAATTCTTAGCTTTTGCTTTCTTTGTGACAGAAAAACATCCATTTCTTAGCATATTTGCATTCTACCAGGCCCATGAAAACGTTGGAATGCAAATCATGCTTTTTTCTCATCTCCAAAATTCATTCCGATTTATCTTTAATTCTTTTCTGATTTGATATGAGTGGTCTGCGATTATGATCTGAATAATTGTTTTAATGCTGAGGTTGAATCATCTTTGAATTTCATAAAATTTTGCACTGATATTATTATATTTTATTATTGTATTACTATATATATATATATATATATATATATACATACATACATACATACATACATTGTTTTTTTCGAGAGTCAACTATTTTTACATCTCTGATTATCCATAATTTCAAAAGCTAAAATATCGGTATACTTTAACTGTTCTTTAATATATATGTGTATACATATATATACATATATTCATTCTTTTCATAGCCAAGTGTTTTTACATCTCTGATTATCCACATTTTCTGAAGCTCCAATTTCGCTACATTTATTATTTTTATTTATTATTTTAATTTTTTATTTAAATGTACATATATATTGTCTGTTCTAAATTAATACTTAATTTCAAAAAACATTTATTATATACATGTTTTTAATATTTATGCAAAGTATGTTCATTTATTTTAAATCTAGTCTTTTTCCCCTATATTTTTTGAAAATATATTTTCCTATGCATCCAAATTATTTTCTGTAATTAGTTCTTTACCTAAGAGATTGTCATTAGTTGTGATATCTTAGGAAAACAAGTCTCCAATCTCATTTTTGTTGAGTAGACTCTCCAAAGAAAAATATTAAGTTTCGCACTAATTAACAAACTTGGAAGATAGAAAGAAATACTTTAATTTATATATAAATTATTTTTGAGTTTATCTTAGAAGCCTTACAAGATATTCCTATAAACAAAGCGAGTAAATATATTTTTTTTATTTCTTTAAATATTTATTATTTTATGTAGATATTTGAAAAATAATACATTTTTAATAAAACACACGGTCTCAATATTTTTTATTTAAACAATTATAAATTAATGTAGATATTTTAAAATATATATTTATTCTACACTAAAATAAAAATATTTATTAGCGTTCGCATAACCTTTTCTTAAAATAACAAATATAAATGAAACCTCTTGAAAGCAAGATTTTTATGTAATTCCTTTTATCCAAAGAAATATTTTTCAAATTTATTAGGATTTCTGAGAAGAAATATAAAATTTAAACTTTTAAAATATGAGTTTTGTACAATCATGGAAATAGATTGAAATCCAAGCGATTAGAATTCATACGATTAATGAAAGAGTAAAAGCTAAAGCATAACATTTTTAAAAGTTAATAAAAATTGTTGTTCCAAATGTTATTAGTTAAAAAAATCAAGTTGAAAAAATTCAGGAAATTACAATACTTATGAAAATTTATATTCGTATATTATTGGTGTTTTATTGCTTAAAAAAAAAAAAAATGAAGACACATATCTTAGCGTAAATACATTTACTATTACTGTTATTATTATTTGAATGAATTTCTTTAATTAAAAGAAAAGGGTAAACGGAAATTTAATGCCGTATTTTTGCATAAAAATAGTAAAAAAAAAAAAAAATAATAATAACTAATCAGACAAATAAGATATAAAAAAAATAATTAATTTAATTTAATTTAATTAAAAATAATAAAAGAAAGAAAGAAAGAAAAATAAAAGAAACCATTGTAAAAAAAAAAAAAAAAAAAAAAAAATGGAATTACCGTATTTATTTTATTGACTGATTTTACAATTATTTTTTGTCGTTTTAACAACGTATTTATATACTTAACCAATTTAATTTTCTTTGATTGGCCGCAAGGCTATGTTTGATAGAAGAGTCAATCTTACTGAATAGTCCGTCCAATAAGCTACGTCATAGTAGCTCTAATCTGCAGCATAGTTAGCTCTATAAACAACCAATGAGAGAGCGATATGCTAATTCCACAGAATTGTTTATTTAAATCAACGAAATAATTTGATTGATTTAAAAGAATATTGGCTGGACCAACAAAATTGTTTCTTTAAAACAACACAATAAATCGGTTCTGGTTAACAGAATTTTCTGTTAATCATTTCCAAAGAAGAAAAAAGAAGTATTTGGTTGATTTAAGAAAACTTGTTTTTCCAATAAATACTTTTTTCCGGTCTGGACGTTTACTTGATTATATTTTAAAAAGAATATAGCATTATTGGGATGATTATTAAACTTAGAAAATAAACATAAATAAAACAAATAAATGTTTCAGTAAAAGTTAATTGCATAAAACTGAAAACACGAATCTTTCCTGTATTCTTATTACTACTCCAGTATGATTTAATATAAATATTTTACTTATAACAATATTATTTAGATATTTAATGCATATACTGCTTTGCCAATTTATATTTATAATAAATGAGCAGATAAAATTAATAAAATGAAATAAATAAAAATGTAGCAAGCAATGAGTTTTATTTTTGTTTTTAATACTTTTGCGACCGCACGTTTTTGTCTTTTTGACAATAAGTTCCGCCTGTGGGTGTTATTTTCCCAAGTTACAATATTTCAGAACAAAATTTTCGATATTCAGATTCATATTACAAATGGATATACATTATAATTATACTCTTTCTAATCAAAATATTTGCATCCATAGTATATTGGTTGTACAAATATGAATATTGTACATATTCTTAAGAAATAAATGACACACAAATTTCCAAAGAAACGCCTACTGGCGGAGTTATAGATTTTCACATGACGTGAATCTACGTGGGTGGTCACGAAAGTGTTAATAAAATTTACTTAAAAATAAATAAATAAAATAAAATAAAATAAAATAAAATAAAATAGATAATAGAAAGTTATCAGACTATGAGTTTTATTTTTATTTTTAATACAATTTACTTAAAAGTGCCGCGTTATTTGAAACAGTTATACAAAACATATTCGAATTTTATTTTAAAATTCGGTTTCTTTGTGCAATAATCAGGCACAAAATTATTTTATTTCAAATACTTTAAAACTTTTGCAATACATTTTCCATTTGGTCACATAAAACAAATTACGTATTTACATATCGAAATACCTTTTTTTTTTTTTTTTTTTTTTAAACAAACTTGATTATTTGTACAATTTGTTTCTATCTCTATATAATATTAAACTTACGAATTATTCTATGTTCGAAAGAAAGAAAAATTAATGTTCTTCTTATGACAAATTTATCCGTCTTCTTTTGAACTATCAAATATGATTCTTTTTAAAATTATATTCAGAACTTTTCTCTTTTGACGTTCCGAAATGCAATTTAAAATATTTTTTTTTTTTTTTTTTTTTTTTTTTTTTTAGCATTATATATCCTTAGGCAGTCAAACTTTTTCTTATTCGAACACAGCAAATGCAATAATAATAATATATAAAAAAAAGTAATATATATATTTAAAAAAAAAAAAAAAAATAAAATAAAAAAAAAAATAAAAAAGTCATTATTCTGAACAAAAGTATCACTGCGTCAAACTTACATTTAAAAATTGAAGAAACTTCAAAAGAAATCCTTTTTTCTTTTTTTCTTGTTTTTTTTGTCTAAGATTAAAATTACCCATTCTAAATTATATCTTTTCAAAATTTAACTTCAAAAAAATCAATAATGGTTCATTTTCAAAAGCATGAAAATGCCTAAAGGGGATCGAAACTTTCCAGTTATTCTTTAAAATTAACAACGGAGTCTTTTTTTTTTTTTTTCTTTCTTTAACTTTTGAAAAGTAGTCATCTCCTGTCATATTTGTTTCGTATTATGAATGATGATATATGACTTAAAAGTAGTTGATTGAAGATACCTCATTCATAATTTGATCGAGTGATGACAGGTTAAAATAAAAAATTGCTTTTCTGACTTTTGTTAATGGATGGATAAAGCATCGATATTTTTATTTTGTTCTGTTTTATCTTTACAAGAAAATATTTGAATATTTTTCTTAAAAGGCATATTTTATATACCGTATTTTACAGCGTATAACGCACAAGTTACAAAAATGAATTACACACCAGGAAATTTAGTTTACAAATAAAGCTATATCTGTAAGAAACAAAATCTTGTTAACCCTTTGAGTGCTATGGACGCACATATGCGTCCAGCGAAAGTCATTAATATAGACCATGGACGCAAATACGCGCTTAGCAGATGTTATCAGTATGGACTATCGACGCCCATACGCGCCTGGCAAAAATGATCAGTGTACAATGCGCATAAAGTATTCAGTCCCTGGCCGCGAGTATTCAGCACTCAAAGGGTTAAAAAATAGCTTTTACTGTAAATTTAAATTTCCGATGTATAACTGATTTAACAAACCTGCGCGTTATACCGGGGCCTTTGGAGAAGTCGTCGTTTCTTCTTCCAAGGAGAACAAACGACGACTTTCCCGAAGGTCCCGGTTATATGCCGGATAATACGGTAATTAAGTCTACACAATTATCAAGGTTTTAAGTTTTTATTACAAATCGTGACAGATACCATATGCATTATCTTGCAACTGATAGTCATCAAAGAAAAGGCAGCAACTTTTACTAAAAAACTATTGTAGGAAAAGTAATAAGAAGACCATATTATTGACAGTCATAGTAGTAAAGAAGTATACAGGGTGATTGAAAATTATGTGGCCAAATTCAAAGGGTACAGCAAGCATACAGAAAGAAAGAATAAAGAGTTACATAGGGACATAGAGTCGCAAATGCCATCTATAGCCACCAGGGGACGATTAAAATGATAATACATATTGTAAAGAAAACAAACAAAAATCATCATTACATCATTATTCATTTTACATTATTTTACTTTTGTTGCATTTACACTCGTGTTACACACTTGCAACTGATGCTATACAGGAGATGCTTACAATTCTTGCGGACTGATGGAGATAGGATGATTTTGAAAAAGTACGTCATTCTATGCATCGAAACGCATCAAAGGAGCACATTTTCGAAAATATTAGGTACATCTCGAACGCCTCCTGCTGTGCGAACAATTCTTCCAGTTTTCCTGAGATAAACTTGTGTTTCACACAAAAATCCTTCCAAATCTACGTAAACAATGTGAGATTGTATTCTTCGTCTTTTTAAAAGCCCTTTAGTAATATTAACATAATTGCCTGTTCTGCTGCAAACATTTGAGTTTTTTGGAATACCGGATAAGTGATTCGATACAGATAAACGAGTTTTAAAAACTTTTTTAAAGGCAAAGTTAGCAGGTTTTGAATTTCAGGTTTTAACGTACGATTTTTGAATTTTGGGTCTGTTTTTAAAGTAAAAATACACTCTTGGCTTACCATACGTCTTTATTAAATTATATTTGGAGATATACGTTATTATAAGAAATGAAAAAAAAATGAAGAATTACCCATAATAATTTATTTTGTTATATGTAGAAACTAGTATGCATTGATTAATAACAAAAGTTTTTCTATAATAATAAATACTTGTAATAGCGATACCTATCGGTTAATGTGCATAAACATTTAATTGAAATAGCTTCTCCTAAACGTGTTTTACAATATAATAAAAAGAAAATAGAGACATATAAATTCAATTATCTAATCGTAAACAACTTAAATTTTCTGTTGCAATTCATTTTTTATAGTTAATACAGCAACTATGTTTCAAAATTCTGTCTTGCGAAAGGGACCATGAAAATTTTACAGTTGGTTAAAATGCAACGTAGTTTTTAGAAACAAAAATGCAATAAATATAATAAATAAATTTCTAAGAAAATAGATACGTTTATTAGAGTATGAATAATAATTAAATAAAAGTGTGGAAAGCAAAAAATAATATACTCATTATTTAAAGTATCAGAAATCTTAGATTTTGCCTCATCTAATTTAATATACGAATGATAAAAAAATAACTGGATAGCAGAATAGAAGAATAATTGAATAAAATGAATATGTATATAATATATATATAATATATATATATTATAATTAATATAAGAACAGAAAACAATGTGAAGTAAGGGCAAAAAGCCGAACACACAAAAGAAACATAATAAAAAGTTAATATGAAGATTTTTATAATTACATATATATTATGTAACAAAATATCTTGAAACAACGGAATTTTTAAAATGTGTATAGTTTATATAAACCCATGTATTGTTACAATTTCTTTGTGTACGAAGATATTGTGATTAATCATACATTGAAAAATTATATTTGTAGTTAAAAAGAAAAAATCAATAATGCATTCTGAAATTTATATTTTTTGTTTTATTTTAGAGTAATTACAATAGATAAATAAATAAATAAATAACAATATTTACAATTTTCAAGAAACATTCTTTTAGCATATTTTAATTCCAAAGTAAGAAAAATAAAAAACGAATAAGCAAAATTTGAAAATATATATTACACCGAATTAAAATGTCATTTATTATTTAAGAAACAAATATAAATAATATTTTGTTTTAAGATACGAAAAGCTATTATACAATAACTGAAAACAAATATTTACAATTTTTAAAGTGAGACTCATTGTTAAAATTCCCCCATGAAATTTGAATTTAGAATTAAAGAAAGAAAGAAAAATAAGCATATACTAAAGTTTTTCGAGAATAAAAAAAAACTTTTTTACTTTTGCCTTCAAGGTAATTCATGCACAGAAAGTTCTTATCTGATGATACATTATAATAAAAATGGAGTTAACGACCGTTATTTCTCTTTTTATCTTTAAAATTGCAGTATGAAAAAAACCGTTTCATTTTTTTTTTTTTTTTTTTTTTTTAACTCCCAATTCTACTTTCTAAGAACTTATTTATCCAGTGATGTATAATGAGTTTTGTATTTTTATATTATCACATAGCTAGGAATAAAATGACTCTATTTAGTTTTTCACGTTTAGATAAAATTCCTTGCGTTAAAAAAAAGCCACATTTAGAAACAAATAAAAATGTGAGGAAATACTTAATGTTTTTCAGTACAGAAATGTCTTGATGAGAAAAAGATACTGCTGAGGATAAGAGATTTTTTTTCTTCACTTTCATCTACTTAAATAAGTTTCAGACGTCGTTTATTTACTAAGAAAAATACTTGTAAAGTATGTTTTCACGCGTAATAAAATAAATTGTTTTCTGATATTGTTATATTTCATCCATTTCAAGAACTTTATATTAGAACCTGTCATTTTTTTTTCATGTAGTTGTAGATTATTTAGTTCAATACCGATATAAATAAATAAATTTGTATGATGCAATTACAATAAGATAAACATTCTGGACTAAATATGCTAATTATCTAGCACAATTATCTCTAATTTTCCAAATGATGCTAAATTTGTTTTAAAGAATAAATAATAATTTATTTAATTTTTTTCAAGTTTTATTAATTTTACCAGCTTCAACGATTTATTAAAATTATTCATAAAAATGGTGTAAGTGACCGATAATTCACTTTTTATCTTCGATTTTTTTTTCACTTAACTTTTTTCTAAGAACTTATTTATCCAGTGATGTATAATGAGTTTTATATTATCACACAGTGACGGATAAAATGACGCTATGTAGTTTTTCACGTTTAGGTAAAATTCCTCGGGTAAAAATAATAAAAAAATGTAATCGTAATTTTTACGAGATAAACATTCTGGACAAAAGATGCAATTTATATAACAAAAGTATCTCTAATTCGCCTAGTGATGCTAAATTTATTTTAAATGATAAATATTTGATTCTTTCAAGATTAATTATCTGTCACCAATTTCAACGTTATTATTTAAACTATTGAATAAAAAATGGAATAAATGAGTTAATTAATTGTTATATTTAAAATTGCAGCATGAATAAACGGTTTGATACTTTTACACTCAGTTCCACATAAGAATCTATTTAACCAGTGATGTATAATAAGTTTTGCGTTTTTATAGTATCACATGATAACACATAAAATGACTCTTATTTATTTTTTTACGTTTAGATGAAATTCCTTGTGTTAAAAAAAAGCCACTTTTAGAAACAAATAAAAATGTGAGGAAATACTTAATGTTTTTTAGTAGAGAAATGTCTTCTTGAGAAAAAGATATTGCTGAGGATGAGATATTTTTTACTTTTTCTCGTTCATTTATTTAAATTACATTTTAGACGTCATTTATTTACTAAGAAAAATTCTTGTAAAGTACGTTTTTACGCTGTAAAAAATATATTGTCTTCTGATATAATTATACCTCATTCTTTTCCAAAAACTTTATACTGAAAACTATAATTTATTTAAACTTTTTTTTTCTTTTGAATTCAGGTAGATTTTTCGGACGGAATTAAATGGATCATTTTATATATTTTAATTTCATTGGAATGAATATAATGGACTAAAGTAATTAATTATGTAACAAAAATATCTCCATTTTTCTAAACAGTATTAAACTTGCTTTAATAGATAAATAATATATATATATATATATATATATATATATATATATATATATATATATATATATTTATATATATATATATATTAGGGGGACCGGAAAATAATGTCGTTTTGAATTAAAATACTGACATCGGAAATTTATCCTGGATAAAATTTAAGATATTCTTAGGTAACTTATAAGATGGTTATTTGTAAAGTACCATGTAAACAATGTTAAAGAAAAATTTCTGGTTTAATTTTATTAATTCAAAACGACATTATTTTCCGGTCCCCCTAATATATAAAGAGAGAGAGAGAGAGGCCGTATATTCCATTTTTATCTTTAAAATTCAGCTCGATTTATGTATTTATTTATAACAACTTTCTGAGATCTTATTTATTAATCGATAAATAATGAGTTCTGTATTTTTATATTATCACTACAGTAACGACTAAAATGATTTTATTTATATTTTCCCTTTTAGACAAAATTACTTGCACCACACTCAAGAATCACACACAAAGGCCACATTTAGAAACAAATAAAAAAGTGAGAAAATACTTAATATTTTTCAGATGAGAAATGTTATGAAGAACAAAAGGTACTGCTGGGGATAAGAACAAAATTTATTTCAATAAACTTTTATACATAATTTATTTCTTAGAAAAATATTTGTAAAATACGTTCTTACGCGCTACAGAATATGTTATCTTCTGATGTGATTATATCTGTTTATCTCTCTCTCTCTTGAAAATATTATACTGAAACTTGCAATTTATTTAAACCATATTTTTATTTAACTATAACTATTCGGTTATTTGTAGAATTAAATAAAACTGTTTTTACATTTTAATTCCAATGTGATAAATATTCTGAACTGACGTTGCTAATTTTGAAACAAGCTCATCTCCAATTTTAAAAATAATGCTCAATTCGTTTTGAATGGTAAAAAACTGAAAACTTCATAAAACTAACTGAAATTAAAATTTAAATGAATAAAATTTTCATAGATTTATTAATTATGATTTTCTGCAGTATTATGTTAATAAAAATGAATTAAACGACTGTTAATATACTTTTCATCAATAAAAATGCAGCTCAAAAAAACTTCTCTCTCTCTTTTTATTTTTTATTTCAATTTTTCATAAACGTGTTTTCTAGTGAGTTAAATTAAGTTTTGTACATTTATATTATTACAATGTGACGGTTAAAATGACTTATTTAAATCCATACTTTTCCACACTTATAAGCTGCACAAAAAAAATACCGCATTTAAAAACAAATAGAAATGTACTGATATACTTAGTGTTTTGTAATAAAGGAATATTTTGATGTGGGAAGGGCAAAAGTTTTTTTTTTCTACTTTCATCTACTTAATACTTTTTTCAATCGCAATGTATTTTCTAACAAATTGTAAGGCAAGGTTTTATTAAAAAATGCAATACTTATTAAATTTTATTTATTTATTAAATTTATATCATAAATATTATTTTATTTAAATATAAATAATAACTATATTTATACTTTAAATAATATTTTAATGTAAATATTATTTATAAAATAACTAGCAGACCCGGCCACGCGTTGCTGCGGCTAAGTAATACGTTGATAATTTGATAAGGTATATAGTATTTCCCCACAATTGGATTTGGCGATTTTTTTTCTTTTTTTTTTTCTTTTTTTTTTTTTTTTTTTGGCGCCTTTTTGAACGATAACGAAGTCGTTCTGGATTATTTGCAATGAAATATGTTAACCTGCATGCTTTTATTTTAGATTTATGATTTAGCCATAATCGCCAAATCCAGTTGTGGGGAAATACTATAGTTGTTACCCACAACTATAACTTATAATATAACTTCAGTAATTATATTCGGATAATTATAACTTCAGTATATCCCCACAGCTGAATTTGGCGATTTTTCTTTGGCACCGTTTTGAACGATAACGATGTCGCTCTGGACTGTTTGTGATATAATATGGCAGCCTATATGTTGTTTATTTTGGATTTATTATTTTATGTTTTTGATTTATTATTTAGTTATATTTATGATTTATAGATTTATGATTTAGCCATAATCGCCAACAAAAAATCGCCAAATATCGTTGTGGGGATATACTGATTAATATATTACTGAAAAGATTAATATATTTTAACGAAGTGGTGAGAAGATTCTGAGTATGTTAAAATTTTAATAGTAAATTCAAGTTAATCTAGAAAGAAAGCATTGAGGATTAAGATAAGAAAATTGCAAGATTTTACGATCGCATTTTCAGCAATAAATATGAGTCAAAATTTAATGCAAAATACATATATAAATCACAAATTTAATCAGGAATTGGTAAGTTATTAAAGAAAAGGTAAAGAAAAATAAGAGAAATAATTAACTAAAGTTTCGAATATCGATCATATAGATTAGTGTTACAAAACAAATAAACAGACTTAAACTCTTCCAGACTTTTAAATAAGTTTTAAATTAACTTTTAAAATTTAATGTTAAATAAAACAGACTTTTAAATAAGTTTTAAAATATTGAAATAATTACTTTTTATTTAGAACGTTATGTACAGATCACAAATTTCTTAAAGAAAACGAAGTGATACAGATTAGAATAATGCAACAAAAATTGAAAAAGCAAGGTTATGTCGTAAATAAATTTTTAACACACGTGTCACGTGAAATAAATTGTAGCATATACATAATGTAACTGACATAAGATATTAACATGTTGCAGCGGAATAAATTTCATATCTATCATCCTTGGCGGGAAAAAAATAATATCGCCAAATTATCTGGCGCACACATTTAATTCCTTTCAAAAATCATGGTTATTTTAACAACTTATATTAAGAGAGTAATGAATAATATGAAACAATATTTCGCACAGTACATATTACGAAAATATACATCTAGCTTGTATATTTTCGTGTTACGTTTTTGATCGCCAAATGCGAAAAACTCCAAGGACGACAGAGCTTTGAAATTTAAAATTTAAATTTTGTCAATTTGACAGCAAAATAACTCAATCTAACGTATGCGCATGATAAATAATACATATCTATACAAAAATATGGGGATTAAAATCCGGAAATAATTTTCCTCGTTTTTTAATAATTTTTTATACAAAATACAATGGGTGATTAACATAAGAAATCTTTTTCTTGATTTCACAGGCGGTCAGTGACGTCACACTTCGCTTGTGTATAACTACATACTTTATCAATGCGAATAAAATCTTTAAATTGATTATGACGTCAATTTTCGTGAGATGAATAATTTAACTTTTTATAATTTTTTAACGTTCACGTTTGATTAAATGTATTTACTTTTATGTCGAAAGAAAATGAACTCGTATTTTTTCTTTTTGGCAACAATTAAACTTATGGAGCTCACAGATATTTTGGAGCAACTTTAACAAAGGTCTATAATTAACAAATAATTGCAATAAAACAATATTGTGACAATAAACTGAGATAAAAACTATCCTATCTCTCAAGTTGGACCAAACTGCACACAGTGTGCAAAATTTCATTAAAATCGGTTCATTAGTTTAGGAGTTTATCGCGGACAAACATCGTCACACGTAATTTATGCATATATACATATATCTATGATAGAACTACATTAGCACTTTATCAATGTGTATAAAATCTTTAAATTGACGTCAATTTTCCTGAGATGCATAATTTAACTTTTTATAATTTTTTAACGTTCACGTTTGATTAAATATATTTATTTTTATGTCGAAAGAAAATGAACTCGTATTTTTTTTTTTTTTTTTTTTTGGCAACAATTAAATTAATGGAACTCACAGATATTTTGGAGCAACTTTAATAAAGGTCTATAATTAACAAATAATTGCAATAAAACAATATTGTGACAATAAATTGAGATAAAAACTATCCTATCTCTCAAGTTGGACCAAACTGCACACAGCGTGCAAAATTTCATTAAAATCGGTTCCTTAGTTTAGGAGTTTACCCCGGACAAACATCGTGACACGTAATTTATATATATATACAGATTATACATATTTATAAATAATAATTTATAAATTCTTATGATATTTATAAATTTGTTCTTTTTTATTTATATATAAATTGTATTTTGTAATTAAAGTAATTCTATTGCAAATACGTTTTAATTTAATTTTATTTTATTTATATATCCTGTAAAGTTTTATAATTAACTTTAGTGTCTCATTTCCTTATTCACGTATTCTTTCTTTGAATAATTTTCAAATCAATACTTTAGCTTTTGAAAAATTATTATTATTTTTTCAAGTTTTTATATAAGAAACTACCCTCTTTAGGAGCCAGTAAATTCGTGGCTCCCTGAAATTTCTGCCCATGGCACTTCCTCAATGCATCCTCACCCAATGTATTTTGCTTCACAATTCTGACCATGATAAACTACAATCATAATATTGATTCATATTACTTTCCTAATATTGAATTCCCATTTTATTAAATTACTGTTAATAGGAACTATACTAAATGATCTACTTTTTGATTATAAAAAAAAGTACTTAAAGAGTATTAGTTAAAATACTTTATAAATTAACCCTTTATCTACCGAATTATGAAACAGATAAAAAATGTATTTGGAAAAAAAAAAATATATATATATATATATATATATATATATAGTGACTTATAGAATATATTTTAAAATTATCTGCAATAAGAAGTATACATATCACCTCATCCTAATAATTAATAATGATATTGTGAAGTGGTTCTTTAGCATATCTGCGTACTTGCAGAGCTGCCAACCGAATCCGGCAAATTGTTAGTACTGCCCATTTTTCCACACCACTTAATTTTTCGAATAATTCTTTTCAAGTGTATCTGCGATGAATTAAGAAGAAAAATACTCTAGAAATTAAGTGGTGTACAAAAGGGAGGGATTCTAACAGTTTGCCGCTGGCTAACAATTCGGTTCTAACAATTCGGTTCTAACAATTTGGTTGACAACTCTGTACTTGCCAACCTAACCCGTAAGATCGTTAGTCCCGCCTCTTTCCGTCTATGTTTTAACACCAGTCTTTTCTTAGAATATACTCTTTCTTATTTAATCATAATTTTATTTAAAGAGAAATACTCTAAAAATTAAGTGGTGAACAAAAAGGGGCGGAAACTAACAACCTTCCAGGTTAGGTTGGCAAGTATGTATCTTTCAACATCCTAATTAATATTCCGTAGTGTTGTCAGTCCAACCCTTTTTTCACGCAAGTAAATTTAGAGAGCAATATTCTCCAAATACAATTATGATAAAATAGGAAGAGAAATACTCATAAAAAATACTGGTGTAAAAAATAAGAAGGGACAAAGCAATACTACGGAATACTAATTAGGATGTCAGCAGGTATGTTATTTAATGTACCATTGGTAGTAGAGAACGAAAAAGATATTTGGACCTTTAAAAAAGTGTAAAAATGTATTTCAGGGGTCGTATTCTCTGCCCATTTTTCAGGACACTCTCAGAGATGAAAAATTTTCGTCTTTATTGCCACCAGTAATTTCCTGCAAAAATCTCTAAGGTGTTTGTACAGTAATGTGTCGTGATTAAATGGCATAAATGTTATTTTATAAAACTACTGGTAGCAATAGAGGCGAAAATTTCTCATATTGTCCTGAAAAAAGGGCGGAGAGTACAATCCCTGGTATTTACTTTTTGTGTTCCTTATATGTTTTTAAGATTAATTGAAGATTCTTAAGATAATATGGGAACTGATTATAATCAGGGGTCATACTCCCCACTCTTTTTTCAGGACACTTTTACATATAAGAAATTGCTGCCTTTTCTGCCACCACTAACTGCTTGCTGAAATACTTCTAGTATATCTATAATAATGTGCTATGACTATACAGGGTAGAAATTATTGTACAAAAATAGTGGTTGTCATACATTTGAAAATTTCTCATTCTTGAGAGTGTCCTGAAAAATGGCGGAGAGTTTGACCCCTGATTATAACAGACATAAAGATCGTGAAAAATGCCAAGCAAAAACAGCAACAATTATCAACAAATTCTTTTATAAAACGAAAATGGCTACATGCAACGTCTAGTATCTTGTAGTGAGATTAAAGTGAGATATACAGGGTGATTAATTTAAAAGAGTACCCATTTGTAAAGGAGAAATCCACTACAGACGAAAGCAGCTTATCCATTGGCCGTGAAGTTAGACACAAAACGTTGTTGAAAGGATGAATATAGTCAAATTCTTGAGAATTTTACATAGTTTTTATTAAATGTTGGTTATTAAAGAAATCACACGAAGACAAATACAAGTTCACACATAAAAAATTATTTGCAACGCAATAATCCCAGAAATTCCGGGGATCAAGGGAGAGAGAGAGGGCAGAGCAAAAATACTACGTCTTTACAATATCGTGAAAAGAGCAAAAACTGTGGGTCTGCTTTTTTCTATCGCACGGGGAGAACCCCCGAAAGGGAAGTCATATGTTTGCATTATCTTATTTTCGCCAAAATGAAAGCCAACTTCAGTTCTTTGTTTTAGATAATAAACTAACGTTAATTTTTTGAATTTGTAATGACGGTTTATAATTGTATTAACCCTTTAATCGCCAAAATTATGCCAAGCGACAGTTTGACTAGAGAAAATGACCGTTATGAACTGAAATCATTAATATTGGGTAATTTAAAATAAATTATATCCGGTGTTGCAATAATATAAATTCTGACAATGAGTTTTCTTGTTTTATGACTATTTGAGAACACTTTTTTTTATAATTACGTTTAATGTCAGAATTTCCGTTAGATATTATTTCTTTTATTTTCTTTTTATCCCATAAAATAAAGTACTTTTCTATTTAAACAGATAAACACTTTATTTATGATTTAGATATAAAACATATACAATTTAGATTTCTGAATGATGTGTGTTATTGTTTTATGTTAATAAATAGTGTAGGTCGTATGTATAATTAAAATTGTGTAATTTTTAATGACATTTAAAAATAATTCTTTCTTCAAATGCCTAAGAACAAATTATGTAAATATAATATCTCACTTAAAATTTAATTATTTTTTTATTGCAATAATGCATTAATTTATCATTAGATTTTATTTTATTTAAAAATTCAATTAAAATTTAACCAAATATATGCGAACACCTTCACATATTTCTCCCGGCGACCCCCCCCCCAAAAAAAAAAAATCTCTCTCACTCCCTAGTATGTCATATAAACATAATGAAAATTGTCATTCATTTTTTTTTTTAAATATATATAAGAAATCTGCATAAGCAAAAACAAAAATTGTATATAATGAAACAGTCAATTATTACTATAAATGTGCAAATTACAAATCTGTTTCACCATGAAACACATTGGTTTTCCGAAGACTTTATCATTCGACAATCATTGTGGGCACCACATTTTCTTAGAGTTCAGAGTCTGGATCCAGATTTCCCTTACATATATCTCGTCAAGAAAGCTTTGAAAGTGATAACTATTCACTTTTTTTGTAAAAATAGTTTTTCTCTACAATGTTCTTATATATATATATATATATATATATATATATATATATATATCCATGGAATGATGATGTTATGGTTTAAAGTTATTACCTATTACTTTCTACATTGTAAAGAATATTGAACATGCCATATATAATACTGCAACATGTCAAATAACATCAATGTTAAACAAAGAAAAAAACAACAACACATGAGTACTAGTAAATTAAAAAAATGAACACAAAATGAAAAAAATATAATGTATATACAAATAATAGAAAATATCACAAAAGTGAAAAAAAATTGTTCGTGCAATTCCACACAGGAGAGATTCAAAAACGACGCCCATTGGACAGTCAAAAAAAAATATCTCCCCTTAATCTTGTATGTAGCAACAAGTATATCGACTTTGGCTTATGGCCATTGTCCTAGCGGGATAGGGCGTGTATAAAGACCTGACCTGTTAGGGACAGGCCTTCGTCCTCCATCAAAGTCAAAGACTTCTGTAGGGACACCTCGCAAAACTGGGTATATATATGACAATTGAATTGTATTAAACAATTTTCAAAAGAAGTGTGGGGGTCTCATCACAATGAAATGCTACTCTCCCGGGTAAATTTTGAACGAGTTAGCATTATCATAGAGGGTAAAATTAAAAATGAAAAAAATATATTTAATTAAAATTCTTAGTACTATCAAAATTTAGTGTGGTGAGATAAAGATCACCAAAACAACTCACTAAACCCAATGAAGCATTTTAAAAATAACATAGCATAATAACAATAATAATAAGGTAATTGCCACATATTAAAGTTTTGAGATTTAACTTTAAGTTTCTGATTTATTGATAATTTATGCATATAGTATGTAAACAAACAGTATTGTAGTCATCTGTTAACCTTATGACACATTAATATCTATCAAAATGTAAATATTATTAAACAAGTTTTTTTTTTTTTTTTTTTTTTTTTTTTAACTGAACTATAATAAATTTTGTTAAATTTGATGTTAAGAAAACAGTAATAATAAGAACTAGAAAAGAGAAAAAATATGTAATATTTCACATAGTGTTGTGTCATCCATTGTAATTAAAAAAAAAATAAGAAAGAGAAAAAGAAAAAAATGCAGAGTATATATTGGTCCAGCCAATTGCCTGCATACAATGAATGACAGAACAAAAAAAAGAAACATAAAAAGAAACTTATGCATCAAGGCCCTTTCATATAATGCACAAGTTTTTGTAAAACACTACATAATATGATATTAAAATTTAATTCCTGTTTCTTAAATTATAATTGTGGCTTTGTCTTGAATTATAATTAACATTTCTATTATGACTTGCTTCATCAAGTAAGTGGCTGTATCTAGGTGGTGCAATAATAAGTCTGTCAATATGGACTCTAAATGACAATCTATCAGGTGCCTGTAGTCTTTTAATTGTAAATGAAACCGGTGAGTGTTTTTGTAGAACAATAAAAGGTCCTGTGTACTTTGGTTTAAACTTATCAACGGATTTTAAATAAACAATGTCATGTACAGTAACAGGTCTTAATTTAGCATGTCTGTGAAAGTGTTGATATCTCTTATTTTGATTATCTTTTATGTTAGAGTAAGCTTTAAGGTAAATTTTATTTAAATCTTCTAATAATTTATGTGTATCAACATTCTTGTCGAGAAAAGGTTGATTCATCTGTTGCTCAAAAGTGCCAAAAATTAATGAAAATTCTCTTCCAAAATGTAATAAGTTAGGTGAGTACAAAGTAGATGAATGTTAAGAGCCATTATACAATGATTTATGTATAAACAAAGAGTTTTCAAATGTATGGCCTTCAGACATTAAAATGTTTACTGAATATTTAATGAATTTATTGATCCTTTCGGAAAATGCGTTTGACTGTGGATGTGCTACAGAAGAATGTGTAATTTTTATACCAAGAGTACTATTAAAAGTGTTGTAAACACTGGATGTAAATTGAGGACCAAGATTCGAGAGGATAACTGAAGGTCTACCAAAGGTGGTAATATAACTAAAAAAACATTTAACTATTTTTTCTGCTGATGTATCCTTTAATGGATAAAGTTCCATATGGCGTGAGAAAATGTCCAACACTGTGAGTACTGAGTGACCATTATTAAATGGTCCTACTAAATCAACACTAATAGTATGTCCAGGATGTGTGGGTGTGTATGTAGGTTGTAATGGAGCTGGAAGAGTGTTATGATGTTTAGCCTGTAGGCATCGTGTACATGAAGCGACAAAGTTTAATGTATCTGTCTACATTCCTTTCCAAAAGTATTTGTTTGATAGGAAATTATATGTTTTATTTAATCCAAAATGAGACAAATGTGAAATTGTTAATGTCTTAGCTTTTAGCGAATTAGGAACAATAATAAGATATGAGAATGTTGAGCTATTGGGACATTGCTTTTTATATATCAGTACCTTTGTGTCTGGATGAATAAAATAGTTTGGGTATTTTCTTGAAAAACCTTTCTTTAGAATTTCTGTGTAAATTTTTGACAATACAGGATCCTTTATTTGTTCATTTACAAAAGTATTATTAGAGATTTCTAAAAGTGGGTCTTTATTATTCGAATCTCCAGAAATTAAGTAATTATTGTATTGTTGTTTGATTTTATTACAGTTTTTATCAGCAAAGTGATTAACAACATTACTATTATCATGTACTATAGGTAGAGGTTGTTTATCAAAAATTAATTCAGGATTAGAGTTCAAATCTTGTTGATTGTGAGTGAAGTCACATCTCGAAAAATAATCTGCTAAAATATTTGATGAACCAGGAATGTGTTCAAAATCAAAAGAATATTTTGAAATTTCCATTAAACACTTAGTGGTAAGGTCTGTAGGATTAGTTGTTTTTTTTGTATCTTTTTAATGGAGCACTGTCAGATAAAATTGTGAATTTTCTGTTGTACAAATAGTATTTAAATGCAATTATTGACTTGTAGATAGCCATTAATTCCAATTTTAGTGCAGGGTAGCGTTTTTCAGATGGCTTCAATGATTTAGAAAAGAAGGCTATTGGAAGTAATTTATTATCATGTTTCTGCATTAGTACCCCAGAAATTGAAATATTTGAAGCATCTGTATTAAGGTAGAAATCTCTATCCCAATCCGGTAGTCTGACCACTGGTGATTCAAAGAAATTTTTTTGAATTTTGTTAAAAATCTGTTGATGTTCAGTAGTCCAATGAAATTTTGATTTTGGTTTAGTCAGATCAATTAAAGGTTGTATTAGTTTAGAAAAGTTGGGTACAAGGGATTTATAAAATGTTACAACACCAATAAATTTTTTTAATTACCTTTTAGTTGACGGTGTAGGAAAAGAATTAATTTTTACAATATTTGATTGTATTGGGGAAATACAATGATTTTGAATATGGAATCCAAGATAATTTACACCAGTTTTGTGAAAAGTGCACTTGTTAGGTGCAAGGGTTAAGTTGTACTTTATCAAAATTTCTAAGATTCTACTTAATTTAGTGCATGTTTCCTCAAAGCTATTCGAGCCAAAAATGAGGTCATCTTGATAGGCATGTATTCCCTCTAAATCAATTTCATCAATAATTGTGTCCATTAAAGCTTGATATTGAGAAGCAGCATTTTTTAATCCAAAACATAGTCTTTTGTATTTAAAACTTCCAAACATAGAAGTAAATGTTAATTTATCTTGTAAATCTTCAGGAAGTGCAATCTGGTGGTAAGCTTGTTGAAAATCTAAACATGTGAAGTACTTGTAGGCTGATAAGTCAGCAATAATTGTTTGTATTTTGGGCAAAGGGTATGAAGATCCCTGAATTATTGAATTAAGCATTCTAAGGTCCATTGCAATTTTATATTTTTGTTTACCTTCTGCGTCAAGTTTTTTTTTAACTAAAAGAATGGGGCAAGCCCATTCTGAACCGTGAAAAGAGCAAAAACTGTGGGTCTGCTTTTTTCTATCGCACGGGGAGAACCCCCGGAAGGGAAGTCATATGTTTGCATTATCTTATTTTCGCCAAAATGAAAGACAACTTCAGTTCTTTGTTTTAGATAATAAACTAATGTTAATTTTTTGAATTTGTAATGACGGTTTATAATTGTATTAACCCTTTAATCGCCAACATTATGCCAAGCGACACTTTGAGTAGAGAAAATGACCGTTATGAACTGAAATCATTAATATTGGGTAATTTAAAATAAATTATATCCGGTGTTGCAATAATATAAATTCTGACAATGAGTTTTCTTGTTTTATGACTATTTGAGAACACTTTTTTTTATAATTACGTTTAATGTCAGAATTTCCGTTAGATATTATTTCTTTTATTTTCTTTTTATCCCATAAAATAAAGTACTTTTCTATTTAAACAGATAAACATTTTATTTATGATTTAGATATAAAACATTAACAATTTAGATTTCTGAATGATGTGTGTTATTGTTTTATGTTAATAAATAGTGTAGGTCGTATGTATAATTAAAATTGTGTAATTTTTAATGACATTTAAAAATAATTCTTTCTTCAAATGCCTAAGAACAAATTATGTAAATATAATATCTCACTTAAAATTTAATTATTTTTTTTTTATTGCAATAATGCATTAATTTATCATTAGATTTTATTTTATTTAAAAATTCAATTAAAATTTAACCAAATATATGTGAACACCTTCACACCATTGGTTTTTCTTATTACCTTTAAATATGACGAATGTGGCAACTATTCTAACACTGAACTATAATTGTTTGAACCTTGTGTAAGTCTGGGAGACAATTTCCAACACTGTTGGACTGTTACAACTTTATTTGTGAGGTAAAACAGAAATGGAGACGCACAATTTTATTTTAATCCTGTAATAATTTTATTCATGAAAAACAAAACTTAATTAAATTTTTTTACATAATCATTCCTACATTACATTTACATTATCATTTAATAGACTTTTCCAGAGAAGTCCTGCAAACATCGATGAATTAAAGCATATCATTACTGAAGAAATCTTGTCAATAACACCAACGATGCTACGAAGTGTGTCAAAAACCTGGTTCGACGTGTTCATGTTTGCATTCAAAATGGTGGCGAACATTTTCAATATTTTCGGCAAGGAATGATAAAGTAAAAAAAAAAAAAAAAAAAAAAAAAAATTAAATTACGTTTTTTAAAAATAAAATTATTACAGGATTAAAAATATTGTGCTTCTCCATTTCTGTTTTACCTCACACATAAAGTTGTAACAGTCCAACAGTGTTAGAAATTGTCTCACAAACTTAAACAAGGTTCAAACAATTATGCTTGAATGTTAGAAAAGTTGCCACATCCGTCAGATTTAAGGGTTATAAGAAAAACCCACGGGTACTCTTTTAAACTGACACCCTGTATGTATATATCTATATCTATATATATCTGTATCTATATCTATATATATATGTATATATATATATATATATATATATATATATATATATATGTATATATATATATATATATATATATATATATATATATTTATATATATATTGTATTCTATTCCTATAAATACCTTTGACATTTCTTCCATAAAATTGATTATATACGCTTTTTAAACTAATGGTACTTTGAAGTTCCGTCGGTACAGAGGGTTAACTATTAAATTTCATTCATTCGTCCGTAAGAAATGCTTGTTCTTAAAATAGTGCACTTTTATTGCATCTAATGTTCATGTAAAACTTTCGAAGAATTTGAAAATCAAAATGTAATTTAATAACGCTGCATAACTTAAAATTTCTCGAATGCTTTCCTCTAAAATTCCTTTCGTAAATTTAATAAATATTGAATTTTTAATAAAACATTGGCTTACAATTAGATTCTCAAAATACTTTAAGAAGGTAGTAAATTGATCTTCTATTGAAAAATAAAAATGTTAATATTTTACTTTGAGTAATTATTAAATTGTTTTGAAGGCAATCTGAATTTTAATGAATAGACCAGTTTTTCAATTTATAAAGGTGATGTTGCATCTGAAGGTAAATACCTTTTTTTTTTTTTTTTTTTTTTTTTTCATAATACAACAGCATATAATTTTCTTCAAAAATTTTATTTTAGATAAATTTCGTTTAAAAATGGTAGTTAAGGAACAAGTTACAAATCTACTTCCATTTCAGCACGTAAATTACTTTTTTTTTTTTCCTTTTTAAGTATATAAATATTGAATAAATAATATGATGTGTCACTCTCACGAGTTTCTCTTAACCTGCATTTCAATACTAGAATGACAGATCGAAGATTAAGGGGTGAGTTAACAGGTACTGTATATGAACCCACGCTGAAAAGAATTTAAAACAGGTTTATGAACAATTTTATTCTACCTATAATTCTATATGAAGGAGGCTATTTAAAGCAGTTTCATCAGTTGCAATCATTAGGAAAAATTCTTTCCGCTCCATTTTGGATAGCCCAGTATATTGTTTAGAAATTTAATTACACAGCACATTGCACATTTAAATTCAGTTCTATAAGGAGAAAAATAAATAAATAAAAAACTTGAAATGCTCTTACAGCAATTTCCGTATATAATTCCAATATATCTGTATACTTTTGAGCAGCCCGGTAAACGAATGGAAAAAAATTCCATGCTATATTGAATATGAAATATGCTTTTATACCTATAAAAGTTATATGCTCAGTCCTTTTTGTCTAGTGCGGCCTATAGATGTTAAATTGTACCTACCAGAAATTTCGCCCATAGATGTAATGTACTTGAATTTTCTTGGAAGTCCCTGTACACAAATTTGTACATGAACGATCTGAATGAAAAGTTTAGTATGATATCATGCAGGGCTCCCAGAGTTCCTATATTTTTACGATTGTTTTATTGTACTCCTAACACAAATTTCAAAAAGAAAATTTTCATAGAGCTTTTCATGTAAAAATAGCATCAAAATCTACAAGAAAATTTTCTTTCTAAAAATGACGGTGAGAGTATAATAAAATGCTCGTAAAAATATAGGAACGCTGGAAGCCCTGCTGTATGATTGTAGAGTACCGAGATACTATCTTTTCTTAAGATGCACTGATAACAGACAGACGCACACGAGAGAGAGAAATCAACCGCTGAAGATCTGATTTTCACATTCATTGAACCTTAAAAAAATGTAAATACGACAAAAATTCAATTTTGAAAATTTGATCCCAAAACAATACTTTCTCTCCCATGTGTGAGTAAGAGAAAATAAAAATCTTGAAATTATTAAAATATAAATATGAAAGTAAGAGCAATTGAAATACACACATTGAGCCATTTTTGTTAAACGGAAAATTTTAATAGAAAATTTTTACATATTACGAAACAGTTTTCACTGATTAAATAAAATAAAAATTTCTTTTAATATTTTGTAGTAGCCAAAAAACGCTAAAATTGGCAATTATGGAAATATGTAGCGTTAAATTTTTATGAACATATATACATATTCACAAGCTTGGGTTAATAACTATTGAATTTGATTTATAATACCCAAATGTTTATAATACAAAAGAATGATTTATTGTAAAATTCGGAATATGATATAGCAAATAATTTATTACATTTATTTCTGCTCTTTAATTTATTTATACATAAACAATAAATATCGTTCCTCATCTGCTTTTGTTGCAATAAGATAAATAAACATTCTCGGGATTCCTTTGATAAAAATCATTCCAAACGGTTATTATTTCTAAGCTCTAAGAATACAACTAATAACATCAATCGTGTAAGGTTTTATCATAATTCGAACTATGGTCATTCAAACGTTAACAACTGATAAGATAATAACAGACGCTGCAGCTCTCTCTTCGTATGACTTCTTCATTTCTATATCGTCTTCCCCTGACATAATCCTATTTTTGACGTCTTTTCGTTTCTCTGACTTTCCTTTTCAAATGCTTTCTGCAATATGTAGCATTATTTTTTCCCACAAATGCATGCTTTTTTGATTCGATTTTCACTCAAATTCTCGTGTCTAGTGTATTTGTCAGTAGTGGAGGGGAAGCAGCAAGAATATGCGCTTTAGATATTTTATCGTATTTTACCAAAAGATGTGGGTCGAAGAAGAATTTCGTCTCATATATGTATCGTTTTTACATAGTTTTTATTTATGGAATGTAAATTCAGAGAATATATGTATCTCTAAGTCTACACATAAGAAAGGAATTTTACAAGATTTGAAAGACCATGAAAAAGGGGAAAATATTGGAAGATATTCGGTTCAAACTTGGAGAAATATTCAGAAAAACCATGACAAATATAATATGCACAAGGAAATGCCTTCTTCATATACTCTGCGTTCGCTGCATATGAAAACATTTTCAGTCAGGAATAAAAATTAAAAAATGCGTTGAAATGTCTCCGTTTGTCTCTAATACAGTGTACTTTTTTTTATATATGTACTTTAATCCTGGCATCTAATTAAAAAAGAAAGAAATTTAATGATTGTTTGTTTAAAAAACTGTTATAACCATTTTGTATAAGTGCCAAGTACTACGAACTTTTAATATCACTATTTTGAAATCAGTTTTCTTTGTTTTATTGAATGGAAGAATTTTTACCTCTAAATAAATAATATATAAGTAATCTAATGCATAAAGTTGTCATCTACAATTTTGTCAAAATATATAAGATAGTCGTTATTTTACCATGTTTTTATCAGCTTCGATTCTTGTTTGTTTGTTTGTTTGTTTGTCCAGTACAAATCTTGTAATCAATTTTTCACTAACTTCCCGAGTAGTTAGATAATTGAAACTTTCAGGACAGCTCAAAACACAGTGACAATACAATTTTTTAATACTTTTAGTTAACGGTTTCAGGTCCGGCTGACTTCGGCAGCGTTTATATGATTCGACAGAAGATTTATTTAACTAATTTCTCGACTAGTTAGACATTTGAAACTTTCAGAATAGTTCAGAACACGGTGAAAATGGAATTTTTTAATACATTTAGCCAACTGTTTCGGGTTCCTGCTGCCTTCGACAGCGTTACAAGTACAAATCTTGCAATCGATTTTTCACTAACTTCCCGAATAGCTAGACGTTTGAAACTTTCAGAATAATTCAGAACACGGTGAAAATGCATTTTTTTAAATTCTTCTAGCCAACTGTTTCGAATTCCTGCTGCAATTGGCATCGTTACCAGTACAAAGCTAGCAATCGATTTTTCACTAACTTTCTGGATAGCTAGGCATTTAAAACTTTCAGGATAGCTCAGAACACGGTGACAGTACATTTTTTAAATACTTTTAGTTAACTGTTTCAGGCTCCTTCTGCATTCGGCTGAGTTTATATGATTCAACAGAAAATTTATTTAACTAATTTCTGGGCTAGCTAGACATTTGAAACTTTCAGAATAGTTCAGAACACGGTGAAAATGTATATTTTAAATATTTTTAACCAACTGCTTCGGAACCCTGCTGTCTTCGGCAGCGTTACCAGCATAAAGCTTGCAATCGATTTTTCACTAACTTCCCGTCTAGCTAGACATTTTAAACTTTCAAGGTAGCTCAGAACACGGTGACAATACATTTTTTAATACTTCTAGTCAACTGTTTCAGGTCCCTACTGCCTTTGGCAGCGTTTATATGATTCAACAGAAAATTTATTTAACTAACTTCCCGACTAGCTAGACATTTGAAACTTTCAGAATAGTTAAGAATACGGTGAAAATGCATTTTTAAAATATTTTTAACCAATTGGTTCGGGACCCTGCTGCCTTCGGCAGCGTTACCAGTACAAAGCTTGCAATCAATGTTTAACTAACTTCCTTGCTAGATAGCCATTTGAAACTTTTATGATAGCTCAAAACACGATAGCAATGAATTTTTTTAATACTTTTATCGAATTGATCCGGGTTCCCGCTGCCTTCTGTAGCGTTTATATGATTCAACAGAAAGTTTAAAAACATGGTATATAAAAAAAGCTCTTTTTCTCTTGTAATTATTTTAATTTATAAAGTTTAACGTTTAAAGTTTTTTTTTTTTTTTATTAATAAAGTTTTACTTAATGAAAGCAACATTAAAACTTCCTGATTAGTTCAATATTCACTTATTGTTTCTTTATGCTTAAAGAAATTGAAAAGGAACTGTACACGCAAAAATTCAATATGCTCTCATGTGTTTAATCTAAAAAAAGTCTTAACCTACACGTAAATGTTTTATACAAAACTATGTTTTAATGTGACATTTTAGTGATAAAACTGAGTGTTATAAAGGGAAATGAAACATCCTTAAATAGGCTATGTTTGAGAAATTCAAAAAATAGTAAATGGCTGTTTCCAAAACTTCTAAAATTCCTTCATCAGTACTTCTAAAAAATTTTTAAATATTAAAACATGGAAAAAAAAAAAAGAAGGAAAAGAAATAATGAGGAAAAAGAAAACCGAAAGCCCAAGAAAGGCAAGTTGCGCAGTGTATATATACTTTCAGTATGTATATAAAAGTTACGATGATGTGGTTGAAAAGAGAATTAATGAACCACGGTGCAAAAATCATTTTAAGCTACGGTTGAAGGAGAAGACAAGAGAGGATATCTCCCTCGTTTGAAATGGTTATTGCGCCATATGTTTTCATTGGATGTCTTTTCAGCCACATCACTGTAATTTTTACATATACACTGAAAGTACATTGCACAACTTGCCTTTTCTGGACCACCTTTGAACCGCGCTTGCTTAGCAAGTTCCGGGGATTTTCCGATTTTTTTTTTTTTTTTTTTTTTTTTTTTTTTCGGATTCTTTTTATTTCCTGTTTTAATATTTTTTAAATTTTTACAAGCACTGATGAAGAAAAATTAGATGTTTCGAAACGTCCGTTTGCTAATTTTTGAATTTTTCTAATTTGTGCTCTTTTCATAGGTGCCAACTTGTACAGTTTTTTAACACCAGTATTTCTTTGAAAAAAAAAAAAAAGTATATAAGCATTCCATTATAAGTAAAACCAAAGCGAGAGAAATTATATATATATATATATATATATATATTATCACAGAAGACTTCTAAAAACATTATTGAAATTTCGAATAAAAAATTTCGTTAGCGAAAAAACGTACAAGTTGGCAGCTATGTCTTATTAACGTTGTTTTATTATCCTTTATGTTACCAATATAAAATATCTCCTCTTTTCTTTAAAACAGTGTTTTGTTTGGTCTTCAAACAGTTTCTTATTAAAAAGACTACAATTTTCTGATTATTATTATAATAATTTTTATAATTATTGCATTATAGACAAAGACATATGCAGTTAATTGAAAATTGAAAATTACATTCGAGGTGAAACATGATTTTGAAAAACAACAACAATAATAATAATAATAATAATAAATTTAAAAGAGGATTATTCCAAAATATGATCATTGAGAGTTATCGCAAACTTGACAGAAAACTAATTAATATTCCGTAAAATTTCTAGTCTCGCCCTCCCCCCCCCTCCCCATTTTTTTTCCCACACCAATCTTCTTTAAGAATACTTTCCTTCTTATTTAATTTCAATTAAATTTACATAAAATTATCAGCTGGTACATTTTTTTTCTTCTCTGTTACCGAAAGTAGCCGAAGGTGTGGGGCACTGGTCCCGGGTACTTCGGACGCAAGCTCCCCAAATTCTTTGCGAAAAATTACTTTTAATATTAACAGGGATGGAACACGGGCGCAGAATTCATACCGGAATGTGTTTAAGAAATTTCTCTTCCTATAATATCGTCGATTTAAGAGGTAGAAATTTTTCTTACATTGACAGTGGTATGAATTCTGCGCCCCTGTTCCATCCCTGTATTAAGTGCATAAATGCCAATATTTTAATTTATTCCGGAGCATTTTGAGCTCTGCCTTTATTACATACCATTTTTTTAAGAGTAAATTTTTCTTATTTTATCACATTCTAAACATAAAGTGATGCCAAATAAAGATGGGGCTAAAAATGCTTAGGAATAAATAATAATATGAGCAGCTATGGAAGTGGTGTGGAAAAAGGGGCGGTACTAATAATTTTACGGAATAACAATTAGGATGCTGGCAGTTATGTTTTTGCATAATCATACCACTTTGAATAAATGAGAAAAAATACATCTGTTAAATTTTTAAATTCTTATCATTTAATATTGAAATGCTAAATACATTTTATTCGTTGGAGGAAGGCAATGCAAGTTTAAAGAATGTAAATTCAAGAAATTGAAGCTTGGAGTAAAATTTATAATCTATCATTCAATATATTTTTCAGAAAACAAATACATTCTTTCGTATTCTGTCTCAAAACACTTTTATTTATGCATCTGCTTCCAAATAAACTTCTTTTTGGTAAATTCTTTTATAAACTCAAACTTTAAACATATGCAGAAAATTATATTTCTGTGAAGCAAAGATACAAATGTAAATCCTTTAACAGAATTTTGAGACTCCTCTTTCAAATTTTAGAAATAAACAGGGTATACATTTACATCTTTTTTTTTTTTTTTTTTTTTATGAGCTAGAAGTTAGTTTTATCGATTTATAGAATTTCTTTTGTTTACATTTTATCTCCCTTGGAAGACTGTTGTAAAATATATATATATATATATAATTTCTCTCGCATTGGTTTTGCTTATAATGAAATAGCGAAAAATCGCATATGGATTAAATATTTGTAGCATATTTTAAGCATATTTTTTTTTCTTCTTTGGTATTGTTCGTGGACTGTTTTTAGATATCTTATCATCAAAATTATATAAATTAAATAAATTAACTTTTTTCACAAAAAATTTTGCACAAAACATAATTTATTTAATTATATAAAATTATTTAATACACGTATAAAATAAAAGGACAATTTCGCTATTACAGAGATATATTTAAATAGAACGCTTTTGTAAAAGAAAATAACCCTTTGTTTTGCACAATTAATGCAAAAACATTCTTCGAAGGTAAATTACAAAAACTCAAATTTATATACTAAAAAGAAACATTTTTTTAATTAACTCAATAAAAATCTCATGTTTCAATAAACAAAATATAAACAAATAACATTAAATAAATGAATAAAAAGCAAAGCAACATTTATGTAATTAAGAAAATAAATCAAGTACCTAATTTCGACTTTTAATAAATGTATGAAAGGATAAAAAAGGGAAAAAAAAAAGGGTTTCATTTTCTAACAAAGAATGAAATCTTTAGAAAAAGTATCATTAATAAAAGGTCATAAAAACACCAGGATTAAGTTCTTCGCTTACCTAATTAGGGAAATTAAAAACTGACAAAGGGAAAAGTCTAGGCTCTCAAACTAAAGTACGTCAAAAAGTGTTAAAAATGATGACAATTGAATGAACTAACATTAGAAAAAAAAAAAAAAAAAATCTCACTAGTCATGAATAGGGATTAAATTGAAAGACAAAATCATTAGTTTTTCTTTTCACTAGTCAAGAGCAATTGTTCTTCGCTTGATTAGTTGGAAATTTAATTTCGTACATAGCAAAAAATGTTAATATAAGTTGAAGAAAACGTTAGTTCGTGTAATAGATTTCTGGTTAAGCCGTTTTTATCATAAAAATGTTAAAAAGTGCTACAGTTACTAAAAACAAAGAAATTATATTACTATTAAGCGATTTCTTTTCCTGTGAAAAAAAAAAAAATAATAAAAAATAAAATAAATAAATATATATATATATATATATATATATATATGTATATATATGATGCACTTATTTGAAGTTTAAAAATAAATTATTAAGATTAAAAATCTTTGTATTACATTTTGAAAACTCTGATTAATTTATTCAAAGAGGATTATGAAAATAAAGTCGCAGCATAATTCTAATTTATATTAAATAAATCCAGCTTAAAAAAAAAAAAAATAAAATAAATAATAATAATCTGTAAATAATAATATGGGGGGAAAAAAAGTAAAAAGTAATTTGCATTATTTTATTCCAATTTGTCACTGGATGAATTAATTTTATGTGTAAAATACAAGTAAAAAGCAGTTAGTTTAATTTTATATAAATATGCAAATCATTACTGTAATGATTTTATTATTATATATAAAATATAGGCATTTTATATCCCTTAGCATACTTCCCAACATTTTTAATTTTTAAATCTGTTTTTCACCACTATTTTTCAATAGATGAAAGTCGTATAATTTTTCGATGATTAAATAGTTGTAGAAGATTGTTCTAGAAAATTTCAAATATGAATTCTTCCACCGAAATCGGGAGATTTGGCAACTGTGCTATAGGTATGGATAACTTTGTTATTCATGAAAATTTCGACCTCACATTTTTCTTTTTACCATTTCATTCTTTTTCAAATATGAGACAGATAAAAATAGTCTGTTTATTAGTGTTTCTTAGTTTCTTACTCTGCGTAGAAATTACATTAAGAATGATTAATCTTAGAGAAATTGAATTAATTATAAATTATCATTTAAAATACTGGTACACAAATTATAGAATACATACTTGCCAATTTTTATAATTTATTCATTTTTTAGCCCCACCTTCCATTTCCACCAGAATTTTTTTACAGTATTTCTCTCCAATATGGGACAACGATTAACCCGTTAGTAGTCGCTATAGACAGCGCCACCTATTACAGATTGTGCATTTTTTATTTAACTCGCACCAATAATTTTAAGAAGTGATGTGATCAACGTTTCTTCGATTTTATTTGCGTTTTATGTATATCAAATGCCACTTCTAAAAATTTTTGGTGGCTATTGAATAAACAAATCTGGTAAAACTAAAGGATGGGCAGCAAATCGACCAACTAGCGACTACTAACGGGTTAAGAAAGAAGAAAATCATCCTTAAAAATTATTGGTGGGAAAAAAGGTGGGGCTAACGATGCTCCGGATTAAATTATAAAATTTGGGAACTCTGATATTTTGTAGTACTGCTAGTACTCGCCTTTTTTATTTCACACCAGTCTTTGTAGTGCATTCTTCTTCTCATTTAATTGTAATTACATTTGAAGAAAAACAAAGTGGTGTGAAAAAGGGGGCGGGTACTGAAAATGCTACGTAAAATTAATTGGAATGTGGAAAGGTATCAGAATAGGCAGTATTCTACATAAAAAACTTTAAAATTATTCTGAACTTGAGGTTAACTTAATATTGCATATTAGTGCAAGATTTCGCAAAAATGTGCATTATAAAGTTATTTTCATTATAAAGGAGTCGGACTGATTTTAAAACACCATGTATAATTCTGAAATGTATATCCTTAATTATCAGAATTTTACTTTAAATAATTCATAATTTATTTTAAATTAACTAATTTTATAACATGATAAAATAGGGCGTAACTTTGCAAAAATACAGGCGTCGTACTTTCCGTCCTTTTTTTCAGGACACTGTTAGAGACAAGAAATTTTTGACTTCTTTGCCACCACTATGGCGATTTTTAATCATTCTATCGTTTTGGGTTCAAGTACCCCCCTTCATGGGTCAAGTAACCCAGTTTTACAGCACTTAAAAATTCAAACTTGTAAAACAGCGATTATTTTTTCTTCTAATCATTTATAACAAATAAAGTCTAAAACGAACTTTTCAATATCAAAATAACTGAAATTTTTTTTTTAAATAACTGAAGCAATTTAAATAGAATATTAGTCTTCCATATACATACTTGCCAACATTCTAAATAATAGTCGGTAGCATTATTAACACCCACCCCTTTTTTAACACTACGTTATTTTTAAGTAATTATCCTCAATGAAATTGCAATTAAATAATAAGAAAAATGCACTAAAAAAGGAATGGGGTGGAAAAAAAAAAAAAAAAAAAAAATGTATACTAGTAGTATTAAACAATATTAATTAAAATGTTAGAAAGTACACATACTACATAGCTGCCAAGTTTTTTAATTTATTCCGGAACGCTGTTAGCTCCGCCCTCTTTTCACACCGTAATCTTTGTAGAACATTTTTCTTCAATATATAATTACGATAAAATTTCAAGACAATTACTCTAACAATATTACGGTGTTAAAAAGGGGATAGACTTAATATGGTTCAGAATATTTACATTTCGTTCCAAATATATAATTTTTATTTTAAAAATACGGCACTGGTAAATTTGTTTAAGAAACACGTTTTAATGGAAATATAGTATCTTTGAATTTTTCTATTGACGCAAATTTCGAGAAGATTTATATACATGATATTATTATTTCTATTTAAAGTTTAATTTAGTTTATATCAGGGGTCAATCCAGGCAAAAATTGGGTCCCCTTTGCTGCCCCTTCACAAAATTCCACATCGTAAAAGAGGACCCTTCACAAAATTTAAATTTATGAAATGAGCCTTTTCATTTTATAAAAGTGATCCTTTTTCTATATTTTCAGTATTTTTAATTAATTGGATCAATTTGATATTTAAAAACTACTTAGAATAATTGTTAAAATGGAAGGTTTTACACGATTTTTTTTTTCCCCCACAAAAATAAGTAAAACTTTCACAAAAATATTTTGTTTTTCACAAAAGGGGACCCAAAATTTAAAACCTGGATCGACCCCTGTAGATATATAAAACATAAAATGAGTAAAAAAAAAAAAAAAAAAAAAAAAAAAAAAAAAACGCTTTATACGATCTGTGATTTTAATATTTAATGTATAAAGCATAGCTCGAAGTCTCCCTCCATTTTTCAGAACACTTTCAGAAGAGTGAAAATTTCTCCTATTAGTGCCACTTTTTTTTTCTTCAAATAAATTCTTATTGCTTTTTTTTTTTTTTTTTTTTTTTTTTCAGAGATGTGTTGTGATCAAAAAGGACCTAAATTCTTGTATAACAACAGTGGATTAAGAAAAAGGCACAAAATTTTCCTCTATGAAAGCGTCCTGAAAAAAGGGCCGGAGACATCGTGTTTTGACTTATAAACTAGACATTAGTATTAATCGGTTAGCATTAGCCGCAATTTTATATGATGATTTGCTATATCATGCCCTAAATCTATCTATTGAACATTGCTTCTATTTAAAGATTTTTATTTTATCTTAATAATTGGATTAATTGCTTCACTATGGATATTCTTTTTCACAAAACTTTTCTCATACCTGCCAGTCTTCTCATTAATAAGAGTAAAATTTTTAACGTCCCGTGAAAAATCGGCCCTTTTTCCACACCATTTTATTTCTAGAGTTATTCTCCCCAAATGTTGTTAGGATTAAATAAGAATAAAATTACTCTAAAAAATGATTAGCGTGAAAAAAAAAAAAAAAAAAAAGGCGGGTACTAAAAATTTTGCGCTTCATATTGAGATGGTTGGCAGATATGTTTTCTTTTATGATTTAAGTAGAAAGATTTAAGAAAAATGAAATAAGATACTTTTATTTTCTATTTTTAGTGCAGAAAGTAAACTTTAATAAGCACTATTATTTCGAAAAAATGTCTCTAGTGAATCCGAAACTCACGGTGATTATGAAAGCCGTAAAAAGATCGAATTTGGCTGTGGCTGTATATTTATATAACAAAACAAGTAACATTGGCAACTTTATTTTTAAATCAAGTTTCACACCATTATTTTTTGATTGAAATATTCCATATTATTTTTTTTCCACGATTAAATAAAAGGAAATTTACTGTAGAAAATTTCTGATATAAAGTTTCCCGAATAAATTGGAGATTTGGCAGATATGCGTACAATACCTTAAGGTTGTTAACGCTGCATATAAGTACCGTAATTTCTGGTAGATAACCCGCAGGTAAGATGTATCATTTTTCCATCAGAAAATCTATACTTTTTAGAAGGAAGAGGTCGTAAAAATATAAATTTATTCATTAATTGAAATTTCTGGTGCAAAACTGGATTATATAACCTGCGGGGTATCTACCAGAAATTACGGTATACAAAAATTATACATAGCATAATGATTATTATTTTTTTAATCAACGAAAATTTTGTAATATTTTACATATAAAGAACTTAAGATGTTTTAATCTGTTTAAAGCATTGTGAAATGAATACATGGATATATACCCTATACAAAAGTTTTAAGCATCAGCAATACATTCAGAGCCTGATTAAGGGGGAAGCACACATTATTAATACTTACACCGTTATTTTTTAACAAATACTTTCCTCCTATAATAAACAGAAAATTCTCATTAAAAATTATTTTAAAAGAATTCTGGTGTCTAATAACGGTGAGTAAATTGGATTTGTTTACACCGTTCATTTTTTATAAAAAATATTTTCTCGTCAAAGCGTGGAATTTCTATGACATGAAGTAAAAAATAATTGTAAAAATATTCCGGTGAGAGCGGAGATAATGTGTGCTTCCCCCTTAATCAGGCTCTGAATACATTTACTTAAAACTTCTTTAAAACTTTAAAAAGCGATTTTTTTTTTTTAATCATCGAAGATAATTCAACTCAAAGCTAAAGCATCTTTTTAGGAAAACAAGATGGAACCAAAAGAGTTCTTGGTGTTAAGAAATACGTCATGTCACAAGAACTAAACAAAAAATAATTTCTTTTAATTAATTAACGAATATTTTTATAACATTTTATAGATAAGGAATTTAAACTGTTTTAATTCTTCAAAGCTTTTGGAAATATATACATGAAGATATTCTTAATATAAAAGTTTTAAACATCAACAATACATTTACTTGAAACTTCCTTAAAACCTTCATTTTTTTTTCTTTTCTTTTCTTTTTTTATCATCCAAGAAAATTCAACATAAATCCAAAGCATCTTTTAAAGAAAACAAGATAGTACCAAAAGAGATCTCGGCGATTAGATAGCGAAGTCGCTTGAAGCTTCATGAATATTCGATTTAAGATGGCGAGGCCCAATCTTGAAGCAATTTTGAAGCGCTATCCTCTGAGCTGCGGAAAATGGATAGTGACTGTGGACACAAACCAAAAAAAATGAAAAAAAAAAAAAAAAAAAGGCGCAAGAGAGGAAAATATAAGGGGATTTTCCACTGAACGCACTTAAAAGGGTTTCTATTACTTTCCAATTCTTTACGACCGCTTTTCGAAAGTAGAAATCATTTTCAACAGAAAAGAAAAGAAATGTTCTACAAAGTAATCTTTCCCCTTCAAATGATTCTTGTAAAATTTCAAATGAATTTGTTGAATTGTAATGTTTACAAGTTAGAAATAATTTTAAAGAATAGGTCACAAATACTTTCGAAAGTTGTCATGTAAATTTAATCTCCAGAAGTGGATTGTGAAAAAAATGAAAGTTTTATGGATGTCTTTTAAACGACGATTTTACTTTCTTAATACGAATAAAATATGGTTGGAAATTAGTTTTAAGTTTGTTATTTCATAAAATTTTGAAATTATTAGAGGAATTTATTATATTTTTGAAATTTTATAAATGGAAATTTAAATGAATTTACAGTTTGTATATTGGAAGGTACTATACGCCAGAATGTAACTTTGTTATAAACTTATATTTTAATTAAAACGATGCCAAAAGTTACTTTGACTTATTATTTAAACAACAAACTTTTAAATGGGGATTTTATGATGCGTTACTTGTTTATTAAAAACTATTAATTTTAGAAAATGTAAGTGTTAAAATCAAATTCCGAGTAAAAATCATATAAAATATGGTTAAAGAATTTACATTTACACAACATCAAAACGTATAAAAAATATGTATTCGGTTAGTTTTAAGTTCTAATATAAGCCATTTTAACTTGATTTACACTTTTTTTATTAAATTTAAATTAAATAAATTAAAAAAAAGCTGATCTATGAATTTTTGCGTTTTATTAGGTTGATTTCTTTAGAAGTCGACCTATTGCAATCACTTAGTTTATCTATCTATCTATCTATATATATATAATGGAAATTTTGTCATCACGATAACTTCCAAAGTAATACTTCAAGTCAAACCAAAGTTGGACAGCGAACTTATCTTGGATGCGTTCGTTAACCATGCTGCTCCGCCATTTTGTTTTCAAGTGGCGACCACTTAAAAATTTCGAATTTTCACATTGTAAAAAATGTTTTTAAGACCGGTTTTGCTTGAAGTTTGATCTGCACAGACGATATAAGGGTCTCAACCAACTTTAATAATGAACTTCACCCACCATGTTGTTAAAAATGGCAGATAATTTAAACTAAACTGTGCCACTTGAAATCAGGCTACTACTTGAAAATTTATCATCACCATAACATTTGAAACAAAGAATCAATTCGTGCCAAAGTTGGACAGAGAACTTTTCATACAAATATTTTTGATGAGATTACTGGGCAGTTTGTTCCATCATTTTGTTTTCAAATTGCGGTCACTTGAAATCAGGCTGCCACTTGGAAATGTGCCATCACGATAACTTTTAAATACTAAACTGATTCAAACTAAAGTTCGATAGTGAACTTAAAGTTCGAATATCTTATATAAGTTCTCTGGGCAAATTGCTCCGCCATTTTGTTTCCAAGTGGCGGCCACTAGAAAATTTATCATTATAATAACTTTTATAATACTAGGTCAAAATGAATCAAATTTGCGCACTGAACTTATCATTCAAATATCTAATATAAGTTTGCTAGGCATCTGACTACGCTCTTTTGTTTCCAGGTGGTGGCCGCTTGAAAACACGGTGAAACTTGAAAATTTCTTATAACGATAACTTTTGAAATGCTGAATTAATTCAAACCAAAGTTGAACAGTGAACTTATCATACAAATATCTTGGATGATTTTACTAAGAAAGTTGCTCCACCATTTTGTTTCTAAGTTGTGGTCACTTAAAATTAGGCTTCCATTTGAAAATTAGTCATCACAATAGCTTTTTAAATATTGAATTAATTCGAACCAAAAATGGACATTGAACTTATATTACAGATATATGAGGTCAGTTCAGTGAGCAGCTTTCTCCGCCATTTTGTTTTCAAGTAGTGATTACTTAAAATCAGGCTTCCACTTGAAAATTTCTCATCACAACAACTTTTGAGATATTGAACTAGTTCAAACCGAACTGGACAGTGGACTTTTTATTCACTTATCTTAAATGATTTCGCTGAGCAAGTTGCTCCGCAGTTTTGTTTCCAAGTTGCACCTCTTGAGCGTTGCCACTTGAAACTTTGTTATCTTAATAACATTTGAAATGCTGAAGTTATTCGAACAAAATTTGAACAATGGATTTTCCTTGCAAATATTTTGGATTAGTTAAGTGAGCAATTTGCTTCTTCGTTTTGTTTCCAAGTGGTGGCCACTTGAAAATTTATCTACACAACAACTTTTTAAGTACTTAATTCATTCGAACTAAATTTGCAGAGTAGACTCATCTTAGAAATGCATTTGTTATGTTCGTTTGCCAACTTGATTTGCCATCTTTTTCCAACTGCCGGCCGCTTGAAATTTTCAGATTCCCGTGAAAAAGGTATTTAACTGATTTGTTTAAAACTCCATATGTGCACAGCCCTCATTAATATTTTCACCAAGTCCATTAATAAACTGCAACCGCCATTTTGAAACAAAGTAGTAGCTATTTCTTAAGAAAAATGAAATCAACCTGCACTACGAATGAACCGGAAGAACTTAATTTCATTTTGTTTGATATATGAATGCGATTTTTTTAGTTCATATAATTATTTTCAAAATCTGATAAACAAACAATTTCTAATTAAAAGGATTTCGCTATTTATTAATTTTTAGAGTAGTTTTACAATAGTTCCTGTTTTTTTAATATCACATTTTACTATTTATAAACTTTCTAGGCAATGATTTTTATTTTATTCCAGATATGTTGATGTCCAATTATTTTTATTATTTTTTTTAACAATCGATAATAAAGCAGTAAAATTACACATGCCAATAATTTGTCCCCCAACTAAGTAAAATAATTATTTTATACATTTTCTAAAATAAAATTTAAACATTAATATTTCATTTTTTACACTTTAACTTTTAAACATTTTGTTTCACAAATACGCTGAAAAATACTTATCATTTTCATCGAACCCATTTTGATATATACATAGCTAGAGAAGAACAAACATAAGGATGCGTGTATGTGCTTTGATAAAATTACATTTCATTATCCATGCTTTAAAAAAAAAAAAAAAAAAAAAAAAAAACTATTGATTTTATGAGCTTGTTATGAGACTGTGATAATGATGTCTCTTAATTATTGCCCGTCGTGTCCAAAATGTTAATTACAAAACTTCAAATCTCTTTGTTAAAAGAAGAGGAAAAAAAAAAAGCAATTATTTCTAATCCTTATCTTCAAAATTAATTCTTTCCAAATCATAATATAAGAGAAATATGCTTTAACGAAACTGTAAAGCTCAGCTCAAAGAAATAAAGTAACAAACTTATATTAGTGACTGTTACAAACAGAGATAAGGCGCGGCTGAAATTAAAGTGATGTCACATACACTCCATGTTACAGATTATCTAAGTTGAGTACAAAGAGGAAATGACGATGGAAGTCAGCACTGACGTTAAAAGATAAGTAGAATCAAAATGGTGTGCTTTGGGATCAACGGGACGATGTTAATAAGTTTAACTTGGAGAAATGTCTTTTGAAAAGGAAGTGTCCCTCGTTAATCGATTAATCAATATTCGTCATGGTTTAAGCAATGCATTCATGAGAAAAATTGCATAAGGCTGACGCTTTGAAATGTAATAAATTGAATGCTTAAGCATCGGAGCGATTAAATTTCTGATTGCGGTATTAGAAATATGAGACGTTATTAAAATATCTAAGCAAAAGCAATTTTCGAAAAAAAGTGCTGCAATTTAGTTTTTATTCGGGAACATTTATTACAATCCAATGAAAAGTTAATTATGTTTAAAAAGTATCGAAAATGAAAATTATTGAAATGAAAGAATTTAAATTTTAATTGAAAAGTTAGAATAAGTTTCTTTAATTAAAAAAAGTTTATAATGAAATACTTTTTTTTTTTTTTTTGTTATAGAATTTAAGCATAGATTTTTCAAAACTTTTTTACACTCACATGAATGTGTATACAATATGATTATTAATCTTACAATATATATGAGTATGTATATAAAGTAAAGCAAAATAAGAAAGGAATTTCTAATACTACTATAAATCATTTAAGAAGTTTTGAAATACATTAAAATTAAAAATAACTTTTTTTCTTTATTTATATTTTAATGTAAAAGAGTAATTTATTTATACAATCGCAGGAAAAAAAAAAAATATATATATTTTTTCATGAATTTAACAATAATGGATATTTATCATTACAAGCATACATTATTTATTTCATAAGAAATGTTAGTATATAAGAAATAATCTGCTGTGTCACTCACACGACTTTCTCTTACCCTGAAAATTAATACTATAAATGCAGGTTGGAGTTTAAGAGGTAAGATAACGAGTACTACAATGCAAACCTATATTAAACAATTCAAATGAGGCTTCGGAAGAGTTTTATATGATAATTAGTTCTGTGTGAGGGGGGCTACCGCCCCCCTCAACCACCCGCTTCATTAATGCACCTACATTTATATAGAATTTAATTTTAAAAAATAATTTATTTAAATTATTATTTAAAAAAATTATCTTTTTTGATAATGCAGACGATTTCCATATTAGAGAAGTAGTATAACAGCAAATATCCAAAAAAAAAGTCCATTTTCTCAATATTAAAAAAAAAAAAAAAAAAAAAAAAAAAAAAAAAAAAAAACGATTTTTTTTTCAAAGTTTTTTTTTTTTTCGTTAAAAGTAAAAAAAAAAAAAAAAAAAAAAAAAAAATCCATAACTTTGTTATAAATTATCGCAGATCGATGGTTCAACCATTCGTTTTAAAGGTATTGGCGAGCTCTTTTGAAAGATACCCATCATGAAAATTTACTCCCCTCGAGGGGGGACTTCCCCCCCCCAGGGGGGGAGACGAGGCTCCTGCATGCATAATTTTTTTTTCCCAGTTAACTATCTCTATTACAAAAAAAAGTATATTCGTTTCATTTGGTTTAGTGCAGTCTATAGACGTTAAACTCTACTTACCTGCAATTTCCCCCACAGACGTAATGTATTAGAATTCTCTTGATTGACCCTGTACACGAACCATTTGCTTGATCTTAACGAAAAGCTTACTGTAGCATCCGTATATGATACACATTTAGAATACCAAGTTTGAACTTTCTGCCATAATTTGTTTTTGAGGTATGCTGATAACAGACACACACACACACACACACAGACACACAGACCATTTGCTAAAAACATGATTTTCGTATTCAGGGCACCTCAAAACATGTAAATATAACAAAATCTCGCATTCGAAAATTTGACCCAAAAACAATACTTTCTCTACCTTATGGGTAAGAGAAAGTAAAAAGGTTATCGCGCGCGTCCAAACACTGTTGAAATTAACGTTTATTGGTATCAGTGATGTCAGACTTCGCGACGTTTTATTCAATAGTCACCAACAATCTTGAGAAGTGATATTTGATATATATAACCGACTATTCTTCGATTCGATTCACCTTTTATGTATATTAAATACCACTTCTAAAAATTATTGGTGGCTATTGAATAGAAAAGTCGCGCAATCTGGTAACACTGCTTGGTATTATAGAATACGTTCATTGTATATGATATTTCAAAAATCTACTTTTAGCACTCTTGAGAATATATCGTGACTGATCCTATTTAGAAAAGTGCAATGTAAAATGTACTCTAGGAAGAAAGTTCACTAAGACCACAACAAAGTAAATGTCTCAGAAAGATAAGATGAAATACAATGCCTTGTTGGTAAAGGACACCTGTAAATTCACATGTTGAACAACTTCAAGCCGAGTCAATAACTGATTCTTCAAAAAAGGGTTGCCAGATTTGGCCTTTTTTTTATTCAATAGTCACCAATAATTTTTATTTGTAATGTTTGACTAATCACTTCAAAGAAGTTAGGATGGAATGGTTGGGAGGCACCTGTGACAGTGTCACGCATCCTCCTATACATAAGAGTGGGTAATTAACGGAGTGAGAGTCCCGAAAACAATTTCACTGTAATGGGGAGAGGGAGAGGGGGAACATAAAAGGAACAAAAAACAATTACAAAGGAATTTTAGAGCTTATGGAAAGGGGAAACACAATATTAAAAATGAGTAGAAAGGTTAAGTGCAGCATTACACAACTAGGAGAAAGTTTAGGGATAGTAAGAATATTTTTTATTTTTCAAGGAGCAAATTTTATAATTTTTTTGGTATGTTAAAACACAAATTTTTTTTTTTTTATAACACAAGGACATAAAATACACAACACGAGACAACACAAAGACATACAACACACAACACGAGACAACACAAAGACACAAAACACACAACACGAGACAACACAAAGACAAGGACAGGATATAATCTCCGAAGAGAAGTCAAGGCCCGAAGGCGATAGAAAAGGGAAAAGGCAAAAAAGCTAATACAAAAAAGGTTAAAGGTGGGAGTTAAGACGGAGACCCGTTTGGGTCTGCGTTTATTAAGATCATTACGAGATTGAGAGTCTATTATGTATATCAAATGTTACTTCTCAAAATTATTGGAGACTATTGAATTAAAAAAAAGCCAGATATGGCAACGCTGCTTGAAAATATTGACTCATTGTTTTTCCGGAAGGAAAAGGTTACCACATCTCACCAGGGGTGGAAAAATGGCGCAGAACTCGTATCACTCGTATTATAGTTGCCAACTTAGTACCTTTTGGCTACCGGGAAAGTTTAATAGAAATATTTATTTTACATAATAAGTGAACTGCAACGGTTTTCACTGATTAAATAAAATAAAATAAATAAATAAAATGAAATTTTCCGGTATCCAAAAGGTGCAAAGTTGGCAACTATAATCACTATCAAAGACAGCACTACAGCTATTTATTATAATTATAATTATTATTATTATTTTGTCACCACACTATTTTTAAAAACTAGTATGATGTGGCTACCCCAGGACTTTCTTCTATATAATTTTACACAATATTCATTGAATACAAATTATTTGTTAAATTATAAGATTATTTTCCATTTTAAATACAGACGATTTTTATATGAAAGAATTATACAAAAGGAAAGTATATATACGAAAGAAGATATCTGAAAGAATTATACATAAGGCAAGTATACATACTTGCCAACCATCTCATTAATAACCGTACAATTGTTAACGCCCTCTGTAAAAACGCCCCTTTTCTCACACCACTATATTTTTTAGAGTAATTCTCTCCAAATATTATTACGATTAAATAAGACAAAAATTACTCTAAAAAATTATTGGTGTGAAAAAAAAGGCGGGTACTAAAAATTGTACGGTTCATAATGAGATGGTTGGCAAGTATGTATGTATGTATTATAATTAAAATAGTTACATTTATTTATTTATTTATTTGTTTAATTTATTTCTCCATGCCGTTTTCTATTTTTCCTTGTATTAAATAAGAATCAAAATATGTCAAACTAGTAAACATTAAATGCCAACTTTTTAAATTTCTTTCGAGAAAATTTAATCGGAATTACGATACTTGAAGGAGAAAACGTAAAATAACTTTAACGACGCTTTCAGTTAAAATATTCAAAAACTGAGTATATAAATAGCATTTTAATGAAACACTTTAGGAGCAACAGAAAAATCAGAAACAGTTAAATCACTTTTAAAAACTTTCAATTTCACAATTTTTATTTGAAGCTATACTGTCTTTAAAACAAAATAAAACTTTAAAAATGTAAATAAATTTGCATAATGGTTTATAAACAATATAGTTCCGCATATATTTAAAAAACGTACTGTTTTACTGTTTCAGTTGTTACTGTATCAGTTCTTTTTCTAAAATTGTGAATTTTATAATTTTGAGTTAAAAGCAGTTTTTTCTCTTCTTTTATAAAGCTAATATCTTCAAAGCAAACGACATCTTGCATAGCTTACAGCGCTTTGTCGCTGAATTCCTTTTTTTTCCGTACGCAAATATTTGCTTGAGTTAATGCCCATTCTGAAAGCGTTTTTAAAATGGAAAATAACTGAAATGGTGTTAATATTCTGAGTAAAAATAATGTGTCTTCTTATTCAAATGCGAAAAATTTTCCTTATACAAATTATTATACATTTCTTTTTATTAAAGCTGTCTATTTTATTTGTTTAGTATTAAAACTTTATGCGTTTTATAAAATTTTACAATTAATCTTTTGGTCCTCATACATAGAAAGAAAATATTATTCTGCCAGTTTATCTAATCAGCATTAGGATATATTATTAATATACATATATAATTTTTAATTCAGACATTATTGAAATATATAAGCACATTTTAAGAAATAATTGATTGAAATACTATAATATAAATCACAAAAAGAAAATTAAATGTATTTAAAAATGTATGAATAAAATAGATAAAGTCAACTAAACTAGTTGTTAAACCAAGAGGTTTTATTGACCTTGTAAGCAACTATTAAAATCTTTCTAATCAAACACCGAAAATAGTAAAATGTACAGCACATGTTTCGGCCATTAACATGACACTTTGTCATACGAAAAAATGAATGTGCCAGTGCAGTTTGACAAATTAAAACAGCAATCAGTAACTTCCTTGCTACACACGTGCCCATGATTTGGCTGAAGAAGGATAGTTCTTTATCATTTCGATACCAACCATTTCATGCTTGTTTCAGCAATTAATTAGATAAAGTAAAAAATTTCTGTTCTCCATAATTCATCATACGTTTCTCATGCGTTTTAAGGCAAATGTTCAGAAGTTTAGACTTTATTTTCCATGTCTAAGAAAAAACAAACAACATTATGTTTCTCAGTTGTGCATCAATGAGCATTTACATCAATCTCCCCCCCCCCCCCCAAAAAAAAGGCTTTTTTCAACACTTAATTATTCATTATCATTTTAATCTACAAATGCCCCTAGCTTTCCTTTACTGTTTAAACGCGCAGCGTCCTTACCCCAAGGACGCAATTTGGAATTTCTGCAAAATTTCATGTAGAAAATTTTCAATAAAATTTTATTTTATACCTTTGCAGAAAAAAAATAGTCACTTATTTCTTTTCTTTTACCTTTGTTCGTAAATTTTAGTGACTCCCCTTACTAAATAAGCATAATCTTTGCCTTCAAAGGGTTAACCTTCATTATATAGTTCTTTTTGATAATTGTTAATTTCAAAAATGGCTATTAGAGGCATAAACGTTCATAGATATGTAAAAAAGAAAAAAGAAAGTATTCATAGTATTCGAGATATTTTTTGTTTGAAACATGTATATGTTAACCTTGATAAAAAACAAAAAATTAATAATTAAACAAATAAGGAAATTTTTAAGTAAAAATGATAAATTGTGAAAACATTTAACTGGTGTTTCATTTCAAAACAGTTGCACTGTACTTCATCAGGTAATAAACTAGGCATATGTGCATCATCAAAGCTGCAAGGTTACACCCGCGCGTTACGTCTACTAAGAAATTTCAAGTGACTTCTGTATTTGTTTTCCTTTAAAAAACATCATTTGTTAAATTACTGAATAGTGCTGCCACCTAACGAACAGAAGAGAAATAAAAATTTCAAAATCAGTTAAAATAAGAAAATAATATTTTTGAATTGTTAAGTTACAAAATGTTAAACTACGTCAAAAACGTTACATAGTTAATAATAAAATATGTATGCAAATACGCTTAGTGGCACAACAAAAGAGAAAATCGCCAAATTAAATGTTTTTTAAAATTTAACTCTCAAAACGATCGGTCGGAGTCTTGCAGAATGAACAATGAATAACCAGAATACAGCAATTCAGCTGTAGCACTTCATTACCGAATAATAATAGTATGTTTCCGCATATCAAATAAATAATATAAGTAAAAGTCATGTATGGAAGCTTTAAATTCTTGATAACTTTGATTTGGTCACAATCTGAAAATAAAGAATTTCTTTTTGTTTTGAGACGCTGTGAGCTGAAATAACCTTAACTCACATTGTTATCTATTTGTCTAAATTAAGTTCTTAGAGGAAAGCACTAGAGACTTTAATTAAAATCTAATTAATTTATTACACATAAAAAGGGAGGTAAAGGCAGCTACTCTCCTCGCATGGAATATGAAGTAATATGTTCCTACAAGTCAAAGTTTTAACGCCAAAACTCAACGGTGGTAAAGAACTGGAAAATTGTACATTAATGGGGAAGTGGCAGCAAAATTAATTGAGTAATTCTTTTCTAATAATTAAGTAGTTCCTCTTTCTAATTTTTGCTAAATAACTTCCTTTCAAATCGATCCTTACTTACATCCTTGAAAACCAATTTAACAATTTTATTTTTATCTAAACTTCCCAGAGGCTAAAGTAGTTTGGTCGGTTTAGCACCGAGCTCGTAATTTGAAGACTGTGGGCTCGATACCCGAGCCGGTCAAAGACCGTAGTGCAAAGTGATGCTGGTTGGTGCTTGTAAAATCCATCGTAGCTGCACGTTACTCCATAGGAGGAATTTAAGCCAAAGTGGTTAAAAAAGCGAGGGAGCCATCACTTCTGGGGAGGATCGAAATTTTGATGGTATGTTTCCAGACTGACCTTAGTCGTGAATACCAGACCATCTCCAACTACTCAATGCTCAGCTAAAGTACGATGTTAGAACCAACTCAGCCTCAACCTCCAGTCAATAAAATCTAAACTTTAAGGGGTTTTACTCACATTTTTTTTTTTTTTTTTTTTTTGATCCAATCAATGCCCATTATGGTAAATACAGTATTCGCTGAATGTAAATAAATATTGATTAAACCCCCTATCAAATTCCTTTTTTTTTTTTTTTTTTTTTTTTTTTGAGAACAGAAATTTTGTTCAGTCTATCTCTTTTGAATTTCGAATTGAATTTTGGCGATATTTGTTTGGGGTTTTCATATAAGATGCTCAATACTTTTTGCTATTAGATTATGAAAATGAAATATTTTAAAAGCTAGTGCATCGTAGTAAAAAATTATTTAGTAAAAATGCTCATATTTAGCAAGATATTTAATATTTTTGCATTCTGATTGCAGTATGCACTGTCTAATGCAGTATGCCAAATATCCTAAAAATGGCTTTGCACTAAACAAAAAACAGTTATAAAAAAAAAAAACAGTTATATCTTCATGAATATAAGTAGTAGCCTCATAAAAATTTATGCAGATAATGAGAAAAATCTTCATAATCACATGCGACAGCCGAAACGCATTTAAAAAATTATTTTTTACAGGGTGATCCAAAACATTTTGATTTTTGTTTAACTTTTTACTAGTTCTTTTTTCCTATTCAGAAGAAAACTTTTACTGAAATATATGAGGTATAACATGTTCTTTACAGTACCAAAATTTCAAAATGATTCATAAAAACTTTTCTAGATATTTGACAAAACGTCTAAATTCGAAAGTGTCCAAGTATTTATTGGTAGATAGAGTATGATAAATAAATGTTCGCTTTAATATATATTTAATTACTTAATTAATTAATTAATATATTTATAGCTTCAAATGTTTGTACAACATAGCCACATAGAAAATAATTTCAGCTTTTCCCGCTTGGAATTAACTTTTTATACTAATTATCTGCATCAGTTGCCAGGACAGATGTAAATAATGTAGATTAAAATAAAATATTGAATAATTAAATCCATAAATTTTGTATATTTAAAAGTTTCAATCAAAAATATCTGTTTTGGTTTAGTGGCAGTCACTCTACCATCATGTTTTACAGTTTAATGCTCGAAACCAACAACTTAATATGAATTTCAATCAACAGCGAATTTCCAAGCCTGAACTGGAACTCGATTCCTGCAACTGGCAAAGGAAAAACAGAATGATTTAGACCCGATAGAATAATTAGGTAATACATATTTGAACCCTATTTCAGTATCAGGTAGACCACCAAAAGCATGAGAACTTAAATAAATTTATTTGGAGTGCGCCGTGGTTATATAAGGTTTGTCGCTTCTATCTATTATTTTCAATGGAAAGTATTCAAATAATTTAAAAACAAAATGTGATTGAAATATGTATTCTCATACGCGTTTTTAACGTATGTGTTCTTATTGCTATTTAGTTTTATAGATGTATTTAGTCCGCATGTTCATGTCAAAATCATTGCGATCAAATTAAAAAAAGGCTAAAAATAAACAAACCTCATCAAAAACTCGACATTAAAAAAATATATATATATTTAACTTATTGTCGTCAAGATATTTTTCTATATTAAACTATAAGCTCCGTCTTTTGGCGTTCATCTGAACGTTATGTTACGTATATATATATATATATATATATATAAATAATAATAATAATTTTACGTATTTGTGGTTAAAGTATTTAAATTTGATTAAAATTAACATTTAAACAAAGCAGAAACATTTCTACAAAAATAGTGGTAGTCGAAAACGTAAAGTTTGGCGCTTTCGTTCTCAATAAGTCAATCTAATTCAATATTCTAATCAAATTGGTTAAGCAAAACCATAGCCTCCTAAACTAGATGCCTTCCGCGTGGCTCGGAAACTTGGCAAAAGTTCAAGCGGTAGACAGCGCCATCTGGTACAGATTGCGCGACTTTTTTATTCAACAGCCACCCACATCTTTTAAAAGTGGGATTTGATATACATAAAAGGCGAATAGAATCGAAGAAACGTCGATTATATATATATCATATATCACTTCTTAAAATTATTGGGGACAGTTGAATAAAAAAAAATCGCACAATCTGTACCAGATGGCACTGTCTACCGCTTGTACTATTGCCAAGTTTCCGAGCCACGCGGAACGCATCTAGTTTAGGAGACTACGGGCAAAACAAACCATGTTAAGAGTATTCCTCTTATAACATACGTTCTTAAATTACCACTTTATTTAGTTTCTTTAATTAAGATTTATTCAGTACACCAGAAAAGACCTTATTACATGAAAAGTAATTAAACTTATAAAACAATAAACACTATGTATGAAGGTATACAAAATTTAAAATATCCAAATGATTTTCTTGATATGAATGTATAAAATAAATGTTTGAGTAAATACTTTTTTTTTTTTTTTTTTTTTTTTTTTTTTACAAACATGTGAAAGGCGATGAATGTTAAAAAACTATTTCCCTTTAGCAGTGTAGAATTTTTAGCATATCTGTTTAATAACTCATAAAATCAATACTGAGTGAAGTAGGAATGAAATATATTAGTTTTTGAAATCTATACATATTCAGTAATCTTATGTCCTAGGAAAAAATCTCATATTTTTCGAAAATTTGTCACATTAGCCTCTTATTTCAGCTATTAAGTGACGGAAAAAGCCGTTTGTAACGGTTAAAGGGTTAATAATGTGCGTTAATTCATGAATAACCGCTTTTTGATTTTTTAAATAAGAATATTTTAATTAGCCTTTTATATTCAGTTAAAAATTATGAAAATATATATAATTTATTATGTAGTTGAAATCTTAAAATTAAAATCTGGAAAAGAAACTTAATTGTTTGTGTAATGAACAAAAAAAAAAAAAAAAAAAAGGACGTTTTTTATTTTTTTCCCTAAGCAGTAGAAGTTAAAGTAAAATGGTGTTATAAATACTGGATTGTCCGGAAAGTTTTTGCAGATTTTAAAGGAAAATTGATGCGCAACACATTTAAATGCTCGTGGATACAAGAATTCGATATTTTTATCATTTCAGCTAATTCACGTGTCATATACGGGTTATTTTCGATCAGTGTTTTAATCTGATCTTGACCTGTGGTGGAGGACCTACCCGGGCACTCTTGATCTTGAAGGTTGAAACCACCAGCTTTAAAACTAGCAAACCATTTTTGCACAGTTCTTTAAGCTACAGCACCTTCGTCATAAACAGTTCATATTTTGTTTGCTGCTTGTGTGGCATTTTTGCCTTTCCGGTAAAAGAAAAGCATTAAATGTCTATAATGCACTTTGTTTGCTTCCATATTCAAAGGCGTATGAAACGTACAGCAATTAACATATCGAACTAGCAATTTTTTTCTAAATATGCCTGAAGTACCGACTTTTAGAATGTGCTCGCATGTCGTTAGTCTTTAATCATTCTGAAATATCCAGACCTATCCTTATACACCCTAACGAAAATAGGCACGAAGTTTACGGACGACTCAATATTTTAAAAACAAATGTGCGCTATAAAATTTAAATTCTTGCAAATATTTTGTGGTGTGCAGCATAAATAGCGATTGAATTCCTACATCACTTATAGTAAATAAATTTATCTTATTAAATACTTAATAATGAATGAGGAATATTTTAATGAATAACTAAATATAAACATTTATCTTTATAATATGGCATACTGCCTACGGTGTAGCACCAATGGAAGATAAACCCCACTCAAAAACCAATCAACCAACCAATCTTAAATTGTATATATATGTTTTTCTTTTACATTTTTTTTTCTTTTTTTACATAAAATTAAACGAAAAAATGCCTGTTACGATTCTTAACAAATCCTTAATAATAAACCCTTTTATTCTAATCAGTATCTAAATGAATTTACATTCTTTTACATTGCTATTAAAGTCGAAATATAAAAATATCGAAATATTCAAATTGCTATAAAATCGCTATATTATAATAATAAAATTGCTATAATCGAAATATTAAATTTGCTATTAAAATCCTTAATAATAAACCCTTGTTATTTTAATCAGTATCTAAATAAATGTACATTCTTTTATATTTCTATTAAAAACGAAATATCAAAATATCAAAATATTGAAATTTCTATTAAATCGCTATATTATAATAATAAAATTGCTATAATCGAAACATTAAAATTCCTATTAAAATCCATAATAATAAACCCTTGTTATTCTAATCCATATCAAAATAAATTTACATTAATTTACATTGCTATTAAAAAAGAAATATAAAAATATCGAAATATTCAAATATTCAAATTACTATTAAATCGCTATATTATAATAATAAAATTGCTACAATTGAAATTTTAAAATTTCTATTAAAATCATTAATAATAAACCCTTGTTTTTCCAATCAGTATCTAAATAAATTTACATTCTTTTACATTGCTATTGAGATCGATTGTAAAAGAAAGGTTGAAAAAATTCAAGTAGAATATGAAATTGAAACTTGCGACATAAAATCTAAAGTCCTTTAAATTTTTATTTTACTATAAATAACAAAATATAAGATTTTTTGCTTTACTGAGAAATATATTTTTTTCTCCTTTGGATAACATAACCATTAGCCGCGCAATTTACCAACAAGAAAATGTTACGGAAAAAGCATTAGAGATAAATTTAAAGGAAGATAAATGACTTCATATATATTTTTCAATTACCAGATCATTAAAGCTAATGCATGAAGCCGGTTTTCCTATTAAATAATATAAATAAATTAATTTTTAAACGTATTTCATGACCATTTCATGGAATCGCTTTACTAAAATATTGAAATTAATGTCCTTATGTTACTGCACAAATCTCTGAAATTAATTAACTTTCTATTTCTATAAGCATCGTTGATTTTACAAGAGCTATATTCGTAAATATTACTAAGTTAAAGTGATTTTTAATATTACCTTTTTTTTAAAATATACTACGAATAATTATTAATAAAAAGTTTATTGAGTAGAACAGGATGCATTAATTGTTTGATTAATTTATCCAACAAGTTTGTAAATACTTAAAAAATTAAGTAAACATATACTATTTCTGAGAATAGTATTAAAAATAAAATAACTCTTTCTAAAATTAATTTTAAAATATTCTTGCATTATAAGAGAAAATTATTTTTACTTTTATATGAAAAAATATTTTATGCACACACAATGATACATCATAGGTGCCAACTTGTACGGTTTTTTCACACCCTTATTTCTTTGTAAAAAAAAATCACCAAGCTTAATCGCAGAAAACTGATGAATAATATATTAAAAATTTCCAGAAAAAGAAAAAAAAATACAACTTAGCAGATATGCAACATTTATTAAAAAATGGGCATACCTGCCAACGTCCTAATTAATTATATAGAGTATTGTTAGTAAACGCCATTTTTTCACCCAAAGTCTTTTTTTAGAGTATTTTTCTTTTTATTTCTTCGTAAATATATTTATAGAGAATTACTCTAAAAATTAAGTCGGGTAGAAAAAGGGTCGGATACTAACAATTCTCCAGATTAGACTGACAACTAGGAAAATGGATATCAGCTTATTCAAACACACAAAATAAATATTTCATTATTTTGTTAATCTGCAAATATATTTTAAAATTAAATAAACATTCAACATTTAGCTTAAAGAATGTATTACCAGTTGATTTTACGATTATTCTATATATTTAATCCAGTGTAAATAATGATGCATATTTTATTTTATATAGCATTTGCATGTCAAAAACATGCATTTCTATACTTACGGTAACTCAAGTTAGGTACTTATATGGCAAGGCTAACACAGACAAAAAATTTTTTTTTTTTTTAATTCTTTTCGTACCACGATATCCAAAATATAAAATTTATAAAATATTTTCACAGATGAATCTGCACTTTGCCTGCAGAAATTTATTATAAATTTTCTGTTATGTAAATAGTGGTATAAAATATAAAAAATAAGTTGCCTGTGGCAGCCCTGAATATGCACATAAAGGCTATTCGCCTTTGATGTATATCAAATCCCACTTAAAAAAATTTTGGTGGCTGTTGAATAAAAAATTCGCGCAATCTGTACCAGGTGGCGCTGTCTACTGCTTAAACTGTTGCCAAGTTTCCGAGCCACGCGGAAGGCATCTAGTTTATGAGGCTATGGTACTGCGATTGCGGCAGCAAAAATTACCCGACTGATTTACAAATTTGTAGTCAAGTTCATAAACTACACAGAATTCGCTCTGTATTTTTGTATGTGCATTCTGCTTGTAGCTCGTGTACATTGATACACCAAATTTTTTCTTATCATTACGGTCTATGGATAGAATTTGTCTGTACCGTAATAGTAGCCGTAAAATTCCCCCTTTGGTGAATGCAAGTCAAGCATGACTTGCAAATTGGTACTTTTCACACTGCATACGGACATCTTCTAGCAGTTTTGCTGCCAGGAATTTTCTGTTATATAACAGGAATGTACAGGCTGTTCGCACATTTTTTAGACGATTTTATTTCGCAGTAAGAAAAAATCGTTTGCATGGAGAATTTTATTTTCACAACAGTTATATTTTTGGAAGTTTTATTTATCTTCTGCTATTTAGAATTTTTGTTTAGATTCAAAAATGCACTTTTAAGATGGCAGTGGATGGAAGGATAGGTTTCCACTCTTTCCAAAGATAGTTTTTAGTGAAATCTTTATGAAAAGCATTTATCAGGAGAAAAATGGAAAAATGCTGCAACAACAGATGAATCTTGGGTCTATTTAAGTGGTTGCAATAAAAAAAGATCAATTTATTATCACAAAAGTGGAGAAAAAAAAATTTGCTACATGGCTCAAAGCATCAAAAGAGAGTTTTTCTAAAAGATTTATGATTGCCACTGGTATTTTCATACAAGCGCAAGATAAAAGCAAAAAAATGTGACAAAAATGTCAAAATTAACTCTAAATACTCTCAAGAACATATTTTAATTCCAATTTTTAAAAATGAAAATCCAGATCTTTATCCACAATGCTATCAATCCGTTGAACTGCATCAAGATAAAACAAGCAGCCACACATCGCAATCCGCAATTGCTTTTCTAGAAAAAAATGAAACAAAAAACAGGATTAAAACCATACCCTTCACTGACATTCCTGCTAAATCTTCTGATTTATCACTGTTGGATTTTTGTGTTTTTCGACTCTTAAAATCAACATTATCCAAACACCGACCTACAACGCTTTGTGGACTCTGGAAAGCCGTTCAAGAGGAGTAGAAAAATATACCTCTTCCGATATTATAAAACACATTATTATCATAGAAATTATGATGTAGAATGTTAGTTAAGAACAAGGGCTATCAAACTGAACAAATAAAACACGAAATATGAGGGAAATTGCTTCAGTACACTCCATCAAAATCGTCTAAAAAATGTGCGAACAGCCTCTGTATAAGGTACTTGGTAATAGTTTTGTAATTTAATTGCCAAAAACAATAAGAAAGAATTACTTTTTAAAAACACTAGTGCTAATTAAAGAAATTATGTCAAAAGTAGTGCCAAGCGCTGTCCTATATACCGGAGCAGGAAGTCAAAGCCAACTATCTATGAAAAATTTTGCCCCATCATAATTCATTAATTAATACATATTTTTAAATTCTGTTTCCATATTTAGAAAATTTACAACTGTTAAACAGGTTATCACTTTCCAAAAATTATTATTATTATTATTATTTTATTATTATTTTTAATGTTTTATTTTGAAATTTTAAAAAGCGAATTTTCGCAATGTGAAATTTTACATTTTTCAGTTTATTAAAAATGAAATATTAAAAATTAAGATAATCAAATTTTAGAAAGCGATAACATGTTTAAAAGTTGTGTATTTTCAGAATAGGAAAACGGAATTTAAAAATATGCATTAGTTAATGAGCGTAACGGGGCGAAATTCCCCATAGATTAGCATTGGTTTTGGCTTTCGGAAACGATAAGTAGAGAGTCACCTTAACAGTGAATTTAATTTCTTGGAATTACCTTCAAATCGTCCTTATCTTATAACAGCAAATTAAAATTGATCATCATAATAAATATGTACAAAATGTATTACTTATATGCTTAATGTATTTATATATATGGAATACAAAGGAATTTAGTTAACATTTAAGCTAAAAATATTTAAGAAAAATATAGGGAAAAACCGTTATAAAAAAAAATGTAGGGAAAAAAACGCTATAAAATTGATGAGTTTGCTGCATGCGACACTAAATCTGATCAGATTGACATGACTGATATGAGAGACTGACGAGAAACTGCATCAAGTGGTGTACAAGTATTATAATATAATGATTTAGAAGTTTTTAGTTTATTTTCAAACAATGAACTTGAGTTTTGTGACAATAATTTAAAAAAATATATTACTTTCATGAATATTAACGCTAAATTTACGAATTGTATTTATTAAAAAATACAATTTGCATTATATTGCAACATAGACCAATTAGAAATATTATGTATGAGAGTGCAAAATGCATTCATATATTTAAATATATTAAGATCTATATATAACTTTTCACAAATATCTAAAAAGAAAAGATTAAAAATAAATAAATAATAATAATTTTATAGAAATTTTTGGTATGAAACATATATTTGTTCAACAGATTAAACTTAAATAATAATTAAATTGATAAATAACTTTGTAAGTGAACACTATACATAATTAAAAAAAAAGGGGGGGGGGGAGGGGGACTCTCTACCTATCGTCTCCGAAAGCCGAAGCCAATGTTATTCTATGGGAAAATTTGCCCCATTATAATTCATTAACTAATACATATTTTTAAAGTCCGTTTTCACTTTCCGAAAATTCGCAACTATTAAACAATTTATTGCTTTCTAAAAATGGATTTTTTTTTATTTTTAAGATTTCATTTTTAAGCTCAAAAATGAAAATTTTTACATTGTGAAAATTCGCATTTTACAACCTCGAAATAAAATTTAAAAAAATTTAAAAAATAAATTTTAGAAAGCATTATTTGTTTAATAGTTGTGAAGTTTCTGAATGTGAAAACGGAATTTAAAAATATATATTAGTTAATAAGTTATCATGGGGTGAAATTCTCCATAGAATAGCACTGGCTCTGGCTTCTGGTGACAATAAGTGGAGAGGCCTCTTAAGGTTAAAATAATAAGTACAACTCTCCATAAATTGAAACAAAATAGGCGTGAGAGCATCCTTAAAGCAGCATTTTCACACTCGCGCTTATTAATAAATTTAATGTAACTTCTGCATATTGCGCCCTCTGAAACGTAGTTAGTAAATTTCGAGGCAGTGCTACTATCTACTGAACGTAGAATGTACAAAAGTTTAAAAATCTATCAAAACGAGAAATAATAATGGAAAATCGATGTATAGTAAAATGTTAAATATATAGTAAAAGGTTTTAGCGCGAAACCAACCAACTTTTAAGGGTTATCTAGTATAGTAATGAACCTACCGCAATAATAGTAAAACATTTTATAAAACCCTATTTGGATATCTAATATAACTGTCCGTAGACATATATATATATCAATTTAAAAATTTAATACATAAAAAAAAAAAAAAAGTATAACTGCCTTGGAGTTTACTAAATATAAATAATCTTTTATCATCTCTAAATCTCCAAAAAACATAATCACTTCCCTTCACTATTTATTTTATTAATCCTACAAAAACCTCACAAAGTAACCTTATGTAAATTATAAGCACTGTAATGTAACACTATAACAGCGTTCTGCGAGTGGTAATTAAATAGCGATGATATAGTAAAATTTTAGCAACAATTTTACACTCTTAAAAAATATATTGGGACGCATTTATTAGTATTTTTCAAATAAATGCTTTGCAATTTACAATATAATTTTTTACAACATTTAAATTATGAAAAAAAAATAATAATCGCTTTTTCTTCTTTATTTATTTTATTAATCCTAGAAAACCTCACACAATAAGCTTATCTGAATAATAAGCACCGTAATACTATAAATGTGTTTTAAAAGCCATATCAAAAAGGTAATGGTTTAGTAAAATTCCAGCAATAATTTTACATACTTAAAAAATAATTTAGGACGCATTTAATTTTATTTCTTCTTCTTCTTCTTCTTCTTTTTTTTTTTTTTTTTTTTTTAACATTTGCCTTGAATTTACAGTATACTTTTCCTCACATTTACATCGTTAAAAACGTGATCGCTTTCCCACATTATTTATTATATTAATTGTACAAAAGCTCACACAATAAGCCTCTCTAAATAATAAGCATTATAATACCATAACAGCTTTCTACAAACGATAATTAAACAGCGATGATATAAAATTCCAGTAATAATTTTACACACTTTAAAAAATATATTAGTACGCAGTTATTCTCCCCCCCCCCCTCAAATAAATGCCTTACTATTTACATTATAATTTTTTCACAACAGTTAAATCGTTAAAAAACCTAATCGCTTTTCTTCACTATTTATTTTATTAATCTAACAAAACCTCACACAATAAGCTTATTATCTGAATAATAAGCACTTGTAATACTACAATAGGCTACTACAAACGATAATTAAACAGCGATGACAGTGCCAGAAAAATTACGCTGTAAAACCTTCTAGGGCGTCTACCGTTTTCAACATTAAGCAGTTGGCACACGAAGGTGGGGAGTCCACAATTGATTACTCTAGCGGCAGGTAGGGAAATCGAAACCTGAATGCGTGATGAAAAGGTGAAAGAAAGTATGAGGCTGGAAATCGTGGACTACAGTTTAAATGAAGTAACTTTGTTGCATTTAATTAATGCGTTGCTATTTTGTGTTTTTCAAACGGTTTATAATTCAATGAAAAGGGAAATTAAAAATTTCATTAAATGTGCCTAAATACCATTAAAAATGTACACTATAGAAAATTCAAGAAATGCAGCGTAAAAAATATCAACCTCAAAATTAATTTATTAAAATCATATTACGCCGAAAATTATTTCATCTTTTTTTTAACACATGACATACAAAATAAAGGGAGAAAAGAATAAAAAGGGCGGACTATAATTAAAAGAAAACTTTATTTCGTTGAAATTAAAAAAGGTAAATTTAAAAAAAAAATAATAATAATAATAATAAAAATAAATAAATAAATAAATAAATAAACTAAAATTACATTTAAGAAAAAACTCTAAAATACATTTTAAAATATATTTATCTAGTAATTTTAAAGTTGTGATGAAAAATCGAATGCGTGATGAAAAGGTAAATAATAATAATAATAATAATAATAATAATAATAGGAGGTTGTAAATCGTGAACTACAGTTAAAATAAGTACCTTTGTTTCATTAAATAAAGCACTGCCGTTTTCTGTATTTCTAAAGAATAATATAGAATAATATATATAATGCGATGGTGTACAAAATTAAAGCAATAATCTGTTTTCTCGTTTTAAACAAGCGAGCATAGAAACAGAAAATTTGGATGGTATACTCGTTATCGTACACTGATAGAATTTTATGTAACTTTATCACAAGTAATAATTTTCATACTAATAATTATTCAACTTTTCTCTAAAGAAAGCTTTAGAAAAAAATGAAAAAATGAAAAATTTCAACAATTTTAGATAAGAAATCCTTATGAAAAATGGCCGTAAGGGTGCATTACACGTAGGTAAAGATGCACATGCATTCATGTAGTAAATTAAAACTGGGTTTTTCTTTTTGTATTCTGTTTATTTATTTATTTTCTTTTTACACATATGAATAACTTTTTTACAAAATATACATACAAACAAGAAAATTGGATAAGACGTTCATTATAAAATTATTTATCAACATTTTTATTACTCCACTGAAACTCATAGTTTACAGATTAGTGATTATATTTTTTTTCAGAAACTCCGTTATAAAAGTCAATGAATAGTGAATACAGAAAGGAAAATCGGAATTTAGTTTAACGTTTGAAGGCATATACATCTTCATCTATCTATAATGCACCCTTAAAGTAATTTTTCACGAAGTTTTCTTTTGTAAAATTTTTGAAATTTTTCAGTTTTATCCAAAGCTTACTTTTGAAAAAATTGAATAAGTATTGATTTTAAAATTATTACTTATACTAAAGTTACATAAAATTGGATTAATGATATTATAACGAACATGCCATCTAAATTTTATGTACATTTGTTTACTCGTTTAAAAGTTGTGCGCAAAAAAAAAAAAAAAAACAAGTTGTTCCTTTAATTTTAAACGCCACTGCACAACTCAAGAAAAAAAAAAAGTTTTTATTTAATGCGTATAAATACCATTAAAAGTGTATAAATATATAAATTCAACAACTTTAATAAGAAAAAAAAAATTACCTTAAAAGTGAAAGATTAAGAACCATATGATAGGAGTAATTAAAAAGCACATTATATTAAAAATAGGAACGGTAGACAACAATTTAAAAAAAAAAAAAAATGCTAACTTTCGTTCAAAAAAAAAAAAAAAAAAAAAAAAAAGTAAATGTGTATTTTGAAAAGCTAAAATGCATTTAAAAAGTGAAGTTAATATTCTAAAAATATGTCTTAAAATTTTAAATTCTTGATGAGAAGAAGAAAGAAGGTATGAAGTCGAAAATTGCTGAAAACAATTAAATGAAGTAATTACATTGTATTAAATGAACGATGGAGAAAAGATAATTTAATACTTAATTTCGCTGAATAAAATAATGTAATTTTAAGTAAAGCTGCATTTAAAATATGCTAAAATGCAGTATTATTAATAAAAGGTGACATTATTATAATGTATCTAATAATTCTAAAGTCGGCTTGTTTTAAATGCACAAACACTTGGGTAAATGCATAATAATAATGCATCATTACAACGGTCAAACATCAAGAAGGAAGACATGAATTAATCAAACAATTACATATGGAAATGAAGCATTATACAAAATACAAAATATATGCTATAAAAATAATATATATGATTTCTTCCTGGTGTATACGTATATATATATATATATATATATATATATATATATATATATATATATATATATATATATATATATATTGTAGTATTGTATCAAAAACATTAATAATATTTTAAAAATAATTTTCTTATGGGGGGAAAAATGTACTTAAACAGGGCTTCTATGGTCCGAATTTTTATAAGCATTCTTCCACTACTACCATTTTAAAATAAACTTCTTCTTACATGTACAGTGTACATTTATGAAGAAATTTATTTTAAGATAATACCAGTGCAAGAATGCGTACATAAAGGTGTGGCCATGGGTGCACAGTTAAAGAAATTATTTACATTGTTTTAAAAAGAAAATAAATTCTAAAAATAATAACTAATTTAATTAAACATACTATCATTAATATAATTTCTAGAAGAATATTTTATTTCAATATTTTATTACGTTTTAGATTCATTAAAAATTACACAACAAAAAATACATTCCAATGAAGTATTTTTCCTGTTCAAGATAACAGACAAATGGGTTTCATGTGATGATTGACTTTAATTTAATGTGTTCTAAGAAAATTGAGTTTATGCAGGTGTTTAAAGATTATTGAGATATTTATTAATTTAATGAATTGAAATTAATATATCTGGCATGATTATGCAACTACATAATAAATCTGAAAAAAAAAAAATGTAATAATTAAAAAAAGATAAGTAATAGTAAAATAAAATTATTCCTAATTATTTTTTTTTTTTTATGTCGCGTTCGTTGGACTAGTCATTCGGCGTTTTCGGTGGTTTTCGCTGAATTCACACGGATATAAGCTAGGACCTCATTGGCGGAGACCTTCACAAAGAATACCAGGAAGACTTAAATTCTGGGAAAGATAACCGTCCTTTTAATCCTATACAATTACCACATGCAACTGTTCTTTCTTTTTGATTTAACGAATCATTCGAGACACATTAAAATAGGAATGAGTAATTAAGAAAAACGGTGTCATTATTAATTTCCTAATTTAAAAAAAAGTGAGAGCGTACAATCGATAAAATGTAAAATTAATTAGCATTTAATGAAATCACATATGATATCACGATTATGATCAATCATATGCAACACAATTTATTTGCAATTTAATTTATATGATAGCCACAAATTATTGTGTCGAACGATCATATCAATTTATGTAAATCTGTATAGTGATCGACAAATTACACGTGAATTTAGCATGTTTTATACAGCATTGTTTAAAGTTTTAATATATATTAAATGAATTGTAAATGCTCTGAACGTAATTTCTCTATTCCAAGCCGAAAATGACTTGTATGAATGTTTATTGTCAAATGAAAATGAATGTCCTGTTAAATCACCTTCATGAATGGATAATGTACGTATTATCCATTCACTTGCATGATATAGTATATGGAATGTTTTCTTAAGTGCTAATAAAGATAAGGTGTTTAAATGCACCATATAAATGATGAAATTACGTCTAAACTGAAATTAATAGGACGTACTTAGAATGATTTTGTTTAATTTTAAATGTAGAGCAAATAATATGCATTTCCAGTGCTTTCACATGAAATTTAATGTAAATTTAGGCGTAAAAGCTGATTGAATGCGTCCTAATTCTGGATGGAATGACTTTTTTTTTTTTTGTCTTCAGGGGCCGATCCAGGTAAAAATTGGGTCTTCTTTGCTGCCCGTTCACAAAATTCCATACCATAAAAAGAGACCCTTCACAAAATTCCACACCATAAAAGGGGATCCTTCACAGAATTCAAATTCATAAAAGAGGGCCCTTCACAAAATTCAAATCCACAAAGAAGGACCCTTCACAAAATTCAGATTTATGAAATGAACCCTTCACAAGATTTTGCTTTACACAAAAGCGCGTCTTTTTATAAAATGTTTCTATGTTTTCAGTATTATTTTTAAATAATTGGTTCGAGGAAACTATGTTAATTTGATATTAAACATTATTTAGAATAACTGTTAAAATGGAAGATTTTATACAAGATATTTTTTTTTTCACAAAAATAAATAAAAATTTCGCAAAAATATTTTGTTTTTCACAAAAAGGGGACCCAAAATTTAAAACCTTGCTAGACCCCTGGTCTTTATAAACAGTCTTAGACGGTATTCGTTCGACTTTCGTAGAAAATCACAGAAAACTCCGATATTCTAACCATACGACCGCGACCTGGGTTTGAACCTGGAATTTTCCGTCTACCAGCTTAGACGGCAGAAAATCTCTGCTATTATGAAGGCTCTGATAAAAAAAAAAAATATATTGAACACTGTTTCATTTAACTTATTGAAAATTTTTAAATCTTTAAATTCAAGAAATACATTATTAGAAAAAATACTGATATCAGAAAAAAATTGCTAGGCTTAAAAATTTTAAACATAATGAAATAAATAAATTACATTAGCTATAATCAAACGTAGTTTTTTTAGGACCAATAGAACCTAGGTTAAAATCTAAAAGAAAGGGAAATATTATAAGACTCAGAAACTCAGACAAGACTGAGATAAAATGATTAATGAAGAGGTACTGCATAAATAAATTTTCCTGACATGCATAATAACATATGAGGCTCGCCTTAAAATGTTTGTTTTACCTAACGAATATTTCGATCTATTAATAGTGTTATTACTTTTTCGCAACTTTATGACAGCCTGAATTATGTTGAAAAGAACAGAATCTTTTACTTGAAATATTCAAATTTTCAACTAATGACTTTTCCTGATTATTTAGCTTAATGAGGGCAGAAAGATGCGAGCGAAGAATAATGGTGTTCGGTATGAATTTATGTTAATAGAAGCGTGGGAAATTTATCATCGAGCTTAATTAAACTAATGCAATCACAGTAATGCTGATTCATTATAGCAATTTGTGCTGTGTTTCATCTTTTTAACCTTACAGATTTTACTTTTTTACTTTTTTGGGATTTAATCCACGATTTTAATTTCGAGGTTGAATAAATCTTGTAGCTTATTTTTAGAGAAAATGTTTAAAGTATTCATGATTTAAACCAGTTTAGTCCAAACAATGGAATATGAAAGCCTTATTGCAAATAGAGTCCATTCGAGCAGGTTGCACTGCGTATGTGTGTGTGTGCAATATATACATGTATATCGCATATATATATATATATACTATATACTTTGTCAGGGTTGATCCAGGTTTTTATTTTTGGGGCCCATTTTTGTGAAAAAAAGAATTGTCGCTAGAAACCTTTCATTTCAGCAATTACACTATCTAATGTTTAATATTAAGTTAATAGCATTTTATTAAAAAAGTATAGACACTAATTAAAAATAATACTGTAAACATGGAAAAATTTTATAAAAGTATTATTTTTATAAAACAAAATATTGTGAAATGGCTGTTTTTATAAATCTGAATTTTGTGAAGGGACCCATTTTCTGAATTTGAATTTAGTGAAGGGGCCCATTTTAGAGATTTGAATTTTGTGAAGGGGCAGGAAAATGCTCCCAATTTTTGCCTGGATCGACCCCTGTTTATACTGTATACACGTGCATACAAGGTTCAAACGGTCCTGAATTTTACAAAGCACATTTTTTGTCATACAATTAGCAGAATATTTAATAAGTTTCTTTTTAAAGAGCAGTGGTGGGAGAGTTCTTAAAGAAAGAGTGTCCCAGAATCCCGATATACATAAAGAAATATACAACAGATATATCAAAATTCCACAAACATAGATATCATTAATATTATTTTCTCTATGAAGAGCTAGAACTGATTTTTTTTTTCTTTGTTTATAGAAGATAGCATCATATAAATTTTGTAAATCTCCTACATTCCGCTACATCAGTGGAGGCTTGTAGTGTAAAAATCGGGCCGCATGTGGCCGGGGGGCCGGGGATTGGTCAACCCTGATTTAAACAAACGTAGTAACAACATTCCGTTCTTTATTTAGCAGTCAATGTTTGTTATTTGGAATTTGACATCACCAGAAAGTGTTAGCAAAAGGTTAGAGTTCAATTTCTCAATGCTATAAAATTTAAAATAGAACTAAGAAAACTCACTACTAGACCGCGACAAGCCAACAAAGTAAGGAATTGACGTAAGTACAACTCACAACTCGATATTTGGCAGCGTGTCAAATTGTTTGAATCTCCTTGATACAAATTACAGCCTTGAAAGTGATTTTACATGAAAAATAATTGTAAAATACTCTTATATATCTTCTTTTCAACAACAGACTTTTGATAAAAATTAGGAAAGTTAATCTATGATGATAATTTTTAAAAATTCCCGAATTTCTATTAATACCCAGTTAACGCACGGAGACTTTTTGCTCTCCCTCTAAGATCTCTGTTGTTGGAAACAAAAGAATAATCTTTTTGTTTGTGTTCCTTTTTTTTTTCATCGCTGCTAGACATCTTTGCAAACAGTTCTACGTCTATTACAAAATTTCTTCAAAAAATACTTAAAAAAAAAAAAAAAAAAAAATTCCTTTTAACTTTTTAAAAGTTTATAGTATACAAACCTCCACTGATGCATTATAAATTTAATCACCAAAATTTTAGTTGCTCTAAGTGACAATAATTTCTTTTAGGTTAAAATAAAACATAATCTATTAGTCAATTAAAATAATAATAATAATAATAATAAAATGTCGTTTACAGAAATTTATCAAATATATATATTGTAAAATAATCCAAAAATTCCATTATTACAGTAAATTATACGTTTATACATACAGTTATTATGTTTTTTATATTTAATGTAAGTTTAAATGCTATGAAATATGTGCAATCATTTTATGCATTGCAGGTAAATCGAGAAAGTGTAATAAGAAAATATACCATGTGTAATATTTATTTAAAATAATAATAATAATAACTCAAAAACAATTAATAGTAATTATAAATAAATAAATCAGAAAGAAAGAAAAAAGAAAATCTGTCTTCAAATTTTTAAAATAAAGACCAAATTTTCCTTATATGCTAGTGGCAAATGAGAGTGCATACATTATATTTTTTGCTTATGTTCTTTAAAAAAAAAAAAAATGAAAAAAAAAAAAAAAAAAAAAAAAAAAAAAATGAAGAACAAACACAAAAATAAAGAGCGATCATACTCAAAACATTTCTAGAATTTTATTTGCTTTTAATTAAATAATTAAATATTTTTTATGTAAACGCCACGGTAAATAGAATAAAGATATCCGTAATTCTATCAATAATTTTCAGTAATAATATTTTCTAACATTAATTGTTTGAAGCACATATAAATTAATGTATTACGGTATGATTTCTTACAATCACATGTTAAAGGAAATTTTTCTTTATGATAAATTCATTAAAAACATACACCATTAAATGGGAAATATATTATGAAATTAATTTCCCAATTCCAAAGTTGTCTGATACTGTATCTGTATTTACGCAGAATACAAAAGGGCAATAGAAAAAAAAAGTATAGATTTAATTACTTTAAATTTATTATTTCTCATTTTTTTTTCTCTATGTATGCGTATGTCGATACACATTTTTATTTTTCATTATTATTTAAAGTTTTGTTATGTAATCTAAAATAATAATAATAATAATAATAATAATAACAATAATTGAAAAAAAAAAAAAAAAAAGCATTTAGTAAACACCAATTTGCATTGTAAATAAATTGTTTGAATGATTAGGGATTTATTTATATTTATATAATTATTACTATTCGAACAAACTGAAAAAAAAAAAAACAATGGAAGAAATAAAAAAATCTTGTAACGCTACCATATATTTAAGAATTTGCTTAATCAAATCTGAATAATCAATATTATTCAGATCAGCTATACTGATCAATCAGCTATATTGACCAATCAACTATATCAATCAGCTATATTGATTTTGTAGTTTCAATATTTAAATATTAATAATAAATACATAAATGTTACAGTTTTTGTTTAGAAAAATGTTTTTATTAAACAATTTATTTATTAATTTATATATATATATAAAACTAAACGCACTTTAGAATTGCTCTAGTATTTAGTATTTTTTAATCATCTAATCATTTATCGTTTGATCATTCAATACAAATGAACAAGAAATTATGAAACAAAAACTTCATTTGATAGCCATCTTTTGTTTTATCGTATTATGGAATCGATTTTTAACAAATAAAACATGCTGCACACGAATACTTATTTTCAAAGTAGCTTAGTACATGGATATTTATTCACAGTAAGCCAATTTTTAAACATGCATTCAAGGGATATATTTACCAAACACAAATATAAATTGTCAACCATGCAGTGAAATTTTAAAATCGCAAATTCAATATAATAAGTTTAGTTACATACGTTGAAATACATATAAGCGTTTCAAATTGATTTTTTCAAGGATATGACATATATCTGTAAAATTTTTAACTTATTGGATTTTTCAATTTGTTAGAAAGTAAAATTCAGATTCGACATTTTATATTTTCTATGCATGGAAATTTTTTCCCCATTAAAATAAATAAATAAATAAAAATGAACATACGTTTACATACTTCCGCATTGTTACAAAACAACACCTTTGAAAATTTTATTTTCACATACAAACTGAAAATATACTAAAGCTTGCAAGTAAATAATTTCTTTAAAATTTAAGTTTGCGAAAAAAATTTCCCTCCGCTAACAGACATTTCCATTTTCTCTTACTTGTTTATTTACTACAAACATTGAAAAAAAAAAAAAAAAAAAAGAAAGAAAGAAAGAAAGAAATTTACAAAATTAAAATAAAACTAAAATAAAACATTAGAAACTCCATAAGCGGTGATTCCCGGGTATTTGTTTGCAAAAGCGCTATATCAAAAGCTAAACGCACACCAGCACAAAATTTACATGTGCGCAAAAAAAATAAATAGCCTGTTCCCGTTCTCATGAAGCGAACTGGAAAGGGGAAAAGGTTGAATTACTCCACACTGCATCTGGCAGACTGGGAGAAACAGAAAACATTGTATGGGACACTCACCTGAAATAATGCCATAGGTTTCTAAGCGCGGAGTTCGGGAAAGATACAACAGAGCAGTTCGGCTTCTCTTGTCGGAATCGGGGGCAGGTTTTGCGCGGAGAGAACGTCACCTGCGCTCCCACAGTGCGCCTGCGTCGGCGAGAACAAGGTTAAAGAGGGGGATGTGGTGGCAGTAGATCCCCTCAGCAAAGGTAGCCAGCTTGCGGCTGACAATAATGGCGGCAAGATTCTAAAATTGGGGAGGGGACGTTAGGCGCATTGTTTCTTTTCTTTTTTTTAATTGGTCTCATTAACGCGGCATTGCTCCGTGTTTTTGAATTTTGCCTGATGGAGCACGAGTGCATTGTTTGCACCAGTAATTAGTCTAATTAATTAATTGCTTGTGCCAAAGTATGTTTGTGACGTAATTTTTAACTTTATTTATTTATTTATTTTTAATTAATAAAACTATATAAAATTAAACAAAAGAGAAAAAGCTTATTGTAAAATTTTTGTCTTACTGCAGTTCATTTTTTTTTTACCCATAAAAAATATTAAAATAATAATAATAAATAAATAAATAAATTTGATAGGTATGTAATTTTTAAGTAAAATAACTAAGCTGATGTTAATAAGCTGCCAAATGCCAAATCGATAAAGGCTTATCTTCAAGTGACTTATTTATTTATTTATTATTATTTTTTTTTTCGATGGTTACTGCTTTTTCTTTTCTTTTCTTTCTTTCTTTCTTTCTTTTTTTATTGATGTGTAAGCATTATTTTCTATTTTACCGCTCACGTTAATAATAGAATGTGTTATAAAAATACCTTACTGAAATTTTAATATTTTGTGAACTATCTTGGGTTTTTCAATTGATTTATATTTAAATTAATACATGCATTCATTGTGCATTATTTGTATATTTTTTCAGTTTTACGTATATATATATATATATATACATATTAAACTTTTAAATAAAACTATAAACTTATATATATATATATATATATATATATATATACCTTTTTTTTAAAGTATGAAAAAAAAAAATGATTCTTAAAACAGACTTACGAAATTGAATCGAAAAAACTAAAATTATGCAACTAGTGAAATATGCTACAAAATCATTTTAATATAAAATATTAGGTCTTTGCATAAATTCGTGTAGTTTTTTATTGCTTCATTTCATAAAAATACATCAAATCAAATGACAATTTTTAATCAAAATACTCTCCATTACTTTCTACAACCTTTGCCCTTTTTTCGGGTAACAAATGTATACCACGGCGATAGAAGCTCTCGTCTTTGGACAGGGCCGCCGCTAGGCATTAAGCAACTCAGGCAATGCCTGAGGGCGGCAGTTGTCTAAGGGCGGCACGCGAAACATTAAAACGAAGAAAGAAAAGTAAAAAATTATGCAAGATTGAAAAAAAAAATATTTACAAAAATATACATTGATAAAAAAGCCCTCCCCCCCCCCCTCCCTCACGAAAGAATCTAAATTGGTTGAGAAAACTGCTGCTAGTAAAATTCGTCAATAAATAAAACAAAATGTGTAGGCATAAAGCCTTCCGCTTGGAATAGGAAACTATCTTTACATAGGTCTCATGTTCGATACCTTGGAAAATTTCAAGATAACAGATAACACCTAGCTTGCCTAGACAGATAAATTCTGAGAAAGCTTTAACTGGGAGACTACAGATGAGTATGGTAGAAACTAGTCCTGTCGGTACGCAACAAAAAGCTATTACTGGCCGGATATTGTAAATTTGAAAAGAAATAAGGGATATATATATATATATATATAGCGTATTAAATTCTACATGGGTGATCTTAAGAAAAAGACAAAATTATTCTACAAGTATGAAACAGAATAGAATCCATCAGTGGGCAAGAAAAATAAAACACTGAATTTGAGATACAACATTTTTAAGGAATCATTAAGTTTAAACTAAACTCTTTTTACTTTCCTAACATATTATGTAAGGAAAATATTGTAATCATGTCAAAGATTTATGAGATTTTGGCGTTTCTACACGTTGTCCCCTAAATTCATTTTTACTGTTTTTAGGATGATGTGCGTGTGTGTGAGTGAACACGATAGCGCCTAAATACTTTGTAAATCATCATAGCACGAAATCTATTATTTTGGTGAATCTAGAACTCAAATTTTTTTTACAGGGACACAAATAAAAGAATTCTTTATCACTATGGCCTATGGACCTAATTTTTTTTAAATGCGATAGCGTCCAAACGCCTTATTCGTCTGAGATGAAATTTTATACACATGTTATATGTCATTACGCACGAACTGTAAAATTTTCGTGAATCTACTACTTAAGATTTTTTACAGGGACACAAGGGAACATTCCTTATCATTATGGTCTACGGTTTCAATTTTTTAAAGTGCAATAGCGTCTAAATGCCTTACTCGATTGAGCTGACAGTTTATACTCATATTATAGGTCACAGTCACACGAACTGCATAGATTCACATTCTTATAATAAGCAGCAACAAGAATCCCGTAGGATAACAAGCATAAAGGAGTAAGAGAAAATCTGACTACCAACTCCTTATTGAAATCAATTTATACGCATTCCTATTATAAAATTCGTCTCTAAAAATGTCATAATTAAATTTTTAGCTTAAGACGAGCAATTTAAAAAATGATATCATTGGAAAACGTTATAAATTCTGTAATGTTACTATCTGCCAATACACGAAGGATAAAAACAAGAAATTTAATACAACAATACCGCTAATATTTTACATGATATCAATTTCAAAAGTTTTTCATAAAATAAATTTAACGAAAAATTTCTTTTAGTTAAATGACGTTTTCAATAAATATAGATGAAATCTTTCATTTTTACTCTAGAAATGGATAGTTACTTACCGGGTGATAACTTTCCTTAAAACATATTACTTGAATTTTCGTGCTTAAAATAATAAAAATGCTTTTCAATAGATTCGACAGTGATGTAGGATTTTTGAGGCCAGTTGACAACACTAGGGTCCTAGGCATATGGGTGGAATGTCTTCAGTGGGAGGTTTTCTAAAGGGTCCTACCCGTATTTACGCGAGTTTCGGAGAAAACTATGAACGGCTAGGTGGGTGAGTTCGACCTGGAATTGAACCCGGCACTTCTCATCAACCAGCTTTGAGTGCAGAACCACTCGGTCGCTGGTGGGCCATTAGATTCGTCAATGTATTTTCTATTTGTTTTACAAACCTGTGTAAAGTTTCGTGTGCTTAAATCAATTTATTTTGAAACCATTTTTTATGCAATGTTTAATTAGTCTACTTAAAATTGGGGGGGGGATACTAAAATTTTAGAATAGATCTAAAAGAAGACCGTGAATTTTTTAAATATTTTATTTTTAATGACTAAGAAGGGAAAATGGAGTTACCATTATAAAAACTTCAACTGACAGAAAATTTCGAGTTATAAAAATTCGTCTAAGCAAAGTTTCAGCATATAAAGGGGCGGCAAATTGGAGCTTGCCTGAGGGCGGCAGCATACCTAACAACGGCCCTGTCTTTGGATGCAATAAAATGATCCGCGTCCGCACAAACTTTTGCAACTACTTAATAATTTTAACAAAATATAAGTATGGAATATAACTTTTTTATGTAAAGCATAGTTATTATAAAATATTAACTATTTTAGATTAAGCCACTGGGACAAGCTTAATTAAATAATTTATAAATAAATATTAAAACTTATAAAATAGATTGAAAAAAAAAAAAAAAAAAAAAGTTAAAAAGCGAATCACTTGTACTAAAAACATGCAAAAAATGAATAATTTAATGTAAGAACTTTTAAATCAATATCTGCCGATTTTTTTTTCCATCTTTCTACATAATAATATGAATATTATAAACAAAACAATATATATATATATTGCGAATTTTTCGCCTTTTATACAAACATGATATATCATATACTTTATAAATATATTCTAAAAGGAATAATTTTAAAGGAGTAATTTCTAAAGGAATAATTTCTAAATAAATTCAAAATAAATAACTTTTTATCCAACCAATTGTTTCTTTCTTTTTAAGTGTCGCTACATTTAGCATTTTTCGTGCAAAGGTGAATATTGGAACAAAGATTATCGTAATGGAAAATTTTAATTTTTAAATTTATCGCACAGATATTTAAGTGTGTGATGATTTACGGTTTAGCGTACACAATCCTACATTTGTTTTTTTCTGATTTTATACGTGGGTTGCGGTAGGCAGAGGATGCATAAATGCTTTAAAGTTTGGATTTTACATAATCTCTTGCTTAAGTAGAACTCACGTTGAATTCATTTCTGCAGCAAGATTTTTTAATTTTATTGTCATAGAAACGGTTTTTAGAATAGCATTAGAATTAAGCAACCATTTTGAAAAAAGAATTGTATTTAACAAATAAATACAGGGTGTCCCATAAGTTTGTAACATTTTAAAAATTCATAACTATTGTATGAATCGATAGAATTGAGCGTGGTTTGCGAAAAAAAATAGTTTTCGTGAAAGGCAATTTTTTTTTTTTTTTTTTGTTTTGTATAGAACAAATAGTAATTAAGCTATTTGTCGATAGAGGGCGCTGTGAGAGACCAGATCACACATTTTCATGAAAAACTGTATTTACTCGCATGCAAATGTTTACAGGCATATAAATCCTATTCTATGTGTCCGTCGTCACCACAAATTACAGTTTGCAAACGAGCTATAACACTGCTAACAGCAGTTTCAGTCGGCGGTTCTTACCTGAGGGAAAACATCTTCACCAATAACGCTTTATCCATCAAGTCAGCATCGCAATTAAAACTTCATGCATATACAAGTGGGAGGCAAAATAAGGAATAAACTGCTCTAATCGCAAAATTGTGCAATTTATAGGACTCTCACTTGCATAATTTTCTTTCACATCCGTACGAAAAACTTAACTATTTGCCTAACTGTCGTCGAAAAAAAAAAAATATTTATTATTATTATTTTTTTTTTTTTTCTTTAAAAAAAAAAAAAAAAAAAAAAACATTCATGAGAATATTTTTTTTTTTTTTTTTTTTTTTTTTTTTTGCAAACGCGTTCAATTCTATCAATTCATTCAATAGTTATAAATTTTTTAAATGTCTACAGATTTATGGAACACCCTGTCAATAAATAAGTTAATGTTTTTTTATATTTAAATTTCAAAAGTAAAGAAAAACATCAAATATTTCAACGTTTTAAAGCCATCATCTAATGTTTGAATCTTCATAACCAGCTGACGCTACGTATGTCAAATTTCTCCAAAAACAATCAGTAATATATATTTCAAAATACTTTGAAACATTAACATTACTACGATTTCGTTATTTTTATATTGTATCAGTCATCAAAATATTGGTAACATTCGGATACATTTCGATTCATGCATTTTTGGATGATTTTTTTATGTACACGAAATAAATATACAATTATACAAATGCTTTTTTTAAGCACGTGTTTATCACATGTTTTATATATCTTTATATATATATTTCTTTTGTGCGTGTGTATGTCACTGAACTCCTCCTAAACGGCTGGACTGAGTTTAATGAAATTTTTTGTGTGTCTTCAGGTGGATTCGAGAATGGTTTAGATTTACAAATGAAAGTTGTAACTTAATTAGTTCTTTCTTAATTAATTTTTAACCAACTCTTTCAACAACTTTTCCACTTAGATGGCGTGAGTTGCCGTAAACACGATGTCAGAATGTATTTAATGTTGAAGTGAAAAATCAATTTTTAACCGTATCTTAAGAAGTGTTTAAAATATTTTTTCAAAATTAATATTTTTAGAATCGTAACCGTATCTTACGAAGTGTTTAAAATATTTTTCAAAGTTCATATTTTAGAATCATAAACACGATGTCAGAATTTATTTAATGTTGAAATGAAAAATGAATTTTTAACCGTAAGTGTTTAAAATATTTTTCCAACGTTAATATTGTTAAAATGTTAAAATTATTTAAAATGGTATATTCTTTTAAAAAATTCGTCAACATCCGACGGAGTTATTTTATGTTAAAATGAAAAATGAATTTTTAGGCCATTATTGTTTGTGCAGATGGAAAATGTACTAACAGTTTTTCGAAAAATTTCACGATCACAAATGTTGACGAATCCCGGAAAAAATCGCACGGAAAAAATCGCACCGGTAGAAATCGCACTGGAAAAAATCGCACCGGAAAAAATCGCACCAAGAAAAAATCGCACTGGAAAAAATCGCACTGGAAAAAATCGCACGCGGAAGAAATCGCACCGGAAAAAATCGCACAGAAAAACATTCATGTTTGCGTACACACATGCCTCTCTCCCCAGAAAGCAAAACTCATCTTAAGATTCATATGGGCCTTAGGCAATAAATTTTAAATTCTATTTAATCTTATAAACGAGGTTACAGGAAAAAAAAAAGGGCGGGGTATTATTAAATTGATATGATAATTTAATATGATAATTTAACAACTTTCTAGAAATAAAATTTAAGAAAATAGTAAATGCTTGAATACCAATCAGAGATATGTCGATTCCGAAAAAAAAAAAAAAGGACACCGGAAGAAGGGCATTCTTCCAATTCGCGAATCGCAAAATAAAAAATATCAAATCAGGAATTTAAAGAATAACTTTCAATTGATTTGGTGCAACATTCATTGGAAAAGGGGAGGGGGGGGGACTAAGTGCAGGTTGAAAGAAAACAATTGTTTTTTATATCATCTTCTTACCAATTTTAATGAAACATTTTATAATCACGTACAATTTGTGAAAAATTACAGTAAGTGTCAGACATACTTGGGGGTGGGGGATTAAAGAGGGGGGAGCAGAGGAAAATAAGATGATGTTTTATATCACTATTTTACCGAATTTAATGATATATTCTATAACAATCACTTACTTTTTATGAAGATCACAATGAGTGTACTATACACATGGAAGGGAGGCAAGGGGGGGAATAGATGGAAATAAAATATATTCTTCTTTAAACTACCCCATTATCGATTTAAGAAAAAAAAAAACTTTGTATAATCATGTACAATTTGTAAATAAAATAAATAAATAAATAAATAAATAATAATAATAAAAAAAAAATATGTATAAGACATATATATATATCTTTATATATATATTTCTTTTGTGCGTGTGTATGTCACTGAACTCCTCCTAAACGGCTGGACTGAGTTTAATGAAATTTTTTGTGTGTCTTCAGGTGGATTCGAGAATGGTTTAGATTTACAAATGAAAGTTGTAACTTTATTAGTTCTTTCTTAATTAATTTTTAACCAACTCTTTCAACAACTTTTCCACCTAGATGGCGTGAGTTGTCGTAAACACGATGTCAGAATTTATTTAATGTCGAAATGAATAATATTGTAGTTTTAAAAAATTAAAGAACACGCTTTTATAGAAATGTGAACTAAAAAGCACGAAATATCTATCTTAGTATTAAAATTCAGGGTAAGAGAAAATCGTGTGAGTGACACACCGTAATATTTACATACATTTAAATCTTTAATTAAAATAACTTAGGATTAACAAAAATCATTTTTTAAAAATCTCCCCTAACGGGGATCGAACGCTGGACCTTTAGATTCGTAGCGCGGCGCCTTACCTCGACGCCGCATCGCTCACGTAGGTAATGTATTTTTTTTACAATATAAATTTTTTGTTTGCTCCCAGAGAAGTTACAAACAAACATACATACATACAGGTGAAGCTAATAAAAGCGTGTTAAAAATGAATTTTTAACCGTATCTTACATATCCATATCTTATTTTTTTCAAAGTTAATATTTTAGAATCGTAAACACGATGTCAGAATTTATTTAATGTTGAAATGAAAAATGAATTTTTAACCGTAAGTGTTTAAAATATTTTTTCAACGTTAATATTGTTAAAATGTTAAAATTTGTTAAAATGGTATATTCTTTTAAAAAATTCGTCAATATCCGACGGAGTTATTTTATGTTAAAATGAAAAATGAATTTTTAGGCCATTATTATTTGTGCAGATGGAAAATGTACTAAAAGTTTTCTGAAAAATTTCACGATCACAAATGTTGACGGATATCCAATATATCGTCGAAGAATTCCCGATAATGGCAGACAATCTTATCATCTATGGCGGTCATCTATGTCAACAACATAGATATTGACATTGATAACCGATGGGTGGTCCCATATTCGCCTCTGCTGAGCAAAACATTCAATGCTCATATTAATGTTCAGTTCTGCAGTTCAGTGAAGAGCATCAAATACATTTGCAAGTATGTGAATAAAGGCAGTGATATGGCTGTATTTTGAGTTGAAAATACCAATGTGAATGCTCCTCCGTTGAATAACAAAGATGAAATAACACTTTACCAAATTGGCCGGTACGTGAGCTCCAGTGAAGCTGTTTGGCGTATCTTTGGTTTCCCAATTCATGAACGGGATCCAGCAGTTCTTCATTTAGCCGTCCATCTTGAAAATAGCCAGCGCGTATATTTCACGAGCAAGACAGCGATTGATCGTGCTATAAATCCACCAAAAACTACACTTACCGAATTTTTTGAATTGTATAATCGTGCGGATGCTTTCGGTGCTTTTGCACGGACATTACTCTATTCAGAAGTACCACGCTATTTCACATGGGCTCCAACAAAAAAATGGATGCCCCGCAAGCAAGGCACGCCGATTGATGCATGTCCCGGTTTATTCAAATCAAACACCTTGGAACGAGTATTTACGGTCAATCCAAGGCAGACTGAGTGCTTTTATCTTCGACTGTTATTGGTTAATGTCATCGGCCCTTTGTCATTTCAAGATTTACGTAAAGTGAATGGACAACAGTATCCAACGTATAAAGATGCATGCCTTGCACTCGGCTTGCTGGAAGACGACAACGAGTGGGAGTGTATGCTTGCTGAAGTAGGACTGAACTGTACAGCAAAACAAATTCGTCTACTATTCGCTATAGTGTTGACTACATGTTTCTCGGCCCGAGCAGAGACATTATGGGATAATCACAAAGATTCAATGACTAATGATACATTGCATCAACATCGTTCCCGGTGCAACGATCTAACGATAGTATTCAGTGACGCTATGTACAATGAAGCATTGATTGCTATTGAAGATCTTTGCATTATTATTGCCAACTTACCACTCAATCATTTCGGTATGCATTCAACAAATCGAAATGCATCTGATTTAATAAGCACTGAATTGAATCGTGAAATACAATACAATACAGTAGAAATGGCAGCGATTGTTGCTCGCAATGTCCCACTAATGAATGAAGAACAAAAAACCATTTACGACCGCATCATGCTCGCAGTTTTGGCAGGACAAGGTGGATTCTTTTTTTTTTTTTTTTTTTTGGGTGCACCAGGTGGAACTGGCAAAACATTCCTTATTTCGCTAATTCTCGCCGAAATACGATCAAATAATGGCATTGCATTGGCTGTTGCATCATCTGGCATTGCGGCAACTTTATTGGATGGATGCAGAACAGCTCATTCATTATTTAAACTGCCACTAAATATTCAAAATAACCCAGACGCAGTGTGCAACATAAAAAAACAATCGTCCATGGCCACAGTGCTGAAATAGTGTAAATTTCTTATCTGGGATGAATGCACTATGGAACACAAACATTCGATTGAGGCGTCGAACAGGACATTGAAAGATATAAAAAACAACGACAAACTATTTGGCGGCACTCTGTTACTCTTTTCAGGTGATTTCAGACAAGCACTTCCCGTTATTCCGCGTTCAACATACGCTTTTGAGATCAACGCGTGCTTAAAATCATCGTCATTGTGGCTTAATGTTGAAAAAGTACAACTGAAAGTAAATTTGTGCGTTCAAAAGCTTCAAGATCCATCCGCTGAAACATTCTCAAAACAATTGTTAGATATCGGCGATGGAAAAGTTACTACAGATGAAACTGGATGCATAAAATTACCGACCGATTTCTGCACAATCATTGATTCTCAAGATGCTCTTATTGACCAGATATTTCCCGATGTACACAGACGATACACAGATCATGAGTGGCTGGCAGAAAGAGAAATTTTAGCAGCAAAAAATGTGGACGTCAACGAATTGATTCTCAAGATACAACATTTGTTACCAGGAGACTTGGTGTCATACAAATCTAATGATACAGTTTGCGATGCCACCGAAGCTGTAAATTATCCAACAAAGTTTTTAAACTCATTGGATTTACCAGGCATGCCACCGCATATTTTATAACTGAAGGTTGGATCTCCGGTTATTTTGCTTCGTAATTTGAACCCACCACGGTTGTGCAACGGCACGCGTTTAGTCATAAAAAAATTAATGAAAAATGTTATCGAAGCCATCATTTTAAATGACAAATTCCGAGGTGAAAATATATTACTACTGCGAATTCCTATTATACCCACAGATGTGCCAATTCAATTTAAACGCCCTCATTTTCCAATTATATTGGCATTTGCAATGACTATCAATAAGTCTCAGGGCCAAACGATGTCTGTCTGTGGCTTAGATTTGAGCACATCATGTTTTTCACACGGACAATTATACGTGGCTCTCGAGTGGGCAAACCACCCAGTTTGTTTGTATTGGCGAAAGATGGGATAACAAAAAATATTGTACACTCTGTTGCATTAAGGGAATGATATTGTTTTTTAGTAATATTGTTATAAGTAGCGATATGTATATAATTTTAAAGAATCAATTTTAATAAATTAAAAAAATAAATGATTGGTGTTTTGTTATTTTTATATTCTTTCACCGTTCACAGCGCTCCATACATCTTCCACTTATATACCACATCCTAACACACTTACAGTAAGTTAGTTATTTTTTTCTAGCAAAATATTCTCTAGAAATAATTTATATGACAAAACAACGTTTGTCGGGTCAGCTAGTATATATATATTTATTCCCATCGTGCAGCGAACAAGTATAATACTGGCGTATAAAAAAAAACAAAAATATTAAACAGGTAGTTGTACCTAAAATATTCCCTAATAATCGATGATAACGTGTAGTCTACAATCGAAAAAAAAAAAAAAAAAAAAAAAATCTAATTTCCAATATTTCGTTTTAAAATTCCTTTAAAACAGCTGTAACCGTTAATTCAGTGTCCGAGTTACATTATTGATTTTGAATAAATTATATTTAGTTTTATTCAGTTTGAAATAATTTGCAATCCTCAAAATGCAGTCGAACAATTATTAACAGTTACATAATAGATCATAAATGAATACATATTTCAAATTTTTAACACAACTACGTTTTTTTCCCTAATGAAATGAAATATTAATATATTCCAAATCCGATAACAGAAAAAAAAAAAAAATCAAATGGTACCTCTCAATAACAACTTGAAAGAATTTTTTAATATAATCTTGACTACCATAGCTATATATACTGAAAAAGAAAATAACAAGAATGAAAAATCATGTGGTACGCATTGATTATTAACACTTTCCAAATGTACGTACTCGTTGTATCGTATAACCTTCATTGTTTTTTGCCTACAATTTAAAAATAGTGCAACTTTGCTGCCAGAAATTCTCAGTAATGACAGAAAAATAAGTTTTGTCAACGTAATTTTTCCGTAATTTACGACTTTTTTCTCAAATTACAGATAATTTCTGGCAGCAAAGTTTCATTTTTTTTAACAGTGTACGTTATTATACAACGGAGAGGCAGAAGGACAGAAAGGCAGACAGGTAAAGTAATTGAATTCATAATCACTTTTAAATACAATTGGAAAGTGTTAAAAAATGCCTAACACAAACGGAAACGATGTCATTAATTTCCAATTGCAGCTCTATGCATCTGAATATTTTAATGTAACCCTGTATATTTGAAGGTTAATCATATCATATTCTATACGAAACATTATTTTAGCATATACAATGAATGGTAATTTCTTTATGATTTTTTTAGTAGAAAAATATTTAAATGTGATTTATAAAAATGTCTCTCCCAAAACACAGTGTATTGACATTTTTTGGGGTGTGTTTGTACACAAAAAAGTTGTACAGGACCTATTAATGCCGCTTTAAATAGGGGACATTTCATGGTGAACTTGAATAATATATATAATTTATAAGGAATTCGTAAAATATTTACGGAAGTTGGAAGCGGGCAGAAGGACAGATAAGCAGAGGGACAGTCGGATAGACAGATACACTAATTCAAATCATATTTACATTTAAAATTTGTTAGAAAGTGTTAAAAACGTTTAATGTAAACGAAAGTGCAATTACAGAAAAATTCCAATTATAGCTCTTGTAGTAACTGAATACTTTTGCGTGGCCCTGTAAATCTTATTGCTAATAACACTATATTCTATCAAACGCATTCTTTTGTAGACGGAATAAAGTATTTCATTTTCATTAAGATTTGTGGAAAGTTATTCAAATATGGTTTATGGAAATACCTCTCCTAGAGTGTAATGCTTTGGAATACTTTCGGGTATCCCTGTATACAAACCAGTGGTAGAATTTACTCCGTTTTTAATAGAAAATATCAGATAGTGAATTTGAATGGTATATTTCAATTTTATTAAGATTTGTTATAATTTATTAAGATTTTTTATTAAGATTAAAGTATAGTTTATAGAAATACCTCTCATAGAACGCAATGCTTTGGAATATTTTCGGGTGTCCCTGTACACAAAATAGGATGGTATTTACTGCATTTTCAAAAAGGAACATCCGATAATGAACACGAATAATACATATCATTTTAAATCAATTTCATGATTATTTTCGGAAGTTAGAGCGAGGAGAGTCAGAAAAACTGAAGTCACCACGGAACTGGCATTTAAAGTAATAATTGCAAAACTTTGAATAAACACCATAATATACGATAAAATCGCAAGAATTGTCTCGGGTCGAAAGAATGCACGACCCTTCGCCAAGGGAACAAAGTGGGCACGAGTGCTGCTAGCAAAGCGGAATTGCGATTTTATTGTATTTTATGATGCTTATTCAAAGTTTTGTAATTATTACTTTTCAATCTTGTTGGAAAATGTAAAAAAAGAAGAAATGTGCTTTCTATGTACTACGAAACATATACATTTGCAATTAAAAAGTAAATATTGTTTTAAAGAGGGATATGTGGTAAGGGTAACCAGCTTGCAGCAGCAGGATGAATATGGGCAATTTTTCAGCAAGTGAGAAAAAAAAATTTTAAATGTAAAGGGGGCTCTCTACTTATTGTCTCCAGAAGCAAAATTCAATGCTATTTTCTGTAGAATTTTACCCTATTACAACTCATTAACTAATTCGTATTTTTTAATTCCGTTTTCACATAAAAAGGAAAAATTCACAACTGTTTTTTATTTTTTTATTTATTTAAAGTGATTTTTAATATTTTATTCTGAAGCTGTAAAATGCGAAACTTTTGCATTTTACAACTTCAAAGTAAAATATTAAAAAATAAAACGATCAATTTTTTGAAACGATAAAGAATTTAAATTATAATTTATTTAAATTTAAATTTATTTAAATTTAAATTATTATTCAATAATTGTTTAAAAAATTAATACTTTTCTAATACTTTTTATTTATTTTTTATTTTTAAAAATATCACACTTAGGGGAGAACAAAAACCCAATTAACTATAAAAATTGATACAAACATTTTACATCGTTAAATACAACATCTCATATTGAAACCATGTAAAAAAAAGTTTTAGGTACAAAAAAATAAATTAAAATTTTTATACTAAAAATGTAAAGCAAATGAGCGATAATAATGATAAGTTAAGTAGAATATCATGTAAACATGTCATTTTTCTTTTTTTATCCATCGATATTCTTGTAACGGAAGGAAAATTTTACAGATTTTGAACATTTTACAATAACATGATAAATAATCCAAACATAATTCATTAATTTTAATAAAAATATCACATAACTTGCTGTATCCACTTAACATGCCAGATTATAAACTTAGAGATTGTTTCAGCACGGCCATGCCGTGCTTCTTAGTTAAGTGGCACTTGTTAATAATGAATAACAACGAATGTAAACCTACCTTTATTGACAAGTACACTTCAGTTCAATGTGATAACATATACAAATGACAGATATTATTTTAGGTAAAAATTAGAATTATTATACAAGGATTTCTGAAAATCAGGAAAATGATTTTATTTTTACTTGTTAATAATTTTCTGTTGTGAAAGAGTTATAAAGTTTCGTATTTTTCAATGATTGTTGATTTTGACGTGTGTCTAATTCCTTTTAAATAAGATACATTATGTATTTTCTAATTCATAATTTATTTTAATATCAATTACAGCATTATAAAAATATAATAAAATATTATAAAGAAGAGTTGTCAACTTTTATAATTTATTCAAGAGCATTATTAGTTCCACCTTTTTTTCGCACTACTTTTCTTTTTAAATGTAATCTTTTTTTTTTTTTTTTTTTTTTTCTTTTTTAATTGATTTATCGAAGAAAGAAGAAAAATAGTCAACCAATACCAGCGTGCGTTGCCGCTTTGACTGCAACACTCGTGCTTACTTTATTCGCCTGATGAAGGGTCGTGTGTTTTTTCGACCCGAAACAATTGTTGTGAGTTTATTGCATTTTATGGTGCTTATTCAAAATTCGTAAGTAATATTTTTTACCAATAAAGTGGTGTGAAGTAAAGGCGGGGTTAAAATTGCTCCTTAATAAATTATAAAAAATGACAACTCTGTAAAATAGTAGTAAAAAAATATTGTAGTTATAATTTGCGTTTTGATTAAAATATAAAATTTGCTTTTAAACAGGTAAAAATCTATAAGGACTGTGTGTGTATATCCTGCAATTTCTCTTAAACTTCTAAATAGATTATAACATATTTCATTTACTCACAACTAAATAAAAAATAGAACAGCCATTTGCAACATTTCTGGGACAAGTGAAAAAACAGGATTTATTAGGATTTCCTCCATATTACTTTGGCAAGAAACGTGGAATCTGTACATAGGAAATTTAAACATGCTTGATAAACACGGTTTATACAAAATATAAAAATTACAAAGATTGAAAAATTAAACATAATTATATTTTTATCAGAACTAGGAAAAAAAAATGTTTGGACTGTGAACTTTCCATATGGTTTTCAAGTATTTTATAAAACAGAAATATAGTGTAATTTATAATGTTTAACCTTTAAACAAAAAATTTTCTTTTAAAAATTGCTAAATTAATTTAAAAATTGTTATTTGACAAATAATTTATCATAAATATTCAAAGAAGAAAAAAATAGCTTTTTTAATTTAAAAATTTAAAAATTTAAAAATTTTTAAAAATTTCAAAATTTTTGAAAAAAAATTCAAACACTTTTGGTTTGAAACAAGTAATTATTAACCTCATTAAATTAAAATAATAATTAATTAAAAAAATAAATATCTTTGAAAGTACAATATAAATTAAAAAACCTCGCAACAGTTGCTTTAGGTAAAGAGTAATAAGACTCTTCATCACGTGAGAAAATTATGCACGAGTGCGTTTATAAAGTAGCAAGGTGCACTCGCAAATACTAAGAATATTAAAGGGTTAATTAGATCACAAATTGCACATTTTGTGTTAATGTGTAGAATGCACCACCATGTAAACTCTCCTGGTAAGTAATAAGACCTTTGTATGTTGTCATCTGCATATAATGTAATGCTAAGTACCCATGAAATGAGTTTTTAGTGTTCCATAAAGTTCCTTTTTCTACATACGTATATTGCAATCGTGTATGTTTTTAATTATTTCTCGGAAAATTCATATATATATATATATACTGTAAGAAAAAATAATCAATTAATTAAGGGCTATTCTACTCCCCACCCCCCCCTTCCTGAGAAATATTATAGAAAATGTTCTTTAAATCCTTGTTCTGGTTGATTCAAAATTTAAAGTCATGGTAAATGAATCCGTAGTTTTTATAGAGCACTTTTGTGTTACATGATTTTTTAACGATTAAAAAACTTTTAATTAAAAATGAAAACGAAGGCTAATTTTTATACTGAAGTTTATACCCAAAATAATAACAGAAACTTTTTTTAATCAGTGAAATGAGCAGATCAACTGTTCGCGTAGATTGTTAATACTTTTCAACTATATGTACCCGTTGCGTCTTTTAACCTCCGTACTTTGCCTACGTGATTACACATCGGACAGACAGATGGACTAGTTTAATTCATATTTAATCATAAATAATATTAAAAACAATCAAAAATGCTTAACACAAACTGAACAGCAATTCTAGCAATTTTCAATTGTAACCTTTATTGTACCTGGACATTTTTGCGTAGCCCTGTAATACTTAAGGCTAAGCATATTATAGTCTATTGAAAATACTTTTTTTTAGCATATATATATATATAAAAAGAAATATAAATGTCAGTTTCATTGTGATTTATTAGTACAAAGTTATGTAAATAAGATTTATAAGAATGCCTTTCATGAAACACAATGCATAGCATTTTTTTTTTTTTTTTTTTTTTTTTTTTTTATTGTTCCTCTAAGGAAACCTGTAATGCTATTTATACCACTCTAAATACTGAACATTCCATAGCGAATTCAATAAAATATATCAATTTGAAGAATTTCTGAAAAAAATTACGGACGATGGTGGCCGACAGACGGTCAGTCAGACGAACAGAAATTCGGATATATAGATTATTTCAAAGCATGAGCATTCTTAAAAATTTTTAAGAAGTATTAAAATTGCTTAATAGAAACGAAAATGAATTTGTACTAATTTCCAATTATAACACTTAATGTTACTGAGTATTTTTGCGTGACCTTGTAAATCTTATTTTTAGTCATACTATAATCTATAGCAGTCACTTTTTTAAGCATGTGCATAATAAATGTCAATTTCATTATGATTTGTGAATAATAAATGACTGAAATATGATTTGTAGAAATACTTCCCATAGAACGCAAAGCTTTGGGATTCTTTTGGTTGTCCCTGTACACAACCAGTGGTGTAATTTACTCCATTTTCAACTGGAAGTAATCCATAGTTAACTTGAATAACATATATCAGTGTCAAGAAATTCCTATGAATATTTATGGAGGTTGAGCGTGGATAGACAGACAGATATACAGCCAAACCGAATTCATAAGTACGTCTAAATTTTGCTGGAAAAGTGGTTAAAAAAAAAAAAAAAAAAAAAAAAAAAAAAATCGATATCGCATTTAGGACCTAAATAATTTTACATGATTATCATTTTTAATTCTAATTATATTTTAATTAAAATAACCCTCTTTTTTCATAAAAAAAAGAATTAAATTACAATGAATGAAACGTATTTTAAAATAATTCATCATAATAAATAATAACGAAAAAAAAAAAAAAAAAAAATCTATAATTTTTAAAATGTCCTTACTGGTAAATAACCCCCCCCCCCCCCCCTAGTGTATGTAACTGAAATATAAACCAATAAAAATTTTATTTATTTACAGCTAATACTTATGGTGTTAAAAATAAAAATTATTCATTTTTTTTTTTTTTTTTTTTTTTTTTTTACGGAACAAATATGAACAGAAAACTGTTACTAACAGAAAAATAAATAATTTTGATGATTTTATTTGTATTTTGTGTTTAAGTGTTGTTTTCATAAAATCATTGGTTCCTCTGTGGCCGAGTAGATATATTTCCAATTTGAATTCGCGCGGAAAATTGTGGGTTTGATTCCCGCTTTGGTCTTAGTTTCCTAATTTTCAATGTTGTAATCTTATGATATACCATCTTGACGAATGCTTAAAAGCGGACTTCGAGTCATGTGTACAATTTTGATACATATGTTAACAATAAACAAATAAAAGTTAAAATGATTAACTCGGATTTTTTTCTTTTTCTTTTTCTTTTTTTCTTTCTTTTTTTAAATGTATATTATTTTTTATTTCACAATTCTAACAATCATTTCCGGGATATATAGTACATACGAATTTTTCTGATAGACGTAGACATATTTACTTTTATTTTTCATCGAAATATAAATTAGTGATAAAAATAAATGCATTATATAAAGATCAATAATCTCTGCGATTTAATAAATATTGAAAATTGTTGTAAATTTACAGACTGAATTAAAATTACCGGAAATTTCTAGATATCTTCACACAGCTATATGCTGCAAAATGACAATTTATTCAAAGAGAAAAATCATTTGTGGTCGCATTTAAAGACAATCGAAAAGGTATTATTAAACAAAAATTTCTAAACAATAAAAACGATTTAAAGAACGACGTTACCGCATTCAGAAATACCCACAAATTGTCAGCTTAAAAGAATTGTCACTGTTCTTTATTAAGATTAGAAAAAAGAAAAAATCCTCCGGATGACAATTTTAATGTGGATTTAATTGCGTGTGAATAATTCTGAATTCGGAGCACCCAGAGAATTTTTCATACTTTCTTTTGCCGGGACTGCTGCTGAATTCAAAATGATCTCTTCCATGAACGCTTCAGTAAATTGAAAATCGATTAAAAAGCAGTCCACTAGAGTAAGCTAAAATGATATTCTCGGCCATTTTTCTTCCGCTTCTAGTTTCTGCGAAAACTAAAACGTGACCTTAAAAAAAGTATATTAAAAAAAATAAAGAAAAAGAAAAAAAAGGGAAGAATAAAGAAGTTATTCATTCTTGCATGCATGTAGATATTTTAAGCAAAGACTTAATTATTTTTTCTTTTCTTTTCTTTTTCGGATTTAAATGCCGAAGTAATTATGTTTAATGTTTCAATTAACTGAAAGTTAAAAATAAATAGATAATTAATTAAAATAAATAAATGTATGAAGACAAAACGTCATTAATTTGTAGAAATTCATATTAAAATGTGCTTTATAACTTTAATATCCTTCTGCAATAAAAAGGTAAAACATAATCTTTTGAATGAAATTAATTTTAGTCTTTAAATCAGATGAAACTCGGTTTCTGACACGCCACGTAAAGAATATGAATTCTCACTATTGACTCAGTGGTTCTGCTCTTGAAGCTGGTATACAGGAAGTGCCAGGCTCGATTTAGGTTGCGCTTGTCAAATTTATGGACTTTTATATTCAATATCTACTGCTAAATTTTAATTCCAACTGTTGTCTTATCATTTCGAAGATTAATCGCCTGTTAGGTATATCAAATATCACTTCCCAAAATTATTTGTGATTATTGAATAAAAAAGCCTCTAAATTTGGCAACACTGCTTGTTGACCTAGCCGTTCAAAGTTTTACCTAATTTTCTCTGAAACTCCAACAAATACGGGATAGGACCCTTTAAAAAGAATACCAGTGAAAAATTACACACAAGCCTAGGATCCATGTGCTATCAGACGCCTTTGTTCCTGACACCACCACCGATATAAAGATTATGTTATTTCTTAAACAGGTGATATACGTATATGCTGACCAATCCACTTAAAATTGTACATAAAGCGTAGGGGAGGCTTTTGAAATTTGTCGCATAATCACTTATCATAGATCAAATTAAAGCTAATTTGGTCAAGCATACGAATTAAAAAATATTCTTTACTATAGCAACAAAATTGATCAACAACATCGAAGAAATAAAAAAAGAATGTATTTTGTAAAACTTTCGTATATTTTATCTTTTTAGCCAGTAAGCAGAAATAGATGTAATATCATGGGCAAATCAATTTGTAGTCATTAAAAAGTTCCACAATATCGCTTGTAAATAATACGATACTGTATATTTTAAATTTTTAATTATGTTTGGAAGTTTAGAAATTAAATGTATTCAATAATTTATCATTTCATTGTCAATCTTATGTTTAGCTTCCACTATTATAACGATTAATAATTGGAAAAGAGAGAAAAATATCAAAGGTTGTCTCACCCTTCACAATTTTTGTCTCACCCGTGCTACAATATTTAATTGTGAAAATTATATATCGCAACATAACAGACTCTGTTTTAACCCTTTAAATAACATTACATATTTTCTTTTGAAAGTGGCTATATTAAATTCAAGAATGAGTATGAGACACATTTATCATAAATATGTAAAAAGGAAAAAGGAAATAAATAAATAAATAAATAGAATATTAGTGTTTTTATCTGTCGAGAATTTTTTGCTTTAAACATCAAAGGAATAAATAGATTAAATTCAAATAATAATAATAATAAAATAATAATAATTAATAAAAAAAAACTTAAAAGAAACACTTGATAACATTTGACTTTAAATGAAACACAAAAATTTTAATTGAAAAAAAATATATATATGTATATATATATATATATATTATAGTTGTTTCAGGTCAAATAATTACACGCCGATCATCGAAAGTACTAGGCATGGTTACATTATCAAAGCAGCAAGGGGCACTCGCCAAGACATTTAAGGAAACTTTGTAGAGAATAAGACGCCATGATCTTATTTGTAGATCTTAACTCCTAGGTCTTAGATCTCACTAGATCTTAAATATTAATTTATGAGCATGAAACTTGAATCTTGCTTATTTAACTTTAAGTTGAAGCTGAAACTGAAATACTTAAGTAAACTATGATGAGAAGACAAAGTCAGATTTAATAAAATAAATGAGCTTTTATTTGAGCTTAATAGAAAAAGGTGGGCGTTGGACTTTAGTTATAATTAATATCTTTATAAGTTTAAATGGGCAGCCTTCACAAATACTTTAACTATCAATAGATAACCACAATTACTCTCAACTACTTTATTTAAATTCATTAGCTCTCACTGCTGCTACTAGTCTTTCGTACTCGGGAGGATTCCCTATACCACGGTACTACTCGACAACCATCATCTAATACACTACTCTAAGCAGCTAACTCAACAGCCTACCTTCTTAATCGGCTACCATTCCTCTAACTAACGCACTACCATCCTCTCTCTCTAACTAACTCTCTTACTCTCCTTCCAACTAACCCACAAAAGCAATCTTCCTTCTACTTTTATACTATTCACTTTCCAAAATACTTTATAAAATTAACATATTACAATTTACAATTTTAGTTTAGGATAGGAACTAACTCCATTACTCAATCGAATCCTAAAACCTTCGTATTCACGTTTTACCCGCAAAGTGCGAATTTTAATAGTAGCACTTTGCTAGACCTCACAGTTCCTCCCCAAAAGAAAATTTTTTACGTAAAAATCCCCAACGGGTTTTTACCCGTGAAAATTTTAAAGTTAATTTAAAACAATGCTATGTTAATTGAAAAATAACCGCAGTTATTTACTGCTAAAATTAAACTGCATAAGACTTTAGAAAAAAAAAAGAGTGGGGAAACTTAAATTTAAACTAGACTGCCCAAGAATAACTATTTGCTTTAAATCTAATAACGAAAAAATGAATTTTAAGAGTGCCGAGCTAAAAACTGCCCACTCAGGAAAGATTTATGATAAAAATACTTTTTTAAGCTCATCTGAGGTGCTTTACGGCAGAAACTCTATGCACTAAACTTAGTTAACTTATTTAAAGTCCAGCGTATACAGCGGGGAAATACAGTCATCTTTCCTTACATGGAAAGGAGAAAAATTTCATTAATTTAAAAAACAATTAGTACAAAAAGGGATCGCTTAAACAGAAAGTACGATCATTGTTCAATTTAACTTGTAACATAATTTTATTGACAAAAACTTGCTATTTCTTTATCCATCTGCAGGTCAGTCTTGACCCAGAAAACAGCTTGCGAGTGCAACATAAAATTTTCCAGTTGTCCACTATGCTTTATCTTGAAAGAGATCCGCTGTTGGCACGCTTCCAAAAAAACACCTTTGACTTCAGAAAAGAGAAACGCTGGCACAGTTCCAAAAATATCGGCTTTAGCATGAAAAGTAACAATTTGTAGAAAACAGATTGGACTTCGGATTTAACGTCTGTACTTCGGGTTTGAATCATCAGAGAACTTCTACAATATAAAAACTCGTTTTACAGTATAAATTTAAAAAAAGGACGTGAACTACACTTGTATATAAATGACATAATAAGTAAGACATAATAAGTAAGATAAATGACATAATAATTGTATAGATAAATGCAATATTTCAGCTAGCTATTTGCATACGGAAAAACTAAATTGTTAGTGTATTTAAGGTTAATTGTTAAACGCGAATTTACATGCAAAATAGCTTAAAAAAAAACTTTTAACCCCATATTAATATATACATACATAGAACTCTTAGTGAAAATTCAAGAGTTAAAAATAATAAATATTCATTTTATACAATTTACGACATTTAGAAAAACATAGATAAGGATACAATTTTTTTCAAAACTGAAGTTGATCGCTGAGAAAGAAAAAAGATTCACCTACATACATATTTACATTACATTTACAAAACTATAGAGAAGAATGTTTATACACTTATAAAATTTCATTTTATACTATTTATAAGACATTTAGAGAAATATAGATAATGAATATATACAAATGGTGAAAAAGATTTTTTCAAAACTGCCAGTGTTGGCTAGGAAATAAAAAAGCATTAGAGTATATACATATACGTCATGTCAAAAACTAGAGAAAATTTATATACAAAAAGGTAAGAAAATTTATCGTACTAATTACTGCAGGTGATGGCTAAAACAGAAAACATTTAAGTACAGATATATAGATCATTCACAAAACTAAAGAGGGGGAAATTTATATACAAATGTTCAAAAAGTTTTTTTTTTTTTTTACCAAAAACTGCCGGTGTTGGCTAGGAATAAAAAAAACATTAACGTACATACATGCATATATTATATACAGAAAAAAATTTATGACATGTAAACAATACATGAAATTTCGAGAGTTGAAAGTTCATGCTATAACTTTAAATTTTGACTTTTGATTTTTTAGAAAGTTCATCTCTTTCAGATAATGATTGAAAGTCCAAATGGCTTTAATACATGTCCTAGATTTTATAACTGCTGTGATAGAAATGCACTTTACAATGGAAAAAATAATTAACCATAGCACCTGAAGGTTGATTCCTTGATATCAGCAAAATCAGAGATGCGTGTGAGACTGTCTTGTGGAGTTTCTGTTGAACTTTCAGCGCTGGTGGCTTGTAGAGCGGAGTCCGGTATCGGAGAGGCACTTTTCTGGGACGGACTCGAGCCCGGTATATTGTCACTGTTCATAGTTACAACAGAAGACTGCTGTCGCTCCGTGCTTTTGAATGCAGGGCTGCTGGAGTTTCTAGAAACTTCACAAGAGGTTGAATACACGTTTGAATTTACCATCTTTAAAATAACCTCATTTTCTTTAAGTTTAGCCGGCGGATCATTTTGACAATTTAAGTTCACGTTCGCATTAGAAATATTTGACTGTGTCGGCTGTAGAGATTTAAAACTGTTATCTAAAGGCGGGTAACAAAGATTAGCCGAATCATTTACTGATTTTACACTTTCTTTTACCACAGTTTCTGATAAAATGAAAGAGTCCGTCGACTTGACTGTTTTGGAACTTAAAGTATCAGGAGATGAATTTAAATCACTAGAAAAGTTAGCCGCAACATTTATTAATTTGTCACTGTCGGTCCGTTTAACGGTTTCAGCGGCCGCAGTTATTTTAGTTGTATTAATTTCAATTTCTGTTACCGAGCTTCAGTTACACTTGATATTTCGGCTTGAACCGGTTCAGCATTTAAATGCGAATGAGGGATATGCGAGGCTTGAACAGTAGAATTTTGCTGAACATTCGTTTCATTTAAAGCAAGGGATTCATTTACAGAATTAGGTTCAATCGTATTTTCCTTTTCAACCGCGGTCGCTACGCTAGATATTTTATCGGATTTTTCATCCGTAGCCAAAGGCTGAAAAACGGAAGTAGCTGTGTCTGTAGTGCTGGTTAAAGGCGTAGTTTGCACGTTTTCATTAACTTTTATTTGACTTTTGTCACCAGAAATACAGTTTTCATCGCCAGTTATAGGTTGGTTTAAACTAATAGAGCTTGCTTCCTGTGACTTAATAACTTCTTGTGGTTTTTCCACTGGGTTAACTATTGCTTCCCACTGACGCTCGTGAGGGGGGAGGGAGCGGTCATGCTCTAATCGTAATCTATCATCCCGAGTGGTAAAAAGGTCGATGATCCGCCTTTTTAAATCCTCATCAGTTGGATTTGGCCCAAGTGAATGGCAGGCGATTAATCTATACCACTGTCTTGGTTCTCCTTCTAATGAATATGCTAACCAAGAATATTTTTTGGATCGATCAATGTTATAAAAGTTAAAAAAATATTCAAGCTGCTCAAAAAATTGCAGCACACTATTAGTGCCGTAAAAAAATACTTGCTCGGGGGGGGGGATTCGAGCGAATTTGGGCGCCAGTGTAGAGAATAAAATGTCGTCGCCATAATTCTATTGACTTAAAATTGAAGCTGTAAACTGAAATACTTAAGTAAACTATGAAGAGAAGACAAAGTCAGATTTAATAAAATAAATGAGCTTTTATTTGAGCTTAATAGAAAAAGGTGGGCGTTGGAATTTAGTTATAATTAATATCTTTATAAGTTTAAATGGGCAGCCTTCACAAATACTTTAACTATCAATAGATAACCACAATTACTCTCAACTACTTTATTTAAATTCATTAGCTCTCACTGCTGCTACTAGTCTTTCGTACTCGGGGGATTCCCTATACCACGGTACTACTCGACAACCATCATCTAATACACTACTCTAAGCAGCTAACTCAACAGCCTACTTTCTTAATCGGCTACCATTCCTCTAACTAACGCACTACCATCCTCTCTCTCTCCAACTAACTCTCTTACTCTCCTTCCAACTAACCCACAAAAGCAATCTTCCTTCTACTTTTATACTATTCACTTTCCAAAATACTTTATAAAATTAACATATTACAATTTACAATTTTAGTTTAGGATAGGAACTAACTCCATTACTCAATCGAATCCTAAAACCTTCGTATTCACGTTTTACCCGCAAAGTGCGAATTTTAATCGTAGCACTTTGCTAGACCTCACAACTTTTGCATATAGTTTCCTCTGAAAGCCATTTGCCGAATTTGGCTGCAGTTCAGTTATCTGCCAAGTAGAGAACGCCCGAAATTTTAAAATAATTAAAGATCATCAAGAAACATAAAAAAAAAAAAAATTGCATAATTTTTTTAAATATTTTACATTAGTGCAAAATTAATAGATGGTAAAGAAATAACTGTAGAAAAAGTATTCAAGTTTTAATCATTGTCAAATTCAAAGGGTTTTTTTTTTTTCCCCAAAAAAATACTCACAAGGAGACGGGAAGGGTGTGGGGTCCTCAAATTGAACGGAGGTTCCGCGTGTGATTAGCACTCAGGGAGTGTATTCATATACTCAAACCCTAGAGCGCACTACTTAGCCATCGCCGAGAAAAAAATTCCTGAAGTTTGAAAAAAAAAATAATTTGCATTAAAATTTAATGAATCGTTATAAACAATTTCTTTTCAACTTTTATACATTGTTAAATTGCGAATTTAATGATTTCTAACTTTTTAACGATTAGAACTATAGTAACAAAATATAGAACTATAATTTACAAAATTAAGGTGGTCTTATAATTTCTTAACGGACTGTAAACTAACGAACTGTATATTTAAAATGGAATAAGATGCAGCTTATGAAATCGAAGGACACCACAGGTATAGAAGGTCGAGAGACCCTTCTTTTAATGTGGGAATCTTTTGTATAGTGCAACGGTCAGGTCAAACGAATGTACGTCGAATGGAGCGTTACGAACAGATGAATTTGTAATTTGTAAATTCTTCATATTATTTTTGATATATTAAATTTTATTTAATTCCAACCACATGCGAATAATAAATTTCCATATATTTAATGTTAAAAAGTTAGAAATCATTAAATTCGCGATTTAACAATGTATAAAAGTTGAAAAGAAATTGTTTATAACGATTTATTAAATTTTAATACAAATTAATTTTTTTTTTTCAAACTTCAGGAATTTTTTTTTTCGGCGATGGCTAAGTAGTGCGCTCTAGGGTTTGAGTATATGAATACACTCACTGAGTGCTAACTACACGCGGAACCTCCGTTCGATTTGAGGACCCCACACCCTTGCCGTCTCCTTGTCAGTATTGGCAAATTTAGGAACATATTTTAATCAATATGTACAATAACTTTTATTTGTAACATTTTCCTAATCAGTTTTAAGATTAATCGTCTATTATGTATATCAAACACCACCCCTTAAATTTATTAGTGATTAACGAATAAAAAAGTCACTAAATTTGCAACACTGAGAAAAAAAAAATCATGCTTAGAAAATATCAAATCCGTCTTAAAATAAATAAATAAATAAAATATAATAATAATAATAATAATAATAATAATAAATAAATAGCAGAATGCTTTGCTTTGCTTTAGAATAAAAGGTAGTAAACTAAGAATTTATTTTTTTAAAAGATCTGAGCTGATAAAATCCGTTTTAAAAATATTATAATACCTTAGAATGTCACACTCATAACCATAGGACACACTCACCATATGTCACACTCCTAACCATAGGATGGTCGGACGATAATATACCTAATTGTATTTACATTTTACTTTTTTATAAAATAAAAGTCAGAACAAAATATCTATACAAACATTTCCTGAGATTTTCATGCAATAACATACGTTACGCACCAATATTAGCTTTTTCATAAATTGCATGTTAAAACAAATTATATTGTTATTCAAAACATATTTCTCTTATGGAAATGGAATATTAATACACATGAAAATAGAGAAAAGAACATAAGTTTATTAATATTTAAAATTTAAGATAAATTTTTAAAACTGTAGTTTTACCATATTTATTTTAATTTTACAAATAAAGGAAAAAAAAAAAAAAAAACTAGTTAATTAGTTTCGAAAGATTCAATGCCAAATATTTGAATATGTAACATATTATCACATTTGCTTTACATAAAGTAAACACAGGAAACTTTGATTTAACTTAAAAAAAATACATAAATATATATACATATATCTATATATATATATATACTGTGAATGTGTAAAATTATTATACATAAATGGATATATATATATATATATATATATATATATATACATATATTAATAATTAATATTTAAACAAAATTTAGAAGATGTAGCCCAAAAATTTGTTTTTTGTTTTTTGCTTTTTGTTTTAATGTAAATAAAAATATTATTAATAATAATTTAAAAAATATATAGTTTAATATCTATTATTTTATATATATGTTTGCATAAACCAAACATATTCACTTAACATTTGGATAACTATTTTTATATAAAATTTATAATAGTTAAAATTTCTAAATAAATTATATATACATAAAATTAATTATTCATTTTTTATCATGGTTAAAATAAATCCCATGAAATTTTATGCAAGCTAAAAATCAAAGGAAAAGAAATGAAATATTAACTCTGTTATACGGCAATATATAATTACATTCTATTTGTTGTTCAATATACTTTTTCATTATTTTTTTACTTGTGAATTATTTTATGGCATTTTTAAATTATGAATAAGTAAATAAATCGTTTTTCACAATCTCAATTTCAGTTGCTTTATATTTTTATAGAGAATATTAATTATTACTGCAACGTCGTATATGACACAGATAATAATTTATACTTTTATTCTTTGTAAAATAAAGTTGAAAGAATAATTGCTTAAAAGAAGAAATTTTAAACTACCATATTTGGTAAGAAATCTTTTTGCTAAATGAATTGAAATGCAAAATATTAATTAAGTTCAAAGTCCTTCATATATTTTTCATAATGATGAATGTTTTTATTTATTTATTTATTTATTATTATTATTATTATTATTATTATTTTTACAAGGCTAATATTTTAATGAATATAAGTAATAATGCTTTTAACATACGAAGAAAATTATAGGTCTTTTACTAAATAAAAACCTTTTTGTTGTACATTTTACATTATGAGAGAAAAAATATAATAAAGGAAAAATTATATTTCTGCACAAGATGTTATTTTCAAATTTAGAAACGTTAATATTTTTAGTTCATTTAAAATATTGTATGAATACTTAATTTATTAAAACAGAATAATAAACCTATATATATATATATATATATATATATATATATATATATATATATATATATATATATATATATACATATATATATATACATACATTTTTTTTTTCAAAATACAAATAACTGTTCTATATTACATTTCTGAATAATATGCATTGCTATAAAAAATCATGTTGCTGAACCTAGATGGTAATATGGACATTTTACACACTAATTTAAGGGTTTTATTAATTTTTTAATGATTTACTATCGACATATGATATTTTTTTAAATATTAGAACCCGTTGGATGATTTTGAAATATTTAAATTAAAATATTTAAACGTATTTGCATCATATTACACAAACCAAAAGTAAAGTAAAGATATATAAATTGAGTTTTTTTAAATAGATTTTTAATATTTTACTCATTTACTCCATTACTCCATCATTCATTATGACTATTCAGTTGAAAAAAAAAATCTAAAGAATAGCTTTTTAACTTTAAAATGGCATTTTAAAAGAGAACGGGAAAAAAAAAAAAATGCAAATTTGTCACTTTTGTTATCCAATCGATTCTATTTCTTAGCATCTCGAATTACAGAACATAAAATCGATAAAAGGAAAAGGGTAAATTTTGACACTCTTAAAAGAGTTTTTGAAAAATCATACAAAAAAAAAAAAAAAAAAAAAAAAAAAATAATAATAATAATAATAATAATAAGCCTTCTATCTTTTTTTCTCTCTCTATATATATGAATTAAAAATTTAGAAAAAGTTTAATTTCAAATAAGCAGATTTATCTTTTGGAAGAATAAATATAAAATCACAATCCATGGTATTATGCATATATCCATTATTCTTAAAAGTATCAAATAAAGCAGTTATGCTTTAAAGTTTACGTATTATGTTGTTTAATTCAAAATTTCCACGCAACAAGAGTACACCTGAGACGACCGCGTTATTCGTTTGAGAAATTTAGAGGTTCGTTCCTTATATGACTAAACAGATGTATAGTTAGGACTTTTAGGGTTTCTTTATCACGCAAAAGAGAATTTAGGACACTTTCACATCGAAAATTTCTCTTTTAAGAAATCTCACAAAGCGATAAAAAAAAGTTACTTAATGCTCATTCAAACGAACTAATCTTCCCATAGGTATAGTTAGATTTTTATCTTTCTAACTAAAGATTAAAGTGTATGTAAAACCCTAGATGCACTAAAATTATTTTAAAGTAGTAAAAATATTTAAAAAGCTATACATTATTTATTTATTTATTTTTATCTTTTGTAGGAAAATACTCAGATATATTTATTTTAAAGTAAATTTGTAATAATAAAAGTAATACATCTCAAAATAACAGATAAAAAAATACATACTTTTATACTGAAATATTTACTATTTAGTTGAAAAATAATTTTGTAGGAAAATTGTCAGATATTTTTATTTTAAAATGTATTTGAAGTAATAAAAGTAATGCTTGTGAAAATAACAGACAAAGAGATTCATACATTTATATTTAAACATTTACTGCTTAGTTGAAAACCTGTGAATTTATTATACTTTTATAAATATTGTTTTAATTCATCATATATGTTTTTTTCCATGAAACACTACTAAATTAACGTATACAAATAGTGTTAATTTTATAGAATTATAGTTCATTCAGATTTGATAAACTACAAATATATATTTAATACGATCTACTTTATTTTCTTTTGTAATAATTAGACAAAAAAATGCACCTGTGCAAAAAATTCTGAATACAACTATTCCTTTTTTTTTGTGTAAGAATAGTAAATAGTGATAATAATAATAATAATAATAATAATAATAATAATAATAAAAGTTGAATGTTTTTACATGCATGAATGTAAGGGAAAAAAGTATAAAAATGCATTATATGCATCAATGCATGTAAGTTTTTAGTTCATTGAAAAATTTGTTGGCAAGGTTTTAGTTCATTGAAAATTTAGTTCATCAAATGAAAAAAAAAAAAAAAAAAAAAGTAAAAATGAGGGAGAGATAAGAAAAGAAAAGGAAAAGAAAATTAAAGAAATGTTTATTTTTAAAATTTAAATCCTTAGTAAATTTGTTTTATTTTTCATGCCAAATAATTTATTTCATTCAAATAAGAAATTTTTAAACATCTGTTTGCTGTCATCGTACACAGCACACATATGCATTTATCGTCACTGTCATGAATATTTGTAGTGTGCTAGTACATGTAGTGTGCTAGTGTCATGAGTATATGTAGTAGTGTTGCCTGATTTTGCAACTTTTTTATTCAATAGTCACCAATAATTTTAAGAAGTAATATTTTATATATATGATTGACGATTAATCTTCGAAGTCATTAGACAGCTGTTGCATTTAGAATTTAGTTTTGGAATATGAATAAAAAAAGTCATTAAATCTTGGAACACTGCTCATGACAAAGAGGTGTCACTCAAAAAATCGCGATGTTCAATTAAGCCGTTTTCTAAAGGCTTAAAGTGGTGTCTATGATATGTGATACCGGCGAAACTCAGATTCTATCGGTTTTCTACTTATAAGGGATTCATGGTTTAAATCTAAATAATCTGGTGTGCCATTCAAACAGCTTTCTCTTACCCTGCATTTCAAAATTAGAAAGATAGATAGCATAAGCCCTGTGATCAATAACGTAAGAGATAAAAGGTTAATGTACTTTAAAAATAATCTAAAATTAGACAGTCACAGACACACTCACAGACGCAGTCCCGTAGACACACAGACCAACCGTTAAAAACATGATCTTCTCTTGAGGTGACCTGAAAACGTGTAAATATAACAAAAACTAAATTTTAGAAATTTTACCTCAAAGCAATTTTTTTCTACCATATATATGGGTAAGAGAAATTAAAAATAAATAATTTTGAGTTACGCATGAAAAAGACGATGTACTGGGTGTTGAGTGTTATCGATACTTATTTATTAAGTAAAAGACATTTTAAATATATTATAAACAAAACCATTTGCAAATCTGTTCAGAACTTAAAAATCATTTTTTAAACAATTCATTACTTAAATAAATAAATAAATAAATAATTGCTTAAATAAATAAATAAAATTTAATGGTCTCTGCGCCAGTTTTCTCACAGATATTTCATAAAATCCAAAATATTATTCAGATTACCTTAAAAAAAGCACATATTACCAGAACTATTATTTTATAAATTCACGTAACAAGTGATAGAACTCAATGTAGCTCTGGTAAAAAAAAGTATATATATATATCTCGTTTGCTTTAGTTAAAAGCTGCTTTCAAGGAGCAGCAACTGTAACCATAATCTAAACAAACAAAAAAAAAAAAAAAAAAATCTTGCTTTTTATACGATTTACCTAGTATGAACTATGTCAAAATGCATTCGAAGAATAAAAGTGGCAAGTGAAATTTCGTAAAATTTCATTTATCCCATTAAATTTTGTATTTCATTAATCTTATTAATTTTTCAAACTTAAAATCTATTTACCATTGATTTAATTTAATTTTGTTTTATTTAATACATGCTTTATAATTTTTTTCAATGCAATATTCTTTTAAAATTCATAAAAATGGAAAAGTTAAAATCACTGTAATGTATAATAGCATTTAAAAAAAAAAAGTGTGAGAGAGAGAGAGAGAAAGATAAAACAAGCACCATTGCATATATATCATAAAGGGATAATAAAAAAGTAACACAAGAAAATTTTATAAAAAATAAAATAAAATAAGTACAATTTATTGAAATAAAATATTCAAATTTCAAACTGAAAAGTAATGGCCGGCTAAAATCCAGGCGGAAAGGCGACGCAAATCATAAAAGAGTCCTTTCATTATTAACATTTGGAAAATACACCCTTTTCCTTTGGAAGCTCATGCTAATTTGAGTATATGGTTACAAAACCATCCAAATTAAAATTCTTTTTACCAATGAAAATATTTTTTGACCAATTTCTTTGTTTTTAAAAATGATTCTCTGCAAGCTCTGAATGCAAGCTTTTTTTTACAGCGAGGTGTTGGAGGCGGACACCGACATGGTTTTACATATCTAAGAATTTCTTGGCTTTTCATTTCTCTTCTTATTGTTCATACTAATGACTAATGTTTTATCTGGATACTACTTTATTTTTCTGTCATTAGTTTATTTGATACCGTGCGAAAAGTCAAACGACCTGGCCATTTTGAAATAATTCTCGGTCCTCCAGTTGATTTTGAATTATCTCATCTAGTCAGTATTTGTGGGAAATTAAAAACGAAATTCTTGTAAAGTTTTATTTTATCAGCAATTTATTAGGGAACATTCCTTCTCGTTATAAGCTAAAATTTAGCCTCTTTCGATATTGGAGAACATTTATCCTCTCCCTTTCATCCAAAAGTCTTTTGAACTGGAGGAATAAAAGTAGAATATCTTTTAAATGTTTCGCTGAATGCGATGCAAAAAAATCCACCAATCATGAGCCGTAACATCGAAATAACTAATAACTTTCTGATCATTTTACTCTATTATAAATTAAACAATATTAATCATAATAATAATTATTATTTTTTTATAAACTATTGTTATAATATCAATTGATATATCATGTATTAAATTTTAACAAAAAAAAAAAAAAAGTGAATTTTACTAATACAGTAATTTGATTTATGTTGTTTTTATGTCATTTCAACCATTTTGAAACCCACTGTACTTTAAGATTGTCTACGTTGTACACAAAAAGTACAAGTTTTTCATCCGAAAAATAAAAATTGTTAAACTATATTCAATTATTAATTGTCCTTCCGAATCTAGAGATTTCATGGGCAAAGTTTAAAACGAAAATGAGCTATTTAAAATTGTAATTATTTTTTTAAATATGAACGAATAAAAATACTTTTGATAGAGAGATCATAAAAATCAAAAGTAAATAACGGGGTTATTTATACTTTAATAATGTAAGTAAATCTTGTCATTCAACTTGATATAATTTTAAGATTATCTCAGCTATAAAAATTTCAGCTGTAAATTTCTATATTCTCATATAAAAATTCCTAGGTTTTAAGTAATAAATATAACTTACGCGTACATAAAATTTATCAGAAGCGTTCTAAAACGTCACAGAGTTAAAACTTTATAGAAAAGAACTTTAGGGAAAAAAAATCACAGCTATCTTTAGATTTTAATGTTAGCAATTCCCTCTATAGCGTCTTAAATTACAAACCGTGAAATCGATAAGTAGAGGCAAAGGGTAGTTTTTCACCCTCTGAAGAATCTTTTTATTGAGTTTTACACATAAAAAATATCTTATGAAGGGAAAAATAAAGTGATATAGAAATATAAGATGTGTAAAAGATAATAAAAAAGTACATGAAATAATAGAGATTCGAAAGAAAAAAAAACTTTTTGAAAGATTAAGTTTTATTCATCATCGTAACTTGCTTTATACGTTTTACTTAAATTAAATTGAAATTGTGTAAATCAATAATATTTTGAATATTTTAAATCGTATTTTTTAATTATTATTATTATTATTATTATTATTATTATTATTATATATATATTTTTAGTTTAACTTTTTATAGATGTTTCACACATTTATCGCTACTTTTAGGTTGACCTCTTTTATAATATATTTCGGATAGCTATTTAATAATTTTGAAAAGAATTTACAGGCAGCTTAAATATAGTGAATAAAACTTAATTAAAAAAAATGCATTGTTTGTGTCGAGGTTGGGGAAATAAAGTTACGGGTTCTGTAAAAAATTTAAGAATTAATTTTAACTAATTTTTCCCTTCAAGCAATGAATGGTGAGTGCAAATAAATATTCCATATTGCCTAATAACATGGTAAACAAGAAATTACATAGGAATTTAATAATATTTTATATTATTAAATACATAAAAACTTACACATTTGTCATTTTTTCAAAATTAAATATTTACAACACCATGCTTAAGAAGTAATTTATATATATATATATATATTTACAAGTTTTTTCCCTCATCTAATCTATATAATATTTTATAATAGCTTCATAAATTAATTAAAAATATGAAATCAGAAAATGGATAATTAAAAATATATATATATCTATTCCGAGAAAATTAATACCTTTTTGGTAGAGATAATATTTTATTAGAAAAAGTAGAAATCGTATTTTATTACATAAAGCGTTGAAGTCAATACCTAGACACTGCAAAGTTGACATGTAACTCAGAACATTGAAAAAATCTAGTGTAATTAGACATAAAATGTTTAAAATGCTTAAGAATGTTTTGAAAAAAAAGTAATTTTTTATAATAAAATTTTATAATAATAATAGCAATAAATTTTAAAATAAAAATAATAAAGTTTTAATAGCAATAATTTTGTAAAACATTAATTTTTCCAACTTTTTTTTTTTTTTTTTGTGTGTGTGTGTGTGTGTGTGAAAAATTTAATGTAACTAGGCACGAGATTTTAAAATGCTTAAATGGGTTTCAAAAATAAAATGATTTTTAATAATAAATTTTAAAATAATAATAAAATGTTTACCAATAATAATTAAGTAAAATTTAAATATTTTTTTCCAAAATTATTTTGGTGAATTTTATAATGCTGATATTATTTATTTCATTTTATCTAAAATATGTTAAAAATATAATCTTTTTTTTTTTTTTTTTTTTTAGTTTTAAGAAGATATGAATCATTTGCAGAATTCATTTGTAAATATCTTTATGACTGCGCTAATTTTTACTCAATTTGACAGTTTAATAAGATTATAAGATTTAAACCTTCTGCATCTTTCAACAAATAAGGAATGTTTGACTGATTGTTGGCTCAGTCAGTTAATCTAAAGGAGGGGGGGGGGGTGTTTGCTAACTAATATTTTTCCTTTCACTGAAATACATTTAACTCTATTTATGATTTGTTTCTGTTATTATTTGAGGTCGAATTAAAATCGTTGATTACTTAAGCAGGCAGAAATTCAACTTATCAGTAGCAGTGGCGTACACATAAAAGTAAAAAAAAAAAAAAAAAAAAGAATTTTTTTGTCTTTATTTTCAATATTTATATTACAGATGCTGAAAAAGGTTGTATTGTTTTAAATTTAAATAATGGAGTCCATTTTTTTAAAATGATATTTATATGATACTTTATCAAATATTGTCTTATATAAAAGTATTCAGTAAACATGTATGTATATTTCCAAAATTCATTCGATATAGTTGAATATATGTAGATAATAATTGTTAATAGTTTATGATGTATCTAACAAAATTATGAAACGTACAGACCTTTCAAATTGTATTTTATGCAAGCTTTTCAAAAATTAGGCTTTTAATTTGTTATTCGTTTAAAAGTATTTATTTATTTATTTTTTTTTTTTTTAAGTGCTGCTTTAGATTTTTAATAAAAAATGTATTGATAATAATTTTTTTTAGAGTTAAAAAAGTTGTACATTTGTTTTGTGCTAGAAAGTATTTTAAAAACCTTAATCGAATCGTCAAACAGAGGAGAAAAAAAAAAAATCCTGTCTTTAATCTATAATGTATGTCTCTCACACCGTGAACGCTTTCCGATTTTTAAATAGATTCTAGAAATTCTAGAATTACATCATGTCGATCCGATTCTAAAAAAGAAAATATTGCTATTAAGAGTTTAAAAAGGGTTTATATATAGTAAAATATATTTGAAAACGCTACTTTAAAATACTTTCTATTCACTAGATGGTTTCTTTAAGTATCAATATATTTGAAATTCAGTCAGCTTTTGAAAAACAGATAATAATGCATACATTTAGTATAAAAGAGAAACGTGATCCTTGAATTTTGATAACACAAATGTTTCATTAACGTATAAAGTATTATATTGATTTAAATTTACATCAGTTTATATAACGCGTATGTTGCTGTTAATGACAAGATATTATGCATTGTACCTTGCATTTCTAATCATTAAATTTTCTCTAGTCGCCGCTTATGCCTATATCATAATAAGAAGATAAAATTTACTCTTCAACTGATTACTACAAATGTTAGCCCATTTTTTCTTAAAAATAAATAAATGAATAAATAAATAAATAAAGTTGCCAATTTTAGATTCTTACAGAAGGTATCGAAATATTGTAATATACACATATATATATCTATACATAAAAGGTGTCTTTTAATTAACCTAGAACTTTAAAATAAAATAACTTCATAGAGACTCACTTGATGGCGCTATTGTTTAGTGCAGTGGTGGAGGGTATAAAAGGAAACTGTTTCAGGTTGGTTTCACGCCATTACGAAAATGTCTCCCAAAGTGAGATATTCAACCGAAGACCGTATATTCATTGTTGTTCATTGACCGTATATTCATATTTATGTGGTGAAAATGCAACACTATTGCCAGTTTTCTTTGCGTCAACTGTTAAGGCTGATGCGTATGAGGAAGTGCTGAGACAGTCGTTTTTCCCCCAGATTCGTGCTCTAAATATGAACGCCGGTGGATATTGGTTCATGCAGGATGGTGCTCCTCCGCATCGAACAGGCAATTGCTTATCAATACCCGAACAACTATCCTGGTGCATTGCATTGGACACCTTATTCACCGGATATGAATCCGTGCGATTTCTATCTTTGGGGTCACATGAAAGATTTGGTGTACAAGAAGAAGCCGATAGACCTCAATAACCTCAAGAAATCCACTACTGACTCATTTGCAAGCATTAAAAGAGAAACACTTGAACTAGTAACTGATAATTTTGTGACTAAGTTGCGCTACTGTATCGCATCTGAAAATTTTCACTCTGAAAACCTTGTGCATTAATTACCTTTTCGACGTTCTTTTCAATAAAAAAATTTTTGCAGTGCTATCTGCAACGATTCTTGTGTTATTTCATTTTAAAGTTGTAGGTTAATTAAAAGACGTATATATATATATATATCTATATATCTATATATCTATATATATATATATATATATATATATATATATATATATATATATATATATATATATATATATATATATATATATATATATATATATAATAATTACATAACAAAATTCATTATGATGAATAAATCTCCATGCACTAAAAAATTAAAAAATTAAAAATTAATCAAGTTTAAGTTAATTGGAAAGGAATAATCTTAAAATTTAGTTAGTTGTAAATTAATTTTAAATTAATTTTATTTGTGAAACTTACACACTGCAACTAAACTTCGTAAAAAGCCATTTTCTCAATACTACGATCTGTTTTTACTGGTGTTTTGATTTAAAATTTTTATTTTGGTGAATATTTCAATTAAAAAAATTCCGGATGTAATCTGTTTTTATTTCATTTGTTTCATTTCAAGGTAATTTTTTCTTGTGGGTTTGTGCTATCTTTTGGTATTTTACTAAAATGCTTACCAAAAAACAGAATACCTACATTTCTCTGCTCAATGCTTTAGGAATAGCACCAGAAGAAGACCTATTGCATTTTGAGCTTTTTATTTAAAATTCAATCTTATTTTGCTTTGGTCCGAAATTCTTTTGCTAATCTCAACTTAAAAGGTTCATTTCATTTAATGTAAGACCTATTATTTTCCCTTATTATACTATCCTATAATATTCATTCTTTTCTACAGCATCACAATGCACGGTCGTTTATTACGTTTTCAACAGGTAGCGTAGTGTAATAAATTAAAGTAAGTAATATTATTAATCTTATAAAATTAAACAAATTTAAGATAACTAGTTACTTTGTTTGGCCTACGTACGTTTCTGTGGTGATTTATTTGACTGACTATTCTTTGTTCTCATTCTTTTCTTTTTATCAAATAAATTATATATATAGATATATATTTCTGTAACAAATTTCACTGAATTTAACTCTTTGCCGGACCTAACGGTCTAAAACAGTGTTACCAAATTTAGAAGGCTCTTTTATTGAACTCTCATAAACAAACTTCAAGAGTGATATTTCATATATATATAATGAACGAATAACCTTCGAAGTGATTAGGAAACCGTTACAGTTAAAATTTAGCGGTGGATATTGAATAAATATGTCCATAAATTTGGCAAAAATTGGCCAGAGGAATGAAGTTAAATAGTATTAGCCGAGGGTTAAAATAAATAAAAATGTCTATTAAAATTTTCTTGTAGCCAAACTGTACTAAAGTTTTCAACTACAAACAGATTTAATTTGTCGAAATTCTAATATCATACCCACTGTTAAAAAAAAAGGCTTAGAATAGAGCAAAAACCGCCGTAAACGTTTTTCAGCCCTGAAACACCAAAATAACTGCAATGTTTGCTAGTGTTCTCTAATTATCCCTGACATCTTTTGACCATCGAAAATTCCAAATTATGAGTTATGCGTTAATCTTTTAAGTTTGTGTTTAAAAAATTAGTTCAAATTTTTCAAAGATAAAAAATTAAAATGTCAAAATTAAAAGTAATTTTGTAAACACAATAAATACTTTCTGTGCCACTGACATGTATCTTCCAAACATCGGCACTTTTAATATCTGAAACGTAATAATGAAAAGAATTTTTTTAAAGAAACATATAAAATATAAAAGCGAAGAATAAGGCAGTATTTAATGCTTTAATTTATGAAAATTTATAAATATATTATATTTTCACCATATTCCTTAAAACACAACGTGCAAAAGTTTCAAAAATTAACTATAATATTTTATAAATAATTGACTTGACAACAACAGTTTTAATTAACCGAAATAATTGAGCCACATACTGCTTTTTCAACTAATAGCATACTTGCCAACCATCTCATTAATATCCGTACAATTGTTAACGCCCCCTGAAAAAACGCCCCTTTTCTCACACCAGTATATTTTTAGAGTGATTCTTTCCAAATATTGTTACGATTAAATAAGACTAGAATTACTCTAAAAAATTATTGGTGTGAAAAAGAAGGCGGGTACTAAACATTTTACGGATCATAATGAGATAGTTGGCAAGTATGTAATAGTTTGTCAAGATATTCTACAAGTTTGTGTAAAAAGTGACTGCTTTTATAAACATATTAACTTATGTAGACTATTTAATTGTAAGGTAACTTTCGAATGGTTGTCACAGAAATTCGCTTTCCAACATCTTTCGTCGTTTTAAATTAACTGTAATATATTTTAATAAGATTTTCTCTTTAATTTTATAACATTATTTTCTCGATTAACCCATTAATTCCCAGCGTCCTCATTTGAGGTCAGATAATAAAATAGCACGCATATTTTTTGTGATGTCTTGGAATGATTCCTGCTTTTTCATGAAATTTTATAGGATCAGTCCAAATGATCCCTCAAAGTATTAGATCCTTGCTATTAATTATAATTAGATAATTTGGATATTTATTTTATGATTTTTCATTCATCGCCTTATAATTTTTTTTTTAAATTATTTTATTATTTTTTTGCGCAGATATATCAACTTTACTCAAGTTGAATAATAATATAAATTATAGTACTTTACCTTCGACGCCTCTCGCAGCATATAATAGGAAATTAATCACTTTTCTCGAACTAGAAGTTTTCAAACTAGAAATATTTTCATTTAAATTTAAAACTATCAGAAGAACTGCTTAAATTTAATATATTTTACTGTCAGTTGTCTTTGTTATTATCTTAGAATTGAAATATTCAATAAAATGTATTTCTCAAAATTAATGTGGGCGTTAACGGGTTAATAAAATAAAAAAAGTGTTAAAAAGTTGATATTAATAAAAAAATTATTAAAATCATGAAACCATTACTTTACATTTATGTCACTATTCATCCAGCAAGAAATTGTAGCGTGATTGCTGAGCTAAAATTCATGTCTACACGACATGAATTCGAATCTTAACAATAGGCAAATCCTAATTTCTCTTCTTTTTTTCATTCTTTTTTTTTTTTTTCCTTTTATTTTTAACTTGGAAAAAAAAAAAAATACAGCAGTAATCTAAATATAGAGCACAAACAATTTACAAGAGTACTGTAAATTGCACCCAGAACATTACGCTGTACAACTACTTTTTACAGTGCATATTGTGGAAAGAATTAGAAAACGTTGTTGGTAACCAAAAAAGAAAAATAATTAATTTAAAAATTGGGAAATCTTTATATATAAGTTTTCAGCTTCCTTTCTTAGATGCTCAGTTATAGTTGTCACGAGGCGAAGCAGATGCCCTTACTTTAAACACATGGATCAAAATCGAAATATTGACAATTAGTTCATAAATTTAATTAAATCGATATTAAATCGTTTGTTTATTTATTTTATTTTATTTATTATTTATTTATTTATTTATTTTTTAAGCTACCGATTCAAAATATTAGATAACATATATACAAACATTGGATAGATATAGCAAATTTGTGCCCGAGCCATTTGTGTATAGTAGATCAGAAGCAGTAAACAAAACTACAACAATAAAATTTGAGAGATAATTTTTTATGTTGGGCGTAGTAAAATCCTTAATCACAAACGCTTTTGCTCTCATTTCTTTATCCATTGCATTTTATACATTATTTTCTAATGGGATTATCGGTTTATAAACGATTCATATATATTTTTTTAATTAGAATTAAAAAAAAAAAAAAAAAAAAAAAAAAAAAAATAGCAGTGTTTTTGCAATTTATTTATTTATATATTTATTTATTTTTAATTATAAGATGTTATAAAAAATAAAAATAATAATAATAAGATGAAAAAAAAAATACTTTTTTAAATTAGTAACGGAAGAAAAGTCAGTGGAGGGGCGACACATACACACAGAGTGTCGAAGAAAAGGCATAATCAGACGATCTCCATGACTGAATTCAGGCTACTGCCTCCTTCAAATAAGGAAGGCTGAAGAACTTCTGCTCAGAGCGTGGTCACAAATGGGCCAGCATATTCTCGTGCACTAGTAAGGTGCACGGGATTAGTATTTTAGGTATCCGGTGAAGCCTACAAACATTTATAGTATTAGTGTTAGAGTTAAGACCGATTGACTGCGCGTGAGTCCTAGGCCTGGAGTAAAACGTTCTCAGTCGGAGTGTTTTAAAGGAATCCTTGCCCATACTTAAGCCACTTTCGGAGTAAACTACGGAAAACTCTGAACGGCTAAATCGAGAAAGCGTGACTGTTGATCGAATCTTCACTTCTCGTATACCAACTTAGAGAGCAGAAGATCATGGTCATTCATGGGAGTCAGAAAAATTTATGAAGATGGGTGTCATGTCCCATCAAATGATTAGAAACTTATCTCCAAGGTTCAGCATTGAAAGATACAACGTAGAAAATTCAGATTAATCTGTAAGACCTTTCGCATCCGCAAATACAACAAATGTCAGCCGATAAAACCAAATATTGTTAGCAAATAGACATGTAACTTTGTTACTATTGCATCCGACTAGGTATTGAATGGTCCTCTATTATTACTATGATTCGTGATTTGTTAATATAACCTGGGGTTACTGGAAGACTAGTGCTAAAAAACCTCATTGCTAATTACAAGAGTAAAAAAATGGTTACAAACCTCTTCCATTTCATGCAGTACGAGACAAAGGAAAATAAATGTTTTTATATACTCATTGGATGCCCAACTTTAACCCAGTAACCAAGTCCGAATGAAGAAGTAAAGCATTTCATCTCACCCCTAATTAAAAAATTAAAAATGTCACTGTACGCAGAGATGGTATATTTCTGGGATGCAAAGGGTGTCCTTGTAATTAAATTCTTCATTTCAGGGTCAATTGCCAAACTGAAGTGCGGCATTCAAGCAAAAGAACAGGACTCTTGATTCCAGGAATTTTGTTTGTCTACGATATTGCAAGACCCCCCAAAACTTTTGTAAGCAAGGACAACAAAAAAAAAAAACAACAACTGGGAGGGGGGAGATTATTTTATTCGTCTTACAGATCTATTTCTTCCCAATTAGACTTCCACCTTCTTTCTGGATTCAAGTTAGCAGCATACTGACAAGACATTCCAAGCAATGATGAGGGTCAGCAGACGTTGAAGAACTTCTTTAAATTGCTGAACACTGATTATTATCAAAAGAGTTTGTATTGACATCGCTTGTGATTATATGGAAAAATAATCAAGAAATTGTATTTTATTTTACCATTGTATGTTCATTTTTGCAATAAATTTTCTTAAAAAATAAAAATAAAAAATAAATAAATAAATAAATAAATAAGTTAATAAATAAATAAATAAAATAAAAACCTTTTTTGGAACTGTTTTTGCTTGTATTTTACCCTATGTCATCTTTTGTAACTAAAGTAAAAAGTTTCTTGATATTTGAAACAGATTTATGTCTATTTGATATAATTTTTTAGCATATGTTTTGAAAAACATGAGATTTTTTAACATATTATATTATAAGAGGTGCAATCATAAATCATAAATCATATGTATATATGTATATAAGTTTTATAATGTGGGTTAATATGTCTTATCGTATACATATTAAAATTTAACGAGTTTCTATAAATATAAATTTATATTATAAATTAATAATGATAAACACATTTTTTAAATACTATTTAAAAAAAAAATCTACACAATAAAATAAACCCCTTTGAATTTTATAATATTTGGTATGATTTTAATAATAGCAGGCTTTTAAAATATGAAATATTTCTTGTATATATATATTTATTCTTACTAAAATAATTTACTTTATTTTTCCAGAAATTTGAGACTTTCGAAAAATTTCAGCATGTAATATCAAATAAAATATGTTTAAACTGCAAATTTAAAATGTAACAAATATACATTTACAAGATTAAACAGCTTGTAAGAATATGGACGCAGGAAATATAGTATCTTAGAATTTTTTTACACTATAAAAAAATTTCTTTGGATTTTTCAATATTTGGTATAATTTTTATGATATCAAGTATTTAAAATATATTTACTTTTTCTAATTTATATACATTTATTCTCACTAAAATAATTTACTTTATTTTTCCAGAAATTTGAGTCTTACAAAAAATTTCTGTATGTAATTTCAAACTGAATACGTTTAAACTGCCAGTTTAAAATGCAGCAGCTTTATATTTATAAGATTAAACAGCTTGTAGTAATTTGGACGCAGGAAATTTAATTTCGTACTTGCATCTAGTCAAAAGTTAATGACTTTAAATTAGAAATATTTTAGGGTTATGGCATTCATTTAACTCTTTAACATAAAAGTAGGTTCAAGGATTAACAACATTCTATCCGGAGCTAACATAAATTCTTTTAAGAATATAAATATGAACAATTTTCATTTAATATTTTCATTGTTGTATTAATGTATGATATTAATGCAATAGTGAAATATATATTATTATTTCAAAATTTTTACTTTTATGCATCATGAGCTATTTCGAAACTGTTCACAACATTTTATGCCATCATAATTTGTAAGGCGAAGAATTCTTGAAATAGGTTTAACGTAGAATAAACGTATTATCATTTAGGTTATATTTGAAACATTTCTCACGTGCATGAGTTATAACTAAAACATTTTTAATCGTTTGTAGATTAGTTTCATGAAATCATTTGCCCATTTTTTTTTCTCGGTTTACCAGAAAATTTAGTTTTAATTACTAAAATGTAAAAAGTTTTTTTAGTATTAAAAAATAATCCTAAAAATTTTGTAACATATAAATTATATTAAAATTTTACTAAGATTTTTTTTTTTTTTCAGTTTTTACGATTACTTTTTTTTTCTGATTCAAAATGTTTATAAGACACCTTCCTAAGACGGTCAAAATATCTATATTTTGAAGCCTTCTCGTAAGTTATCAGCTTGCTCACCCACATTTTACACTATTTTAATTCGTTTTATGTAAAAATATGTCATAACACGTAAGAAAGTCTTTATATTAACAAAATCTTGCTAGTTAGCCATATATATTTCAGCTGTTTAACCTGTGTAAATTAAATTTCACATGTTAGGTTTTTTTCTTTTCCTTTCTTTCTTCCTTTTTCTTTTTTGTTTTTACATATTCGATATTCACTAAAAGATTTTCATTTTCATATTTTCTTATGAAATAGATTTTCTTATTATAATATAACAAAAATAAATAAATAAATAAATAAATAAATAGACGCACAATATTTTAATGATAAGTTAGGATGTTATTTTAAATAAAATACCCACACACGCACACAAATAAAAATATCAAAGCCTCAGAAAAATATGTAATAAAATATATAGCAATATAATACATATTTCCCAACTATTATACTTTTTGGCTTCTGTAAAGTTTTAATAATTTTTATTTTATTTAATCATTATTAACTATTACAGAAACATATAAGAAATTTCTATCGAAATTTTCCGTAAGCATAAAAGTGTAAAATTTAGCAAGTATTATAATATTCAATAATTCGAAGTAATTGAAGGCATTAAATTTTAAGGTAAGCGCTAGGAAAACGGAAAAAAACAATATACATTGGTCTCATAAAGGGTCGAGCCTAATTACTTCGATTCCAAACAATTGTTATATGTTTCTGCACTAAGATTTGTGTAAAGAAATAATATTCGGTATTTGTTTACAAAATTTTCAATCTTCACCCATTAACACCAGGTTCATCTTAATTATTAAAAGCTCATCAATTATCGCGTTTCTATCATTAGGGTGGACTGAGGCTTGTTGACCATAGATGCTCAGTCGCAAAATTTCACAAATTTTCCACCGGATGGCAATTTTCAATCTAGCAAAGTAATACGTTGCCCCGTTTCCTTTTTTTCCACATCAATGTCATTGGCGTCCATTAAAGAACAAGAGAAAATTTTCGAAATTTTGTTAAGACGAGTATATTTTCTCTTTACATTTAATCGCTTTTTATTTATTTTAAATTAAATTTTAGATTTTGATAAGTAGTTCAAAAGGATAATTGTTCATAGTTATTGTAAGATGTGTTTGGTTATTGAAATGCTTTCAAAATAAATCCTTACACTCATGAAAAATAAAAATGGCGATATGGGGCTAGTTGGCTCATTTCGCATGGGTGACCAACATGCCCCAATGGATAACTATACTTACGTTCAATTTAAAAGAAAAACAAAATTTGGCTTTTTATTTTTCTTTGGGGGGGGGGGGGTAGATTTGAATTCTAATAACTATATAACTTGTGCAGCTTATTTGAATTCCAAGCTATTCGAATAACCCTTTTTTTTTTTTTTTTAAATGAAGTTATAATATTGTTTCTGTACCCATCCTACATTAATTCAGGTGCTGTGTTGTACGAAAATATTAATAACTTTGAAATTTTTAGAACATTTAGACATCTTAGTATGCCCCCATTTATTATTATTTACTATTCGTTCTGTTTTACTGTTGTTCAAATGATGTTCAGAACTCATGGCATCACATTTTTGTCCTTCGACTTCACTGTAGCCTTACGCTATAACATTTAGGTCGAGGAGCGTATGTCGATTTAAAGGTACAGCCAGCAATTATCAGACTACAATGTGTAACCTTCAAATTATATATTATATTACATCAATGATAAAATCTGTCTTTCTGCTTCCATCAACAGTATATGACACAATAAGGTCTGAGTTGAGATATTCAGATATTTGTTCCTCAATAAAGCTATTTTTACAGATGCCGATTTATGTCACCGTGTATCACAGAACGCTATCACCCAGATCACGCGAAGCAACACACTATAGCTACCATTACGTGTTTTCCGCTAATTTCAACGTCAAAGTCAACGTGAGTTTTTCGGAGTACCTGCATGTAATCGTAACCAATGTTTACCTCCATTGAAGGTGCATAAAACATAAAGTTAACTTTTCAGAGAGAAAAAAAAAATGTTTCAAATTAGAATTTAGATTCTGAAAAATTCCCAATGTGAACAGAGATTTTTTAAGAGCGAAGCACCATTAGTTTGAAAAAAAAAATACTCCTTGAGAAGTTCTAAGTGGTAGAGAAACTGCTGCGTTGCATGCGTTGACGAGATAAATCTGGACGATGAAAAAGAACTAAGACCTTTGGTAAGGCGTTCCAAAAAACACAAGAAAGTGCTCTGAGTCCGCAATTTAGTAAATTAAAAAAGGGAGCGGTATATATTTAATTTAAAATTAGAGAAAATTCCTGATGAAAATAAAATTCTGAGCTTCAGACCGGATCTTGGAGGACCAACCAGAACCTTGTTCTTAGAGGAACCCGGAGGACAAATCAGAATTTCAACCAGTCTTCTCAGTCAACCAGTTCTCAAATAAAAGGTTTAACCTTCATACGGTGTTCCAATGTAGCATACACCTAAGGTGTTCGGGTCAAAAAAAGACCCATATTATAATTTTCAATTTTTTCGAATTCTAGGCACACGTTATGAATATTGGTAATGTAGATAATTAAGTAGTTATACAAAATTATAGAAAATGGTAGATCAAATGATAATTTAACCCTTTGCAGTTCAAGGAATTTCTTTTTTGAAATGTTAAATTTTCCACAGAATTTTTGAAAATTTTCTATTATAAAAATGGAAATACAATTTTTTTATGTAATTATCATTTTTTTACCCTTTTCTGTATTTTTATATAGCTTAACCCTTTAGGGGACAAATAACTGCTTTTTTGAAAAGTTGAATTTGCATCATAATATTTGAAAAAAAAAAATTCTAAATATGAATATGCAATTATTTATTTATCTTTTAATCTACACATTTCTCAATTTGTATAACAGGAATATACTAGAAAATTATGTGTAGGAAATACTGAAAAAATAGAACAATATAGAAAAGAGATTACCTTTTATACACAATTGTTGCACACTTGAATGAAATGTTTCTTACAAGTGAAATGTTCACATTTGAAACATTTTACAGAACTTTTGTTATCAGTCCGTGTGCACAAGTGGCATCTTCCCCTTTTATTGGTAGTTGATAAACTTCCTGATAGTTCAGGAGCGAGTTCAGTCCGTTCTGAATTTTGAATACTCATCGCTAATTCTCGGGCAGCTCTTGCTCTGGGCAGATGTTTTCGTTTTTCGATTTGTTGAGTAACCAAAGTCATGCCGAGCTTTTCAATGAAGAGCCTCCTTTTGTGAAATGAATTCATCTTCCATGTTGGATTGACTTTTATGAAGAGTACGAATGCATTATATGCAGAAATATCTAAGATATTGGAAAAAACAATGATGGGCCACCTGTTGGTCTTCCTCCGACAAGAATAGTTAGATACTAGTTTATCTAACGTATCTACTCCTCCTTTTGTGCTGTTATAATCCAGAATGATTTCAGGTTTCTTTGTATCTGTGTCAGCAAGCTTCTTGTCATGATGAAGAGTGCTTTGGAGGACTACGCACTTGCCTCTCTTCGGGACGTACGATACTAGAGTCATGTCCTTCGTGAACGCAAATTTTGAGGAGTACATTGGAGCCTTTTTTAGAAGCAACTGAGGAGGAATTGTTGTCTTATTTTTTCTGATTGTTCCAATCATTGCCAGTTTTTTTTTTCAGAAGAAGCTGTCCAAGGTCATAAGACGTGAAAAAGTTATCACAAGTTACATTGCGACCTTTCAAGCCTTGAACAAGATCGTTAACAACCCCGAGACCTTGGTTTTTTTTCTGATGCAGAACCAGGATTCTTTCCAAGGTACGGTTGTATATTCCAAACATAACTGGTAGCGTTATCGCAAAGTAACCAAAATTTTATGCCGTACTTGGCTGGTTTGCTGGGCATGTACTGACGAAATGGGCACTTTCCACGGAAAGCAACTAGCTGCTCATCCACAGTAACGTACATCTCGGGATTATACAACATTGGCAATATTTCCACCCACTTGTCCCAAAGCTCTCTTATGGCTGCGAATTTGTCAGTTTCCCTTCTTCTTTGTCGGGTCTGTTTATCATCAAATCGAAGAACCTTCGATATCAGTTTGAATTTTTCTAAGGACATAGTAGCCCTGAATATACTCCGTCCCGTTGTGGCATCCCACAGACTCTCTGTGGACTCATTACGAGATTTATATACACCAGACAGCAGCAACAAGCCAATAAAGGCTTCCAAGTCAGAGTTATTTAAATTCTTCCATCGGTCACCAAATAAATTTTTTCCTTCTATGTTACTATTTTTTAGTATAATATTAACTATTGATGGTGGGAAAAACAACATAAATGCAGAGTATTCATCTTGAATTCTAGACGTAGCATACTTCGTAGGACCTGGAGTCATATTCAAAATATTTTCTGCTTTACGCCTACCACCTAAAGCTTGTGGTTCAGATTTCCACTCAATTTTACCATCTTTGCTAACTAAAGTTTCCGTCTGAATTATCGACTGATCAGATTCTTCATCTGTGTCGTTATCGGATGTCTCTTCGCTTTCCGAAACATGATCTTCAATTTCTGAAACAACTTCTTCTTCGTCTGACATCGCAAGCCATAACTCATCTATTTCTTCTTTAGTAAGTCCATGATTGGCCATATCATAGACTTTACTGTGTGTCTAACAAAATGCGCAACAAAATGAACTATGAAAAGAACAACGTACTATACGGAAGCAGGAAAGAAAGTGCGGGAAAAAATGCCGCTCTCTGAAACTTACAGTTACTGATGTAGTATCTAGCGACCCTTTACTGAGAGATACGACAAGGTGTTCATACTTTTTGATTGGTGGAAAGCTCCCTTTGACCGCCCGAGGCGATTTCGCGCATCGCTACCATAGACATAAGGCAGGGAGAAATTGTGACTTTCAAAAATGCTTATAATTCATATTAATGAAATGTAATTAAAAATTTTTGAAGCAAATTTTCATGTTCCTGAATGTTTTTCCTATGAATAGAAATAAAAATTTTCATTGATTTTCGTCAATTATTTTCTAAATAAGTACTTTTCTTAAAACAGTTTCGTATTTGGCGATAACTTCAATAATTACACAGCCAACCTCTTTCGGAAAAAATCGCACTTTTAACGTGCGGCGTTCGGTTTTCCCCCCTTCTTTTTAGAACAATTTTGAAAATAAATTATGCAAGTTAACATTAACTAATATACACTTATTATTATTTTATTTATTTATCTATTTATTTTTGTTTTACCTGATCTTATTAAAAATTATTTTGATTAATATAACAAACATTTAGATATAAATACAATTAATGGAGTAAAGCATATTTTTGGAAATTTTAGTGTTAAAAATACATAACTAATAAATAAAAAGGCCTTTTAATTATTTAGTTTTTTTTTTCTTCTTGAGGAGTATATAAATAAGGGCTAGTACATTCATTTAACGCATAAAGCTTAAACTCAATAGGTGCCTTATATTTTTCTTATATTTATTCAAAAATACGGAATATGAGGGGGAAAAGAATAAGGTTAAAAGTATTAAAATGCTTATTGTTCTCTTATTTATTAATTTAAAAACATATTTTTTTTAATTTGTTTATCTATTTTATTTTATTATTATTTTTTTTAATGGAGAAATAAAGGCATTAATAGAAGTAAATACCTCTATGGTGGCCAAGCGGAACTGCGGTCAAAGTTGGTAGATGGGAAGTGCCGGGTTCGATCAAAAACGCGTTCATCGATCTAGCCGTTCGGAGTTTTCCGTAGTTCTCTCTAAAACTCGCGTAAATACGAACTAGATTCACTTAGAACCCCCCCCCCCCACACACACACACGGAGGGCATTTCTCCTGTAGGCCTATGCCCCTAGAGTAGTCAATCAGTCTTAAGCCATACAACCAATCAACCATTCTTTATGAGATCAACATATGTTAGAATTTTATATTGTAAAATTATAAGTGCTAATTTCTTTATTTTCTTTATTTGTTTATTAATTAATTAATTAATTAATTTATTTTTTAGTGTCATATTTCTTTTTATCACATACGTTATTTTCTCTCTCTCTCTTTTTTTATTTTTATTTTATTTTTATTTTTTTATCATACTTTATTCAAAGGTACAAAATACGAATATATATATATATATATATATATTTGTATTACATTTGAAGAAAAATAAACTTTTGACATGGACAATAAGGATGTATAAAACTTTTAAAGTTAATAAATATTTTTACAAATATTAATATTATCAATGATTATGCATTTAACTATAAAATATTGGTATGTTTTTAAGCATTAAACTAATTTAATTTTTCTAAACTGAATTATTTTAAGAAAAACATGTTGGTGTTAATGTGCCAGTTGCCTACAAAAGAAAGGCCGAGGTATGGGTTGAATAACTTAAGTAAGGGGTGGTCTTTTTAAGGTGTTCTAGCCCATATTTACACTTGTTTCGGAGAAAACTGCAGATAATTTCGAAAAGTTAGCCCGATGAGCGCTACCTGGTATCGAACCTGATATCTCCCGTCTACCAGCTTTGAGAGCAAAGTTAATTTTACAGTCTCAAAAACATTTGACCCCCTGAAAAACCTTTTATAAACCAACTAAAAAAACTTTTAAACATTTAATGTGCTGAGAATGTATATATTTGTAAGTTATTGCAATAAATAAAATTAATCATAAAGCTAAACGGTCATCTCCCAAATGAATATATCAGATCAAGTTAATTGTTAAATCATCAAATTTTTACAAATTAATCTTAATATCGATTAACTTTCTTACCAGTAACTACAAGGACAAATTTGATAAAATAAATTATTTTTTAAATAAATAAAAATAATTTTATTAATTTTATTTTTTTTTATTATCAGTTTGTATAAATATATATTTTTAGACTACAGTTGCATAGTATATTATTAAAAACTAAAGAGTATTAAAATTCAGAATTTTTGATATGCAGTATGATAAGATGGTGTAAATTATTTCTATGAATATAGAAAAGTAATCTAAATTTAAATAATAATTATAATAATAATAAAACGAATGTAACGTAAAGCATAATGTATCTTAGTTTGATTGCAAAGAAAAAATTTTTTGCTTTACTTTAGAGAATATCTTTAAAAACTTACACCGATAAATCACCAAAATGCGCGATCAGCGCCAAGCATTGTAAAAGGTTACTGTAGCATGAGGGAATCTGGACAAGCGTTTGTCCTCTGAGCATGCGTACTAAGTACCTGTCGTATCTCTGAGATTATCCAGGGTTTCTAGTAGTATCTATCTAGTAGCGCCATCTATTGTGGCTACGGATAACGAAAAATACGTACTAGATAAGAGCGAGGAGACAAATACATTCTCACAGCAATAATAATTGAATAATTTATTGAAAGGTATAGCGCTATCATTGCTTTACCGTAAACAGTCCATTCGGGTCAAAAAAGACCCGAACAACTTATGTGTTACTATTTTTACTACGAAAAAACTACCAGTTGAAAAATTAAAAAAAAGTACGTGCGTATTCACTGCAGCCTTAAAATCAAAGTAACAAAGTATTTTTTAAAAATTCCCAAAAATGTTGGAAATATCTGCGAAATAAATTCGATTTGGGTCAAAAAAGACCCGAACACCCTATGAAGGTTAAAAGAAGTTATTTTCCTTCTCCAGATGGTGTGAGGCTTTTTTTTTTCTAATTGCAGAATTGAGGAAAAATTTGTGACAAAAGAGAAAACGGAATTGTGTAAAATTGACTGACACATTAGTTAAACAAGCACTGCAGTAAGAACAAATTAAAGTAAAACAGAATGAAGAAAATTATCTTAAAAAAAAAAAAAAAAAAAAAAAGAAAGAAAGAAAGAAAATTAAAAAAAAAAAGTCTTCTTTTTTGGGGGAAAAAAAGCGTCAGGGAAGCCAAACGACGACGGAAAAGAGAAGCATGTAGTTAGCGAAAATGAGGAGGCTCAGGACAATTTGTATCATTATTTTGTTAAATCTTTTGAAGGTAGGAAAAGCAGACGTCAAAGAACCCAGCGTACCATCAACAAATGCTGGGCATATGCATCACGTGTTACTACTAAATCGATATTTTATGATTGTCTTCGTGTAAAATTATGCCAATATAAGCAATTAATTCTATTTATAACTTAAAATTGATTATTATTATTATTTTTAATTTAGTGTAGATGGCTAGTTGGCATAAGGGTACGTTGGCAAGTCGTGCTGTAAGATTAGAATTCAAAATTCAGAATACGAGAAACTTCATTTTTTAAATCGGTATATTTAAATAAACAAAAGCAAGGAAATTCCTACAGAATTTCAGGGTAGACAAAAAGTTGCATCTGTCTCTTATGCAGCCTTACGTGCACGGCTTTGCTTTAGAAGAACACGATAGGATTTGACTGAATGAAGTTGTACCTTACTAATCTCTTATTAATATAAAGCAATAATTCTTTTCTCGACAATATATATATATATATATATATATATATATATATATATATATATATATGTATATTAATTAATAAAAGTGAGAATTTATTAGGGGTTTTTTTTTAGTTTTAGTTATAATTATAAGAAAATATGGAAATTTTTGTCTATTTGCTTTGTATATATGAACTGATTGTTATGTTTTTATTACATTATCTCATAAAAGTTGTGTTCTTTCTTGGCACAGTCAACTAAATGAAGTTGTACTCACCCAATGTCATTTATTTAGTTATGTGACTGATTTTGCATGACTCTAGACTTTAACGTATTAATACTTATTATTATTATTATTATTATTAATTTCTTTTATTATAGAGTCTCAAGATACTTATAGATAAAAATTAATGACTTTTTAAAATTAAAGTTAAAAAAAAAATATATATATATATTTATTAATGATCACAGATTATTTAGTTATTTACTGTTGAACAAAATAGGTTCTCAAAATAATTATATATTAAATTTTGATGGTTTTAAATTATGTATTCTTGAACTCGATCTTTTTACTTTGAAATATCTTATTTTAAAATGCCACGGCAAAGGTTTATACAGCGCTTTGGAATTTGTTGATACAATTATTTCTTCTTGGTATACAGTTCTTTCATCAAGTGTCAATCTTTGAAGACCTATTTATAATAACGCTTACATATTCAGTTTGACGAAAGGAAAATTCCAAATTATTATTTTTTCTTGTACTTGGACAGAAAGAAAAAATTCTGTATTTTTATGCCCTATAAACTCAAATTTATTATTTTTTGTACTTGGACAGAAACAAAAAATTCTGCATTATTATGCCTTATAAACTCAATTTTTTCAAAGTACAATATTGTTTAATCGCCTTACTCGATTGATCTGAAAATTGGTAGGTATATTATAGGTCAAAATTTTTGTATATTTTGATGAGTGTACAAAGAAAAAAATCTTTATCAGTAAAAGGTCTACAGACTTAAATTATTTAAAGTGCAATAGCGTTTAAATGCCTTATTTGTTTCTGCTGAAAGTTAGTAGGTCTGTTATAGTTTACCATCGCACGAATTATATCAGTTTTGTTTCTACAAGTTATAGTTCTTTTACATGAAAAAAAAATATATTCCCTACTATTATGACCGACGTATTCATTACCATTATGCCCAAAGTACAATAGTGACTAAACTATACACTCGATTAAGAAATAAATTTATAGAATGTTATAGGTTATCTTCGCAAAAACCGTTCAGATTAACATGAGTGTAAGACTCAGATTTTTATCGGTATACAAAATATATTATACATTGTAGTCTATGGCCTCAAACTATTTAAAGTTCGAATATATAATATTAAATTGCTAAAATAGAAAATAAAAAATATGATAAACACTGATAAATATGTGATATTGCAAGTTTATTCTTTTTATTAGTAGTCTTTTTATTAGCAATTATAGGTCTTTTACATTAAACACAAAGAATTTGCTTAGAGTACGATCGATTAAATTATATACAATTATGGGAGTAACACTAAAAAAAACCTATAATGATTATCCTTTTTCTTTATCTAACAACTTTTCTTATTTAAATTTATTTAAACAACTAAATATTCGGATTACAAAATTTTCCGAAAATCCAGTGAAATCACTCCATATATATAATTTTATAATTATGATTTAAAAAAAACAAAATTAACATAAATACTCTGGTGTGTCACTCACACGACTTTCTCTTACCCTGAAATTTAATACTATAAATACAGGTTTCAGATTAAGAGGTAAGATAACGAGTACTGTTATCTAAACTTATGTTAAACAATTCAAATTAAGCTTCGGAAGAGTTTTATATAATAATTAGTTCTGTGTGAGGGGGGGGATACCGTACCCCTCAAACCCCCATTTCATTAATGCACCTACATTTATATAGAATTTAATTCGGTTATTAAAAAATAATTCTGTTTTTAAAAAATAATTTATTAAAATTATTATTTCAAAAAATTATCTTTTATGATAATGCAGACGATTTCCATATTAGAGAAGTAGTATAACAGTAAATATATATATATATATATATAAAAGTTGAATTTATTCTCAATATTAAATTTAAAACACATTTTTTTTTTTTTTTTTTTTTTTTTTTTGTTGTTGTTTGTTAAAAATGAAAAAAAATCTATAACTTTATTTTAAATTATCGCATATCGATGGTTCAACCATTCGTTTTAAAGGTATCGCGAGCTCTTTTGAAAGATACCCATCATGAAAATTTACTCCCCTCGAGGAGGGACCTACCCCCCAGGAGGGGGGAGGCAAGGCTCCTACATACACATGTTTTTCTCCCAGTTGACTATCTCTATTATAGAAAATATATATTCGTTTTATTTGGTTTAGTTCAGTCTATAGTTGTTAAACTCTACTTTCCTGCAATTTACCCCATAGACGTATTTGAATACTTTTGAGTGTCCCTGTACACGAACCATTTGCTTCCTCTCAGCGAAAAGCTTACTGTATCATCCCTATATAATACGCATTAGAATACCGAGTTTGAACTTTCTGCCATAATTTGTTTTTGAGATATGCTGATAACAGACAGACGCACACACAGGCAGACACACACACACACAGACCAACCGCTAAATACATGATTTTCGCATTCAGGAGACCTCAAAACGTGTAAATATTACAAAATCTCACTTTCGAAATTTTGACCCAAAAACAATACTTTCTCTACCTTATGGGTAAGAGAAAGATATGGACAACTATATTAATTCACATGGTTATTCTTTATTCTTATTTAGGGAAAATGTCATTTAAAGTTGTAACATTTTTAAGAATTTAAATGATTTCAACAATTTTATCGTAATATAGTACATATAGCTATTAAAACTTATTTCATGTGCACTTAGTTGTTAAAACTTTTTTTTTTTTTTTCAGAAACATTAAAATATTCTCTCTTTTTTTTAGTTAATTTATTTATTTTACGAAATGCACAATTTTGTCGAACATTCATAAAAAATATTCAAAGGAATATTTATTTGTATTCTAACATATGCAAGATTATTTTAATGTTATCTTCTGTATTCTTAAGTATTTTTCAAAATTATTTTATAGGGCATAGTTAATACGACTGCTTTGGAAAAGCATGCATCTTGTTATGAGATTAAATTAGGCGAAACTTAATTTTACAAAATATGAAATTTAAATTAACAAGGTTACTTAAATATTCGTGGAAAGTTTTGAAGTTTATGCACAAATAAATTTTAATATAACAAGATTTAAATTTTCTCTAAGATAAAGATTTTAAAAGTTCTCAGTCCACTCCTTCACGCAAAATAGGGACATTAATAATTCTGTAAACATTTATATGCTAGTTACAAAAATATGTGTGAATTCTGAAATATATATTTAAATATAATATTCCTTTGAAAATATAAATAAATGTGCAATTGTATGAAATTTTAAAAAGAGAGATATGATTGTTATTCAGACAATCTACAAATATCTTAGAACACTAAGATGGTGAAAAGATAATGGCTAAAAATATCTATTCATATCTATTTATCTAATTTAAATTATTCATATAAAAAAGTAAACAAATATGGACAAAAGTATTTAATTACTTCAATAATCTTCCAACAATATTGGATAGGTGCTCCAGTGATTGGCATGCCCCAGTAATTGACATCTATCCCGAAATAATTAATAAATAAGAAAAATAAGAAAATCATACATTTTATATATAAGAATTTTATGTCAAACACTGGAGTGTAGGGTGCTAATAACTGGTAAAATGAATAACTAGCAGAGTCAAACACTGGAACATAGGGTGCCAATTACTAATAAAGGTAAAAACTGGCAGTGTCAATTACTGGAACATTGAATGGGTGTAAAAAAAAATAATAATAATATTTATCAAATGTATATATTTTAGCATATATGTGGTTCTGAATGTCTTTCATGCCATATGTATTAACTAAAGATTTCTAAAAATATTTTCTGATGATTAGAACATTAAAAATATCAGAGATTGCTCTAAAAGTGTCAATCCCTAGTACACTTACCTTAATAAACTTAATCAAGTATAGTTATTATTAAACGACACAAAAAACAAATTAACATTTTTTAATTTTTCAAATATCTCAGAAAATGTTGTTGATATAGTTTAATATCTAATTTTATATATTTAAATCTACATTTTTAAAAACATGCATAAATTCGAAAATGTATGAAATTTTATGAAAGAAATGCACTTGCTAGTCGGACAATGTACTGATATTGTAAAATACCAGGATGGCGGATGAAAACTGGCTAAAAACACCTATTCACATATATTTATGTAATTTAAATTATTCATCTAAAAAATCAAACAAATATACACAAAAGTATTAAACTGCTTCATTTAGTTTTACAACAATATAATAAACTTAAAAGTATTTTAAATCAAGTATTGTTATTATTAACTGCTTCAAAAAATGAATTAACATTTTTGTTATTTTACAGATATTTCACAGAATGCATTGCAACTTAGATAAAAATATCTAAAGATAAAACGAAATCCTTAAAATTTATCAAAATTTATATGGAGCTTTCAAGTTAAATGATTTTCAATAAAGACACCTATGTATTGGATTTCCTTTACTCCGTTTCGGAAAGAGATTGATGGAAAAGAGATTACCATGAAAAAATCTTTCTTCCTTTCTATATTTTTGTATTAAATCTCCTGATTTAGGTAATATACTTCAATAAAGTTTCATAGTATTTTCAGTAACTCTAATGGTTTTAGAGTGAGCAAAAAGCTATGCTTTAGCCCATAAGAAAAAAAAAAAAAATATTCCTAAAGCTTAGTTTCTATTTTAAAATGCATTGTAAATCATTCGATGAAGGCTTTTAAAATAAACTTCAAGATTTTTGACTTTTTATTGAAAAAAGAAGAAAAATGATCCTGAGTTATTTTCATATAAAGATATATACTCTGGGGAATATGTTCTATATTGAAATCTATTTTGTATTAAATATTACTTTATAAAGGTATTTATAAAAGAATATTTATTTTAGGTGTATTTATTATGCACAAAATCTGTTGATAAAGAAATATGAAATTATATGAAAATTTCTAAAAACTGTTATTAAAATATTTTAAAATTTCATATTTAAAGAGGTGTGGAAAGATAATTAAATATATATATTAAATAAATTGTTAAACCATCTGCCGGCACCAAATCTATAAACTGCATGCATGTAACAAGTTTTAACGTACATAAAGGGATTGAAAAAGGAGATAGACAAAAAGAAAAAAAAAATCTCTTTTGTAGAGAAAAAGCAAATTGTTGAATAATTTTAATATACTCCATATCCATTCTAAATTATTTTAAATATTTTATTTTTTTAATGTGACTTTTTTCTATATAATTGAATATACTAGTTTTTTTTTCTTTTAATTTTGCGTACCTGCACTACAGTATTATTTAAAAGAAAAAAAAATGCAAAATATGCAAGTTTTCATGTTTTTTTTTTTTTCTTAATCGGGCTGAATTTGAGCTTTCATAATACAGGCAATAATTTCTTAATTCCTTAAAAAAAAAACAGTTTTTGAGTGATAAAGTTATCAATATTCATGTAAAAATAAATTTAAAATTAATCCGAAAGGATCATCATGAGTAGTTAGTTATCCGAGAAGTTTGAAATTTAAGAAAAATATATTCAAAGGTTTGAAAAAGGGTAAAATCTTGTAAAATGTTAGTTATAATAAAAGTTCATACAGGACATTGTTCGTAAATAAATTAATTATTCCCTATAACTAATACCCATAGAGTACGACACAGCTCTGCATCTAAAATTTTGATTTGATAATTTTAGCTGATCTTTATGTTTTAGATGTGCTGAAACCGAAATTGAAGGCAATTTTTCTCTGTCACGTACAGATATTTGTCAATACAGGGTATCTACCGTCACAATTTCTTTTGTGATTCTCCCACGACAAAAAATATACGTCAATATTTATAATACATTTACATGATTACATATACATACTATAAACTACCAAAAATGAAAACAACTGTGTCGGTGGACCCCTAGACACCCTGTATTGACAAAAATCGATACGTGACAGAGAAAAACTGGCTTCATTTTCGGTTTCAGCACACAAAGAACATATACTATATCAGTTAAAATTATCAAATAAAATTTTCCTAGCAGTATCTTTGAAGACCTGTGTAATTAATCATACTCTATGGATAACAACTAAAACAATACTGAGGGTTTAAAATAAATAATTTAATTGGTTTCCACCGTTTAAAAAACCTAGCAAACACCTTAGAAATATAATTCCGTTGCCATTCCACTACACACACTTTCACTGAACTCGGTCTTACCATAAATTCGGCTCTTCAAGATTTTTTCTTTTTTCCTTGCAAAAACATTTCATTTCCATTCGTAACTTAATACAAGAAAAATACTTTTTGCTGAATGGCAACGACAGAAACAGTGGAAAGACGGTTCAGTTTGTTCCGTTCTGTCAAAACGCGCGAAACCTACTTATCAGGTTTCAAATTGTATATACGTTCTTTAAATGTCAAAAACAATAGAATTATCTATATTCAGTCTTTCAGTAATCTTTTCAGTTCTAGTTTATGGAGCATAGTTTATAACATAAGTATGCAGTTTTAAATAGTTTGTAACATAAAAGTCAGATAAATCCATTTATGAAATCGCACATGAACTATTGTTTCAGGAACGATAAAATATTAGTTTTAAAATCCTTTGTCGATATTTAATAACATTTCGATAGTTAATAACTTCAATAGTATCGAATTTCGATAATAGTTTTCTATATTTAATAACAATTAACTCTACATTTTAAATGCGTCAGTTTTGGTTGTTTTCATTATCACTTGTCTACGTAAATTTATGACAAAACAAAGCCGCATGGTAAGAGTAATTTTGTGACTATATGCACCTTATTTGAAAGAGAGTGGTTGAAAGTAAAATTTGACAAAATTATGTTCCAAATTAAGAAAGAAATCTTATATGAATAAAGACAGAAGTTTGATATTACATTTATATTTTCATGTAAGTTTAGTCTTGAAATTACATATAAATTTTCCTTTTAAAGTATCTAGTTCATATTTATCCATTTTTTCTGTTTCTATTTGTTTCACAGATTTTAATATACACAAGCATAGTTACCATCATTTTAATTTAATCTGGAGAATTTTCAGTCCCGTCTGTTTTTCACACCACCTAACTTTTAGAATATTTTCCCCAAATATATAACTACGATAAAATAAGAAAAAATCATACTTAAAATATTAATAACTAGCAGGCTTTGCCCGCTTCGCTGGACATTAAACTAAAATGAGTTGTCAAAATCCCATATTTTTATTAATAACCTAAGTTCTCGCTATGATTGGTAGAGGTTTAATCGCTCGCAACGTGAGGAGTCTGGGTCCCCACTGTCTTCGGCACAACTTACCTACTTCTTACTTCCCCACCCTCAGCGGGTGAGCTCGAAGTTTTGCAAAATCCCACTAATGTGCATAATGCGTACACTTAATCAATATCCACACACGAAAATTCGCCATTCTAAGATAATTCAAAGCGAATTCAAACTGAAAAACATGTTTTTACACATGTTTATTGCCCTCCGACTCCGAGAAGGTGGGGGGGGGGCATTTCGAATTTCGTGAAATCCAGTTACAATAAGTGCCGGACGCATACAAACAATTTACGCGCCAAATTTCGTGACCACAGAAGTCTTTAATAGAAAATATTATAAATAAATACAAAAAGCACAGCTTTAGTATGGGAACCCTTTGGTGACTTTACATATTTTAAGCCATTTTTGCGATAAACTGAATTGGCTATCTCAATTGTGTAATTAAAGATCTTGGCGAGAAACGTCCGAGCTACTTCGGTGCCGAATTTCAAATTTTGCCAAAGGGATCCAATACTAAAGCTCCTCCATATCGAATCTCGGTTGAAAACGGAAAAAAGGGTAAAATAAATTAGAAATATCAGACCTATATTTATAAATTTGATACCGAATGAAAGGGGCGATTTTGTTGAATCCAGGGGTGCAAACAGTTTTTCGATGCGACAATTAGATTTTTAAAAAATAACTAAACTATGAAATTAAAGTGGCAACGGAAAAAGGGAAAAATAAATTAGAAATATCAGACCTATCATTACAAATTCAGTACCAAATGAAAGAGGTGATTTTTCTGAATCCTGGGGTGTAAACAGTTTTTCGATACGACAATTAGATTTTTTAAAATGAACTAAAGTATGAAACTTAGATGGCAACACTTCATTTCAATCTTTTCATAAATTGAAGTGCGAATCACGCGAATACAAAAGTCTTTATCTTAAAAATTTATTTTTGCATTTTATTTTTCCATTCAAAGCGTTTTAGTGAAAAAATATTTATAGCGCATGCGCAGGCGTTTTTTACCCACAATTTAAACACTAATCATAATTTTGAGAATTTCTATAGATATAATTTTAAGTTGGGTGAATACCTAAGTTTATGCCAAGCGCCGTTGAATTCCGTCCAGCCGTTCTCGAGTGATGCCCGGACAAACGTGTTTTAGTCTTTTACCCCCTAGGGGGGAACGGGGGGGAATTTCTGAAAAGTTGATAGATATAATTTTAAGTTGGGTAAAGACCTAAATTCCTGCCAAGCGCCGTTGAATTCCGTCCAGCTGTTCTCAAGTGATGCCCGGACAAAAAAAGCGGCATTCGGACACGATGACACACACACACACACACACACACACACACACACACACACAGGCAAAATTTTCTGAAGTCATTTTCGGCTTTCATGGGGTGTAAAACGTGAAGATATCGCAAAATTGTTTGATTCCGACAAATTTACAGACAAAACTCTGATTTTATTAATATATATAATAAAAATAATAAGTGGTATGGAATAAAGGCGGGGCTAAAAATATTCCGGAATAAATTTAAATGTCGGCAACTCGGCATTACCAAGATACAATGAAATATCAGAAAATTCAATAATGCATATTTTAAACTGTTAAAAATTTTAATAACATTATTTTTATGTATCGAAAACGTTCCTAGATATTTTAAATGTTAGGAACAGAATTTTAAAACTATCGGGTTTTTCTTCATGACATTTTCTTGTTTTTAGGAATTTAATTGTACTTTTTCTGAAAATTTTTATGGTTAATCTTCATATATTAAAGTTACATGATTGGGGAACGTTTCGGAATTTTTTATTCAGTGTAAATTATCAATAATATATTTAAGTGTTTAGTAAATATTTAAATTGGTTTTGTAGATTTAATATATTATGTTAAATGCACAAATGATATTGGAATTATTATTATTATTATCATTATTGTTTTGTTTCACATTTTATTACTTTAAAAAATAAGTACTGTCATAAAATCGAATACTTTTACGCATTTAGTGTGTTTTAAATAAGGAAAAATAATTCTTGAGAGGAAAAAGGCCTCTTTTATGAGAAAAATAATACAAAATAATGCCAAGTCTAAAAATGTTCCATGCTAATTCTAAGTTGTTTTAAAGCTTTGATATTTTTACTGTATGTCTTGTGTATATAACGGGACAGATCTGGGGATTGAAATTTTTTTTAAATCTCAATTACAGCATCAATTACAAACAAAAGAGTTTGAAAATTGAAATCTTTATAAAATTTCCTCATGCGACTGAATTTAACAATTCGTAATAAATGCAATAATTTCTTGATTTCAAAGTGAATGTCCATTTTTGTGACAAATACAGAGAAATTATAATCAAAGTTACGATTTCAAAACACTATAATTTTAAAACTAACGGACAAAATGACTTGATATTTTACCAGAACAATCGTGAGGAGATGGAATTTTATTTGGCGAAGGAAAAAAGTATTTATAAAATGTGCCTATAGATGGCGCTGTCAAGGTAATCTCAAACGAAATGACTAAATAGATTCATTATACACAGGAATGTTGTTAGCAATAGAATAGAATAGCCGGAAACAATAGACTTTAAGGGTTTACGACAACTTTTTTAGCAAAATGACAATAATACGTGTTTACAGCGGAATCAGTGATATTGACAAGAGAAATAGAGGATCTTCGTGAAACAAACATCTTACGAATGGTTAAAGGTACATTTTGGAACATTTTTTTTTACCTTTTCCAAACAAAATTCCATTGCCTAACAATTGTTCTTGTAAAATACCAAGTCATTCTCGACAGTAGTTTTAAAATTATAGCGTTTTGAAATCCTAACTTTAATTATAATCACCTTGTACATTAGTTAACATTCACGCAAATTTTTAAGAGGATTGAGTGAAAACAAATTAACAAGGAGTAATTACGTAATTAATTTTTATTATATGTAATTATTTTTTTTTTCTAAAATTCAGAACTCAAGAAAAACAAATTTAAAGTTAAAACTTCAGTAATAAATAAATAAATAAATAAATAAATAAATAAATAAATAATGTTTGAGAAGCTATAGAAGGATATTATTTTAAAAGTATTATATAGCTTAGTGTATTCTATAGTAAGTATCTAGATATTTTAAATTGCATCCATTTTGATAATTTTCATCAACCCTCGTCCTCTTAAATCCTTTTATTCAATAAAGTAAAATCTTGATATTTTAATATCTATTCATATTTCATTTAAAATTGTTATATAGTATATTACTGAGATTTACTTACACGAAAAAAAAAAAAAAAAATCCTATGGCATATTTTAAGAACGTATGAGTACACGAGATGCCAGTATGTATTTTAATCAAAAAATAATAAAATATTAAATATAAATAATTAGTTATAATAATTTTTAATGCATAAAATCGAAAAAGTAATTAAATAGTTCTCTTTAAGTATTTTAAGTATTTTACCTCTTTAATTATTTTTCATTTTTATTTTTTTTAAACTAGCCACTTGAAATATTACATATTTAAATAGATATAAAAATTTTACACGTGATTGTATTACAAAAAAATCAATAAAAAAATATATTTAAAATTTTTTATGATTAATTTGAGTATTTAACGATACAATTACACACATGAAATATATTTTGTTAACAATAATTTTATCTATAAAATAAAAGATTGACAGTATACTAACAGTATACTATTTACTTACATTTGAGTTTAATGAAATAATTATATGATGCAATTTTGATACTAAATTTTACATATACGAAATATACGATTTTAAGAATGTATAAGAATAAAATATGCCAGTACGTAGCTTAAAGGCAAAAATGAAAGATCACTTCATGTGAAATAATGAAGAATGTAGACATCGAAATCCTTGATCACTACTGCGTAAAACTCTCCGCTTTAAAGTAAGCCTCCCCCACTTCTTCAAATTCCATAGAAACAGGAAACCGTAATAATTATGTTCCATCAAAGTGGGAGCCGGCACTTGAAGTAAGGCGAAAGTATCCCAGAGAGGGTAAGAGTTTAAGCAATGTCCTGGAATCTAGATGTCATTTAATGGGAAGAAATCCTTTCTCTCGTGATTATGTTGGAGAAAGAATATAAGTGGAGTTTTTATTCGTAGATACTCGTTGAATATCATACTGCACTTCATGTAGAGACTGTCTCATTTATAAATAATAAAATACTTTAGATAACTTTAAATTCTGCTTTGAGATATTTATCTTCTATGCAACATATTAATATGTCCAAAAGCATGCTTGGAGATTTTTGAAAGACTGATAAGTATGCATATATTTTCAAACATTAAGATGCTATTTATATTCTTTTGATATTCGTTTATCGAAATTGCCCTATTTTCGTGAAGGATTTTTAAGTATTAAAAAATGGTACTTCATTTAAATAGCTTCGATGATATCATTAAATTGTGTAGGATACTTGATGTACAGCCTATTGCATTTATGAAGATTTAAATATGTCTTTTAAATTTTGATTTTAAATTTGAAAAATTATTATATACTTATGACATTTAGTGCATCATGTTTGTTAAATTTTCAAATGTTGTTAAGCACGCAAATGTTTTTTAACTTAAAAATAAAATAATAAGCCTCATTTTCCTATATTTATTTAGTATTAATATAGTATCAAGAAGTCATCTAAAATTTTAAGAATAAAACTTTTCAAATGCTTATGAAGTATTTGCTTATCTTTTGAAATAAGACTATTACTTGAACCAATTTCAGATTAAAAAATGATAATTGCACTATTTTTAAAGAAGTATTTCTAATAAAATATTTCTAATAAAATATTTCTAATAATTAAGTTTTGTTTTTAGAGGCTGAAATGTTTCATCATCCATTAAGTGTCGTATATATCTTTAATTATGATATCTTACGTTAAATATAACTTATGTTTAATAATATTTCCAATAAACTAATTATCTACATATTTATTATAATTTATGTATTATAAAACATGTATATATATATATATAATGATTTTATTCTAAAACTGAAATTAAAGTGAAAGTATATTAAAAACAGTGAAATACTAAGCAACGTCCTGGCATAATGATGCGTCCAATGTATATGGAATTCAACATTAATTAATACTTTTTCTTGTTATTATTTCTTTCAAAAGTGGAAGAAGTTGATTCCTGTTTAAAGAATACAGGGTGTTTCTGAACTCGACGTACAAACTTGGACGGGGGGTAGAAAACATTATTAGGAATCCCCATCGAATAAAAATTCTGTGTCCCAAACGCCGCCTTTAAGTGATAAATATATATAAAGACAAAGCAAGGGCACAGTACGGTATACAGTTTTAAGCGTTTTTCATGCAAAAAGAAAATAGAACAGTATTTAGAGGCAATCACAAAAAGGTGTTCAAAGTTCCACCCGTCGACTTTCATTCAAGAATGACACTTTCGCTACATGGATTGGCGAACAGTTTACAAAATAAACGAACGTTTCACGGATCGTAGCAGCAGTGATAGCGATTTTTGAAATAAAGTCCATTTGAAAATCTACTGGAGTTTCGTAGACAATGACCATCATTACACCCTACAAGCAAAAATCAAGAGGTAATAAATCAGATGATCTTGGGGGCCATGCAACGGCTACGAGGGCCATTCAATTCCCATTTGCTACATGCGTGTGTTTACCACGGGAGCTCGATTGCAGCTGGCCAATTCATTTGGGACACTGTTTTCCTATGTGATTTTGATTCTTGTCGGTATTTTCTGCCTCCCTGCAAGTTCGTACGTGGAGTTCAGAAGCATAGGATGCTGTAGTAAAATGTAGTAAAAACGTGGAAAGAATTAAATTCTCTTTTAGTGGCGTTTACTTTCAGTATAAATTAAGCATAGTAACTTTACGTAATTAAGTTCTGTAACTATATTTGTAATTATGTTCCGTAATCAAATTTTAAAACAATTTTAATATATATACATATGTATGTTTAAAGATTTATATTTCTTCTTTTTCCTTTCTCGTTCGAAAATAAAATGTACTTACTTCTAAATTAAAAAAATAATATTTAATTTTATTCATGTGAAGATAAGATACACACTCACACACACACACACATATATATATACATTTTAATTAACAAAACATTTTAATGAGTAAAATCAAAATGTTAGTAAATGTTTAAAATTATTCCATATCCTTTTATGGCTACATTAAATTCGTATTTTACTGTAATAACTAGAAAATCTCACCGTAACTAAATATTAAAACTTTACATGATTATATTACTTATTCTCAAGTTTAAATAATATTTATGTAACATATACATATATCATATTTAAAACAGGAAGAAATTATTTTAAGTGAATGCATTGAAAAGAGCTCAGACAAAGATCACGTACACCGATGACATTTAATTTAGCAGGAGGAATACCTCTTTCTGGTACTTAGTTAGGAGAAAGATAATAAGTGGGAAGTTTATTCCTAGAATCTAGTTGAATGTCATATGACAGTTTTAGTAAAGGCTTTTAATATATTTAATGAAACAAGTTTAATATCTGAAGTCTAAAGTTTAAACTATTTTCGTTAATATATTTATCTAAAAATTTTATATAAGCATTTACTTGGTAAAATTAGAGCGAAGACTGTCTAAACCAAGTAATGATACGTCCAACGTAAATGCTATTTATCCCAAAACATTTTATTTCCTTTTACTATGTCTTTTATAGGCAGAAAAAGTGTATTTTTATTTCTAGAATGTAAAATTAATATTCATCGAGTGATTTAGGAAAACTATGTCGTAGTTAAACCTTTAATGGGTTTTGTTAAATTGACTTACCATTAAAATCAGCAATTTACAAATGGAGAAGGCGTAGAAAGCTAGTTAACTACGCCTGCCGTTTTTACTCTACTAGAATACAGGAAAAAACTAAAAAAAAAAAAAAAAAACACATTCTATATTGTCTTATAATCCCATTCTTTTTCTTTTTCTATTCCTTACTACTTTCTTTCTTTCTTTTTTTTTTTTTTTTTTTTTAATTCTCTTTCTATGGCCGTGGTAAGTACAAATGGGTGCTTAGACTAAAATGGCAATGAAATGCAGCTTATCAAGCATTTCCCAAAAAAAAAAAAAAATGGTGGTAAGTACGAGGGTTGATCCAAAAAAAAGTTTACAAGCAGAAGCATTTGAAACGTAATAATTGTGGAGCGAATATTTCCACCCAGGGTGGTTGACAGATGGCGCTAGTTGTCCTACAGCGGTTCTACGAGTAAATAACGTCAGTACACAGACACTTAAGAGCGACAGTAATGGCACGACGTCTAGAAAAGTGGTCTCGCATAGAGGTGCGAGCCGTAATTCGATTCTTATGGGCCAAGAATGTGGCCGCATTCGAAATTTACAGACAAATCGTTGAGGTATACGGGGACAAAGCAGTGAGCTTCTGCATGACAATGCCAGGCCCCATACAGCTCGCCAGACTCAGGAATTGCTCCAAAGGTTCAAGTGGGAGGTCTGGAACACCCCCATACAGCCCCGATTTGGCTGCAAGTGACTGTTTCCTTTTTCCGGCGTTGAAGCGAAACTTATCCGGAACACGGTTCACCTCAGACGATGCAGTGAAAACAGCTGCCGAGAAATGGCTCAATGAGCAGGGCCCTGATTACTACCAAGACGGGATAAACAAGTTGGTCGAACGTTCTGACAAATGCCTAAACAGGTTTGGCGACTATGTGGAAAAGTGAAGGCCAGATGTGTCTCTTGATCCCCATTTGTATCTCGTTTCTATTGTTAATAAATACTTTTTCATTTGCCTTGTAAACTTTTTTTTGGATCACCCCTCGTATATTACTCACAGCCTTATAAAAAATAAAACACCAAATTAATTTTATGTAATAAGCTAAATTTTTTTCTTTTCATAAATCAGTCTCAATACCAAAAATATTCCAATATAGAATTTATAGAAAAAAAAATACTCTCTGGTAATGGATTAAAGATAGCAAAACAATTTGACGTGCGTCAAATTCTGTTTTAATGGTATTTATTTTCTACGTAAATTAAGCATTATAACATTAACTTTTCCGTAAGTAGTAATAATAATAATAATAACCTTAAAATGCTTCTTTTGAGTTTCTTATTTGAAGGAAAATATACACATTTTTTTTTTTTTTCGAAATTAAAGGTTTCATAGATACATGCTAGTTATATATATATATTGTATAATATCGCTTAACAAAAAAAAATTAAACCTTGCATTTTTAGCTCAATTTTTGGGTGGGAACTCTTGGTGAATTACCTCTACATTCTGAGCAATTCATTTTATTTAATTTTATTCATTATTCAACTATGTGTGTCCTGTTCTTTAAATATAGTTTTTTTTTTGTTGTTGTTCACTTCGTTTTTCAAATAGAAAACTCATTAAAAATCTCCTTTTTATATTTCTATAAGTTTTGTGTTTTCATTAGAATTAATTTAAAATGAGTATTTTATTTTTCAAATCTAGATTAAAAAGATACTGGTGAAATTGGATTTTATGGGTTGTTGCGACAAATTGATCATCTGTTTATTTTTCGCTCTCATTCTCATAGTTATCGTAATACATATATATATATATATATATAGTGGATGATCAAGTTAACATAATTTTTTTTTTTTTTTTTTTTTAATTTTTGACATTTTTTCAGTTATTTATGAAAAATACTAGACGAAATGTCCTGAATCTTTGTACATGCAAAGAACACTTAAAAACTCATAAAACTCAACCACTATCGATTTAGTCCACAGCGTAAAGGGGATAACCACAAGTGAAAGAAGAGCGAAAATACTTTGGATCACCCTGTATCACAAAAGCTATGAATGACTTGTAAATTCAATACAATATTGCGCATACAATGTACAATATTTGTAAGTTTTGATGCGAGAATTGCGCAATTAAGCAGATATATATATATATATATATATATTCAAATTTATAAAATTCTTTGACAAGTTTTTTGCTTATAACTAGAATGGATTTCTATAAAATTTTACAAAACATTAGAGAAATATTATTCTTAAACATAAAACTAATACATGTAATAGTCATTCAGATATGAGCATTTTTATTAAATATTATTTACAGCACATGCGCTAAAGACAGAACATTTTTTACTGTATATGTTCAAAACTAAATTTATTAAGAATTTTTTTTTTCAAAAGTTCATTTGAATAGAGTAATAATTAAACAAATTTTTGGCGAAATAACGACATAGATTTTAGGTATTTTTCACATTTAAAATTTCATAACGGCTTTTACAACTGCCGTGTATTTAATTTAAAGATCCAATTATTTCAATCACGTTGCAAAAGTTCTCTTTTATGAAAACCTCTTATAAACTCACAAATCTTAATAAATAAATAAAAATATGTTAAACTTACAAACCTGTAAGAGGTTTTAACAGAAAGGAACATTCGCAATATGGTTGAAATAATTGGATCTTCAAATTAAATACGCAGTATGTGAAGAACCCTTTATAAAATTTCAACTCTGGAAAATACCTAAAATCGAGCTTCTTTTTTTGCCGACAGTTTTCTTTATTGTTTCTCTATTCGAATGAGCTTTTGACAAGCGTTGCTCAATATATCTAGCATTCAACCTATGCAGTAAAAAGTTTTCCATCTTTTGCGCATGCGCAGTAAAATAATATTTACTAAAAATGCTCATATATCCCTGAATATTATACCTGTGAATTTTATGTTTCAAAACAACATATCTCTAAAGTTTCGCCAATTTTTCTGCAACTTTTGTAAATTATTATGGAAATCTGTTCTAGTTTTAAGCAAAAAACTTAAAAAAAAAATTAGTAATTTTTGAAAAAAAAAAAAAAAAAAAAAAATATATATATATATATATATATATATATATATATATACACATGTATATATATATATATATATATAGATATATATAGATATACAATATAGGGGAAAGTTGTCCAAAACGGGGACGTTAACATATCTCTGTTCGAAAAAAAAATCTATAAGTAAGAAAAATTCAGCAAAGCATTTCCTGATTGGAACATGCTTCGGACTATCAGATGGCAAAGTTATTTTTAAAAAAATATCATTAGTATAGGCAGAAAAAACATTTTACTGAAAAATGTGCAAAGTCCCCGTTTTGGACAACCGGTTGGGTAAAATGGGTTACTCATAAGAAATAACGTAAATTCACGTCCTAATGCGAAATTTTATTAGAAAAACTTGGATTACAAAGAAAAGGTGAAGTTAATGCAAAATCAAGATGCAGATACAGTATTTTGTTATCTTTTCCAACAGTTACTAGAATGACACAAAAAATAATCAAACACATACGTTTCATATGAAATTGGCATCGCTTTTTTCAACACTTGAACAGACTTCATGTGCCCAACTTGGACAGCTGCTACATTGAATCTACCCCTCTTTGTCTTTCGAGTCGATATAAAGTTCATTACAAAAAATGCAAGCGTCCTCGCTAGTCTGTTCCTCATCAGATGATAATATTGGGTCTTAAAACTTTTTATTTTCTTCTCTTTTTTAGCTTTTGGATATCTAGGTTTCGGTTCGGTTGTTTCTTGACCAATTTTATTTTCTGTTTATTCTGCTTTGCATTTTCTCCTGTTCTACAGTCTTTCAATTCTGCTTTGTAAGGCGATGAAACAAACAGGACAGTTTTACCTCTCATCATTTTATTCACTTTTTTTTTTGCAAACGTTCAGTTGAAACGTCCAAATGATGAAGTGGAAGATTGGGGTGTGACATTTTCGCACCTTGATGCTAACTGAGGCTCTAAAGAGTTGTAAGCAGGTTTTTCAGTTGTTTCTGAAGGCGCAAATAAATATTCAGAAAACATATCTCTGTTAAAGGGATAAATGCCTGTTATTATTTTTTTAATCCATTCATAGCATCGTAGCTGCTCTTGAAAATGCAATCCTGAAAAGTTTTCCGACCTAGTAAATTGTCACGTAGCGTCCAGGGTGATGTATGAGCCATTTTCTTGTCTCTTATTCGTCCTCTCCACATATGTATTAGACACATAAATAAGCACTTATACTCATTTAAAACACTTAAAAAACGAAATAACAATTACAAACTTATCTTATTTTCATGGCATCCAAAATGGGGACGACCCCGTTTTGGACTACTGTGAATGTCGCCATTTGAGCCGACCATGACGTATGCTAAAAACGTGGTGTCCCTTCGTATATGCGTCAGACAAAACTATAAAACAATATGTGAAAATGTAAAATAAATCTTGAAGAATCCATAACGTACTTACCAAAATAGAACGTTCAACGGTCACTAGATAAGATCCAATACAGTGGCCACAATCGAAATGAAAATCGCAAAAAATTGGAAACTTTGTAGAAAATAACAGAACCAGCTAAATATGTAAACAACTAGATTCAAACTTGCATATAGCCGAATTAGAATTATCTTAGACTATTGGATTCAAAGAAGGCAACACTAATCAATGAGAAACTGAACGTCCCCATTTGACCCGCCGTCCCCGTTTTAGACAACTCTCCCCTATACATATCTATATATATATACATATATATGTGATAGTTTTTGTACTGTGTTACAATCAGTTTTATTTTTGTTGTGTTGGTATTGGTATGTATCCATTAACTGCTAGAATTTTACCATTAAAATTTATTATGATATATATATATATATATATATATATATATATATATATATATATATATATATCCGCCCAAATAGTTACGCAATTCCCGCACCAAAACATAATAATATTGCACATCGTATGTGCAATAATGTATTACAATTACAAGTCATTTGTAGCTTTTTGTGATACAGCATTATCTAATGTATTTTCGCTATTCTTCAATTTGTGATTGGTCCCCTAATTGCACGCTGGACTAAATCAATAGGGGAAAATATGAATTTTTAAATGTACTATTGCATGTATGAAGTTGTAGGCCATTTCGTCTAGTATAGCTTTAGAAAATCGAATATATATATATATATATATATACATATATACTGTAGGTGATCAAATTGTTAGAAAATTATTTTATTTTGACATTTTGTCGATTGGTTCTGTATATATATGCATGTATGTATATATGCGTGTGTGTGATGTAGTAAAAAATTTCCCAAAATAATTAAAATAACATACATCTAAAATTTAGAATTGGTATTTGAAGCGCATGATCATATATATATTTATATATATATATATATATATAGTAATATAATATTATCAGTGCAAACATTTAAAATTTAAAGAAGATTTAATTTCAGTATTCTGATCAAAAACGAACACCACCCAAATCAAACATAAGAGAAACAAAGTACAATCTAAAGGAATTATAGCAAATTGGAATGAAAAAAAAAAGCGTTATTTGCATTCTTATATATACAGTCGGCTGCAAAATTATTCGAGCACTAGCCAATAATTCCTATATTTAAAAAGCACACTTAAGACTGTTTTGCTAAGTAAATCCTTGTCGAATCATGGTCTTAGACTGATTAAGAACATGACTTGACAAGGATTTATTTAACAAAACTGCATTAAGTGTACTTTTTTTTGGCAAGGATTATTGCTAGTGCTCGAATAATTTTGCAGCTGACTGTATATATACACACTAAGCGACAAAAAAAAAAAAAAAAAAAAAAAAAAGCCGCACTTGGATATTTTCCATTTTTCTTTCTGTAATCGCTAATTTTATTGTTTCAAAAGTGAATTTTTTAACAGATTTTATTACGTTGTGTTCCACGTGCAATTTAGGATTGAGCAAAGTGTTAAAAACAAGATGCAATTGTTCGGAAAATTGTACAGTCGGTAACAAAAGTGTCGGAACACTAGCAAAAATTCCTACGTAAAAAAAGTACACTTCCTACGGTTTTGTTAAACAAATCCTTGTCGAATCCTGTTCTTAGTCAGTGTAAGAACATTATTCGATAAGGATTTATTTAACAAAACCATATGAAATGTACTTTTTTTACATAGGAATTTTTGCTAGTGTTCGGACACTTTTGTTACCGACTGTATTTTAGAAAGTATTTCAAAAAAGGCAAGAATAAGGCAATTAACGATACCACAAAAAACATTAATTTTAGAGCGAAAATCAAATAATTATTTCAATACATAGGGTGTTAAAATGATTAAATGTTAACAAAATATTACTGATCTGGTTTTTAGCAAGATATAATATTTTTTGGCTGTTTAAATTGCACATTTGTCCTTAGGCGGCTACGTTACTCATCCAGTCGAGATGACCGCAAGTTAAAAAGCCTGTTCTTAAAAAATCAGCTTGTATTACATTTATAACATAGAAGGGATTAAGAAAAAGTGATTAGTAACATAATTTATCTAACTACAGTGCATCAACAATTAAACAAAGCAGGTTTAATTACCAGAAAATCTGAAAAAATCCATTCTTAACGAAAAGAATTAGAAAACCAAGACTTTAGAGGGATAAAAAATTAAAAATTGATTGGGTTAATTGTTGGTCTGAAGTGGTTCTCTCTGAAGAGTCGTGTTTAACTTATTTCGAACTGACGGAAACAAGCAGATCCGATCACGAAAATGTGACTGACTTAATGAAAATCGCACTTTTAAAACAATGACATATTCCCCGTACATTACGATACAAAAATGCATAATTTTTCAGTAATCTGGCAAATTTTGATGTTCAAGGGATCAATTAACCCGAAATAAAACTTGACCTTTAAAAAATTGACACCTGACCGACTACTTTGGAGGTATTTCAGTCTCTTCGATTATTAGCATTTGAAGATGATAATGAAACTTCATACATGGCACCTGTAGTTCGTTTATTTAATTCAATCTGTTAAAATTACCTATCCATTCTTATGAGCATCTATAATTTTGAAAGTTATCATAACTTTTTTTACTTAAAATTAAATCCCACAAAGAATATCACAGGCTTTCTTCTTTATTAGACCTGAAAATTTTCCTAATCTCAATCCGCTCGAAAATGTTTAGGCTATAAAATAGGGTGTGGATTACAAATTTGTAGCCTGCAATTTCACAAGATTTAGAAAAAAGGTATTTATGATATTTGGCACAGTAAAATTTCTGAATTTCATGTTAAAAAACTGTAAAATAATATGCTTAATATGCCACTGCGCATTAAAGCAGTAATTCCATATAATGGTGGAATTATCCAATCCAAAATACATATTTTTATCAAAAAATTGTTTAGATCTAACCAATAAATAATTTTACTTCATACATTAAAATAGTAATTGTTTATTTCATGTAATAAATTCTAATAGAATACGAAGTATATGTTTAATATATTACGTTAAAAATGAAAATTTTCTTTAGATTTATATTAAATATTTCGTATAGTGTAATGAAATGAATTATTAAATCGAAAATGTATCATGTTATGACTTTCATATTATACAAACATAACAATTTTATTTGCTGCAATAACTAGTTTTTAAATTATTACGAACTCAAAAGGTATAAGTCAAATTTTCTGAGGTGGCTTTTTAAGCTATTGTATAGCTTTTATCGCGGGCTTTGAGCGCGGCGACCGAATCAAAAAATTCCGTAACGAAAAAAAAACCTAACACAGTTCGGCAGACTTCGGTAGACTTCGGCTGTACGAAGCTCGCACGGATCGAGACGAGCTGCTCCGAAATCGGACGAATGCGTAAGCAGCTGTTTGTGAAAAAGTATAAAGGTGTATAGGTATCTATCATCTATGTACAACAGTGAATAGCTGTACGCGTAAATTTTGTGTATAAAGTAGATCAGATAAAACTTCAATATCCCCATTCGACTTGCAGGCCTTTAAAACCTATTAAAATACTTTTTCTCTATTAAAATTTGTTTTCTTATCGGTCACCACGCTCAGAAAAGGTAACTTGAATTAATATCAAAGAAAAAACTTGAATATCCCCATTCGACGTGCAGGCCTTTAAAACCTATTGAAATACCTTTTCTCTATTAAAATTTGTTTTCTTATCGGTCACCACGCTCAAAAAGTGTAACTTGAATTAATATCAAAGAAAAAACTTGAATATCCCCATTCGACTTACAGGCCTTTAAAACCTATTAAATACCTTTTCTCTATTAAAATTTGTTTTATATCGGTCACCACGCTCAAAAAGTGTAACTTGAATTAATATCAAAGAAAAAACTTGAATATCCCCATTCGACTTGCCGGCCTTTAAAACCTATTAAATATTTTTTCTCTATTAAAATTTGTTTTCTTATCGGTCACCACGCTCAAAAAGTGTAACTTGAATTAATATCAAAGAAAAATTTTGAATATCCCCATTCGACTTGCAGGCCTTTAAAACCTATTAAATACCTTTTCTCTATTAAAATTTGTTTTCTTATCGGTCACCACGCTCAAAAAGTGTAACTTGAATTAATATCAAAGAAAAATTTTGAATATCCCCATTCGACTTGCAGGCCTTTAAAACCTATTAAATACCTTTTCTCTATTAAAATTCGTTTTCTTATCGGTCACCCCGCTCAAAAAGTGTAACTTGAATTAATATCAAAAAAAAAAAAAAAAAAAAAAACATGAATATCCCCATTCGACTTGCAGGCCTTTAAAACCTATTAAATTCCTTTTCTCTATTAAAATTTGTTTTCTTATCGGTCACCACGCTCAAAAAGTGTAACTTGAATTAATATCAAAGAAAAAACTTGAATATCCCCATTCGACTTGCAGGCCTTTAAAACCTATTAAAATACCTTTTCTCTATTAAAATTTGTTTTCTTATCATTATTGTTATCTTATCATTATTGTTATCTTATTCATTAATATCAAAGAAAAAACTTGAATATCCCCATTCGACTTGCAGGCCTTTAAAACCTATTAAATACCTTTTCTCTATTAAAATTCGTTTTCTTATCGGTCACCACGCTCAAAAAGTGTAACTTGAATTAATATCAAAGAAGAAACTTGAATATCCCCATTCGACTTGCAGGTCTTTAAAACCTATTAAATACATTTTCTCTATTAAAATTTGTTTTCTTATCGGTCACCACGCTCAAAAAGTGTAACTTGAATTATCAAAGAAAAAACTTGAATATCCCCATTCGACTTGCAGGCCTTTAAAACCTATTAAAATACCTTTTCTCTATTGAAATTTGTTTTCTTATCATTATTGTTATCTTATTCATTAATATCAAAGAAAATCCTTGAATATCCCCATTCGACTTGCAGGCCTTTAAAACCTATTAAATACATTTTCTCTATTAAAATTTGTTTTTTTATCGGTCACGACGCTCAAAAAATGTAACTTGAATTAATAACAAAGAAAAAACTTGAATATCCCCATTCGACTTGCAGGCCTTTAAAACCTATTAAATACATTTTCTCTATTAAAATTTGTTTTCTTATCGGTCACCCCGCTCAAAAAGTGTAACTTGAATTAATATCATAGAAAAAACTTGAATATCCCCATTCGACTTGCAGGCCTTTAAAACCTGTTAAATACCTTTTCTCTATTAAAATTTGTTTTCTTATCGGTCACCACGCTCAAAAAGTGTAACTTGAATTAATATCAAAGAAAAAACTTGAATATCCCAATTCGACTTGCAGGCCTTTAAAACCTATTAAAATACCTTTTCTCTATTAAAATTTGTTTTCTTATCATTATTGTTATCTTATTCATTAATATCAAAGAAAAAACTTGAATATCCCCATTCGAGTTGCAGGCCTTTAAAACCTATTAAATACTTTTTCTCTATTAAAATTTGTTTTCTTATCGGTCACCACGCTCAAAAAGTGTAACTTGAATTAATATCAAAGAAAAAACTTGAATATCCCCATTCGACTTGCAGGCCTTTAAAACCTATTAAATACCTTTTCTCTATTAAAATTTTTTTTCTTATCGGTCACCACGCTCAAAAAGTGTAACTTGAAATTATATCAAAGAAAAAACTTGAATATCCCCATTCGACTTGCAGGCCTTTAAAAACCTATTAAAATACCTTTTCTCAAAAAACAGAGTTAGATCATTCAAATTTGGTACATCGAGGTTTTCGATACCTACAAATCGATTGCGGATATTTTTGATATATTCTTATTGCGGATATATTCTCGTTTATTCAATAAAAGAAAAAAATTGTTTTCTTATCGGTCACCACGCTCAAAAAGTGTAACTTGAATTAATATCAAAGAAAAAACTTGAATTAATATCAAAGAAAAAAAAAATACTGCATAAGTAAAATAAATAAATAATTATAATTGCATAAGTTGATAAAAAATGCTATGCAATAGCTTTACCGCGGCAGTCCTCGAGTGCCACACGTATTTTTTTTTTTTTTTTTTTTTTTTTTTGTCGCTTATTGTATGTATAATGCATCTAATTAACCAAAAGTGTTTACTGATTAAAATCAAAAAGTTTCTAATGAATGGTTTAATTTATTCGTTTTCTATTTATGACTACATTATATTTCTATGTTTCTGTAATAAAAGAAAAATCACAAATTAAATTATTGTTACTAAATAATATAAATGTATTCTCTATATTTATATTATAGTGATATTTATAAAACTTATATATGCCGTTATTTAAAACGTAGAATATTATTTCAAGCGAATGCGTTGAAAAGGGTTCAGACAAAGATCACGAATCCCGAAGACATTTAATTTAACATTAAGAGTACCTATTTCTTTTACTTACTCAGGAGACAGATAACGAGTCGGAAGTTTATTTCTAGAATCAGTTTTAATGTCATATGGCAATTTCAGTAGAGGCAGTCAATTATACTTAATAAAACAAACATAAATTTTAAATCTAGTGTTTTAATGGATTTCCCTTATATGCTTATTGTAGCCTTTGCATATTGTAGCCTTAAAAGCCTTTGAATATTGTAGATTAAAAATTATATTCCAGATCTTCTTATGCCCATTTAAAAATTTTCTTCTACATTTTAGTTTATTTAATATAAGAAAATTTATGAAAAAGTTACGTAAAACCTTAAATTATCTTACTTATATTAAATAAATTAACATGTGAGGTTTCATGTTATATTGAATATTTTATATTCGTTTTCACGATCCCGCCCTTTTCTTCTATTGCGAAAATCCACAACGCGCATAATATCCGATCACGTATAGTTTACTATATTAGTCTATATTGCTGGAGTTTACTATATTAGGGTAGAATGAATTTTCTTAGAGCTCTCTTATTTACCTTAGAATCATTTTGTTTGTTTTATTTTAAAAGTAGGCATCCTGATTACATTTCTTAAATATTAACAGATACGTGCCAGTTATATAATTGTAAAAAGCTGATCTAGAGGAACAATACAAAATTTAAAAATTAAATTTTCCTTAGGTTACAGTTTATGAATAGTTTTGTCACATAATAAAGTATAAAACAAAAATTAACCACAGTTTCCCACAATAATATATATATGAAGTTAAATGTAATTTTAACGAATGGATTCTGATATGTAGCCATAAAGATAAGCAGCAGAGGTGAGAAATAGTGACTCTACCTATCATTCGATGGAGAATCATTTAAATCAGCATTTTTTTTTAATTACAAAATCTTATCAAACATCATATAATAGCTCCTTATCATGAATTATATCAAGGTGTATTTATACACTATAGAAGCTGATATAAAACGAGGTAAATTGCAGTGTGTCAGCGGAACTAGCAGCCAGATAATTACTCAAATCGAATTCGTCTAGTTTTTTCAAATTGGCCCTCTCAAATTTAAAATTTTGTGTAATTCAATGCTTTAGAAGACGATATAGCCTTCCTGTGAATGGGGGCATAAAATAACCCCCGTTTGTGCAGTTTCTACCAATTTATGTCAAGCTTCAATATTTTATTTTTAATAAAATTTTGTGCATTTGTTATTGATGTAGAGCAACCAAAAGTTTTGGTCGCATTCACGGACAGTTAAAAATATTCTAAAAATATTTAACATGTCAAACATACGGTATGTCAAAAATCCTTAAACGAGGAAATCGAAAATTTTCACGAATTTAATACCTATATATATATATATATAGAGAGAGAGAGAGAGAGAATATTAAAACTATATTGTAAAATAATATCATCAGAAAAAAAAATTCCGTAAAATGTTAATTAAAACTACAATTTAATTAAAAACTATAAATACTAAATTTGACTATATTTCCTTACTGGTAATTTGATTTTTATAATCAGGCGTTTGCAACTAATAATCATTAACCAAATTTTGATTTTCGTTTGGTTGGTTGCTTGCATTTAGGGTTTAAGGCCTATTGACTATGCTAGGGTCCTTGATTTGCAGGTGGAACGCCCTCCGTGGGGTCTTTTTAAAGGGTCTTAGCCTGTATTTACGTGAGTTTCAGAGAAAATCACGGAGAACTCCGAACAGCTAGGTCAATGAGCGTGACATAGGAACGAACATGGCACTTCCCACACCTTTGAGCACAGAATCGCTCGACCGCTGGTGGGCCCAATTTTAGTTCGAAACATCTTGTATAAAAGTTTATATAATAATAATAATAAACTAAGCGTATGATGTAACATACCAAATGCGGTTAAATCGAAAATGCTTAAATTAAGTAGAAGTCTACAATTCAAAACAAAAATCTTTCGTAGGAGGTTGGTAAATGCAGTAGGTAAATGCTGTAGGGAAATTTTTAATAGTGTATTATTTAAGGAAAATTAACTAGATAATGGTACAAAGGTTAAAAAGAAAACTTCTATGTTAGGAATTAATACATTAAATCAATATTCAGGAAGTTAAAAAAATGACTGTTTTGGAATATTTGTTAGAATTTAATAATAAATATTTAAAGTATAGGAAAAATCAAAATATATTTTTAATAATATATCTAAAATATATTTAAAATATATGTAAAATATCAAAAATTTATTAAAAATATAGGAAGAATCAGAAGAGATTGGAAAGAGAATTAAAATTAGAACTAATAGAAATGGAAGTTAATAAATAAACTAAATTAATTTTCATTGTAGTTTAAATTTTTAAATGAAATCTACACAGACAGACACACAGCTACACACACACTCAAATATACATACATCTATTTACGAAAATTGATACATATGATAATAATAATATGCATGATATAAGGCATGTTTGTCAATACTCTATATGCCAAGTGAAGTTTGTGGGTAAAACATACAAACAGATATAAATATGAAAAAAAATGATATATACGATCAAATTATAAAATAACCATAACAATAATAATAGTAAATATATATGCATATTTATTCAATTTTGAAATTTCTGTTTTATATATTGTGATGGATTTTGTCGCGGAACTCAACCACTATTTATGAAAGCAAATATTCTTCTTAATCAATCATGGATTCATTGAGAAGAAAAATTTTCTTCACAAACAGAGATGATATCTGCACGAAATTCCCATCCGTGGGAACTTTTGTCGTATGAAAATCGTTAATTTCACAAAAAATATTCATAATAGACAAATATAAAAAAAATAATTTGATAATTCGTTTTATAAACATATTTATATTTTTAATGTTAAACGACTTAATTTTTAACGAAAATAAATAAACTGTAATGTAAGTAAAGAAAATGCAAAAGAAATGCGCTTTCCCTAAAACAAAAATTGAGCAAAAATATATTTTATACCTTGAATAAAACGGAGTGTATTATGCAGTTATATTTCCAAGACGTTTCCAAATAAAACTCTAATACCATCCATGAATTCTTTTATTTACTTGCTTCGAAATTCTCCAGTTTTCTCAAACTTCCGCTGTGTGTGATGGATTCGTAAACGCAGCAGTTTTATTTTTTTTTATTTAAAGTTCTTTGTCTGAAAGTTGAACGCTTTTAGATGGAAAGTTCTAATTTTGGAAACTGAGTAGGTAAGGTGAGAAAGAGTGATTTTAAAGAAATATCGGAAAAGAAAAACCTAATGTGTTGATTTAAAGCAGTTTTCTGAAAATACCTTTTTGAAATTTTTCATAAGGAGTTTATGAGTATGTGGTAAAATTAATTAAAATTTTCTAAAAATAATTTAAATTAGTCCGCATTAAGTTGTACAATATATTTACTTCAATTTACTTGAAGAAATTCACTGATTATCAACACATGGTTTGCATTGAAAGAGAATTATATCTGTAAAAACAAAAAAAGTTTAATTTTCTATAAATATATTTATAATTAAAATAATAAACCTTATATATATATATATAAATATATGTTGGTATTGGCATGTATCTATTAATTGCTAGAATTTTAAAGTTAAAATTTATTATGATATCTATCATATATATATATATATAGTACTTCAGTATAATTTTAAAGATCTGTATAATGCATTCAGTTTATTTCCTTTTAAGTGTGATCAATTATGCTAATATATAATACAAAACTGAAGAATAATATACATATTTCTTTAGTAAAATATAAAAAACAAACTTTCATTTATGATAATAAATAGAAGCTTTACAACACAATACTGAAATATATATATATATATATATATATATACCGCCTTCACCTAGAACGAATAAGTGGCTATTTTCTAAATCTCTAAACTAGAAGTATAAATTTCGGAGTTATGTGTATAAGGCATGCCAATAAGCTGAATAGACGAAATGATTCAGAATTTCTAGTTTGTACATTTCTAGATGGTGAAACAATATTCTGAATATTCTGAATCTTTTGTGTTGCGAGAAATTCTCACTTGATTTTCTAGAATTGGGTCATAAACCAAGTTTATAGTTGCTAAAACTCGCCTCTTGTGTTCACATTTATTGCAGAGATTTTTAAATAAGTTTGACATCTATAATATAGGCAAAACTTCTAGAATTCTAATAGGGATTTCTAGAACTCGCTTTCAAAGAAGACTAGAATTTATAAGGATGATATGGAACTATTTTTACTAGAGCTACGATTTAGATTCTAGGTGCCAGTTACAGAATTATTTCTCAGTGACAGATATCCTTCATAATTACTTCCTACACAAATTATAAATGGTTTTCTCCTATAAAATATTACTATAAAAACAACAATTTGTAAAATACATAAATGATAAATAAAAACTCTTTGTTTTATCTATCAAAACATTATAAATGATATACTAATAGTAAAAATACGAAACTATTTTTAAAAAATGAAACAATAAACGTTGTAAGGAATTCAAGTTTTTGGAAAGGTATTTACAGAAAAAATAATTTCTACATGTAGGTATCCGGTAAAAAACCTTTTCTTAAGCCAGAATGATAATATTACATATACTATTAAATATTATAAAGTATAATACATTCAAAATATCCTTTCGTATTGAAGGTATATTTTTACATTTATGCATATTTTTACCCATATGTATATCTTTACCTTTATGTAAATATTAACACATACGCACATACTTTAAAATGCAAAATCATGTTTAAGCATATTAAATGTTTGCATGCATTCTTCCTAGGTGTTCCAAAACACATTTCGTAAAATATATCAAAATATTACCAATTCATTTGACAGTGAATAAAATCACACAAAAAATATTCTTGTAAAAAAATTGCAAGAAGTGTGAATTAAAAAATAAAGAAATAAATAAACTTATGATCTTGCATATATTGCCGTTTTTCTCGAAAACATGTCAGAAATCTTTTCTCGGGAAATTTATTCCTAAACTTTGATAAAATCTTTGAAGCACGGTGGTATATATTATGTACCACCGTAGCGTATTAGGTGCTATATATTATATACTACGTAATTTTTACTCCTAACTCCTAAAATTCACACCGGATTATTTATTTATTTATTTTATTTATTTTTTATTTATTTATTTATTTATTTATTTTTTAAATGTTTGATTTTATAGCTTAACAAAGAAAAATGTATATATTTATTTATTTTCTTCTAACATTGGTTGTAATTTTTTGTAGCTGCCTATATTAAATAAGCACAATTATCTAGATAATGAGATCTAATAAGAAAGCCCCACAGAACTGGCATTTTAAAGTAATAAGTACAAAACTTTGTATAAAGTTTTCGCTATGATTGCAGTACTCATGCCTAGTTTTTCGCCTGAAGAAAGGTTGAGTTTTTTTTTTTTTTTTTTTTTTTTTTTTTTTTTTTTTTTTCCTGAAATAATTTTTGTGAATTTATTGCATTTTATGGCGTTTTTTCAAAGCTTTGTACATATTACTTGTTATAATTATTTAGAGCCTTAGAAAAGTTTAAAGAAAGTTATTGATATATTTTTCACAGTGGCATCTCGCGAATGCCGTTTATTGCTATCTCCACACAGTTAATTAGAAACAGTACATTAAAATGGATATTTAATTATTTCATTGGTTTGGTTAACTCGCTTATTTAGAGGGACCAAAAAAAAATTAAATAAATAAAAAATAAATAAAAATAAATAAAATAGATATGACTGTATTTCAACAGTCAATCAAATAAATGAGATTTTTACGATATCAAACTGTTTCTACGCTGAGAAAAAATATATACCGCCTTCATCTAGAATGAATAAGTGACCATTTTCTAAATTCCTTAACTAGAAATACAGATTTCCAACCTATGTGCATAAGGCACGCCAATAAACTGAGCAGACGAAATGATCGAGAATTTCTAGTCTAGATATTTCTAGATGGAGAAACAATATTCTGAATATTTTGAATCTTATGTATGGCGAGAAATTCTCGCTTGATTATCTAGAACTGGGTCATTAACCGCGATTTAGTTGCTGAAACATGCCTCTTGTGTTTGCATTTATTTGGATATATATTCAAATAAGTTTGACTTCGATAATATAGACAAACTTTGTAGTTGCTGAAACCCGACTTTATTTGCAGAGATTTTAAATAACTTTGCACTGGAGAATATAGGCAAATCCTCTAGAATTCTAACAGGGGTTTCTAGAACTCGCTTTCAAAGGAAGACTAGAATTTATAAGGATGACATGGGACTATTTTTTCGAGAGCCACAATTTGGATTCTAGATGTCAGTTACAGAATTTTTAGTCAGTGTAGCCACCCATAAGAAAAAGATCAAAACATCATTCCCGAGACGATGATTATTTTTCATATAATTACGTAATTTTTACCATCGCTATCATCTTCTATTCCTTCTTAATATTTCATCCATTTTTAGAAACAAAGAAATGAAAACTGTTGACGTTATTAAAATGAGCAAAATACATATTCTTATAAATAAATAGTACTTGTTAATTGATGTACTGAGAAAGAAAGACGTTAGTTTAATATTTTATACACTTTTACAGCATAATGATATTATAATCAAAATCGATACAAATATATGTTTAAAAAAACAGGATAATACACAAGGTTTTAATCTATACTATATGTAAATGCGTACCTTTTTCTTAACCATTGTTTTAGTAAAAATTTTCTGATTAAAACTACTCGTTTAAGTATTTTTCCTTAATTTTTAAAATTATTCTTTTTTTTTTTTTTTTTTTTTTTATAATAAATAACTTTTAAGTAATTTTTTTGTTCTATTTGTTATAAACAAAGTTATAGCAAATATACTGTTTAATTAATTTTAATTACTGTTTAATTAATTAATTTAAACAGTAAAAATTGAGAAGTGAAATTGCTATTATACGTTATAATATTTTTTATTTTCATAGTTAATTCTATGCAATTTGTAACTCACTGAATTAATTAGTTAATCTTTTGTCTGCCCTACATAATTTCAGGCCTTTGTGTCAAAAAAAGCTGTATTTTTTAACAAGCATGAAAGTTCTGGATTTCTTGAACGAAAATTAAATCGAGCATTCACACCGGAATAAACTTCTCACTGAAGTACATTTATATTTACACATTGCATGGTGTGGTTTATGTAATTTCAAGACATAGCTTCCACCATTTTAAATGATAATGAATTTTGTACCGATGTGTGTAGTATAATTTAAGATATAAATGAAAGCATATTATTATATCATGTTACAAATAAACATAAAAATACAATGTATCTGGTAAAAAATATATAAATTTATGTAACTAATTACTCCTACAGTGAATTACTATGGTAGGGAGGATACGATAGACAGAGAACAGATACATCGAAACTCTGTAAAAATACGTGTTCCTCACACAATTTGTAAGCGTACATGTACGCATAGCAGAAAATATGTTATCTCAAAAAAAAAAAAAAAAAAAAAAAAAAAAAAAACCTGGAGTGATTCCACTTGACTTTTCGAACATTAAGTAATTAACGGTTGTATAAATATATTAAGTCATTAAATAAGCAAAAGAAAAAATTATAATAGGGCGTATGAGTACTTTTCTGCGTATAGTATGATGTTTAATTTAACGCTATTTCCCTCAAATAATTTGAACCCATAGATCATAATGATAAATTTTCATTGTGTCCCTGTAAAAATCTATAAGTTCTAGATTCACCAAATTCTATAAAGTTCGTGTGATGGTTATTTATAACATGCATACAAATTTTCAGATCAATTGGTTGAGAAATTTAGAAGGTATCACATTTTAAATAATTTCAATGCATGAGCCACAAAGATATATTTTTTTTTGTGTGTCCCTGTATAAAAACTATAAGTGTTATATAAACCAAAATCTATATGATTTCTGCGATTGTGACCTGTAACATATGTATGGATTTTAGTTTCATTCAAACGAGAAGTTTAGAAGCAATCACACTTTAAATATTTTGAGCCCATAGGGCATATTGATAAAGAATTTTTCATTGTGTCGCTGTAAAAAAAAAAAAAAAAGAAAAGAAACTGTAAGTGCTAGATTCAATAGTACCTTTATGGTTCATGCGACGGTGACCTACAGTACATATATACAGCTCAATCGGATAAGGTATTTAGACGCTGATGATTTCAGCCCGTAGGCCATAATGATAAAGGACATTTTGTTGTGAACAAACTGTTGTAAAAAAACTTTAAGTACTGGATTCACCAAGAGTTCGTACAAAAGTGACCTTTAACACGTATATTTCAGCTCAATCTGATGAAGCATTAAGACGTTATCGCCCTTCAAATAATTTCAGTCCATAGGTTATAATGATAAAGAATTTATTGTTGTGTCCCTGTAAAAATTGTATATGTGCTATATTCACAAAATTTTATGCACTTCGTGCAAAGGTGACCTATAGCATGTGCATAAATTTTTAGCTCAATTGATAAGGTGTTTAGACGCTATCGCAGTTTGCATAAATTGGTCCATAAAGACCATAATGACAAAGAAATTTACTTTGTGTCCCCGTAAAAAAAAAAAAAAAAAAAAAAAAAAAAAAACTATAAACGCTAGTTTCATCAAAATTTATGAAGTTCGTGTGACGGTCACTCATAACATAAGTATAAATTTTCAGCACTGTCGAAAAAGACAACTAGACGCTATTGCACTTTAAAAAATTTAGGCCCATAGACAATAATGATAAAAAGTTTTTCTTTGCGTCCCTGTAAAAAAAAAAAGAAAAGAAAAAAAAGATAAGATCTAGACTCACCAAAGTCAATAGGGTTCGTGCTATGGTGAGCTACAACATATGTACCAACTTTCAGCTGATTGGAACAAAGCGTTTAGAGGCTATCCTGTTGATTCACATACATACACACGTACATATACACAAACATGATAATAAAAATAGTAAATGTGAAATCAGGAAACTTCAAAACGTGTAGAAACACTAAAATCTTAAATTCGTATTTTGACATGATTACAATACTTTTCTTACTATAGTGGGAAAGTAAAAAAAAAAAAAAAAAAAAATACAGATAGAGCCATATATTTTTCTTTTTCTCATGTTTTAAAAAGAATAAAAAATCTTCTTAAAATTTTCTGGAAGTTGCGTTTTAATAGATTTTTCCGAGACTGCAATACTCGCATTTTAGATAATTTAGGCCGATAAGGAATGCTTTGAGAGGTTTAGAGCTTTAGGGCTGGAAAAGGGTTAAATCTGTATAAATATATATATTTAGAGAATCTTTACATAAATAAAAAAAAAGATATAAAATTTGAATTGATTAAAGAATGCATAGATGGTTCAAAGAAATATTTAGTTAAAAAAAAAAAAAAAAATCAACTTTGGTAGAAATTTTAATCTATTATGATATATTTCAGAGTACACTCTACTCTTATGTATATTTTATGTAATTTTCCTTTAAACGTTCTTAAAATAGAAATAGACGAAAGGAAAATTCTATAAGTATTTTACATAAGGCTCCGAAAACACAATTTCTTTAAAACAGCTCTTCTGAGATTGATATATTCTTTACATTCCAGTATTTATTTATCTAAAGTGAAGATTTAGAAATATTTGTACCGCTAAAGTAAAGCTAAACTAAACCAGCCCCATACGACACTATGACAAACACAAACATGACATTCACGTCGCATATAAGTGCCTTAGAAATGAAATTCAGGCTCCTTTTTGGCATTCTTACAAACAAACGTCATCCAAGTAGGGCATCGCATTTCGAAATAAATAGCTAAAGTTTCATTCCTATTTCACTGTACATTGTATTAGAAAGACAAATGTATCGTGTGATACTCTGAATCGATAATCTAAAAGGCTCCCGAACTGATTTTTCTTAATTCTGCCTGGCGGAGCAGTTATCTCTGATCCGAGTAGTTTCACTCCTATTCATTTGCTAGAGAAAAGAGCGACCTCTGGAGCTAGGAAGTGACACTGAAAGCAGATCCTAAATCGATGTGAAGTAATAACTGGGTCAGATTTCTTGCCTTGTGATATTATTTTAAAGGAGCACGGAATTTCTTATTTCTCCCTCTAGGCATTTTAAAATGATTTATTTCGTAGACGTGTCTAAGATATAAATTAGATTATATAGTTAGAACTTTAAAAAATCGAAGTAGATAAAAGTCAATAAAAATCTTTATGAAATATAAAGTTTATAAATTTTTCTATTATTTATATATTTTAATCCTTTTATATATTTTTAAATCTGATTATATATGCACTGCACGTTTTTCTGCATTCAACTTTTATAATTGCGCATGAATTAAGAAAAAAAAATCAAAACAGACTTGTCAAAACATATTTTTCTATTTAATGTTTTTAGATTAGCACACACATACAAACATATATATTTATTTAATAAAACAGAACCCACTAAAAAAAAGAAAAAAAAAAAAAATCGTCAGTGGAGTTTTTCTTTCTTCAACTAACAATTTCATTCACTCAACAAATCTCGCCTTCAGGAATACAAGGTAAAACTTAATTAAAGCCATTTAATATGTAAATGAATGTTGCGATTGCTGTGAAAGTGTCTAAAGTGTCTACGCATTGACCAATACCATAGGTTTCAAGATATAGTCTGCTTTGGTTCTATCTCGAACACAGTTTAACGTATAGTAAAAAATATGTCGAACCGAAATTCCTTAACCCGTCATGAGTCGTCGAAATTATTATTAAGTCTCATTAAATTATATTTTAAATGCAGAAGTACCTCGTACTTAAATAGCGGTCATTCTCAAGTCATTCAATGCTGTAAACAATTTTATGCAAGATTATGGTCTGCAACTTGTAAAAAGAGTTTCAGTCGTTCCCCCAGGAATCAGAATTGTTTGTATTATTCAATCGAAGACATGCAGTGGTTGTCTTCAACAATATATATATATATATATTGCTTTATAAAACTCCGGTATATATATACATATATATATAATGATCAGGGTGACCACTGCTCACCCTAAAAATAAAATTATGCCCGTAACGATGTCATGACTTCTTTCGCGAAGAAGGAAACTGGCCTTTAATAAGCAGCCAAACCTCTGAATTTTACAGCAATTTGTTACAAATACGGGTACTGGTTTTTAGTATCAACGAAGAGAGCTGTATAATTTAACAGCTCTATTCTATCAATATAATCTAACAGTTAACTCTCCGAATTTAATTAAGTTTTCTAAGAGGAAAGGAACTTTGAATTAGAAATTTACTGGAATTATCGTTTAAATAAAATTTTACGTTTCTGACATTATTCTCTCTTTAAAACAGATTGGGCGTGACTTTTGTTATATGTGAGAAAGTTGAAGAACTTACAAATTGAAAAAATTGAATATATATATATATATATATATATATCATATTTTAATTTAAGAGTTTAAAAAATATTTTTAAGTATGACAAAATTTGACAATGTATAAATAAGGTTTTTTTTCCTTTTAATGCTAGAACGTATAGGTCTATTTTTATTTTCTAAGTCAAGGATTGTGCTTAATAACATCTAGACTAAATTATATTATTTTGTGCTTTTACATTTTATTGAATTTATTTATCCTGTACACAAATATTGACTTATATCGAATGCATTTCATATTTGTTTTAGAGCAGTTTTTTTTTTTTTTTTTTTACAAAGTGCACAGTTGTTTGGTTTTTTATGTTTGCATTAGTATTATTTCAAATTCTCCGAGTTATAGCTAAAACTATTATAGTGGTTTGCATTTGTTGAGAATGATGATTGATTTTATAGAGAAAGTTTAAGTAATCTGTTATATTCAAATCTGCAGTCAGTATATTTAACGTATTAACTTGGTATGACAAGACCTTTCATCATAGAAAAAAAAAAAAAAATATGTAATGGTAATGATGACATTTTTTGTCATGAGAATTGCTAGAAGAGTTGAAAATGTTGGGAGAATTGATATTGCTAAGTGACAAACTAAAAGTTACAAAATAGCATAAAGAAATATCGTATATCGAAATAATAAGTATAGTTCGTTTAATTAATTGTTTGTAAGTTAGAAACATTTCATTTATATATATTAAATTTTATAAACCATTTTATTTTTAAATAAATGCAATCAAGAAGTTTTAAACGATTTTCTTTTATTAATCTTTATTATTTGTGATGATATTATTTGTCATTGCGAAACGATTTGAACAATAGTTTATTATTCAGTTAGCAAGTTAAAATATAACATCCATTTATTGAAATTTATTTTTCCGACTGAGTGAAAATAATGCCTGGACCGGGAGTCGAACCCCAGATCTTTGACTTACAAGATCAAGGCTGTAACAATTGAGCTATCAGAACTCAGTCGGAAAAATAAATTTCAATAAATATGATTTTCTTCCCAGTCAGTTGATTGTGGGATTTTAATATATTGTATTTCTTTCTCCCATTATTTAATGGTGTTTTCTTTTACCTGCGGCTTATTTCTGTCCAGCTATCTACATGATAGACCAGATATTTCTGCCTAAAGGTTGTCTGAGTGAGTAATATCCACCGGTTGTCGGCCTGGATAGCTCAATTGGTAGAGCCTTGACCTTGTAAGTCAAAGATCTGGGGTTCGACTCCCGGTCCAGGCATTATTTTCACTCAGTCGGAAAAATAAATTTCAATAAATATGATTTTCTTCCCAATCAGTTGATTGTATGATTTTAATATATTGTATAACATCCATTGTTATGTATGCATTTATTAGAAGAAAGCGTATACATTCACACCGATATATTAACCCCTTACCTGCCTACGAAATTCACTTCCAACTGCCGCCGTTCTTTCTCAACTATGAAAAGTGTAAATTATTCGAAAACACTCTCAAGCTTATTTTCAAGGCTATTTTATTGCATTTCCAAGCCGTGTCAGTAGTTTCACTGAGAACAAAACAATACAAAGGATCGTTCTTCGGAAAAGCTTATATATACGTCCGGGGCAGTCAAGGGGTTAACAGTGCAATTTTAGCTATCTATAATAATTTTGTTACCTATTTTTAATTGTAAGATATGATATTATATTTAAATATTTATAAATTGGTTGTGCCCTAGAAAAGGCCTAAATTTAAACAACTATATTATGTTCAAGCATTTTTTTTTTTTTTTTTTTTTTTTTTTTTAATGAAACGCTAAGGAGAAAAAAGACAAAGATAAATGATAGCAATTGTTGCAATGATTGATTTCAGTTATCCGCATTGAAATTAATGACCGCAAGCATTCACTCAGTCTTTCTTTGTTTCACAAACGTTTCCACAAAATAGTTTTCTTTTGAATAATATATGTGAATAAAAGGTTGCAAAACAACCTTAGTTTTTCTTTCAATTCAATTTTTTTCTATTAAATGCAAATAAGGCTATTTTTTTTTTTTTAAATATATAATATTAAAAAAGATTTAATGAATTGTTAAAAAGAAGAAAATATATTGGCATAGAATAGAGACACACTTAAAAAAGTTAAACGTCTTGTTCTAAAATATAATTTAAAAATATTTTTATACATAATTATATTTAATATTCATAGTGTTATAATTCACAATTATCAATGAAATTAAGTTTTACTGTAAAAATAGTTTTCTTTTCAATAATATATGCGAATAAAAGCTTATATTGCAAAAAAAAAAAAAAAAAAAAAAAAAAAAAAAAATTAGATTTTAATTGAACTCACCTTTTTCTATTAAATGCAATAAGGCTATCTGTTTTAACTACATACAGTTACATGAGATTTAATAAACTATTAAAAAGCAGAAAATATATTGGTATGGACTAGTGATACACACTTTATAATATGGTAAAACTATTGTTAAAAAAATTATAAAATATTTATATATTTAATTATATTTAATATTCATAATATTGATTTTATAATTATTAATAAAAATATTTATTAGTAAAACAATAATTTTTCTAGTACGAAATGTATATTTCCGAAAATTATGTATTGGGTTGTTCAGAAAGTAATTTCGTTTTTCACAGCAGAGATCTTAATTGTATTTTTTTCACATCATATTCACAATTAAGCTGCATTACAATTATATATTGTGACAGCTGGTATAGCAAGGCTTGTTCGTGAAAAAGTTCGTTTTATTCTGCTCAGGTTTTGATTGGTGACGTATCAAATAAAGAAAATCGGAAGCGACATTTTCGACAGCTTTTGTTTTTGCTGCCAAAAAGGCGAAAATGTTTTTCAAACAAGGAAAAAAGTATACGATGGGTATACAGAAAATTTATTTGAAGAATGCCAGTGAAAAAAACTGGTTTACGAAATTTTGTTCCAGACATTTTGACGTTGAAGATGCATTACGTTCTGGAAAAACAGTTTATGCTAATGAAGACAAAATAAAGTGTTTATGGAAACTGCCAAATAACAGCTCATGAGATTGCTAAGAAACCGATCAAAGTGGAGAATATATAATTCAATAAAATATTTATACAATATAAGAAAATCGTCTTTTAATTTCTAAGGAAAAAAAAAAATTACTTTCCAAACAACCCAATACAAAGAGAAAGGAATTAACCAAGGGATTCATGTCTGTAAACATTTTAAAAATTCATAAAAATTGGAGGAATTGGTAGAATTGAATGCGGTTTGCAAAAAAAAAGGTTTGTTCCGTGATTTTTTTTTTTTTTTTTTTTTACAAACAATATTAATTAAAATTTTTCATTGATACAGGGTGTTGTGCGAGAGCAAATCATATATTTTCATGAAAAGCTATATTTATTGGCATGCAAATGTTTACAGGCAAACAAATCCTATTCTATTTGTGCGCCTTCACAACAAATTACAGTTTGCAACACCGCCCACTGCAGTTTCAGTCGGCGGTTCTTACCTGATGTAATAACACTGCGATGAAAGAAAAAAAAAATCGAGCCCTGGTACCATTCTTTCTGGTTCTTATGTAAAATGACCTCCTCAATCCGAATATGATAACCATTTTTGCCAATCACCCACTGTATTCACGGGACTCTCCCTTAATTTTTATCACTATTCGGTACTTTTATGTCCATGAATTTGACTTCAAGGGTGGAAAAAGATTTTTAACACTTAAAAACAGAAAAAAATTAAGATATAATAAATAATAATAATAATCGGTTAATTGAAAAAAAAAAATGTAATACATACCTTTATTGGTGAATCCCTCCTCCCTAAATTTTCTTTTTGCTATAAATATTCATTTTTCTCCTCTGTAGGCCCTCAGGAGATATTTAGCAGTTAAAACAATCCTCTCCTCCCCTCTCCCCCCCACACATAATCAAATTCATAGCCATAAAATTGCTGAACAGTGATAAAATTAGGTGGAAGACTAAAAAAAACGGTGGGTGATGGGGCAAAAAGAGCGTCATATTCGGATTCAGGAGGTCATTTTACATAAGAATTTGCATGAATGGTATTGGGGCCGATTTTCGTGCAGAGCAGTGTAACGCTTCATTTACCAAGTCATGATATCAAAATTATGTAAGAAGCAAAATAAGAAATAAAATGTGTTAATTGTAAAACCGTGCTATATATAGGACTGTGATTTACAAATTTCTTGTTACGCTTCCGTGTAGCGTAACAAGTTTTTTTTTTTTTTTTTTTTTTTTTTCCCGTTGTTTCAGTTTCGTAATTTTTTTTTCTCTCTTTTTACCACAAAAAAAAAAAATAAATAAATAAATAAATAAAAAAAGAAAAAAGAAAGGAAAAAAAAATCCCCTTCACGTGAACAACTTTTTTGCAAATCATATTCAAATGTACCAATTCCTTTAATTTTTATGAATTTTTAGAATGTCTACAGACTTCTGGGATCAGCCAGTATGTTTATGCAGTTTGACAAACATAAAAAAAAAAAAACTCGTATTAGATAAAAGTTAAGTGGTTTTTAAAAATCTATGATTCAAAAATTTCAATTTTATATAAAAATTAATAATAACAGGAGACTTGGCGTTGGAATATTAATGATAATGAATTATGATTTTCCTCCCTGCTGGGAGGAAAATCATAATTTTAAATTTCATTTAGCTAAAATAATTTGCAGACCTAAATCCATTCATGAACTCGATTTCTTTGAAGCTTTTCATATTTATAATTTTTTTTTAAAAACCTTGTAAATTGTGATTGCGCTGTTCCCTATTTGTCTGATTGTTGGAAATTTTACATTCAGTCCACATTTTCTTAATTTTTCTACTGTTTACACAGCTAACATTCCTAAATTCCTATCGGCCACACACTCCACCTTTCCCGTAATCCTATTGGTTGAACTAAATTCGGTCCCTTTCCTATATATACGAGCACTTCTCCAGATTCAGAATTCTTTTTTCACTGAAGACGGTACGCTTAATGCTACCGAAAGAGCTGTATGCATCGCAAATATTTTTCTTTTGGCGTTTCTGACGTAGTAGTTTATACGTGTTTTAAAAATTAATATTGCTGATATTTACTGCTGAAATAAAATCTAAATTCCGTTTTCTAAAGGGACTAATTATTAGAAATTTATATAAAAATGTTAATTTATTTAAGAATTATTATTGTTGATAGTTATTTCTGAAATGAAATTTAGAATATTATGATAAATCCCATTCTGAAGTTTTCCGTTTTACTCGAGCGACTTATTACCAGAAATTTACTATAAAATTTTTTTATTTATTTAATCGTACAAAATAAAAGGGATAGATTTCAGTTAAAAAATAATGGTAATAAATTTGATTTAAAAATTACAAATGTTGGCATCTATGTTATTTAATGTTATAGTAAACACCTTTTGATCATGAAAAAAGAATTTAATATTTTTCCATGCTTGCCAATCCTAATTAATATTTTGTAGTATTGTTAGCCCTTCCTTTTTTCTCACACCACTAAATTTGTAGAGTAATTTTGTAAGGCAATTATGATTGAATAAGACAAAAAATATTCTAAAAAAATACTGGTGTAAAAAAGAAGGCGGGGCTAATGATAGTACGGAATATTAATTAGGATGTTGGCAAGTATATTTTTCATATTTGTATAGATTGATATTTCGATTCAAAATAGCTAAATATAAAATGATTTAATCAATCTATCAACAATGTGGAAAAATATCTCTGTAAAATTTAGTCTCATAAGGTTTTTCTTTTCTTTTTTTTAATAAGTTTTTTAAAATTTATTTAACTAAATATTACTGGAGCTGCAAATAGAGTAAATCTATCAGCAATGACAAATATCTATTTAATTTTAGCTCAAATGATGTAAAGAAGAATTTTGTAAGTTACAATCTCTCTCTCTCAATATCTATCTATATGTATCTATATCAATACTATTATCATCACAATTATCTTCTAGAAACAGCATAAATTTAAATATTCCAAATTTAAATCTTTATTAAGATTATGGATAAAAGTAAATTTAAGAGTCCGCAAAGATACTACAATATTGCCAATGCCAATCTCAACACTAGTCAGTGCATTGATCACATCATTTAGAAATATCTTTAAGCCGAATTTAGTAGTATTTTGTACAGAAAAAAACCTTTTTATTTTATATTTTGTATTAAATTTAGTTAAGGTCATTTAGGATTATTTGAATAGTTCTGTAAGTATATACAATATTTCCATGGCTCGAATTTTCAAAAACTGTTCCCCACTATTATCTAAAAAACAAAAACAGTTTCTTGGTAAATTTGCATTGTAGATTTAAGAAGAAATTTATTTTCAGATGACAGTATTCAAGAGAATTTTGTAAAAGTCTAACCGTGGCAACCTATTATACATACATATTATGTGCATGTTTGTGGTGTGGCAATATAAACGATCGATTTTTTGAGAATAGCATAACAATAAAAATAGTATGATGTGGACACCACATAACTTTCTTCTATATAATTTTACACAAAATTTATTTAACACAAATTATGTATTAAATTATCAAATTATTTTCCATTATAAATGCAGACGATTTCTCTTGACAAAATTATATCACTAAATGCCGAAAGATGTCCATTTTTTGTAAGTGACAATTTTTTGCCTCCCCCCCCCCCCCGCAAGTTTTTTTGATAAAAGATAAAAAAAATCGATAACTTAGTTTTAAATTATCACAGATCTATAGTTCAACCATTCGTTTTAAAGGTATTGATAAGATCTTTCGAAAGATACCCATATTCGAAAGATACCCATTCGAAATTTACATGCTCCCATATGCATCTTTCTTAGTTAACTACTACTATTATCAATAATTCATATGGATTTTACAATCACACGATTAAAATAACTCTCGTTATGTACATTTATACAAAATTTTGTCCTATACTGTAATGTTAAAATTTTAGAAAAAATGGGCAGTTGTTCCACAAATCTAATCAGCACCAGTTTATGTCAGGGTCCAACTAAATACCAAGTTTAGTTAAATTTCGTTTACTGGTTCATGTTCAGAAAATTTGTGATACTCACACACGGGCAAACATTTTTTAAAAACAGACAAATCGTGTTCAGGAGATCCCAAAAAGTGTAAATCCATTGAAAACTGGAGTTCAAAAAATTTCACGAATCCAATACTTTTTCTCGCTATATATATAGAGAGAAGTAAGTAATAAGTGGTATATAGAAGAAAGTAATAAGTGGTCTAGAAGGTTAGGCATTAAAATTCGAATTTTTTTTTAAATAAATATTTTTAATATAATAACAATTCTGAAGATTTTGACTCTTCATTTAAGCTTGTACACAATTTAGCAGATTCAAAATTTATAAGAAAATTTGTATTTAATACAGGGTGCGCATGGTTCCGCCTTTTCCCAAGCAACCTTCCACTAATATCATTTAAAGATAAATTTCTTCTGAAATGTAGTGTGCAGATAGGAGGAAACGACAACGATTACAGCACACTTTTTCACAGTACATATTCAGGATGCTTCTAGGATATCTTTACATCCTGAAGACGTCTTGAAGATATTCTGGAGAAAAAAATGTGCTTTTAGGAAAGACTCCTTGGAAAAAGAAAAAGAAAAAAGGCGGGACAGTGTGAGCATCCTAATAATTTCAAAACCGAAACTTAATTGCGTTTCCAAATTCAATGTTTATTTTTCCGAAAGTGCTTTTTACTACTATCCGTAAGACTAAAAAAAAAAAAAAAAACATTACATACTTGCCAACCATCTCATTATGAACCGTACAATATTTAGTACCCGCCTTCTTTTTCACACCAATAATTTTTTAGAGTAATTTTAGTCTTATTTAATCGTAACAACATTTGGAAAGAATAATTCTAAGAATATAGTGGTGTGAGAAAAGGGGCGTTTTTTTAGGGGGCGTTAACAATTGTACGGTTATTAATGAGATGGTTGGCAAGTATAACGTTATCTATTTCTTTAAAATTGAAATTGTAAAATCATGTGCTTAGTCTTTTAGGGAACAGAAATATTTTACTTTTAATGTAAAATAGCTTTAATCAATCGCACATGACGCATACAACTTTTTATTTTTAATAAATAAATTACACATAATCTTTAGTATAACTGTTAAATAGTTTTTATTCAATAAGATGTTTAAAAATGTGCTAATCATGTAATTATACTGGGCATTACTATATTTTTCAGCCACTCAATGCATTAACAATTAGGATGTTTTGTAAATATTGAGACGAGAAAAAAAAAATCTGGAGTGACTCCACTCGACTTTCCGAACATTGAGTAACTAACAGTTTTGTAGATAAAATAAAGAAAGAGGAGTTGCTAAACAAACAAAAGAGAGAAAATCATAACAGAGTGTTTGAGTATTTTTCTCCATATATCACACAAGGTTTTATTTAACGCTACTGAACTTTGAGCCCTTAGATCATAATGATAAAGAATTTTTCGTTGTGTCCCTGTAAAAATCTATAAATTCTGACAAACTTAAACAAATTTTCACATTTTACCCACAATTTTGTCAAAGTCCAACTTTTTTTTTTTTTTTTTTTATTGTTACTGAGCGAATTTGTATAGGAAAATATAGAAGAAAGTCTCGTGGTGGCCACAATTATATTACACGATGTTTTATTTAACGCTACTGAACTTTGAGCTCAAAGATCATAATAATAAAGAATTTTTCGTTGTGTCCCTGTAAAAACCTATAAATGCTAGATTCACCAAAATGCTTATAGTTAGTGCAACAGTGATTTATAATATTCATACAAATTTTCAGCTCAATTGAATAAGGCGTTTAGATGCTATTGCACTTTTAAAAATTTGGTCTCATAGGCCATAATGATAAAGAATTTTTCTTTGTGTCCCTGTAAAAAAACTGTAAGTGCTAGAGTCACCAAAATCTATACAGTTGGTTCAAATGTGACCTATAACATGTGTACAAATTCTTTGCTCAGATTAATAAGGCGTTTAGACGCTATCACACTTTTAAAAATTTGGCAAATAATTTTTCTTTGTGTCCCTGTAAAAAAACTATAAGGGCTAGATTCTCCAAAATCTATACAGATTGAGTATCTGTGACCTATAATATGTGTATAAAGTTTTTGCTCAATTGAATAAGGCGTTTAGATGCTATCGCACTTTTAAGATTTTGGTCCCTTGGCCATAATGATAAAGAATTTTTCTTTGTGTCCCTGTAAAAAAACTATAAGTGCTACATTCACCAAAATCTATAGGGTTCGTACTATGGTGACTTACAATATACGTACCAACTTTCAGCTTATTCGAACAAAGCGTTTAGACGCTAGCGTGTTCACTCACAGACATACACACATACATACACACATACATACACACATACATACACACATACATACACACACACATACATACATCATCGTAAAAATAGTGAAAACGGACTCGTTGGACCTCGAAACGTATAGAAACATCAAAATCTCGAATTCGGATTTTTGACATGATTACAATACTTTCCTCACTATAGTGTTCGGAAAGTAACAAAGTGAAAGCTTTTCATTTGTTAGTTAAAATATGATAAAAAGAAAGCGTAAATAGTTTTTTATTTTGCTTTTTGATTTTTTTTACACTTGTAAATTTTATTATTTTTTCTAATGTTGGTTTTTGTTAATGATATAACATAGTAGAATCTCGAATTAAACTAGTATGTTGTGGCCACCACAAGACTTTCTTCTGTATAATTTTATACAAATTCAGACAGTACAAATTATTTATTGAAATTATTTTCCATGATGATTGTAGACTATTTTTATCTCACAGAATTATAACTCTAAATGTGAAAGAAAGCAAACTTTGCACCAGTTTGCACCAGTATTTATTTATTTATTTTATTTATTTTATTTTATTTTTTTCGTAAAAAATGAAAAAAAATTGATAACTTTGTTTTAAATTATCACATATCTATGGTTCAACCATTCATTTTAAAGATATTCACGAGTTCTTTCGAAATACGTTCATATTGAAAATTTAAATTCCCCGAAGAGGTACATCCTCCTCCCCCCCAATGGGAGAGGGGGTGGCGGAAGCGAAGCTCCTAGATGCACAATTTCCCCCCTAGTTTACTACTATCATTATCAATAATTCATATTAATTTTACAGTCACATGTTAAAAATAACTCTCATTATGTACATTTATGCGAAATTTTGTCCTATACTGTCATGTTAAAAATATAGAAAAAATGGAATCACAGCGTCATCTGTTGAGCAACTGATCATCAAATATAATCAGTACCAGCTTAAGTCAAGGTCTAACTAGATAACAAGTTTGGTTAAATTTCCTTTATTGGTTTATGAAATACAGTGTTCACAAAATTTGTGATATACACGCGGACAGACTGACAGACAGACATTTTCTAAAAATAAATCAAATCGTGTTCAAGACATCTCAGAAATCGTAAATCCATAGAAAATTGGTGTTCGAAAATTTTCATGAATCCAATACACTATTCTAATATATATATATATATATACAGAAGAAGTAAAAAATTAAAAATATTAATGATATTACCAAAATATAAGTATAAAAAAAAATAAAAGAAAATAATAAGTAAAAACTCGATGAAAGATAAATAATTTCTCTTCTTTTAACAAATTATTATAATTTAGTTCATCACTTTAAAAATCATCTTTTCTTTTGGGAATATGTCACGAATACATAAATACTTTTATGTCATATCTTCAGTTTTAGCAGAAAAGAAAGAAGAAATTTACCATATAAAATGAGTAATAAGCATTAAATTACTTATCTTTTACATCTATTAAGTTGTAATTAGAAAGAAGATAGATTGCTGCAAAATATTGTAGTTCATGCGGCTCAAGAATCTCCCATGAATATTGAAAGAAAAAATGATGAAGTGACAAAGTGGCACGTGACTTATTTACTTAAACCTGAGAAAGTGACATCTGATAGTGAGTCACGTGCTTTCTTTCATACTAGGAAGTTTGATTCATTAATTACTGTCAGATAATGGTAAATGACTTTTATAAATATTTGCGTATAGTTTGGCATTAAAATCAGTACCAGAATAGTAATAAAAAATTCCAACTATAAGGTTCCAATATTTGAAAATGTTATTTGAAAATGAAAATCTTTAAGAATTTATTTAAGCACAGTTAAGTTATTAAGAAATTGAAAGTGTTATTAAAATTAAAAATACATAATTTCTACTTCCAATTATATCTTTAACAAAATAGCTTAAGGAAAAAATAGATTTATCTGTACACGAAGTGAGATATAACTTTTTTTCAAAAGAAACTTAGGATATAATTTTTGTAGAAAATTTTAAGCAACGTTACACAATTAATAAAAATATTTTAAAACATTGCAGGAAAAAAAAATATATATGCATTATGTTTTTATCTGTATATGTATTCATACAATTAAAACGATAGATATGATAAATTGTGATAAAATCAATAAATAAACTTTATTTTTTGATATACCTGAAAAATATGTTTTCATGCGTTTGAAATAAGAATAAAAATAATAAATGATATATTATATCAGAGGACGAAAATGTAAAATATATATATATATATATAAATTTCTGGCTATCGATTTGTTTGGATAATTTATGCAGGTTCATGAGAGACGTTTTTCATTTAAGAAATTTTTATAGTTTATAATTTGGGGGCAAAATGAAGGAGAAAAATGTATGATGATATTAGATTTATGCACTGGTAATTTTTATTGGTCGTAATGTAAACAGTACATAAGCAAATTTACTTTGTTAATAAATAAAAATAGCTCATACCATCATTTTATCTGAGAAAAACATTTTATAGGTTTCATAAAGTTTAAACGTAAATGATATCAATTATTAATGAACAAATTGATTGCCCATTTCTGTATTATTTAGATGTCTTTCAAATTTAAATTAAAAAAAAAAAAATCAAATTTGACAAATGCAAATATAATATTCAAAATATTAACGGAACTTCATTAGTCAACATTTTTTTTCCCCAACTCATAGCGGTTGTAAAATGTAAAAAAAAACACTCTGTTATAATAAAGAAAAATCCTGGAAGCAAAACTACCGAAAAATATCTATATGCTTAGCAAAAAATACATTATTATTATTTTTTTCTATAACAGAATAATACAAACAATATTCGTGTATGACATATTTTATCCATGGGAAACTCTGTAAAAAAATTCTCATTAAATAAAATTCTCCAGTTTTACGAGCTCCGTTCGAACTAAAGACCACCCCGTTGTAGGCGACGATGTTACCTTTAATCTACGGAAATAAAATCTGTTTTGTTACTCAGCATTTCTCATTCCTGATTTGATACACCGATTCTTCGTACAGAAAACAGAAAAAAAATATGTAGTCATTAATTGAAATTTGTATCAATGGTTACATATTTTATTTAGTCACAGAAAAAAATCTTTATTTTGACGGGTAGAGATGTAATTTTAAACTAAATTTATGTGGTTTTAGTAAACAGAAAATTTTGGAAATTTGCAGAATCTTTCATTGTTTTAACTGATATTTTAAAAGGATATTTTTTATAATACTCAATCAAACAGTGATAAATTGTTCTATTTTATATCAATTTTCACCGTTGTACTTTACTTAATGATTCTGAAAAATCCCTGCAAATATTTGCATTTATTTAAAAAAATTATCCCCACTATAATAGGCCACAATAACATCCAACGAGCATCCTCCTGACAAAAGATAGTTGTTTTTATTCGTTTGACTTACAATATGATAAGAAATTCATTTATGTTTTATTAAAAACATTTATATCAACACAGTAATAATTAATTAATTATTAACATTTATTTCTTAAAGAAATTCTGATTAGCAACAAATGAATAAATTATACGTAGAAATGCTTTCTTAAAAATGCTCTGAGTTAAATTTAATTGTATTTATGAGTTGAGTATGCTCCTCGAAAATCTTTAATACAGAATAATTAACAATCATTGATTGTTATATCTCTGCTTAAGATTTTAATTAAAAGTCTCCAAAAAAAATTAAGTATTGATTTAAAGTAATGAGGTACCTGAAATTATTAACAAAAGACCACTGAATATTTGCTAATTAGAAAACAAATAAATGAAGTTTCATCAGAATATAGAAACAATAATTAAAACTAAATATCGAGAAACAATGAGTCAAAAATTGTCCCATTAATTTGAGCAAAAAGAAATATCAGTACATTTAACGAGATATTTTGCTTATGAATTTTGTCTTACATGTATGTCAATTATAAATATTTCAAATTTAAATATTAATAAAAATCTATAGCCACTTAAATATTGATGAGAAATCTGATTCTTTTCTTAATAACAGAATATTATCTTTTTAAAAATACTTTTACTGATGATTATTTCTGGTTAATTATATTTTAATCAGTTCAGATTGTTATTGCAGTTACCCTATGACTTTTTTTCATATAAGTAATTCAGAAAAGCTAACTAAGTTACTTTAAATAATAATAATAATAATAATAATAATAATAATAATAAAGCATCTTAAATTTTGTGTTTTACAAAGAAATTAAGATATATTTATATACATATTTATATAAATATGTATATAAATATGTTGATATATTATAAAAAATAAGTTTAACATTTATATAAATAAGTTGGATTTCTAATTCATTTTGCAAATCTAAAAAATCTCCTGTTCAGTTCTGTGTATTGAAATAACTATTCGGCTGTTATTAATAATTCGGTTGTAATAAATTATTCGATTGTAATAAAATTCGGTTGTAACAAATAATAGTTATCGTTAAAAAATTTATGGTATGGTATGTATGTCTTTATAATAAATGATGGATAGCCATTTTGTAAAGAAAAGCGTTGAATTAAATCTAAGTTATATTTGAAATTACACTACGTTATATTAGTAAACGTAAATATATGATCGAATAACAAACAAAAGTAAATCAACTTCTGTACATTTAGCGCAAAGTAATGCTCATTGGTTTTAACTGTAATGGATCAGAAAATAAGAATTACGTGCTACAGAGATTATTTAAAAAATAATATTGTAAATTTCTGGTTTATAACTAAATATTCACAAAATTATGTTTTGTTTAATTAATGACACATTGTCTTTGTGTTGTCCTTGTTAGGGGGTAACAATGGTCTCCCATTGGGTACTCTTTCACAAATGGTGGTTAAATCAGCGGTTAAGTCTTTAAACACCCCTCTTTCTTGTTGTGGATTATAAATGATATTGATAACTATCAGAGAAATTCAGGCAAAAACGTTATTTATTAAAACAGATAGTATTATGTTTAAATATAAAATTTAAATTATTCGTTTTTTTTTTTTTTTTTTTTTTTTTTAACGACAATTAATTGAAAATAAATTTTTAATTACATTGTTACTAGTGATATATTTAAATTTGGCAGATTACATTTTCAAATGCTTTTCTCTAATATAACTGAATTTTTTTTTATTGTTGTTGTGTTATATGCATACAATATGTTTGTGTAATACAGCAAAAAGCAACACGAAAAAAATTCTTATGTGTTTATTCTAAGACAGTATTCTACAAAATAATAAATAATAATGAAAAAGTGAAACAGAAAATTAAATTTTGAATATTTCTAAAACGTAATAAATGCATAATCATCAAATTATTTCAAAAGAATAATATGTTTGTTTTTAATTAGTTTTTCCGCTTTCTTGTTCAGAAATTCCGAGTTAAAAAAAAAAAAAAAAAAAAAAAAAAAATCAAAACATAACATGAAAATGGCGGAGTCGACATTAATATTCATAACATAAATTTCGTAATAAGTATACGGCTAGGATGTCTCAGGTTACTTAAAACATAAGAAAAATAGAAAAAAATTTCTAATATTAAGAGTAAAAACATTCCTTTATATGATATATAATGTAGACAATGATAAATTATATTTGCATAAATTAAAATTTTCTCTGTTCAACAACAAAATGTGAAATGTATAAAATGCACATTTTCGAAAAGTGAAATTTTAAGTATAGATATAAACACGTAGATATGTATTGTATATACTCTTGTTCTTGAATTCGTCAAAAAGATCTTTAGAATTTTAACTGAAAAGAAGAAACAAATTTTATTTGATTGGAGTTTTTTAAAGATTGAAATATCATTGAATTGCATTACATTTAATAAAAGTTTTCCCACGTGCATTTTCCCTGTACACTGTTTAAAAGAAAATGGCGTGTTTCATCAGAAAAGTGGTTCCAATTTAGCTGCAACTAATATTTTGGTACATTACTTAAACAATTTAGTAGAGCTTTTTTAGGAGTATGCACTATTAAAATATTGAAATATTTCTGTAAATTGTAAGTTGTAACTAAATTTGAACCATTTTTCTGGTGAAATACATCATTTTATTTTTAAACGTACAATTCGTTTTTTAAATGATAAACCATTTTTTAATTTGACAAGGAAAAAAATTATTTGAAAAGGAAAATTAATTGACATAAATCATAGGCATTTTTTATTTTCAGTATTCAAAGTTGCAACCAGTAAAAAAAAAAAAAAAAAAAAAAAAAAAGGATTTTATAAAATTCATCGAATTATTTCTATAAAATCATTTAAGGTACACAGTCGGTAACAAAAGTGTCCGAACACTAGCAAAAATTCCTATGTAAAGAAAGTACACTTAATACAGTTTTGTTAAATAAATCCTTGTCGAATCCTGTTCTTAGTCAGTCTCAAAACAGGATTCGACAAGGATTTCTTTAATAAAACTGTATTAAGTGTACTTTTTTTACATAGGAATTTTTGCTAGTGTTCGGAGACTTCTGTTACCGACTGCACATGAACGGACTAAGACTAATATTTTAAAGATTATGAATAAATTATTGAAAAATTTAAAGAGAAAATAAACGTTAGGAATAAAATTAAAAAAATTAATTAGAATATGCATTTCAATACATTGTTACCAAATACATTGTATTACAATACACAATGTTTTGTAAGTTATTTAAAAAATATTTTTTTTGCTTTCTTGTGCGACGTATGGAGTGCGTAATCGTGCAAAACTGATTTTCGGAACTCAGATTGCGTCAATCTTAATTCAAGAACGATTAGTCGTAGTGTGATGTAAATTTAAATTTCAGATCCTTTTAACACATAGTTGTAAATTTTCAATTTTCTGATTTCCCACTCGTGATATATCTGCGATTTCACACGATAGTCTCTTACGTTTGGGTGTACCTAGGTATTTGCATATGGATGCGTGTATCTCGCATTACTCAAAAAATGGTTGGATGCAGAACTTTGAAAATTAGTATTTATGGCTGTTTTGTGCATATCCATTTTGTATCATGATATAATTTTCCGTTTTAGAAATATGCAGCAAAGATCAAACTGTTTTACTGTAATGGCCAATAATTTTGACAACCCACGACTTCTGCTTTAGAGATTTTAATAAAGTCTAATAATAATAATAATAAATAACAATAATATTGTCCAAAAATATATGACTCTTTTTTAATTTAAACTCTTGTTCTAGTGAATATACGCGAAAAAAAACGAGGAACATAATAGTAATCTAGTGACTTCCTCGAATGCTCAGTTTGGCAACGAACTTGGCGAAATTCTTGATGACTTCATGAGTTTGGCGACCATTTAAATAATAATAATAATAATAATAATAATAATAATACCAGTTTAATGTTGCGAATATCTCTGTCTCAATTTAAAAAATAAATAAGTAATTTTTTTTTTCTTTCCTTCTTTCTTTCTTTTCTTTTTTTTTTCTTTTTTTTTTTGAGACAACTGCCCATTTTTTCTCCCTAATTTTGCCAAAGTGTACAAAAGAAAGCCTTCTGCATGGCAGTCAATGCTCGATCTGTGCATTTAGAAGATTGCGCGATACACTGTTGATCACGGTTTCTGTAAAAGCGATTCGTGCGATTTCTCTACTAATTCATGCTTTGCAATGTATATATATATCGTTGCGTTTGTGATGTTTGGAGTATTAACCCCTTCCACTCCAGGGACGTACGTGCGTACGTCCTAGTATTAATGGCCATTAATACCATGGACGTACGTGCATACGTCCAAAGAAAGTATACGATACTATTTCAAAATTATAATCTGGTATTTCAGACATTTACACTACAGCTAGCCTGGAGCGGAAGGGGTTAATGATAGATTGATCGGCGTTTTTCGAGATTACTTGTTAATTGAAACGCATTCATCTAACTGAGCATTTTTGTTCATTTACAAACCACTTACAACAAATAAATGCTAACGCATTTTTAGATAAAGTTTAAATGACTGTACAAAGAAATTATTGTTGTTTTAAACTTTACTTAATATAAGTTATAATAAAATCTGAAATAACTCCCATTTATAAATTTGATTATGTACAACTTTATTTTACAGAGAAGTTTTAAGAGTAAATAGTTTTCTTTATAAGTTTTAAATTTAAATTTAATATTTGGTATAAATACTTTTTTTTAAATACAACTATCTAAGCTTATATTTAAAAATAATAAGTCATTGGTTAGAAGCATTTAAATAATATTTACTTATCGTTCCAAAAATTATGTCAATTTACAATGGTAACCATCTCGCGAAAGCAGAAACGACACAGATAAATTTGTAAAGTAATTAATCATTTATATTTTAGTATCGCTATTCAGTATATATTGAGTGAAAATATATACTGAACAGAACCAACGACTTGTTTTAAACATCTATATTTACTGAAATATGTGATTAAGAATCAGCCTATATTTAAAATGAATTAGAAATATTAAAGTGTGTTATTTTCTAAACACATTAAATTGTGTTTAATTCAATTATAAGGTAATTATACATTTCTACATATTACAGGTGTCACTTACCACATTTTTTTTTCATAATTTTAAAATAGCTATAATATATTTTAAAACGGCATTGAGTTACTATAACTTTTTTTACATAAATTAGATACTAACTTAAATATAATTGAAGGCGTTAAAAATTTATTAAGAAGACGAAATCGTGAAACATAGACACGAATTTAAAGAGTGATTGTAACTTTCACGTCTGCAAACCAGACGACTCCGGTTCAAATCCTTCCTGAAACAAACCACAATTTTGATTTTTTTGGGCAGCAAAAATATTATTCCAGTATCATAGATTTTCAGTATAGAAGAATTACAACAGTACTGTAAATTTACCATGGGCAGTGCTGTCATCCAAGTCACTAGCATTTTATTCTGTAAAAACGCGTGAATCAATATTAGCTGTTCATTCCTGGTGATTTTTATAACAAGAATAAATATCATTAAAAAAGTATGCAATCAAGCGAAGCATATTTATTTCTTTTTTTTTTTTTTTTTTTTTTTTTTTTGCATATAAATTGCGACGATTTGTTCAATGGAAACGGTTAAAAGGATAGAGATCGAACAACAGAAAACATAAAAAAATATTGGTCGGAACATAAACGAATTTTGTATTTTTGGGTCTTTTTGGAAAACCAGCTAAAGTTTGGAATTAAAAAAAAAAGTCTCTAAATATCTCTAGGTAAGTAATTAGAGATGTTGAATGTAGAATAGTCTAAATAACAGGATAAATGATAATAGGTTAAATGATATAGTTTACAGCATAAACATAAATGTACATATGTTGAGAAAAAAATATATTTTAAAGTCTATTCAAACATACTTAGAGAACGAAATAATCAGATTAATGACACAACTGTTTTCATAATGTTGATAATTATCATTTTTATTTGTGAAATCGTCATTTATTTTACGAAACACAAGCGCTTACCACTAAGCACTTACAATGTAAGTGTATAATTGCAAGTCCTAAAAATCAGAAATGTTTGTAACTATAAATCTGCCGCTGAATATCATCCAAGTGTATCGTGTTGGGTTTGGGGTAGCTATATATTTATTTTTTTTGCAAATTAAGGCTCATCCATGGGTGAGTCGGAATTCGAATCTGACACTTGGAAACAAATAGGCAGATCGTTAACCGTGCGTCGACCAAATGGGCTCTGCTTTTCAAAAACTTTAGGCTTTCTGCCCGGGGAATTTGCGTTGCGTTACATATAAATGGTTGCCCAAAGGAGTATCAGGTGGATGATCATGATGATTTAAATAACCGACATAAGTTACGTTTTCGCAAAATATGTCATTTTTCAATAAAAAAACAGTCAATTTAAATGTATAACATATGGAAATTCTTTCTCTCTCTCTCATTATCTATCTATATATTATAAGCATGAAAGTTTTCAGACTTTAATTCAAAGAGATACAAATTCAAAGAGAACTCATAACCAAAATTTATGGGGGGAGTAGCGGGTGCTTAGTAAATTATAACTTTTCTCATATGCCTTATTACTTGCTATGCATTATCTACAAAAAATAATCCTCTTTATTTTGCTGCAAATTATTGAAATAACAAGAATATTTGCCTGTTAATGGAAACAAAATTTACACACTTTTCAGAGCTGATTCCAGAAATCAAAAATTTTAGTGTAAAACAAAATTCCTGCTTTTTTGGCAGCAGATTGTTAAAATAGGCTATAATTTTTTGCAGTTGATTGAGGGATTATTGGTTCATTCAGCTGCTGTTTTGAAAAAATATATATATATTCAAAGCTAAATGCTAAAATTAGGGATAATTTTTGCTTTTAATTTCAAAATACATGAATATTTTTGCACTACTTAGAAATATCTTTTTTTTTCTATGTATGTGTCTGAGATATTTAATTATTTCCCCCAAATCATTGCTTCTTTTTTTAAATGTCTGATTAATAAATGTGCAGTAATATTGCTGACTCTAGAATACAAGGGAGACTGGGGAAGGTTCAATAAAAAAGGTAACCTATTTTCAAAAAGGGCAAAATTTGCAGTCTTCTATGTTCTGATTTTTGCATGCTACAAAGATAAATTACTAATTTTATGTGGAGATATGTAGGCTATATGTTGTTGTCGTTCCTGAAATACTGTAAAACTATTGCTAGAAGGTTATATGCCGAGAAGAAAAATACCTAAAGATCTCTGAACATTTAAAATGTTTGAAAAAACCAATTGGTACTCGAATGTTTTTAAAGGTTGGGTGCTAAAATATATTTCAAAGAGCCGCCGATTGTATCATCTTGCCCAATTAGCCCAAAGTCAGCACTAAATAATTGCTGAATTTTATTACGCACAATTTCATATTTTTAAGCGGACTTGAACTTTTAGGCCTGATTATATATATATATATAAGCTTAAATCAAAACAATCAAAAATATTGTTATTATTATTATTATTATTATTATTATTATTATTATTATTATTATTACCTTATAAATAAAGATAAAGTACAAAGAAAAAAAAAACTTTATTTATTTCAAAATATATTTTATATGTTGTATTAAACAAGCTTCTTTCTGAAAATAACGTAATTGATTTTAAATCTTCCAGTAGTTTCTTTAAAACATAGAAAATATTATATGCCATTGTAGCAGCCGTATTAGAAATTCGCTTTATTTGTAAAACAACAACAATAAGAAAAAATAAAAAACAACGGCAAGCCATATTATTAACATTACGTTTACTTTACTCTTAAAAAGAGAATTTCATTTTCTATTAAAAAAGAATAGAAAAGTTGAATTTTTGAGTGGAATCCCCAAGGTAATTTCTTTGTGATAAAAGCTACCCTGCTTCTTTTGAAAATTTCATAATCCAATTACATTCACATTAAAAATATGCATGAGGCACTTTCATTCTTTTGAAGTGATTTTAAAATAATGGATGTGAAAACACATTAAAAAAAAGTGCTTCTTATTTTCATTGTTTTAAATTGCAAAATTTTTAAGCGCTTATAAAAATAATGAAGATATCTAATTTTAGATTACATTTAAAAAGAACGGTTTTAAAATTTGTTGAAAAAAAAAATTAAATCGTAAATAATCTTAACAAAATGGTTTAAACAAATAAAATTTGTAAAAATCTGTAAAAAAAAAAGAAAGAAAGAAAGAAAGAAAGAAAAGAAAAGAAAAGAAAAAGAAATTATGATATGGAACATATTTTCATTAAGTTTTAGTTAAATTCTTCCTTTTCTTAAATATTTCTTTTCTTTAAATGGAATATTCTTTTCAAATTTAAATAAAAAAAATATATGTATATATTTAAGAAAAAGTAGAAAAATGTACTTTATAAATAAATTTATAACAATAAATCAAATCTAATTTAGCTTAGTAAGGCTTTATTTTTAATTAAAAAAATTACTATTAAATAAATAAATAAATCAAAATATTTGAATATTTTTCAATAGATTTTTCTCAGAAGAAATATTGCATGAGTCAACTATATTTTTGTGGTGATAACATAAATGCAGAAAACTTTAGATGCCCCAAAAAATTTATGTGCACATACATGTTTGCCTCACGATAAATAAATAAATAAATCTGATTATTTAAAAATTTTGCAGACTTATATATATGCGACGTTCTCTCATAAGTTTTCCACAAATGCACTTAATTATTTAAAAAAAAAAAATTATTTGTTTTTGAGCAACATTACAATATATTTAAATTTGTATTGTTCAAAAATGCAGAACACACCATAAGAGTTTGCATACATATACTGGGAAAAAGTATTCCTGTCTCAGACCGTAAAATTAAAGCCATGGTCGTAAGTTTGCCAGGATGTTTGAACTTTTTCTTAAGGAAGGAAAGTAACCTTTAATGAACAATTAATACTTTGAGTTTTAAAGCAGTTTGTTACAGGTACTGACAATTTTTTCTTGCAGGGGGAGGCCGACCGTATAATTTGACTGTGAACTCTCTTCGAGTTTTATGGAAATTACTTACAGGGTAGGCTGAAATCATTTTTTAAGAAATGATAAAAAAAAATAAAAAAATAATGCTAAATCTAAAATTTTTAAAATGATTTCCTTAAAAAGGTACTTTAACCGACACACACACAATTAAAAAAAGAAAAGAAAAAAAAAAAAAAAAAAAAAAAAAAAAAAAGAGGGAGAGAGAGAGAGAGAGAGAGAGAGAGAGAGAGAGAGTTTATTTAAATTTATAGAATCATTGATCTCATTACTGGTAAAAGTAATATTCCATAAGAGAAAGTAAAATGGTCTACTATATACAGAATTCAATCTAACACGATGGTAACATCGCAAATCTTCCGAAAGGAAATAAACTATATTTTCTATTATATACTACATACAAGTAAAGAAAACTATATTCACTGCTATGAACAACTCTAATATAGGCAGACCAGATTAGACAACCTTTATAACACAGAAATGTTAAAAACTGCTGTAATTATTGATTATGGATGTATTTTTTATTCTTAATAAATAAGGACTAAAAATAGAATATCAATGAGAAATAATTTACTTTCTACAATTTTCAAAAACTTAGAAAAATCAAAATAAAGACTGTCCCCAGAAAATGGGGACATTTGGTCAGCTTACTCTAATAAATTCTGTACACTTAAGTAAAACTCATATATATATATATATATATATATATATATATATATATATATATATATATATATATGTATATGTATATATATATATATATATTTATATATATATATATATATATATATATATATTTAACAGTATGGACTTACCATATGATTATCCATTGTACTATATAGAGTTATAAAATAAGAATTATAAAATTAAAATTCACTGAAAACTTTAAACTAAATATCCCATATCTCTCACAACTTGAAGGACAACTTGACTTGGAAACGTTTGAATCTAAGACATGACTATATACATTAATGAGTTATAAATTTATAAATGCATGGATGTACCAAAAAAGAAAAAAAAAAAGCTTTAAAGCTTTAAAAGCTATCAAGAAATTTAAATTAAGTTTTAAATAATAAGCACTTATTAAGACCACATATTAAATCTAACAAACACTAATTTTTCCGAGTTAAAATGATCAAAAATTAACCCTTTTCGGGTGAAAAATTAGGTGTCCGTGCATTGTAAAATCAGGATACACTAAATTAAATATTAAAATAAAATTTCATACTAACTCGTAAAATAATCTAACTCCTATAACGTTGAAAATAAAATTCAACCTTTCACCAAATAATGGTGTCAACTCAAGCTAATTTAGCTGTAACAAACATATTTGAAAATTTTATTGCATGTTTCACTATTTTGGGGGCATTTTTACATTAGAAATACTAAAATAGAATTATTTAATACAAAATAAATTTTAAAAAAAAGTTGATTCGCACGCACAATTAGCTTGATGTGACACTATTCTTTGGTATAAAGTTAAACTACATTTTGAACAGTAGAGTCGAAGCATTTTTGACATATAATGGAGAGAAAAAAATAATGAACTGAGAAAAAATATAAGGAAATTTAAATCTAAAATGAAAATATTTACAGTGATTTTATTTGACATTAAACAGATTTTATAATTCAAGGCAAATAATGTGTATTCTAAAATTATCCTTAAACTTATTTAAAGGATTGCTTTTTTTTTTTTTTTTTACTTATTTATTTGAATTAAATACTTACTTATGCTTTGTTTCATAAGTAAATAATTCATAACTACTTTAATAAAGCTTTATGTTGAAAAATCTAATAAGTAAATGCCTTTAACATGCAGAGAGATCTTCAGTAAATTTCATTTTTTTAAGCGCAAAACTAATAGTCTTAAATAATCAATATAATTATTGTCGAATATTTATTTAAAAACAAGAAAAATATATACACTGATTTATAAAAATATTTTGTTCAGTGAAAATTGTCTATAAAATATATTTTAAGGGAGATTTTTTCTTACCAAAGGAAAATATATATTGCTGATCATTTTTAACCTATTCTAGAAAAATAAATTTACATCGATTAGCATTAATTATTATCACACAAAAATACAATTGCTTTTTATATATTTTTTATTATTAAGTTCATTAATCGATATTTTGTATTTATCTATAAAAAATAAATAAATAAATAAATAGTATACAGTAAATAATATCTTGTTGATTTTATTTATTTACTTACTTTTCACATTTCATACAGGGACAGGAGTGAAACTGTTCTGAGCTTTCGGCAGCAATATATATATATATATTTTTTTTTTTACTTTAATAATTTGTAAGTAATTAGAATAGAGATTATTGTTAAAAATTAGTGAAACCGTCTAAAACGGAATCTCTATATAGGTATTTAAGAATGTAATTAAAAAATTCAACTGAAGGAATTAAAAAGAGCTCTTTTCTGAAACATTATGTTGAGTATATAATTTGTAACAAACATTTGTTTAATTGTTTCAACAAAATGTTCTGCTGCAACCACAAAAAATTGTTAAAACAACCAAACATACGGTACAGACCGAACAGAGATATTGATATAGCCCCAACAGATTATTTATTTATTTATTTATTTTGTATTAATATTACATATTTTTCTGTGTAGCGGTAGATAATATATAGAAAATTAGATAGCTATTTTAGGATAATGTTGTATTCAAATAACAAAAAATATTTCCCATTCGTCTGTGACACGATCACTAAATCAATAAAACATTGTATGGAAAGCCCAAAGAAAAAAAAAAAATGTTTGGTTGAAGAAGCAAAATGATTGTTAAGGCCAACAAAAAGCTTTTGTTGATTTAACAAGCTGTTTGATTGTTCCAAAAAAAAAAAAAAAAAAAAAAAAAAACAAGAAAAATTGAAACAAAAGAACATTTATTTGAAAAACAAACAAACAATTAAAAAAAAAAAAAAAAAAAACTTGACTCTATCAACAGACTATATTGAGACTATATCAACAAACATCTTTTGCTAAGTTAAGACGTTGCGTTGTTGTTTCAATAAAATGTTTTGTTTCAACAACAAAATTTTTGTTGAGACTATATAAACAAATATTTTAGTTGATTTAAACAACTGTTTTATTGTTTCAGTAACATGATTTGTTGTTTCAATAAAATGTTTTGTTGAAACAATACATTTTTGTTGAGACTTTATCAACACAAAACTTTTGTTATTTCACAAAATGTTTGTTGAAAAACGATTGTTTCAAAACATACAATTTCTTTAAAATTTTCTTTATTTCTTTATTTCTTTATTGTTGGTATAGCTTCAACAAAAACAACAACAACAGCAACAACAACGAAATGTATATTTAACAAAACTTTTTTTTGTCTGCATCACGCTAAATATCTATTATATGCTTTTTACCTGTAAGAAGTTTACATCGAAACAAATGCATCACGCTAAATATCTTTTGTTAAGTTAAGACGTTGCTTTGTTGTTTCAATAAAATGTTTTGTTTGAACAACAAAATTTTTGTTGAGACTATATAAACAAATATTTTAGTTGATTTAACAAACTGTTTTATTGTTTCAGTAATATGATTTGTTGTTTCAATAAAATGTTTTGTTGAAACAATACATTTTTGTTGAGACTTTATCAACACAAAGCTTTTGTTGTTTCAGAAAATGTTTGTTGAAAAACGATTGTTTCAAAACATACAATTTCTTTAAAATTTTATTTATTTATTTATTGTTGGTATAGCTTCAACAACAACAACAACAACAAAATGTATATTTAACAAAAACTTTTTTTTTCTGCATACCAAGAAATCTTTACCCTAAAAAATCACGCTAAATATCTATTATATGCTGTTTACCTGTAAGAAGTTTACATCAAAACATTGTATTTTCAAATGCATGTGTGCTGAGAAAATTTAAGAAAATTCATAAACAAAACAAAAATAAATAATGAATAAAGCACTGAAAGAAAAAAAAAAGTAACTGAAATTTAAAAAACCTCTATGAATATTTTTCATTAAAATATACGTGAATAAACGGTAAAATAGAAAATTTTTGTTTATCCACTGCCTTAAATTCTAGAAGTTTTTAAAATCAAAATTATGTTTTCAAATTTTGTTTTTTAAAAATGGATTTTTAAAAGGATGTATCAATTATGATTTTTCTAAATAATTTAAATAACAATATGTAAAAATCACAGACTCGGGTAATAATATTTTGTTTACTTTACACATAAAAACACAAATTCTCCTTTTAAACGTATGCAGAATAATAAAGAAATACAGAAGAATGGCAATCCCTAGTGGATGATTCCATTTTAAATTATTCACCAGTAATTTTCTGCTTAGAAATAATTACGTATTTTTTAATTACTTACACTATTAAATATAAAATAAGATAGTTTATAAAAATATATATTAATGCTATATAACAATTAATAATAATAAAAAAAAAACACCGAATGAAATTTATTGTTGTTAAAGCGAAAAACATTTAATCATGGTTAATCACAAAAATTAAAATAATTATACTAATTATATTTTCGTATATACAAAAAGGTTTTTATATTATAATTTGGTATTAAAATAATTTGTATTTTCTCATGTGCAAAAAATAAAAAAATAAGATATTTTTGTAAAATTATATCTTCAGAATTTTTTCATAATAAAATAATGCAGCATTGAGAAATTCATTTATAAAAAATTAGTTTTTTGTTCTACTTGAGTTTTTATTCGAATGTGAATAACTAATAAATATATATATCCTTATATTAATATAGTATGTAATTGAAACCTACATTATTATAATATATTATTATAAATAATAGTAGTTTATTGTTAGTCATATCCAAGGTTTTTAACATGAATTATTGCAATTTAATAAATGAAAACGAAGTTACTGCTACAAGCATTTTTCTAAAATGTTTATCAGAACATTATCCTTTAACCCTTTGCGGCGCAAGACAATTTGAAACATTTAAATTATACTGCCACCGGAATTCATGGACTAAATTAAACTAAAAGAAATTTTAAATTTTAAGGTTTAAAAACCCGGCCTTTTCTGATATGTTATAAATGTGAATTTTTGCTAAAATATTTCCGGGATGAATTTTTGCAGCTGGATCTTAAATTTTGCGTCCTCGTGGCGAGGACACCGCGCGTTAAGGGGTTAATAAATAAACAGGAATAATATACCTCTCGTAAACCGTTTTGTAAATAAAAATATATTACATGGAACAAGAAAGGCATTGTAAATAATATGTACATTCTAATTAATAATTCTGTATTAAATTAAAATAATATGCTTTAATTTCATGACAATTCAAGCATACTCATAGTTGATGATGCCTATAATTTTTTCCACCGCTATTTATAAATAGGTTATAATATATAAATGGGATTGATAATATGGCTATGAGAAAATAATTATAATTTTTAAGAAGTTTTCCTGCAAATTGTAAAGTTTAGTAAAGCATCTTTCTCAATAACGTTTTAAAGAGAAAACATGTTTTCGTTTAACTTTTGATAACACTATACACTATATATAAAATATAAAGGCACGCCGCATAGTGAACTTCAATTTAACACACTATTAAAAACACATAACGCAACTTTGAATGTTCTTCCAAAAATATCCAAGCCTTGATGTATCTGAACAACTTTGTAACGCCCTGTAAATGAATAATGAATAATTTTCTTAACATATCTTACAGAAAACATGCTTTTATATTAATATAAAAATATATATGTCCATTTCATTTTCTTTATTGCCATTAAGAAATATTAAATTGTATCTAATACAAATTTCGACCATAAACGTAATGTATTTGAATTTTCTTTGATGTCCCCGTACACGATTTACGTTTTTTAATTAAAAAAAAAGAAAAAAAAAAAGTCAACATAACATTTTAATATAACAGAAAATTTTTAAGTCTGATTTTGGATTTTCTTAATACGTAGTGATTTCGGACATACAATCACACACCCAACGAGACACAGATACAGAACAACCGTTCAGAACTTGATTTTCGGATTCATGGAGCCCGAAAACTTGTAAATATATCAAAATCTCAATTTCGAAAAATTAGCAATAAACAGTACTTTCTGAACACATGATAAGAAAAAGCAAAAATATAAATATAAATAAATAAATAAATAAATAAAAATAACAGTATAGCTGTGGCTATATTTTTCAAAAAGTATTTAAAATAATTTTTTAACAGATATTTTGACTAATGAAATTTTACAATCTACTATAAACTGGCAGTTAGTAAATTGTTAATATTGTAAATTCTTCTGAGATATTATAATTTTTACTTTAGCGGATTAGAAATATAAACCAATGTATTACTCTTTGTATTATACTATTTCCTGTTAAAAAAAGAAACTTGTGTATCCTATTCTTTTAATTCTGGAAAGAAATTTGTATATGATATACCAATAAAAATTAGAAACAGGGGAAATATGTATTATTCTTCTTACGTTCAAACCTATTATAAATATTAAATATATTTAAGACACTTTAAATACACGTAAATATAAATTTATTTAAAAGATGTTAAATTTTTTACCCAAAGCTTTTCGCTTTAATAATAAAGCATCATCAATGATTTATGATTCGTTTCCATTGCGCAGTTTTAAATATGTTTTCTTTTTACAGTCAACAGTTAAGTCTTTTATATATAACGTGATATATTTTAAATATCAGCAAAAAACAATATGAATTCCGGTAGAGGTTGGACCAAGGAGTTAAGAAAAGTGAGAGAAGTTGGAACTATTGCATATCGTACGAGGTTATAGTAGGAGAAAAAACTTCATGAATAATCAGAAATAAACTATTAACTATTTTATAATATTGTGCCAAATTATTGGTAAAATTGCAGTATCTTTGGAATTTATTGCATTTTTGCATTTAATTATATGAATAGCTTCGGAAATGTAAAGAGCTATAAATTATACCACTTTTAAATTTAATGAAAAACAACAAATTAACAATATTATTCAAATAGGTAATGCTGCGGGATATAGTAAATCTAGTATTATAAGATTAGTTAACAGAATAAAAAATCGCATGCTAATTAAACCTAATAATCCCACTCTAGACTCAACTCTAAAATTTCGTTTCACTAATAGTCTCCCTTTCTGTAAAGAATTCTATAGCTTTAAACATTATATACAACGTAAATTTAATTTCTTTATTCCATTCAGTTCTCCTATAACTATTAAACAATTAACCCTTCATGACCGCGACTTAAATGGACCCACTGGAGGAGTCTATCGAATTCCCATAGAAAGCAATAAAGAACTTTTCTATTATATTGGACAGACCAAGAGGACTTTAAATAAAAGAATACAAGAACATATAAGGAATATAAAAGAAGCAAATAGTTCTACTCTAGTCGACTTCATCTATGCCAACACAAACGCCAACCCTATATGGGATAAAGCCAAAATTATTACAGCACCATCTAATATCCAAGAACTTTACATTTCCGAAGCTATTCATATAATTAAATGCAAAAATGCAATAAATTCCAAAGATGCTGCAATTTTACCAATAATTTGGCACAATATTATAAAATAGTTAATAGTTTATTTCTGCTTATTCATGAAGTTTTTTCTCCTACAATAACCTCGTACGATATGCAATAGTTCCAACTTCTCTCACTTTTCTTAACTCCTTGGTCCAACCTCTACCGGAATTCATATTGTTTTTTGCTGATATTTAAAATATATCACGTTATATATAAAAGACTTAACTGTTGACTGTAAAAAGAAAACATATTTAAAACTGCGCAATGGAAACGAATCATAAATCCCTGATAATGCTTTATTATTAAAGCGAAAAGCTTTGGATAAAAAATTTAACATCTTTTAAATAAATTTATATTTACGTGTATTTAAAGTGTCTTAAATATATTTAATACAAATGACACGTGTTCAATTTAACTCTTTATTTTTTAGAGATTATTTATTATAAATAATTATCAAATGTAAAACATCTTATCCCTAAATGCATATGTACTTTATATATATATATATATATATATATATATATACCAGGATAGAATAGGTTAATATAGGTTTTTCAAATTGTATCCACCTTTTTGCAAATCAAATGCACCCTATTGAAATAAATTTCACACTTTTACAAATGAAATTGACCCTTTAGCAAATCAAATTCACAATATAATATAATTTTTGGAAAAAAAAAAGTGCTACTTACATAGTAAGAAATCAAAAATTTTATTTAATTCATATAATTTCATAACTATCTATAGAGATGAAAGTATGCATGAAAATTGTGTGCAGATAATTCAATAATAATAATAATTTAAGGGGAACCATTTATATGAAAACTTGTAATACACATATAGTATAACACTAGTACATATATATAACCTAGTTCATGACGGTTCTCCTGCCGCTGTAGCTGGTAACTTTACATACATATTCATATAATAATTATCTAGGAACGCGGTAGCGTTCTTCCATGCCAAGCTAAAAAAAAAATAATAATAAAAACAAATGAAATTTACAAAGTAGGAAAGTAAATGGCGAAACGCTACAAGTGTATATTATGTCGACATCGCACCTCGGACTTCTCATCTGATATTACTTATAATTGAAGTAAGTATAAAAATATTTTGAAGGGATGTCAAAAATTTTTTTTTATTATTATTTTTTAAATATGTATCTAAATATTTACAGAAATTCTTATTTTTAAAATTTTCATGTTTACACAGAAATATCAAAAAATAATAATTCTATCTGACGAAATTCCGAAAATATTCAATTGAAATTATTAACGTTATTGTTAAATGAAATAATGCTGTTATGAATCTTATTTAAACACTTTTTGGAAATTTTCAGATTTAGAAATGTTTAAAATACCAATCTAGATTAATATATTTGTCAATCAAATACTCCCAATCTTTCAATTCATTAAAAACTTTTTGTTGTAAAATTATACTCAAATAATATTTGGAAAAAAATTTTAATAATTAAAACCGAATTTCCTTCAAATTCCTATCCAACTTGCTGCAAGGCATGTCTGGAAATGTTGAATGAAAATTATAATGTTTGAAATATTTTGCTTTATGAGATGTAGGCAAATACTTTTAAAATTTATTACAAATCTCTTATTATGAAAAATCCCGACATCTCGTTAAATCATAATAATTAAAAGTGGAAAATGACATGTTTCGGAAACCATTTTTATTTCTGAATAAAAATTATCTTGATGGAAAAGTTTTGTAAAATTTATTTAATTTAGATTTCATTAAGTAGCATTAATACAGAGAGAAACATAGTTTAATTTGACAGTTTCCCTTTGAATTTCATTACAAATTAGAGGTTTTTACTTTTTGATATGTATGTTACTTACATTTATACATTTTAATATCCAAAGCAGTTAGAAGATATTGTAAAGTTATATAAAATAACGGTATAAGCAAAATAAGAAAATTTAACTAAAACTGAACTCTAAAGACAGTAAAACGTTCGCCGTACATTAAGGTATGGAGGTGCTTAATTTTTAAATCCTTAAAAGATCAGTTAACTCAAAAAAAAAAAAAAAAAGAATTATGAGAGTTTGTGCTTACCTTATTCTTTTGAAGGTACCTCATACTTAGCCACAATCAATATTTTACGGTTATAATGCACTTTGCTATAAGGCCTTTTTGGTAAATTTATTTGATTCAAAATGTTAAAATTACTTACACATCCTTTTGAGCAACTACTTATCTGTAAGTAATATATATATATATATATATATATATATATAGGTTAAACCCTACAAAAAGTATTAAATTTTGGAAAAAAAAAGTACTGGCATATAAAATTCCTATGCTTTTCTATTTTAAAAACAGTGCTGTTATATTAATTATAGCTGTGCTATTATAATAATTTAATTTTTTTTAATATAACTTTTCATGTGTAATCGTTTTAAATGAGACTTTAAAATATTAATGCCGGTATTTCAAAGCTCTGTTAAACAAGATGTAATTGTAGGTATACAGTTACATATTGTATACCTACATACCTGTACAATATTGTATTGTACAGGATGTAAAGGTCGCGAAGAAAGTGCCAAGTCACATTTGGTTAAGCTTAGGAATGAGCACACAGTCTAATACTCAAATCAAAATACTATAACGTAACATTATTTGCTAGTTCCTCAGTAATATTTGAGATATTATGAATAACAACATCACATTAAATTAATAATTCTACATTTATTTTTTATATTTTCATAAATTTGCTGTTTTCATTAACAAACCTTTTAAAGTAATACCATGTAAATGCAAAATATATAAAATTGCTCTTTGAAACGTGTAATTAAATCCCTGATGATGCTTTGATATTTCAAAACGAAAAGCTTTGGATGTTTTTAACGTTTTAAATAAACATTAATTTTAGACAAACATGTTTTTAAAGTGTTTTTAATCTAATTATCTAATGACACGTGTTTCAACTTAACACTCTGTTAGATATTATTTATTCATTTTGACTTATTCTATGTTCCGAAAAATTTACATCTAGTTTTAAAAGCGAGATTTCATACATTACTTTCATGACTAATTTTTATTTCTTTTATAAATTTCCTTTTTTTAAACGAATAATGCAGTTTTACCAATAACAAACATAATTTCGGCAGGAAAAAAATGTAAAATATATGTGCATAAAACTAAACTTACGTCGCAATATATGTTTTTTATGGCATGCAGAATGTATAATCCTCGCAAATGATGGACACATTCCAATGTTTATATTATTATTATTATTATTATTATTTATATTTAGATATGTATAATCAAAAATGAAAATAATTATAAGTAACAAAAAATAGAGTATCATATTTATTAAATGCTACTATTTAATTTATTTAGTTTTCTTAATTGCAAAAATTACCTGTGTATAATTGTTATTGATTTTATTGATTTATTGATTTTTTTTAATTTGTACTTAAAATTGTGGAATATTTGAATCCATCATTATTATTATTATTTAATATTTTATTAAAATAAATATCATTATCTGTAAATATTTCACAAAATATCCTACAAATATATATATATATATCTCTATATGTATCTATATATATATATATATATACTATATATTCCTTTTTTTCTTAGTATTGGTAACAATATTGAGTAATACCGTCGAAATTGTTGGATAAAAGCTAATAATTATTATATTGGAATTTCAAAGTCGATTACTTCTCTCAAAATATTTAAGAGGTGACTATTTTTCATAACTATGGTATTTTATTAAATGGTTTTCCTTCTTAATATCTTTCTTCAAGACATTAAAAATTCGCTATCCTTCAATAAATCCAAAAGTTCTTTAAAGTTCATTTTAGCTAAAACTTATCGCATCATTAGATGTAAACAGAAAAAGTGCCCAGCAAAAAGTTATTTTGATGAAGTTCATGTAATTACTTTTAGGAATAAGAGTTCCTATTATATTGCCATACAATTTTATAGCTCATTTAATCTAAGGCAACGAAAAGGAATTATGTTAATATTTAATATTTCGGCATAAAACTATTATATCGTTAAAATTCTGGGAAAATATTTACATATTTTACTATGAAGTACATTGCATATTATGGTAAAAGATAATGATGTATTCATTCTTTTGTTAGTCTTATTTGTTAATTTATAAAGGGGTATTAAATGTTTACATGCATACATTTTTAATTTGTTATTTAATTAATTAAATTAATTTATAATTCTTTTTATCTGATTTTATCAAATGAATTAAATTTTTGAAACTATATTTCAAACATTTTTACTATAAACTTTTATATTCAAAATTTTGAATTTATTAATTTGGTTTGACTTTTTGAATTAATGACATTTTATTGTCTTTCCAAAGTTAGAAATTGATGTTGCGCTTCTATGGGTGTTATGTTGCACTACTCAATGGATAATTGGTGACTGTCTGGGATTCACCTCTAAGGGTGATCCGGAGACCTGTCATTACAATTTGAATCTTCTAAATAGGGGTCGGCTCCACCGATTCTGTAACACCTTCTGTATTAATTTATGGAATAGGCAGAACATTGCAGCTACGATGAATTTTACATGCACCAGCCACCAAAAATGCACACGACGGTGATCGGAGGTTCGAATATCGAACCTGAATTCCTCGAAACATGAGCTCGACTTTTTACGAACAGAGCCGATGAACCATTTCCAAAGTTAGAATTTTGTAGTGAGTTATTTTAGATTATATTATATTTTAAATAAAATAACACATTTTTTCTACATTATTTCATCATTCATGTATGTAATATTACGGCCGATATGTTCATTCTGAAGTGCTTAATTGCACCTCTGGTTAATTTGTTATGCTTGACTTTATCCTTGTATTTTTAATATTTGACCATTTTTACTTTCTCTTATATGCCAGAGACAGTATTGTTTTTAGGTCAATTTTAAGAATTGAGGTTTTGTTATTTTTACACATTTTGAGATCCCCTGAATCTGAAAATCATAATTTTAACGATTGCTCTATATGACTATATGTGTGTCAGTCTGTGCGTCTATCAGAACATCTCACTAACAAATAGTATCAGACAGTCCAAACTCGGTATTTCAAATGTGTATCATACAAAGATGCTGCACTGAACGTTCAGTAAAGATCAAGAAAATAGTTCATGTACAGGGATATCCATGAAAATTCAAATACATTACGTGTATGCTGAAATTTCTGCTAAGTACAGTGTAACATTTATACATTACTTTAAACAAAACGGAATGAACAAATTATTTTGTATGCATAAAAGTGTGCTTTTTGGACATTGGGGTGTGGAAATCATTCATCATTCTTTTAAAGATCTACATAAATTATTTGGATATATTGGACATAACTAGGAAATTTCTGGAATGGTAATTCTTTTTGCATTAGATACACCACATTTCCATAAATGACTGGACACTTTCGATAACAGACAATTTTTTAAATATCTCAAAAAAGTACTAAACAAATCATTTTGAAATTTCATGAGTGTAGGAGTGTGAAAAATGTTATTCCTCATATATTTTAGTTAAATATTTGCGCTGAAAGTGATAGAGGGGCCAGTAAAAAAATAAAGAAAAATGAACGTGTTTGTCATCAATCTGTAAAAAGTAATACTTGAAATGTGTTATGGCTGTAACATGTGATTATGGGACACCTTCTCATTATCCGTTTAAATTTTTATGTCTCTACTGCATATAAGGCAGATATAAAGGTTTTATTAAAAAATTAAAAAATTAAATATCACTTTTTTAACTATAACATGTAAGGTATGAGCAAGTGCATTTTCAAGAAACTTGACATACAATATTAGACGCAGCATATTGCAATCAGAATGAAAAAAAAATTAAATAGCTAATGAAATTTGAGTATTTTTAATAAATAATTTTTATTTGTTCATGCATAAGATTCAGCGAAATTTCATTTGCATAATTTATTAGCCGAATATATTGAGCTACTTATACAAAATCCCCAAAAGGTATCGTGTAAATTTAAAGAGTTGTGAGAGATTGGTACAGCTTATTTATGTGCTTTTTGCATAAAAAATTATCTTCTAATACAAAATGAATGCATTATTTAAAATTTGCATTTAACCGTTTGAGTCTCAAACCACGTGATCGCGCTGTTGAGATTTTATATCGAGAAAACCTAGTACATTTCGAAAAGTGTGGACAACTGACTGTGCGTTACCGATTGTTAAGTTCGCGCGCTCAGATTTACTGAAGCAAGTACGTCTAATAATTTTGAAACACACAATTATTAACAATGAGAAACATTTACTCAAGAATACTTCCGATCGCTTTGCAAACTGCAATAAATGTGACGGAGCGATGAGATAAAGACGAGAATCGCGTTACCTAACAAATACAAGAAGCGCTATTAGCGCTATTTAGGGCGCTATAAGCTCCGATAGGGATTCATTGATGTAAAATAAACAAAGCGCTATCACACTGTCTGGATCTTTTCGTAATCATTTAGAGAAAGCGCGATTGTGCTGTTTGGTATTCTTCGACAGTGTTTTTTCAATACTCCTTGGGACTCAAGCTGTTAAATCTTAATAAATATATCATTTTTATTGTCATTAAGATAAATTACGTAATAGAAACTTTATAAATAATATATTAACGACTTTATTAATACAAGTAGTAATTAATATATATATATATATATATATATATAATATTTACATACTAATTAAAGTATATTTGTATAAACAAAGGCACCAAAGGCAGCACTTAAAAATTATACAAAAATTATATAATTTTAAATAGAAAGTAATAAATAGGTGTACGAGTTTACCCACTTATCTTAAACTGCTATACCTATTTATTACTTTCTATTTAAAACTATATATGTATAGTTTTATATAGAACTATGTATATATATATATAGTTTTATATAGTTTGTATAGTTTATAACTGTTAAAAATTATTTTTTAGAATCTCTTTTTTTACAATGAAATAAAATGAATTCTGTAAATAAATGAAATAAATATTAGGTATTAGTTGATTAGCAAAATAACAGTTAAAATTTTCTGAAAAATCTTTTTTTTTCAATAAATAAAGAAGTAGTTAATATTAAATTACCCCTTCTTAAGAATTTAGAGAAATATTCATGCTTTGTTTGTCTTCAAAATACTCATGAATAACTTCTTTATGAGACAGACTTTCATAAAATAAAATTTTAATATCCATAAAGCGCATTCCAGCAATGTCACGTTCTAAGAAAATTGCGTTTCTGGAGGCATTGATTTCCAATTACAAGGGAAATTTGTGTAATATATTTTACAGAGGAATTCGGAGTAATAAGTAATTTTAACAAGGACTGTAGTTAGTCATATCTTTTTTCATTAAATATGTTCTTAACTGTTTTTATCTTTCGTGAACTTTAAGGATATTAAATCTTTTGTAAATAAATGTGTACAATTAAAGATACATATCTTGAGATTCTTCCTAAAACAATTTATGAAAAGGTTTCTAGTAATTTATGAAAAAAAAAAAAAAATGTATTCAAAGAAATTGAATAATAGTGCTCAACATTAAATATAAATATGATATATTACATAGATATACATAAATTATTTTGAAATATATTTTAAATGATAGGAAGCTACCCAAGCAGCACCTTAACGTTCTCTGAACGTTCAAAAATTGTTCTACAAACACGTTCTAAGAACGTTCACTTTGAACGTGTTATAGACGTCTATTTGTCCATCTTGAAGCCGTACAATAGTACGGTTCAGAGAACGTTCAATGAACGTGTAACTATCACCATCGGTGTTATAGAAACGTTCTGAGAACGGTCTACGTATACGGTCTCAGAACGTTCTAAACGTTTTAGAACGTTTTCAAAACGTTATACACATTTTCAGAACGTTCTAGAAAACGTACTTTAAACGTTCTAAAATAATGTAGAAAAAAAAAAAAAACTGTGACGTCATTATAAAAAAAAACCACCACAGTACGGGCGTTTAAAAGTAAAAAGTACATATTATTACTTACAGACTTTGAATAAACACCATAAAATGCAATAAACTCGCAACAATTGTTTCGGGTCGAAAAACACACGACCCTTCATCAGGCGAATAAAGTAAGCACGAGTGCTGCAGTCAAAGCGGCAACGCAATTGGTGCGTTGCCGATTTGACTGCAGCACTCGTGCTTACTTTATTCGCCTGATGAAGGGTCGTGTGTTTTTTCGACCCGAAACAATTGTTGCGAGTTTATTGCATTTTATGGTGTTTATTCAAAGTTTGTAAGTAATAATTTTTACAACGCTAGTTTTGTGGTGTTTTTTTATTAAAAAGTACATAGCTGATGACGAATAATGATGCAACACAGGAACAGGAATATAAACTACTTTTTTTTTTTTTTTATTATTCAAATAATGTTTGAGAAATTTTAACATACTTACTATTCCTTTATTTTAACGTATATGAATCAAAAAGTCTATATTCTATGACAGTTTTCCGAAAAATGTGCCATTACGTCTCTTTATCCCTTAAAAAATTTCTTAAATTTTTTCTTTTTTTTTTTTTTTACCTTGATCTGAAGATAATGAAGTTATAGTATTAATTACAAAACTTTGAATAAACACCATAAAATGGAAGAACTCGAAACAATTGTTTCGGGTTAAAAGAAGACACAACCCTTCATCAGGCGAACAATGTAAGCGCGAGAGCTGCAAACAAGCACGTTGAGTGTGTTGAATGCGTTGCCGGTTTTTTTTTTTTTTTTTTTTTTTTTTTTGTAGCAGCTGCGAGTTCTTGCCTTTTATGGTGTTTATTAAAGTTTCGTAATTAATACTATAACGCCATTATCTTCAGATTAGGGGAAAAAAAGAAATGTTTTTTAAATGCAAAAATTTAAGGAACTTTTTAAGGGATATAGAGATGTTATGACAATTTTTGGGAATTACTGTCGTAGAATATGGAGTTTCTCATGCACATACGTTGAAATTAAGTATGTTAAAATTTCACAAACATTATTTGAATTTTAAAAAAAGTAATTCATATCCCTGTTGCTGTGTTGTATCATTCTTTATCTGCTATGTACAACTAAACTCTTGAATTATTTTGCTTGTTTTAATCCTTGGGATTCCGAATGCATCATCTTGTGAGTAATGTTTGTTTTTTATAGTTGTTTTCTGTTTGATTTTCTGATTTCTTGAATTAATAGTTTATTCCAGGGATGCAGAAAATGTTCAAACCTCGGAAATTTCCCCCAAACACAATATAAATTTCCCTCAATAATGCAAAAATCTACTTTGCTATACAAAGTCATTTGTTCTATGTAATAAATCTTTAAGAGAATAAATATACAGTGTAACATAAAAATATCGCTGTTAGTGTATAAGCACTTCAAAGTAGCAAATTGTTATTTTTGATTTACATTTTTATTTTCTCTTAAAAAAATATTCAAAATTTCCCCCGAACCTCGTTCGGGCATATTCTGCACCCCTGGTTTATTCCACTTTATTCTTCATTTTTAACTTCAATTAATTTCTTGTACGATTTGGTGTCTGCTGGCGATTTGCTATTATAGCTTCTAACGAACGAAATCGTACATTGGTGCTCAATGGTGAAAAAGGTCACCACTGACGAGTTTTTTTTTCTTTTTTTTTTCTTCTTTTTCACCGTTCTGAGCTTTTCCTTAAAAAAAAAAAATGCTGTTTTTTTTTTTTTTTTTTTTTCTCGTTGCTTGTTTGTATCTTTTGATTTGAGTTTCATGTCGTTTTTACGCACCGGCAAAATTATTAAAATTGCAACGGATAATCTAGGAATAAATGTATGATTAGATTGAAGTTAAATAAAATAAAAATCACTAAACAAAAAATAAATGTTTCAATAAATCACAATCAGTCTACACAGGTTATTTAAATTTGTTGTAATTTCCTTCTCATTGTTCTATGTGGTTTCAGAGATCTTATATCGGTTGCCTGGTTTTAACTACGATTAAAAATTCATTTATACATATATATATTAATTTTTTTTTTAATACAGCGTGCAAAGATAGTCACGAGAATGTCTTTATCTCCGCAACTATTGGTCGCAAACATATAGTTTCAGTTACAAAATGTTTTAAAAAATATGAGCATTTGCGGTATGACATGTTTAAATTTAAAATATCTATTTTTTCAAAATTTCAAAAACTAAATTTTTGTACAGTCCCAGTCCCCTATAGTGATATTTAGAAAAATTGACATTCATCCTAACAAGAAGTTTCATTTATATTCTCCCAAAATGGAACAAGATATTTAAAGTTTAGATTTTCTAACATATTTCGGCCTTCAATAAGGGATCGGTTTAAAAATCCTAATTGGACTTTGTTTGCATTTTCCCTGGGCTTATTAAAGAATTTTTCATTGACTTTTTAATAAAGCCCGAGAAAATGCGAAATAATCCTAAATTTTGAAACTAACTATCTCAGACAATTTTGGGTGCACAAAAGTGAAACTTTTTGTGTTATATAGGTTTTTTAGGTTGGAACTCAACTTTCACTATTAGTGTCATGAAAATTGTATAAAAATTATCAGTTTTTGTGGTTGGTTGGTTGGTTGTAGGATTAAGGCCGATTGACTCCTTAAGTGTCCTAGGCCTACAGGGGGAATGCCCTCCGTGGGGGTCTTTCTAAGGGGTCCTAGCCCGTATTTACGCGAGTTTCGGAGGAAACCACGGAAAACTCCGAACGGCTAGGTCGATGAGCGCGACCTGGGATATCAGTTTTTGTGATTTTTAATAAATTAATTTTTTTAATTTAAACATGTCATATAATGAATTCTTACATTTTTTTTAAATACATTTTCTTATTGGAGGACGTCTGAGACCAATTGTTGCGCAAATAAAGGCCTGCTCTCAACTTTGCACCCTGTATATTCTAAACATTTCTGGGTACTACTTTGTAAGTCCATGGATAGTTTATAAATATATTTGAATGCTGAAGTTCATATTCCAACATAAAAAATAATTTCAAAAATGAATGTACCAATACACCGCTAAAATAATATATAATTGAGTTTAGAATATATTGTTAATTTATAATAATAAGAAATTGAAACAAAAAATTAAAAATTAGTTAGAAGGAGGAAATTTTAAAAGTTTCCAAATACTTAAATACATATATATATTTTTAATCAAAATATTTTTCTAAAATATTTAACATACTTCATATTTTTAAATTTCAGTGCATGTGTGTATAAATATTTTCGGTTTACAGCAGCAGTTTACAAAAAAGATGTTTGCAGGTATTTAAATTTATTCCACATGGCAATGTAATTGGTATTCTTTAAATGTTTAAATTTCTTTAAATTGAGTCAACGCAATTTTTACCTCATTTGATGTAATTATGCTATCATATGGCATATTAAATAATTGATAAATGTAAATATTATTAGTATTAATAAATAATATAGTAAATCGTCCTTTTTTTTAAGCAGAATATCTTTTTTTTTATAAAGATGTGGAATAAAACTGAATTGAATCTTTGTTTTATTATGCAGTTAAACAATTTCATATATTTTATTTAATAAATAACAGTAAAGAGATATTTAAAATTGTAAGTCGGTGAAACTTAGGATATTATTTTAAAAATGTGCAATTTGCATAACCTAGATTGTATATATATTATCATATAAACATTAAATAAATACTTCAGAATTTAAAAAGAAAAGAAAAAAAGAATTACGAACCTTCTGAATTTTCATAAGAAATTTCTTCAAGAAAACATCCTTCCAACTAGCATTTTAAAATACACAATGACCAGTCGGAAGGGCATTCACTTAAAATTAGCTTTTATCTTGTAAAGTCTTTGTGACTTCTTCATACTTCATTCAGAATTATAATAACCAAAAATAGTTATTTTAACAAATTCCATCTCAGAAGACTAAATTAATATAATGAATCAATAATTTCTAAGCGGTTGTCTGTAACAGGAGCAGTTTTTTCTGCGATTCAACTTTCAAGTATCAAAAGTTAGGCTTAAGAACATACGCAGATATGAAAATGATTGTTTAATTGATATTAAAATAAGACTTTAATAAATAGAACATAGAGAATATTACAGGTTAAAAATATTACATTTTTACCTTTTCTAAAGCTTATCCTAGTCTTTATAACGCTGAAACTGAACAAATCAGATTACATGTTTTAAAATTACCGCCTCACATAACGACACGACTTTCCCAAGACCTGGCGCCGCGCCTGGCGTTTGACTTTGCAGTTGCACGGTCAGCGAAAATTAAATAAATGCAATCCACAGATGTCGATGTTATCATCTGCTCTTCCTTCCTTCTTGCATCCGCAATAATCATGTTTCAAAGTTCAACATTTGAAACAGAAATTTATTAAGCATTTATAGCTGTAGTCAATATTTTAAGGAAAAATTTAGTGGAGTTAAACAATTATTTAAATTTTTATAAAGTATTTTAAAAATTTATGAGATCACTTTATTTTTCCATTTTAAAATCTCGAATTAAACGGAAAAGCATATCTTGTTTTAGTGTATATTTCAGTATTGAACAAAATATTCAGTGAAAATAAATAAAATAAAATAAGACCAATCAAACAGAGTAATTATTTAACAGCATGATCAATATTGATAATTTATCAGTAACATTTAAACTTAAATAGAACCATAACTTAAAGAAAAGAAGAAAAAAACTCATTTCTGTAACTTCCCGATGAGTATTAGAGACCGCGAGGTTCTACTCTCGAACCTTACAGACGGGAAGTGTTGGTTTCGATTCCTGGTCACGCTCGTCGACTTAGGTTTTCGGAGTTTTCCCGTGATTTTCTTTGAAACTCGCGTAAAGCACTATATTACTTATTCAATAACATCCGTGATTAGCTTTTTGTATCTAAACTCTGGGTCTGGGGAATGCATAGATTTTCATGACAGAAGACAATCATTTTTATGCTGTATAGAAGATCTTAGAAAATGTATTTTTCTAAGGGTTTATTATTATTATTATTACAAATGAAAAAAAAAAACGGTAAATTTGTTTTAAATCATCAGAAAACGATGTTTCAATTATTCGTTTTAAGGGTGATATCGAATTCTTTTGAAAGATAATCATAGTGAAAATTTTTATCCACCCCTCCCCCATCCCCCAGGGATGATGTATACTTATTCCTAGGGGAAAAAACAATGTCCTACGAATAATAATAATAAAAAAAAAAACTGTTTGACTATTACTCGTTATACATCCAAATTGAATCAATAATATAAATCAAATGTATGTCACGCAGAAGGTTTGGTGAGTATATATATTACAGAAGCTGATAGATAGCCTTTCTGTGAATGGAAAATTTTGGAACGTGGCAGTGCCACCTGTCGTCCGATATGCACCCAAAGGCAATCTGTAGAGTTTTACGTAATATTAATTTCACTTACCAAATTTACAATATTTATAAATCACAGAAGTTGAGATTTTCCGTTTCCGTTATGAGATTAAATTGCAACATAGCCACGCCACCTGTTGGCCGATGTGCATCCAAAATGGACCAGTAAAGCTTTACATAAAATCGATTTCACTTATAACTTCAGTGTATCACAAAATTTATTGTTAAATCACAAGAGTTAAAATATTGCCTTTCCGTTAAAATGATTAAATTGCAGATTAGCAACGCCACCTGTGGACAATGTATACATCCAAATTGTATTAGCAGAGGTTATGATGATACATGCCAATATATCAAGTTTAATGCATTTGTACACTATAGAAGCTGAGATATAGCCGTCCCATAAATGGAGGGTTTCATTGCATAGCACCGCAATCTATCGGACGATATATCCCAAATGAAATTCAAATAAACTCCAATTTAGGGCAAGATCTAATATTGTAACAAGTTTGGTTGAATTCCATACAGTGATTCCTGAAATACAAAATCGACAAAATTTTTCCATGAGTTTAAAATTTTGTAATTTTTTTTCACCTCACCGCTACTGATTATTGAGAAGCATTCTTTACTGACGTGCTAACAAAACGTTAAACTGAAAATGTAAAAAATGCTCTATTCTCTATCTTGCTAAAAATTATAAATTTCGAATAACTTACGAAGTTTTTAAATTAGAATGTTGCAAATCTCTCAATAAGATTCTTATCAATATCATAAGTGATATTTTAAAACTGGTCCGATCTCTCTGCAATCATTTGTTCTTGAGATATCGTGTACATGAACTAACGGGCTATCACACTAATAGGTGCCGAAGCCGATACACATTAACAGATACCATACCAACCTTTTGACTTCCGGATTCCTCACGCCACAAAACGTGTAAAAAAATCAAAAACTGGAGTCAAAAATTTTCATGATTAACCTATTTTCCCAACCAATAGTACTAAAAAGTCATTTTGTCATATTCGTTATAATTACACTGTTACAGAACATGTTATGACGGTGTCACACTTGAACGTTCTATATAGAACTAGAATTGTACGTTTTATAGATGGTACAAATCAAACATTTTCAGAACGTTCTAAATAATACTATTTCTGAACGTGTTTTAGAACGTTCTTTTGACACGAAACACGGTGTTTGAACTATTGAAACCGTTATTAGACGTTCACAGAACGTTCCTGTGCTACTTGGGTAGGAGGCTCTACCCCTAGCTAGCTTCGCCAATCAAGCCCCGCGGAAGCTTATTTAGTAGGCTTATCCGCTTAGCTGGTCGCAATATTTAAGTGAAATTAAAAAACAAAATGAATAATTCTAATGATTAAATAAATTCTTTTAAATTCTAATGATTAAATATATTCTTTTGGCGAATATGTTAAGCAATTTAAAATCATGGCCAAATCCCATTATATATGCCTGTTGATGAAATGTAAATGACATTTAATATTTATGTTTGATTGCATTGATTAGAAAAACAGTCAATCTAAAACAAATTAAATATGCATTCACATTAGTTTGTAGACGATAAAAAAAAAGATAAACGTAAAAGATATTTTAATTAAATGTAATTAATATGTAAATAATAAATAAATCAAAATCAAAATTTTAAAATTCTCATGACACTAGTTTTATAAGAAATTTTTGTTGATACAAGTTTAATTTTAATATATATATTTTTTAATTCACATGTCAAAAATTTTTCTGTTTACGATAAAAAATAAATAAATAAGTAGTTAAATAAATAAAAAGTTGTACACATTTTATTTTTAGTGGCATCTTCTTGAAATCAAAACTCAAAGAAAAATGTCGAGAGAAAACAAAAATCATATAAAACATAAAAAAAAAAATCAAATTAAACATAAAAATTTTTCAAAATAAGAAATTGTTATACAGTGCAGACCACAATTAGCTGATGTACATTATAGCAATATCTGATAAGGTTTACAGGAACAGTTTTATAGTCCATAAAACTTTTATAACTGAGATGTTTTGCCGTGCTTCAACATTAAAAGTCTCTTAAAATAATGCTTTGACATTTAAACGATTTTTTCAAAAATTTTGTCACAAATTTTTGTACTAAACTTCTAAATTTCATGTTTTCTTTCTTTTTTTTAATGTGAAACTGTTTTTTAGGGAATAAGCTAAGTTGTGATGATGTAAGGTTCCACTTGAGCACATGAGGGTCCTAGGCCTAAGAATATATGCTAAGAAATCAGACAAGACACGATAAATTGAAAAACGGTAGCGGTAGTTATTATTCTTACTTTAAAATCGAGAGATTTTTAAATCAAATTATGTTACAACGTATTAGAGATTATTAAGATTATTCAGTGTAAGCCATTTTGAATGCAATTTTAATTTTTGTTTCAGAAAGAGATTATTTTATAAGATATTTTATTTTCACAATATTTGTGCAGCTTATATTATATAAGAACGATTATGTTATAAATGTTATATAAGAAAAAAAATGAAAGTTTGGCGTCTCACTTAGGTTATAAACATTTTACAATTACACTTACACGTTATATCGTTTATTAATTAAATGTTTATTTTAAATCCACAATGACGCCTTGAAATATATTATGTAAGTTATAATGGGGAAGCAGAAATTAAAAAGATATATTTATAGTTTCAATTTTAAAGAAATAAAACAGATTGTTTTGTGTAGTCCACTAAATTATCCATAAACCGAAGACTTTTATCTCTGGCAGAAGCAATTTCGTAAAAACATCTTTATATCTTTATTTCTATAGAAAAAGCGATAAATAATTGAGTTTGCACTATGTATCGTCTAAAACATTTTTAAGCACTATATAGTTCACCTAAAAATATCCTCATAACATTAAAAATGTATACTCACAAGGGAACTCTTTGAAGTTCTAATCGCCGATTTTCTTGAAAAAAAATTCTAGCATAAGATTTAATCATGAATAGGATATCCCTAAATATTAGCTGCTGAATCGCAATAGATAAGCTATAAAAAATTATTAAAAATGAAAGCATGTCTGCAATATTTCCAAAAAAGCGCCTGTTTGGCGACTGCCTTCTTCGGAATTTCATAGCAATGAAGATTCAATAGATGTAGATGTTCTTCTTTCTGTTTGATAGCCAAACGAACTCCATACGCTGTCGAGCACTTGAGAATTCAGAATAGTTAACAAAAACCAGATAATTTACCAAATTGAGATTTACTTACAAAGGAACTCTTTGAAGTGCTAATCGCCGATTTTCTTGAAAAAAATTCTGGCATAAGATTTAATCATGAATAGCATATCCCTAAAATATTAGCTGCTGAATCGCAATAAATAAGCTATAAAAAATTATTAAAAATGAAAGCATGTCTGCAATATTTCCAAAAAAGCGCCTGTTTGGCGACTGCCTTCTTCGGAATTTCATTGCAATGAAGATTTAATAGATGTAGATGTTCTTCTTTCTGTTTGATAGCCAAACGAACTCCATACGCTGTCGAGCACTTGAGAATTCAGAATAGTTAACAAAAACGAGATAATTTACCAAATTGAGATTTACTTAGAAAGGAACTCTTTGAAGTGCTAATCGTCGATTTTCTTGAAAAAAATTCTGGCATAAGATTTAATCATCAATAGCATATCCCTAAAATATTAGCTGCTGAATCGCAATAGATAAGCTATAAACAATTATTAAAAATGAAAGCATGTCTGTAATATTTCCAAAAAAGCGCCTGTTTGGCGACTGCATTCTTCGGAATTTCATTGCAATGAAGATATAATAGATGTAGATGTTCTTCTTTCTGTTTGATAGCCAAACGAACTCCATACGCTGTCGAGCACTTGAGAATTCAGAATAGTTAACAAAAACCAGATAATTTAACAAATTGAGATTTACTTAGTCAAAATTCTAAATAATATTTAATATTACAATTAAATAAGTTGTGTCAATAACAATGGCAAGAACATTAACGCCAAGTTTTTAATAACAACATTAAAAAAATGTATGATCAAGACTTTTATATAAATTTAAATAAAATAAAACATTATATATTAAAACACAAAGCTGTTTTTTTTTAAAACTAAAATGAAAGAATTTTGTATCCGAACACATTTTTCTTATAAGTCTGATCATATTATTGGGTATTACGAACCTTCGACGAACAAGCAACTCCACAGAATATGAGTTGTGTGGATCCAGTATCTCATTAGAGCTACGCAATGAGCAATTAGAGACGATCTATGATTCTACCTTAAATTTCGTCCTGTTAATTGGTTGGGTTTAACGTCGCACCAGAACTGCACTATGGGCAATTCGCAACGGTTTGCGATGCACTTCTGAGGATGGTCCGGTGACATCCGCAGGTGATAAATGATTGCATTCTGCGTACAGTCGGTAACAAAAATGTCCGAACAATTGCAAAAATTCCTATGTAAAAAAGTACACTTCATACGGTTTTGTTAAATAAATCGTTATCGAATCATGTTCTTACACTGACTAAGAATAAGATTCGACAAGGATTTATTTTATAAAACTGTACGAAGTATACTTTTTTTACATAGGAATTTTTGCTAGTGTTCGGACACTTTTGTTACCGACTGTATGTTATTTATTTTTAATATATACATCCGATTTGCATGTTTGACTCGACATCCTTCCCCCATCCCCATGTAAATTTCGTCGAGATGAGGACAGATATAACATAACCGTATTAAAATACAAAAAATTATAAAAATCACCCTGGGTCAGCTACGGAATCGAACCCATTCTTTTACACTTGAAGGCGATTAGCAAGGGTGACATACTCACTCGGCCACGGAGGGTCTGCCTTCAGCATAACAATTATTTTTAAAACAACAAGATTTCGCAATTAATAATTCTATAAAATTCCCTATGAAATTCATTGCGTAGCACTAGTGTGACGTAAAACCCAACGAACCTTAGGAAATTCTAATGCATATTTTTACAAAATTCTTTATATTATTATTCGTAAACATATATAAAATAAATTGCCAGAGATGTAAGAAGCCATAAAGTGGTAGTTATGCACATGTTTTTTCAATTTTAACTAAACCCTCCATAAAGGATCAATATTGTAATATTTTTTGTATATACATTTATTATATTTTGAAAGATAAAAAAAAAAAAAAAAAATATTGACTGCCGATTTAATCTAACCGTTAGACCTGGATATAGATACATTACTCATTCCACTCGCTTTCATTCCAAGGATTTTACGGCGTTCTGTATCGGACAATTATTTTTACCTCAGCGTCGTTGCCAAGAGCACAGAGAAAGACTAAATTAACCCTAAATGCATTGTTAAGTTAACTTTTCTATATTTTGCATTCTCAGACTGCAGACATTTTGCATGTCCCTCCAAAAATTTCGATGAACTTACACTTTTTTCCATCAGCAAAAAAGAAAAATATCTAATATGGTAATTAGTTCATTTAATTTAAATTAGGTTTTAATTAAAGTGTATTATAATCAACAACTCATTTGCATACTTTGTATTTTTGTTGCTTTCCCATCCGAAAAATTTGCATAAATCCTAGTTCAACTAGTTTTTCAATCGACCTTATAATTTTTTCCAGGACCTTATGAAAAAATTTAATCTAACGTCCCAGGAATAAATTTCATTTGAAACTATATTGCATTATCTTTCTCAGAAAAAAGTTTAAATGTAATTGATTATATTAGTGTAAAATTGCACGTTTGTAAAAAAATTACATGCTATGAAAACATTTATCAGCATTTGGATGAAAACATTTATTTTAAAATTAAAATCTTGCATTAAATATTTTATTTTTTCTTTGTTTCTTCTAATTGTTCATCTTTAATTGTTATAATTGTTATAATTTCGCAGTTTATCAATTATTGTTAATAGTTTTTTTTTCCATTGCGTTAAAATATAAAACTAAAATAACATTTATATGTTGTTGAAGTTATTTCTGTGATTGCATTATTTAATAAAAGGAGATATACAGTAAAATTTCAAACAACGCGGTGGCAGAGATGACAAAAAATAAAATAGTTTTATTTTTTAACACCACTAAATTTTTAGAGTACCAATCTATTAGTTCTCACACTCAATTTAGTTTTTGCATAAAACAGTTGCTTTGATATAAAATTAGTGGTGTTAAAAAATAAAATTGTAATAATCATGAGGCAAACTTGCACACGCGCTCTAGGAGACTTTACTGTACTAATCAAAGCTACATTATCAAACACCTTAAATTCTTTCAATTTTGTTAATGTTTCAAATCATTCATTTCTGGAAACATGAATATAGAAAATGATCCTAATTTTAATGAAGTACAGAGAAATTACTATACCACAATAGTAGTTTCTTAATTTTAAGAACAGTCACGGCAATAACGAAGAATTTAAGTTTTTCAAAGTAAATTTTTTTAGGATTATTTTAAAAAGTATTGTGATCATTGTCTAAAAAAAAAACTATTTGTTTAAAATGCAAAATCATATATGATTTTTTTTTCTTTTCACATAACTATTTAAGATGTATTAGTCAAACTGTGCTGGTTCTATAAGGAAAGCTGTAAGTTAGGTGTTATAGCAAAAACATTAGTAAATTTTTAAGTTACATTAATTTAATTATTAAGTTGTTTTAATGAGTAAGTTACTTTCAAACTGGATGTTAAACAGAATGTTAATTGGTAACGATATACGTATATATACAGATATATAATTAAAAGAACGTTTAAAATCAAAGCAGAGTAGTTATTTATGTAAAATTTATTCTAAGTGTTTGTTGTTTAAAGTACGATACGCAGCGCGTACACACACACATACATATATATATATATTAAATTTGCTAATTAGTTCGCAAATTAAATGTTGCATCTTTTTAAATGAAAGCCCTTTAACCCATATGCTTAAAATCTTTGCACCAGGTAGCTGTACCACAAGTGAATACAGTCGGTTTCAAAAGTCTCCGAACACTAGTAAAAATTCCTATATAAAAAAAGTAGAGTTAATACTGTTTTGTTAAATAAATCATTGTCGAATCCTGTTCTTAGTCAGTCTAAGAACATGATTCGACAAGCCCTTTAACTCATATGTTTAAAATCTTTGCACCAGGTAGCTGTACCACAAGTGAGTACAGTCTGTGACAAAAGTCTCCGAACACTAGCAAAAATTCCTATATAAAAAAAGTAGAGTTAATACTGTTTTGTTAAACAAATCCTAGTCGAATCCTGGTCTTAGTCAGTCTAAGAACATGATTTGACAAGGATTTATTTAACAAAACAGGAGTAACTCAATTTTATTTTACACAGGAATTTTTGCTAATGTTCGGATACTTTTGATACCGACTGTAGTTTAAATATATTTTCTAGAACAGTTTTGTGTAGTGTTCTCAATTTTGTAGGATGTAACTGTAATGAATGTTCAATATCTCTAATAACCTTTTATGTACATGATTATACTGTATAGATGTTAACTGGAGCATTTTTATGCTTGAAATTCAATTTTACAGAGGGCTTAAAACAAATCATCAGCAAACACTTTAAAAAACAGTAGTTGATACCTCTTTGTCTGTTTTGATATTGGGCATCCGTAACATTTTTTAAGGAATTTCGAAGTAAAATGTAAACTAATAGAAAATAAAAGTTAAAAAATGCATATTTTGTTTCATTAACATTGTACATGAAACGAATGAAAAAGATGAAGATAAATGCTTATGTATCTAAATTAAAAACGGAAAAGAAATTGACGCTAAAATATTTGCCAGTTTTGGCGACATATTATTTTAGTCAATCATTCTACTGATTTTAATGTCGTAAATAAACAAAGATAACCACTCTTTATTTAAGCTGCTTCCCGGAATTCTGCATGTAATAATAATAATAATAATAATAATATAAATAAGTAAATATATATATATATATATATATATATATATATATATATATAATTTCATTTAAAAAAATTAATAACTTGTAACAAACACATTAAAGCATTCCAACTGATTTTTGATTAAAAGATTTAATATAACGTTTCGGATATGGAATTTGGGATTTAATAGAATTGTGTTCATTACTATTATTTCATCCTTTAAAACCAAATGACCCAGTACTGAACAAGGATGTTGAGTATTGACAATGATTCCGCATTGTGGTACCAGATGTGGACACCACCAAAAAACATCATTATTTGTTTAAAAAAAAATCAAATAAAAAAAATAAAAAATGAATTCTGCATATTTCGTTTTTTAACAGGAAAGCAATTGGTAAAAGAAGTAATCTATTCAATTGGTCTAATTCAAAACAACTAGGATAACTATACGGTATAGTGAAAGTTCGTCCAATCTGAGTAAAATGGATTAGATTCTGTGTCTAATATCTTAAAAGATTCATAATTCAAGGCATTAATAGAATAGGGTTCTAATACTAAATTTGAATTATCATCGAACTTATGCATGAAAAAGGAAGCTTTTTTTTTTTTTTTTTAGTATTTAAATTTGATTGAAGTTATTATCGTTACAGAATTCACTACTTATATACTTCCTTTAATTAACTCTTATATCAGATACATTGTACAACATGAAAAATATCCTTTAGATGAAAATATGTGTTTTTTGAATATTTTTGGCTGAAAATAACAAATTTGTCATTATTTTTGTTTACCACGCATCATTTTTCCGAAAAATACACATTTCAGAAGATTTAAAGAACGAAGATATTATTGGTGACATGATGAAAAGCTTTTGTGATAAAGGTTGCGATTTGTCATAAAACTACATTTATTGGACTCACATCTCGACTTCTAACCTCAAACTCTTGACGCAATTAGTGTTGGTCATGGGGAAGTATTTTACCAAAACATCTCTATCTTTCACAAGCATTTCAGTGGCCGATGGAATAAAAGTATGCTATCTGAATATTCTTGGTCTGTATCAGGGATGCAACAAAAGATGCCAACATGAGGACCGAAAAATCATTTAAGTGTTTGTGTTTTCTATAATCAAGCCTTTGTTGCATTTCTATGTAACCAATCTGTATACATATGAGAAGTGTGTCTACTAAAAAAACGGTACGTGATGAACCATTCTGGTTTTGATGTGTGAATTAAACACTTTTATGTATAGAGAATTACATAGTTTCATATAAAAAACAAAATAAAAAATTCAAATTCCTTGTGTAATATTATTTATCTATTGAAACTTTTAAATTTTAGAGCATTTTCAATGAACTTTTATTAAAGCGCAAAGGATTTTTTTTCAAAAGCTTTAATAGTATTCTAATGAGTTCGCTTTGTCTAAAAAAACTGGTCTAATTACATATCTGATAGCTCAAAATCTTCATAATTCAAGACTTCTATGGTAAGGTTTTTTAACACCAAATTCGAAATGAATCGAACCTATGTACGACAAAGGTAGTTTGTTTTTAGGTTTTATGTTTAAATATGACCATTATTGTTACAGTATCCACCAAAGATGCACTTACAGTCGGTAACAGAAGTGTTCGAATCCTGTCCTTAGACAGTGTAAGAACATGATTCGATAAGGATTTATTTAACAAAACCGTATGAAGTGTACTTTTTTTACATGGGGATATTTTCTAGTGTTCGGACACTTTTTTTACCGACTGTACTTTAAAATAATTTAAAATAATAGTACTTTAAAATAATTTTTAAAATAATTCTGTAGGCATTGAGTCTTTTACATTTTAGGACGTTTTTAAGGAAATTTTACTAAGAGCATTTTTTTTTTCAAAAATTTCAATGATGTTCACATTTTTACTCGAAATATTATAAATTTAATAGCTTCATAGTTTCAGTTTATGAATTTAAAGCGTTTCGTTTTCATTTCATCCATTTAAAAGTCACTATGTAAAACAGATATAAAAACCATTTTTACATTGAAAAAAAAAACGTTCTTATATATTTATTTTAAAATTTTAAACTTTTTCTTTTCTAAAAAATGTAATTAAAATGTATTTTTAGAAGGTCTACAACACATTTATATGTTTTATATATATATATATATATCCTAATATATATAAATCTCGTGTCACAATGTTTGTCCTCAATGGACTCCTAAACCACTTAACCGATTATAATAAAATTCGCACACCATGTGCAGTTCGATCCAACTTGAGAGATAGGATAGTTTAAATCTCAAATTATAGTCGCAATTTTAATTTATTGCTAATTATTTGTCTGTTATTATTTGACAGTCACAATTATCTGTTAACTCCAAATGATTCTAACAGATGTCGATACCTTTCGACTGGGTTGAAATGAAAGCTGAAATATATTTGGTGCTGCCATCTACACAAAGAATCTTCAACTTTTTAACCTATTAATAAATTTCGTATAATTCAATTATTTCCACTTTTTAAATTTTTGGTGTTAGCATAGCCGGCCACGTGTTACTTAGACTGAAGTGTAAATTGAATTCATATTATAATGAAGATAATACAGTGAAATTAATCCTGTTTTTTACTTATTTGTGCTTCATTGATCAAAACTTTATAATTTAATCTGTATATATATATAAATTACGTGTCACGATGTTTGTCCGGGGTAAACTCCTAAACTAAGGAACTGATTTTGATGAAATTTTGCACACTGTGTGCAGTTTGATCCAACTTGAGAGATAGGATAGTTTTTATCTCAATTTATTGTCACAATATTGTTTTATTGCAATTATTTGTTAATTATAGACCTTTATTAAAGTTGCTCCAAAATATCTGTGAGTTCCATTAATTTAATTGTTGCCAAAAAAAAAAAAAAAAAAAAAAAAAAACTACGAGTTCATTTTCTTTCGACATAAAAATAAATACATTTAATCAAACGTGAACGTTGAAAAATTATAAAAAGTTAAATTATGCATCTCACGAAAATTGACGTCATAATCAATTTAAAGATTTTATACACATTGATAAAGTGCTAATGTAGTTCTATCATAGATATAGTAATATATATAGATCTCTCATCCCCATGTTATCGTAGAAAGATTTTTGATGCCGAAAAAAGATAAAAAATAAAAGCTTTGGAAACAGCCATTAAGTGGTATTGAAAAAAAAAAAAAAAAGAAAAAAAGAAAAAGAAAAAGAAAAGAAAGAAAGAAATATGAATTTGAAACTGTATCTGGAGTCTTCCATTCCCCTTTAGAAAATAAATTATTCATAAATTTTATTTGCTAAAATATTAGTATGTATTCCCGTGTGTATTCACTCGGGGAAAGACGGCCATATTTTGGTAAAAACGTCGTCTTTTCCCAAATGAAAAGGAATAACTTTTTTCTCCCCAATGATCACTCTATTCTATATATGCTATACTATATCTATGAGTTCTATACGCAAGCGAAGTGTGACTCACTGACCGTCTGTGCAGCCAAGAAAAAGATTTCCTATGTTAATTGCCCACTGGATTTTTTGTAAGAAATTATTAAAAATCGAGGAAATTTATTTCCCGATTTTAATCCTTATATTTGGGTATAGATATGTATTAGTTATCGCGGGTGTTAGATTGAATTATTTTGCTGTCAAATTGACAATATTTTAATTTTAAATTTTTAAACTCTGTCGCCCTTGGCTTTTTTTATTATTATTATTATTATTTGGCGATCAAAAGCGTAACACGAAAATATACATGCCAGATGTATGCATTGTACGAAATGTAATATGTATTATTCATTGTACGTATGTATGACATGTAATATGTATTGTACGAAATATTGTTTCATATTATTCATTACTCTTTTAATATAAGTTGTTAAAATAACCATGATTTTTGAAAGAAATTAAATATTTTCGCCAGATAATTTGGCGATATTCTTTTTTTTTCGCCAAGGATGACAGAAATGAAATCTATTCCACTGCAAAATATTAGTATCTTACATCAGGTATTTTATTTAGACATTTGAAAACAAATTTGACTTCAAACTATGATAGAATATTTATCATTTTCCTTTTAATTTGTATATTATTAGTATATTAAAATTTAAAAGCATGGTATATAAAAAGTTTTTTTTTTTTTTTTTTTTTTTTTTTTTTTAAATCTTATAATTATTCTTATCTTAATCCTCAATGTTTCCCATCTTTATTGACTTGAATTTACTATTAAAATTTTAACATACTCAAAAACTTCTCATCACTTCGTTAAAATACACTAAACTTTTCCAAAATCTTTTTGTATTTAAAATGATACATGTATTTACTTTAAATGTCCAATATTTCATAAGATTTCCAATTTTAAAGTTTTAAAATATTTATCAAATTTACTTATTTTTCTGGTTTAGCCTTATTGTTTTCCCTTTTATAACTACAGCTGTTGCCCTCTTTAAAATATTTAAAATGATGAGGTCATTTAATAGTAAAATTATCCATTATAGCATATATTATATTTCACTCCTCCATAAAAATTGATTTTAAAATCGTCTGTTTGTTTTATACTTTTATTTTAATAGAATTTTAATAGAATTTAATTTATATATTAGTCATTTTAGCAATTTTATCCAAAGTAGCATTAGAAATAATATATATCACTTCTCCATTAAAATTTATAGGACCCTACAATAAAATTAATTTGTGCTTAATATCAACACTACGAAAATTTTTATCAATCGCTTCCAAATTTTGACCTAAGTTTCAAATCTCAACCCTGTGGGTTTTTACATCGGCTACAACGTTTTCGTCTTTGTTCGTAAATAATAATTTAACTGTACTAAATAGTTTACAGCCGTATAATTCAACGTATAACTTAGTCACAGCAACGCGTGGCCGGGTCTGCTAGTATATATATATATATATATATTTATATTATATATATATATATATATATATATATATTTATATTGTAAAAAATGTGTTTGCTATATTTCAAATTCACCTTTTAATATCCACACAGAATATGTAGGAAAAGTATAGTTTCATGGGAACCCTTTTCTTACTTCAATGCACTGTGATATTAAATTTAATAAATTTGTTGCAGATATACAGATCACATACAAGTTGTGTACAGAAAGTATTATCACCAAATTCACAAACATTATATATATTTATTTACATAAAAATAAGAATAATAAATTCTACATCCATTACTAGTATATTAAAATTCTTCAAAATAATGTCCTCCTAAGTCGATATACCTTTGATATCGGGATTTCCAAACCGCGTAGGCAGCCAACTATGGCTTCGATATTAGCATCTTCACAGCCTTCCAAAAATACTTGTACAAACTTTAGACTTGTTTTGGAATGATTGCTTCATATAATGTCCTGTAAATATTGTAAAATTTTCTAGCGTAAACGTCCTGCACTGCATATGAATCACACATTGATATTTGCGAAAGAGACGAAACGGAGGTTTTAGATATAGCCCGTTCTGTCTCAAATGTAATGAGAAGAAAACTACAGAAATTAAATAATCATATTTGCAAAAACAAATGCTTAATAATCTTCGAAATCTGTGTCTTGGGAGGCAATACAACGAATCCAACGTTGCTGCCAGTAGTTTCTGCTTTATTCGAACTAATTTTGAAAAATGACGAGATGCCTTGTGTTTATGGCTCATTGAACACTTGTAGACTACAAGTGAAGCGTGGTTCAGAGATTCTTGGAACCGCTGTGAAACACTCTTCCAAAAGCATAGGGAGAATCAGTTCAGCTTTTCGCCATCGCGAGATAGGATCTTATAGACGAGAAACCAAAAATACTATTTCATTTTTTCCCATCTAAAATAGTTAAATTATTGTTTTAAAACTTAAAAAAGACGCTTTGCCGCTGCTTGTAGTAAGTCAAAATGGTGTTCATTGGCCATATTAAGGGCCCTCTTCACTCACCGTCATCGGAAGCCGAAGCTAATGCTATTCTATGGGAAATTTTTCTTTACAAATAACTTATTAACTAATACATATTTTTAAATTCTGTTTTCACATTCTGAAAATTCCCAGCTGTTAAATTGACGGACCTTTTAAAAAAAAAAAAATTAAATTTTTTATATTTTTTTTTTTTTGAAGCTGCAAAATACGAATTTTCAGTATGTGATTTTTTTTTTTCATTTTGCAATTTCAAAATAAAATATTAAAAATTAAAAAAATACATTTTTAAAAAAAGTCCGTCAATTTAACTGTTGGAAATTTTCTGAATGTGAAAACAGAATTTAAAAATACGGATTAGTTAATAAGTTAATAAAATTTCCCCATAGAATAACATTGGCTCGGGCTTCCGGCGATGGTAAGTGAAAAGGGTCGTTAAGGGCCATATTATTCGCCATATTAAGCAGTCTAAAGAAAAAACATTGAGGCCAAGTCGGGACTGTATGGTGAATAAAGAAGCAAAAGAAAAACAATTTAGGCAATAAATTTGTACAGATTTTATGCATTTATAATTCGTCAGTAATGATACAATGGCTGTTAATTTTTACCAACACTGTCATTTCTGCAATTGAACGTAAACATAATCGACGAAATGTCTTCGGATCATTCTTCACTCGTTTGATATTTTCATCCACTTTTAAAGTGGGTTGTTGTCCTTTATGCGTATAGTCTTCAACGTTCAGTCAATCGTTCATAAACTCAATGCACCACTTGTAGACTTGCGATTTTGACAAATCTTAATCTTTGTAAGATTCCTTTAACATTTGCAAGTTTTCATTATTACTTTTACCGCAAACTTTACCGCAAAACTTTATTATATCGTTGTTCAGTAGATCTCCGCATCATCAGCGTAACGAAACATGCTCACAACGATGCACTGTTACGGCACAGGACGCACACTGGAAATCAGGAACAGCTTATCGACCGTTGGAATTTTTCACTGACATTCCAGTCCCTATTTCAGAGACACTGGTTTTTCCTAGCTATATACCAGTAATGTGAAAAAAAAAAATGTCTCTTTATTTTTGAGACAGACCGTCTATATTTTGTGATCATGAAAATTTATCTGAATAATACAATTAAAATTAAAAGTATAAAAAAAAAGACTAATGTCTTTTAAAAACTAACTCTTTAATACTAATAAACCTCAGTTATCATCGCACTTAAAAAATTACGAAGTAACCATGCTGTGTTAGCGTGACCCGAGAAACTTTGCTCATTAGCATATTTCGTTCTAATTCACTGATCTTTTTTTTTTTTTTTTTTTTGTAATTATTGGGTAAGAACTTTGAAAACGAATACGATATGCAAAAGTTTTGAAAAATTTTTCACCCAATAATATTACACCATAAACGAAATTGCTTTTTTCCTAAATTGCAATATGTTTTCTTTTCTGAACTGATAATTTTTTATAACAATATATCGAATAAAATAAAATACTTTTAAAGTTCACTACTTCAATACATATTTTAAATGACTCATTTAAAGATTTTCTAAAAAAAAAAAAAAAAAAAAAAAAAAAAGCGGATTATTAAAGTTAGACATTTTTTTTTTAAATATTACTGCAACTACTTTTAAAAATTTAAACTCTTTAAAAATATTTTTATTTGGGGAATGTTAGAAATGGGATTGATCAAGAAACGTTATAATACTTGTCAAACTTTTTACAAATTTTTTTAACATACTTAACAAATATGCACTGCTTAATTAAGTTAATATTACGTTAAGTATTGCATTTAAATTATTATTAGATAAAATAGAAACTTTGTAGGTTATTTTTATTCTGAAATAAAACTTTATACTTACTTTACATTGCGTTTTTCCCATTTTTGTGACGGTTTTACCACACTAAGTTAGCGTAACCTGTAGGAGAAATTCCGTTTCATGTAATTTGCATATTTTACACGAACTGAGGAGGGTCAATTCATAGGTTCATACAGGAAGCATAACTATCCCCCCCCTCCCCCTACACTCCAAGTCATTCCTCTCTTATTGTTAGAGACTACTGCGATGCAATCAACTCGATCGGGTTAGCGTAACGCAATTTGGAAACTGAGGGTTAATTAAAAAAAAGTTAAACGTTTCACCCAAAATTGTAAGTTTAGGCCAGGTAATCTGCAAATAGTATTTTTAACAATTCGTTGCAAAGATACATTAGGTAAAAAAATTATCCGAACACTTGCAAAAATTCATATATAAAAAAAGTAGATTTAATACTGTTTTGGTAAGTAAATCCTTGTCGAATCATGTTCTTAGACTGACTAAGAACATGATTCGACAAGGATTTATTTAACAAAATAGTATTAACTCTATGTTTTTTATATAGGAAGTTTTGCTAGTGTTCGGATACTTTTGTTACCGACTGTATGTAGTGTCATTTTAATATATATATATATATATATATATATATATACAGGGTGTCCAAAAAGTTCTCATACAGTATTTTGAATGTGGTCTTATTGAAAACTATTAATTTTAGGCTATCAAAAGTTTTTTAACATTGTTTTACAATGTGTCTTTAAAGAATACATGTAATATAATTAATTGTGATATTTTTCATTTTGTTTCAGAAACCATGAGAGGATATAATAGAAAGGTAATCGTGAAAAAATATTTAGAAGGACAGGAAGCAGGCAAAATCTTCAGTGACCTAAAAAACTTGTGTGCCAAACGTGATTTTGTTTATAGGAAGATACGAAGGTATAATGCAACTACATCTGTGCAGGACAGGTATAGATTCGGCAGACCTCGCACTGCACGGACTGAAAAAGTCATCAAAGCAGTAAGAGAGCGCATCCGAAATGGACAGACATCTCTTAGAAAGTTATAACGAGATTGCAAGATTTCAAAATCATTTGTCCACAATCTTCTAAAAAATGATCTAAGATATAAAGCTTACAAAAATCAAGAACACATGGAATTTCAAAGGCCTCAAAAGCAAAGAGGTATGAAAGAGTTGACAGCTTGCTCTCTTGGCACGCAAATGATGAATTCATCTTCTCCGATGAGAAACGTTTCGTTCTACAACAATCCCACAATCCCCAGAATGATCGAGTATGGTCGGCATCCATTCAAGATATCCCTGACAATCAAGCTACTGTGTCAAGATTTCAAAATACTTCATCATTAATGGTATGGGGGCTTTTTCGAAAAGGGGGAAATTTCCTCTGGTTTTTATTGAAAAGGGAGTAAAGATTAATGCAGAAATGTATCAGAGGGAAGTTTTGGAGAAAATTTTATTACCAAATCTTCAAAACATATATGGAGACGATTATTACTGCTTCCAGCAAAGCGGTGCGCCATCCCACACAGTTAATAAGGTGCAACTTTTTTGCCATGAAAATTTGACCGACATTTTTTCAAAAGAAGAATGGCCTCCCAGCTCCCATGACCTAAACTCCTTATATTATTTTGCATGGGGTTATACGTTGTGGAAGCTTAAAGGTGTGAAATGCAGCAATTTAACACAATTCAAAAACGTTATACTTAAAGTACGGGATGAAATCCCAATGCAAGCCATACGTGCCGCATGTGATAGCTTCGAGAAAAGACTAAAGCTGGTTAAAAAAAAAAAAAAAAAAAAAAAAGATGGAAGTATCCCTAAATATTTGATATAATGGTTTTCTGAATGTTTGTTTTGTAAATTGTTTTAAATAAAAGCCTTTTATTTTCTTTAACTTTTGTGTATTTTAAGTTTTAAATTGTATGAGAACTTATTGGACACCCTGTATATAACCAGCACTGTAAAATGATTATTAAATATTTAAATTAATCAAATATTAATCAAATATTTAAAAAATGTTTTCTGTAGTTAAATTATCCAAAATTGGCACCATTTTTTGATGAAACGTTGATCTTCATATTTAACAGCATAATTAATTATTTCATGCAATTAAACAATTATGACAAGAGTAAATAATAAAATTATTTACAAAACATTTCAAAATATATTTTCCAAGCTAATGCGTGTTACACGTTTAATTTTATTTCATTTTTGTCAATTTTTTTATAGGAATGATTTTTTTATATTTTTAAAAATTGTCCAATATGAACATTTTATCTTAATTAAATATATATATATATATAATAAGAAAAGGCTAAAGTTAAGGAACATTTCAAATCCACTTATTTTGAAATTGTAAATAAACAACGATAAAAGAAAAAATAGAACCAATTAATAGAAAAATGAGAATAAGACATTTTTTCTTTTATAAAAATCAATCAGATTTCGCTAATGAAATTGAAATTTATTTTTATCCGCTCATAGAATCACAGCAATAACAAAATTAATTGGAAATTCGATGATAGAGTTTAAAAAGAGTTTGAATTTAATTATTTTAAATTATATTAATTTGCCTTTTTTTCCTGGTAAATTGACATCCAAGGCTTTTTCTAAAAATAATTCCCAAAATATAATTTAATTTGGCAAGTTTCAAAAGTTGGGTCACATTAGTAAAGATTTTTATGCGATTAATGAAATATATTTTAAACGAAAAAATACTGAGTATATAATAAATTGCATGTAATAAGTTTAACATCTTCAAGATATTAACCTAATTTATTAAGTGCGTTTTATTTTTCCTCTAACGCTGGTTTTAGTGTTTTAAATTTAATACCAAAATAAGTATTAATAACCATTATACTTAATGACCAAATGAAGACTTAATGTCAAGGTTAAAAAGCAATATATAGTAAAAAGTAAATGAAAGAAACATTTTATTATTATTATTATTATTATTTAACTGGAGCAATACAAAGAGGAAAGAAATTGTAATTTTTCGATTTTTAAGCAATATATCGAACTGAAATTTTAGCGATAATAAGTAACTTATTTTTAATAATAATATTTTTGTTTCACTTAGTAAATGAACGAACAGCCTCACAGCAATCTTGTCGTCTTTACCAGTTTTTATCCAACACCTTGAATGAACATGCAAACATTTTTTTTTAAATCTAAATGTATAAAATTGAAAGTTTGTCATGATATTTGTCCGGATTTTTAGTTCTGATTATTAAATTGTATCAAAATTAATACACACTTATTAATCAGGTAATTAATCTCTTATTAATCAGGTAATATAATCACTTATTAATCTGGTAATGATGAACACTTATTAATCAAGACAAAATCTAACTAACAACTTTTTTAGTTCAATTGGTTAATTATTAGGTTGGCGGGAAAGTTCTGTCGTATTTTGAGCAAAACATTTGAATCAATTTTAATAAAGTTAATTCCCATTTTAATCAATAATATAATATCCATTATTTGCAACCACTCGTTGTCATTTTTCACGTAGCTTGTCGATCACCCTAGTGTAGAAGTTCTCACTCTTAGAGACAAAATATTAAGGAACTACCATGGAGACAGCTTCGAAAGAAGCAAAGTTTTTTCATCTCAGATAATTCTGAAGTGATCACAATAGATAATAATCAAACGGAGAATTGTCATGTGAATATGGTGGATGACTAAGAACTTCCCATCTAAGCTCATTCAAATTTTTTTGCGTTAACATTGCAGAATGCAGTTTTGCGTTATCTTGATAGAAAAGAATGCATTTTCTTATCGCTAACACTGGCCGTTTTTTCTTGATAGTTGCATGCAGTTTATAAATATGGTTACGATTGGTGTTCGAATTGAAGGTTTGGCAGTGTTTAAGTAGCTAGGTAGTACTCTGGACTTCTAATCCACCACAAACTGAGCATCATCTTCTGTTGATGATGATCTGATTTTGCAATAACTGTGGCAGTTATTTCAGGTTTGCAGTAAACTTTCTTTTCTCTTTCTTTTCTCATAAAAGTTTTTATCTTTCGTAAGGAGCTTGTGCATAAATGTAATCACATAGTGTCTAATATGTAGAGATGAACAGATTGTCACAAGAACCGATGAATTTCTTTCAGTCCAAATGTGCCCACCCCAAATACTGTGCTTCAAAGCAAATCTATGATGCACTCCTAAGCAGTCGCATGGTGCATGCCATGTTTCTTTTAATTGCTGTAGCGGTTAGATGCTGGTTACTCTCCAACAGGGACCACAAAATTCCATTACCAATCTTCGATGGATGGCCGCTCAGATTAACGATGTGCTTTGAAACTAAAATCTCCTAAACGAAATTTGGCAAACTATCTTTAGCAAGTCGGAACATTCCTAATTTCACTTCCCAACGTGTCATATACGATTTTAAGAGCAACCGATGATTTGCTTCCTTTTTTGAACTCATACCATATTCAATGTCTTAAGTGAACTTTATCCCCTGTCAAATTATTCACTCTGTACTAACTGATGAAGGCTATTGCAAGTAGTCCTCTTATATTCCCCGAAAGGTACGCTAAATGACGCATTCTACCTGCTTGTCATGATCTCATAGATAAAATTACCTCCCGATAATAAAATACGACAGAATATTCCCGACAATCTAATAGTTCAAACAATATTAAATAAGAACCCCATTTTAACTTTAAAAATATTAAAAATAAAGAAAAACTAAATTGATGCCAAAAATTAATAAATAAATAAGTAAATATATATCTTTTCATATCAAAAAAAAAAAAATTGAACGTTCATTTTTTTTTTTTTTTTTTTTTTTTTTTTTTAAGTAATTAAAATAAAATTTGTAAAAGTCATGCTAAAGAAATGGAACCGCTTCAGTATCCGCGACTGTAATGAAATGCTCGCCCTCTGGTGGGCAAAGGGAAATTACAATAAACATGCTTTAATTCGAATTCCATCAAGCCGCCATTGCTAGCCGATGCTTAGTTTTACATATATTTATTGAATAAAATTGAATAAATCCGGTAAAAAAGATAACACATACTGTTGTGTGATCCAGTGTAACTCCAAAGGACCAAGAAATCCAGAATTAAGCTTCCATTTATTTCCAAATGACAAATTTAAAATTTCAGTTGCTTCGGCTAATGGAAGTAAAGAATTAATCAGATGATTTGAAACTAATATTTGTTCAGCTTCAGTTAAATATCTACTTTCGATCGAACTTTGAATAAACTGAAGTATTTTTTCCAAAAGCAATCAATTTTCCATGATATAATGGCGGAGAAATTATAGTACGAATATTAAGTAGAATAACAAAAAGATAAAAAATAGATACACGTGGCTGTAATATTTACTAACAACAAGAGCTGAAAAAGCGCCATCTATCGATCATTACAAACGCGGATAGGACGATATTTATTATGTATTATTATTATTAATATATGTTTGATAAAAAAAAAAATAATAATAATAAAAATAAAAATAAAGTAAAGTAAATTTAAGTGTAATTATCATGATTTCAGAAGGATATGACGTCATTAGTTAACAGATAAATTTATTTGAAAATATTTATAGTTAACATTTTTTAAATTGCTGAAAATAAAGTTTCTAAAATAAAGATGACAATTTCTAATAAATTAAATTAAATAAAATTGACTTTCATTTAAAAAAAAAGAAATATAATTTTCTGAAAGAATCTTTTTGACATAAATTTGACTATTAAAAAAATATTAAAACTATAAAACTATATATCGAAAATTTTTATGATTCATGAGCTATAACTATCCTAACTTGAAAACTACTAAATAAAATTTCAGAAAGCTAATATCTACATGAATATAATATCATAACGAAAAGAAAAGTACCATGCTGAGGATCGTTACTTATCCTATTGTGTAACTAGCCGCTCATAAATGAAAAATAAAACAACAACTAAGCAAAAATTGAAAGGGAAAAAAAAAATGAAGAGTTACAGATAACGGATTAGTTTTACTTACACATTTTAATAAGCATATTAGAAGACATGCATACTGCAGTAAATACCAGCACATGTCAATATTTACGGAAATGAGCAGGCTGACAGCCTCGCCAAGGAAACAAGAAACAGTTCTCAAGTTTCCAACAGCTTAACTCTCTCCGATGCTGACGCTATAGCCAGCCGTAGACTTTCCTCCCAGCCAACCAACAGGAATTCTATTCCTTTCCTAAATTGCAACCCTGCAATTTCTTCTACTGTTGCCAGACTGAGGACAAAGCACATCAGGGGAATAAAAATTTTCCCTGATGGTCAACGAAGTTATATCTACTGCTCTCACTGTACTGACATTCAACTTTCTCCTGACCACTTTTTCGACTGTCCTGCTATATTGGCCAAGCTCTTCAGTATCCATCTAGCTCCCTCGCATCAACTCCTCTATTCTTCAAAGGTCGTTGATGTTGCTACGGCTGTCTTGGATACTTTTGCTCTTATTCGACTTCTCTGCACCAACTGCTTGGACAAGACGACAACAACAGTAACAATAAGCATTATTTGAAAATATTGTTTCATTTGCAGATAATTTGATGGAAGGCAAATTGAAATTGAAGTGATGTAAAAAAATCGAGGCTTCGAGGTAAAAAATCAGTTTTATTTTACTTATTTACTTATTTATTTATTTATTTACGCTTTTTACAAATTTAGACACATTATTGTTTTCCTTGAAAAATCATGTAAAAAAAAAAATAATAAGAAAAAGTAACAGTTTTGCATGGGACATCCTTGGTGAAATTTGAAATTTTGCAAGCCTTTTGTATGTACCCAATTTTGATAGCTGTTTTAATTCATCGCTAAATCGCCAAAAATAATTAAAAAGTCGCCAAGGAGGTCAGATACTGCATTTACACTAAAGGAATTTTAACCATTAAAGAAATGATATAACAGTAATATTGTTTTCAATGCACAGTTTTTCGAACGTACTAAAATAATGCTTATTTGATTTTGAGGTTAAAAATGTAACTGTATATATGATTATGATATTTATGGCTATTGGCAACCTTCGAATAAAAAAGAAGCTAAAACTTAATAATCATATAATTTTAAATTATAAAAGTATTGTGAAAAAATTGCGACTGACTGATCGCATATATATCCATCTGAGACGGTCAGATGGACAAATGAATATAGTAATCATTGCTAAGGAACGCAGCATCGTTACTGTAAGATTTTATATGCAAGAGTAGACTGATAAATTCATGTCGTTCTAAATTAAATTCCGTTTTGTACAGAATGTATGTCTATTACTCAGAAATAAAAATAAGTTTTTTTTATATTTTTATTTTTTTCTTCAAAATATTTTATAAAAAAAAATATATATATATATATTATCATTATTTTATTTTACTTGATTTTTTTTTTTCTAACATTCATTTTCACTTTACTTTATTTTATTTTGTCCGATCAATTTACTGTTATCTTTAAACAAAATATGGTTAAATTATATCTAGTGTGAACATTTTATATCGGTGAAATAAATAAATAAATATAGCTAAAATAAAGAAACCGTTTACGTCCATTTTTTTTAGAGATTTGAAAAAAAAAATATATATATATATATACGTGTGGCACTCGAGGACTGCCGCGGTAAAGCTATTGCATAGCATTTTTTATCAACTTATGCAATTATAATTAGTTATTTATTTTATTTATGCAGTATTTTTTTTCTTTGATATTAATTCAAGTTACACTTTTTGAGCGTGGTGACCGATAAGAAAACAAATTTTTTTCTTTTATTGAATAAATGAGAATATATCCGCAATGAGAATATATCAAAAATATCCGCAATCGATTTGTAGGTATCGAAAACCTCGATGTACCAAATTTGAATGATCTAACTCTATTTTTTGAGAAAAGGTATTTTAATAGGTTTTTAAAAGCCTGCAAGTCGAATGGGGATATTCAAGTTTTTTCTTTGATATAATTTCAAGTTACACTTTTTGAGCGTGGTGACCGATAAGAAAACAAATTTTAATAGAGAAAAGGTATTTAATAGGTTTTAAAGGCATGCAAGTCGAATGGGGATATTCAAGTTTTTTCTTTGATATTAATTCAAGTTACACTTTTTCAGCGTGGTGACCGATAAGAAAACAAATTTTAATAGAGAAAAGGTATTTAATAGGTTTTAAAGGCCTGCAAGTCGAATAGGGATATTCAAGTTTTTCCTTTGATATTAATGAATAAGATAACAATAATGATAAGAAAACAAATTTTAATAGAGAAAAGGTATTTTAATAGGTTTTAAAGGCCTGCAAGTCGAATGGGGATATTCAAGTTTTTTCTTTGATATTAATTCAAGTTACACTTTTTGAGCGTGGTGACCGATAAGAAAACAAATTTTAATAGAGAAAAGGTATTTAATAGGTTTTAAAGGCCTGCAAATCGAATGGGGATATTCAAGTTTTTTCTTTGATATTAATTCAAGTTAACTTTTTGAGCATGGTGACCGATAAGAAAACAAATTTTAATAGAGAAAAGGTATTTAATAGGTTTTACAGGCCTGCAAGTCGAATGGGGATATTCAAGTTTTTTCTTTGATATTAATTCAAGTTACACTTTTTGAGCGTGGTGACCGATAAGAAAACAAGTTTTTTTCTTTTATTGAATAAATGAGAATATATCCGCAATGAGAATATATCAAAAATATCCACAATCGATTTGTAGGTATCGAAAACTCGATGTACCAAATTTCAATGATCTAACTCTATTTTTTGAAAAAAGGTATTTTAATAGGTTTTTAAAGGCCTGCAAGTCGAATGGGGATATTCAAGTTTTTTCTTTGATATAATTTCAAGTTACACTTTTTGAGCGTGGTGACCGATAAGAAAACAAATTTTAATAGAGAAAAGGTATTTAATAGGTTTTAAAGGCCTGCAAGTCGAATGGGGATATTCAAGTTTTTTCTTTGATATTAATTCAAGTTACACTTTTTGAGCGTGGTGACCGATATAAAACAAATTTTAATAAAGAAAAGGTATTTAATAGGTTTTAAAGGCCTGCAAGTCGAATGGGGACATTCAAGTTTTTTCTTTGATATTAAGGAATAAGATAACAATAATGATAAGATAACAATAATGATAAGAAAACAAATTTTAATAGAGAAAAGGTATTTTAATAGGTTTTAAAGGCCTGCAAGTCGAATTGGGATATTCAATTTTTTTCTTTGATATTAATTCAAGTTACACTTTTTCAGCGTGGTGACCGATAAGAAAACAAATTTTAATAGAGAAAAGGTATTTAATAGGTTTTAAAGGCCTGCAAGTCGAATGGGGATATTAAAGTTTTTTCTTTGATATTAATTCAAGTTACACTTTTTGAGCGTGGTGACCGATAAGAAAACAAATTTTAATAGAGAAAACGTATTTAATAGGTTTTAAAGGCCTGCAAGTCGAATGGGGATATTCAAGTTTTTTCTTTGATATTAATGAATAAGATAACAATAATGATAAGATAACAATAATGATAAGAAAACAAATTTTAATAGAGAAAAGGTATTTTAATAGGTTTTAAAGGCCTGCAAGTCGAATGGGGATATTCAAGTTTTTTCTTTGATATTAATTCAAGTTACACTTTTTGAGCGTGATGACCGATATAAAACAAATTTTAATAAAGAAAAGGTATTTAATAGGTTTTAAAGGCCTGCAAGTCGAATGGGGACATTCAAGTTTTTTCTTTGATATTAAGGAATAAGATAACAATAATGATAAGATAACAATAATGATAAGAAAAGAAATTTTAATAGAGAAAAGGTATTTTAATAGGTTTTAAAGGCCTGCAAGTCGAATTGGGATATTCAATTTTTTTCTTTGATATTAATTCAAGTTACACTTTTTGAGCGTGGTGACCGATAAGAAAATAAATTTTAATAAAGAAAAGGTATTTAATAGGTTTTAAAGGCCTGCAAGTCGAATGGGGACATTCAAGTTTTTTCTTTGATATTAAGGAATAAGATAACAATAATGATAAGATAACAATAATGATAAGAAAACAAATTTTAATAGAGAAAAGGTATTTTAATAGGTTTTAAAGGCCTGCAAGTCGAATTGGGATATTCAATTTTTTTCTTTGATATTAATTCAAGTTACACTTTTTGAGCGTGGTGACCGATAAGAAAACAAATTTTAATAGAGAAAAGGTATTTAATAGGTTTTAAAGGCCTGCAAGTCGAAAGGGGATATTAAAGTTTTTTCTTTGATATTAATTCAAGTTACACTTTTTGAGCGTGGTGACCGATAAGAAAACAAATTTTAATAGAGAAAACGTATTTAATAGGTTTTAAAGGCCTGCAAGTCGAATGGGGATATTCAAGTTTTTTCTTTGATATTAATGAATAAGATAACAATAATGATAAGATAACAATAATGATAAGAAAACAAATTTTAATAGAGAAAAGGTATTTTAATAGGTTTTAAAGGCCTGCAAGTCGAATGGGGATATTCAAGTTTTTTCTTTGATATTAATGAATAAGATAACAATAATAAGAAAACAAATTTTAATAGAGAAAAGGTATTTTAATAGGTTTTAAAGGCCTGCAAGTCGAATGGGGATATTCAAGTTTTTTCTTTGATATTAATTCAAGTTACACTTTTTGAGCGTGGTGACCGATATAAAACAAATTTTAATAAAGAAAAGGTATTTAATAGGTTTTAAAGGCCTGCAAGTCGAATGGGGATATTCAAGGTTTTTCTTTGATATTAATGAATAAGATAACAATAATGATAAGAAAACAAATTTTAATAGAGAAAAGGTATTTTAATAGGTTTTAAAGGCCTGCAAGTCGAATGGGGATATTCAAGTTTTTTCTTTGATATTAATGAATAAGATAACAATAATAAGAAAACAAATTTTAATAGAGAAAAGTTATTTTAATAGGTTTTAAAGGCCTGCAAGTCGAATGGGGATATTCAAGTTTTTTCTTTGATATTAATTTAAGTTACACTTTTTGAGCGTGGTGACCGATATAAAACAAATTTTAATAAAGAAAAGGTATTTAATAGGTTTTAAAGGCCTGCAAGTCGAATGGGGATATTCAAGGTTTTTCTTTGATATTAATGAATAAGATAACAATAATGATAAGAAAACAAATTTTAATAGAGAAAAGGTATTTTAACAGGTTTTAAAGGCCTGCAAGTCGAATGGGGATATTCAAGTTTTTTCTTTGATATTAATTCAAGTTACACTTTTTAAGCGTGGTGACCGATAAGAAACCGAATTTTAATAGAGAAAAGGTATTTAATAGGTTTTAAAGGCCTGCAAGTCGAATGGGGATATTCAAGTTTTTTCTTTGATATTAATTCAAGTTACACTTTTTGAGCGTGGTGACCGATAAGAAAACAAATTTTAATAGAGTAAAGGTATTTAATAGGTTTTAAAGGCCTGCAAATCGAATGGGGATATTCAATTTTTTTCTTTGATATTAATGAATAAGATAACGATAATGATAAGTTAACAATAATGATAAGTAAAGAAATTTTAATAGAGAAAAGGTATTTTAATAGGTTTTAAAGGCCTGCAAGTCGAATGGGGATATTCAAGTTTTTTCTTTGATATTAATTCAAGTTACACTTTTTGAGCGTGGTGACCGATAAGAAAACAAATTTTAATAGAGAAAAGGTATTTAATAGGTTTTAAAGGCCTGCAAGTCGAATGGGGATATTCAAGTTTTTTCTTTAATATTAATTCAAGTTACACTTTTTGAGCGTGGTGACCGATATAAAACAAATTTTAATAGAGAAAAGTTCTTTAATAGGTTTTAAAGGCCTGCTAGTCGAATGGGGGATATTCAAGGTTTTTCTTTGATATTAATGAATAAGATAACAATAATGATAAGATAACAATAATGATAAGAAAACAAATTTTAATAGAAAAAAGGTATTTAATAGGTTTTAAAGGCCTGCAAGTCGAATGGAGTTATTCAAGTTTTATCTGATCTACTTTATACACAAATTTTACGCGTATAGCTATTCACTGTTGTACATAGATGATAGATACCTATACACCTATATACTTTCTCACAAACAGCTGCTTATGTATTCGTCCGATTTCGGAGCAGCTCGTCTCGATCTGTGCGAGCTTCGTACAGCCGAAGTCTACCGAACTGTGTTAGGCTTTTTTTCGTTACGGAATTTTTCGATTCGGTCGCCGCCCTCAAAGCCCGCGATAAAAGCTATACAATAGCTTAAAAAAAAAGAAGAAGAAGAAGAAGAAAAAGCAAAGAAAAATGAAACTAATTCGCAAAAAATGAGTAAAAGATCGTTTTCCAATTATAAAAATTCCTTCAGATTTCATTAATGAAATCGAAATTTATTTTCAAACATTCCACAATTGAATCTCAGAAATAACAAAGTTGAAAATTCGATGAAAGAGTTAAAAATAGTCCAAAAGATGAGGGTCCTTTAGAGGGTTTTTCGGCAGTGAAATCAAATATTTGATATATATATTATGCAGAAGTTTTTAAATATGTTTTCCCCAAATTCTTATGTTCTTACTGTCATTCACTACGGTATGTTTATGAATCTCAACCAAATAAAAAATGCGCAATACAAGGTATTTCGTTTGCCTCTCCCTGGTTCAGTTTTAAGAGCGCCATGTTAGAAATCTGGTGGTCCCGCGTCCGATACCCTGAAGGTCCGGAGTGTTAATTTTTGCCGACAATTAGTAGAAAAGTTGTCAATTCGTAAAAGAAAATTTATCGCTGACTACACTGTATTCTAAGAATTTTTGAAGAGTTTTTTTTAATAAGCCTTTTTCTTACATCTCTTTTTAGAAGCAAAAAAGAGTTTTTTGTGGAATACAAGCTCCCTCTATTCGGCGGAATATTGACTAAAATGTCAATGAAACAATTAACAATGCAAAATAAAAATTATTAGGAAAGACACATAAACATTAACCAAATCATTAAAATGTCAAGTTATAATAAAAAAAATAATAAACTAAAATAACAAAAAAAAAAGGCTGTCTCAAACGAATAATTAAATTGCAGATATTGGCCCTTAATCAGAAAATGAAATTACAAAACTTATAGGCAATCGTGTGGTGCTGCCATCTGTTGTGAATTTTAAGAAATTATTTCTCTTTTAACACAGTTCAAATTTCACCAGTTTTGGTTTATAAACAAAAAAGTTACATTTCTTTTTTTTTTTTTTTTTTTTTTTCAAATTAAATTTTAGTCTAATTTCGAAAAGATTTATATGATAAGCTATAATAAGAATTTCGGTTTTAAAAGTTTTTTTTAAATAGATTATTTTCCCCTTGATTTAATGGTTTTTAAATTTTTTGTTCCTTTTCTGTTTGATAGATGGCAGCACTATTCTAAAATTTTATAAATCATGTTGAAAAGAAGTTTCTTGAAGTTTTTTAATAAGCGCGAGTGCGTCTTCCTGATTTGATGATACACCCGTGTCTAGCTTTTTTCACTTAATGAAGAGTTGGGCTTTTATTTTTACTTGAAACAAACTTTTTGAGTTTTTGTAGTTTATAATGTTTACTTACAAAGATTTTATTCATGAAATTAAATATTGTTTGAAATTAATAAAGTTAACTTATAGATGCTCGAAACCAAAAACTTTCGAAACTAAAAAATAAAAAACAAATAATAAATAAATAAAGGTATTTTTGAAATTAGTTGAGAAAAAAAAAATGTAATAGTGAACGTAAATGGTAAAAAAAAAAAAAAAAAAAAAAAAAAAAATGGATTGAAAGTGTCACGGAGTGGGAGCTTGCTTCGTTCTGAGTTTTTCTAGATCGGCACGTAGAAGCCCGCTCAAGGCGATAATAGTAATAACGTATATCAAATAATAGTTTTTTTTACAAGATAATAAGCATTATATCCCATTTTTTGGTGATAATTTTTATATGAATATTTTTTTAAAGCCTTTATACATTATCTAATTAAATAGATCTCTAGTTTTCAGATTTTATTTTGATGAAAGAACAAAATAAAAATAGATAAAATTTAGGAGCCTTTCAAATTCATTTATTCAAAGATTTCAAATAAAAAAACGATAAGAAATAAAATTCATTAAAAAAATAAGAATAATATCTTTTTCCAATTATAAAAGTCAATCAGATTTCATTAATGAAATAGAAATTTATTTTTAACCATCCATTAGAATAAGGCACAAACAAAGTTAATTAGAAATTCGATGGCAGAGTTTAAAAATAGTTTGAATTTAATTATTTTAAATTACATTAATTCGCTTTTTCCTATTAAAATGACATCCGAAGTTTTGTTGAAAAATAATTTTTTAAGCTATAATTTAATTTGGCAAGTTTCAAAAGTTCGATTACATTAAAAAAGCAGTTCAAGAGATTAATGAAATTTAGTTTAAACGTAAAAAAGAATTTTGTGTATAATGAATATAACATCTTGAAAATTTTAAACTAATTTATGAAGTATGCTCCATTGTATACTAACCCTGGTTTACTGTTTTAAATTTAGCATCTAAATAATTATTGATACAGACATATGAGCACAATTTGAGTAACTTCTTAAAGTAGAAAATGGTGAAAATCTAGTGAAAATCTCATTACATTTGTTCAGGCCCACCAGCGGCCAAGCGGTCCTGTGCTGAAATATGGTAGATCCGAGGTGCCGGGTTCTATCTCAGGTCGCTCGTGTCGGGCTAGCCGTTCGGAGTTTTCCGTGGTTTTCTCCGAAATTTGCGCAAATGTGGGCTAGGACACCTCAGAAAGACACCCATGGAGGACACTCCTCCTGAGGCCTATAACCCTAGTGCAGCCAATCGGCCTTATTACCACAACCGAATGCAACATTACATTCGTTCGTTTTTTGCTTAAAGGAATTGATTTGTCCTGCGAGCGGTACATGTATGAATAAATTCCGAATTATAAAATTAGAAAAATGACGTCAAGTTTAAGATGCAATATATATTTAGAGGTGAAAAATTAGCGTAAAAAATTTTATTTTTTCGTTAAATGATTTTGTTTTGGCATTTTATTTGTTTTAAAACTATATCTTTAACAGAAACGTTGGAGACAATAAATAATTTGTTTACTGATAATGTTTATGTTTCAGCAAACAAATGATCCAGTAACAAATGATTCAGCAGTAAATAAGCCTGATGTTTACTGCGGTGGTGTGATATCCTGGTGGAACTTCAACTGACTCACAATTTCCTATAGTATGGTTTTACTGCAACGTATTCGGTTGAGGGTATCCAGTAAGCATGAGTTTGCAAAATCAGATATTTTTATGGAACTCAAACAGTGTGGTGTTATCTGCTAAGATGTGAATACTTTGCAGGAATTTCAAAAGAGGGTTGGCGTAGTTGGAATTTGCAAGGCCGCAGAATGCATGGTAGCGGTTTTTTAAGTTCACAATTGTTCAAAGCACAACACTGAATTAAGGGCCCAGGGGATCCGGACATAATATCGCGAGACAAAATCTTGCCGGACAAAATATCGCGTCAAAAAAATAATATGATCTATTTAAAAATTTGATTTTTTGTCATGTGTGATCTCTAGAGAGGGGGAGCAGGGCCTTCTAAATTTTAATTAATTAATTAAAATAAATAAAAGGTAAATTTGTATATTCCTTTTTATTATTTTCTATGTTTATTTTTAAGTTATTTTACCTTTTCCTTTTCACTATTCAAAATATTGCTTTTCACTATACATTTTAAAAATAGTGTACATCACTGCAGACAGCAGAGCTGAACACTGTTCCCAAACCTGAATTAAAATTTTTAAAACTGATAAGCACGATTAAATTTATTATGACTAATCTTCACAAAAGATCATAAACATAGTCTTTAAACTCTTTTAAGCAAAATTTATAACAATTATTTTGTAGGATTGTCTGTATGTCAGTGCTCTGACTAAGGTATGTGTTGTCATGAAATTTTATACAACATTTCTAATAATAACCAACACTTTTTTGCTTCCTATTCATTTATGTAGGCGATATTTTGCCCTCGCGATATTTTGTCCCGCGATATTTTGTCTCCAACACCACCGGCCATCCAGTGAAAGTTAGCCCCGGTCAGAGGTCGCATAGGTCGCAACCTATTGATCGCTAAAGACAGCTAATAAATAATAAAATTACCCTAAGTCAAATATTCTAGATATTTTTTAATGCAATACATTGAGACTATAAATTTCGTTTTATTATTATTATTATTATTATTATTGTCATTTTGTCATATTTCTGATACATCAATTTTCCAAAAATCTTTTAACGTAATATTATTAAAATTATGTCTAAAGTCAACATTTTATATTGTAAAAAACAAAATAAAGATAACTAAAGTTAAATAACCTATGAAATCCATTTCTTAAAAGCGATTTGGGAAAAAATAAATAAATAAAAACGGCAAGAAAATTAAATAAACGATAAATGAATAAAATTAAACCATTTTATCGAAAATTAAACACAAGCTCTTTTTCCAATTATAAAAGTGAACCAGATTTATTTAATGAAATCGAAATTTGTTTTCAACCACCCATTTATTAAATCACTGCAATAACAAAGTTAATTAAAAATTCGATGACAGAGTTGCGAAATAAGTCAAATTTAATTATTTTAAATTACATTAACTCTCCTGTTTTATTATTATTAGAACGACATGCACAATTTCGTAAAAATAGTAATATCTAAGATATAAATTAATTTGGCAAGTTTCAAAAATCGGGTCATATTAATAAAGCATTTTATACGATTAAGAAATTACAATTTAATCCCACAAAGAACTATGTTAAAAAATATGTTTTACATCGTGAAGATTTTAACTTAATCATGAGGTACGCTTCATTGAAAGCCTATTCTTTCTTTAGTGTTTTAAATTTTACATCGAAATAAGTGTTGATTGATACATATATATGATAAATTACTAAATAGAACATTGGAATAATAACGTCAAAGATAACAAGAAATATATATTTGGTAGTGAAAAAATAACACAAAAGTCACTTAAGAAAATAAAAAGTGCTATATTAAAAAAAAAAAAAAAAATCGCCATTCAGTTATTTATAAATGCTATATCGAACAGACACCTCAATGGCAATAATTTATTTATTTTTCCCAATAATTCCTTATTGCTGGTAGTAAATGAGCCCAATCTTTATTGCAACACATCAGAGTAATGTCCGAGAAAGTGTTGCACAGTCGAAATTTCACAGGCCGCGAACAGTCTGTTACTCGACAAGGTTAGAATTTGCTTGGGCTTGCAAATGAAGTTTGCAATAGAACGTGAACTGCCTCCTATCTTTTTTTGCATTTATAATTGTTTACAGGAACGCACATGATTGACAGCATATTAAAATAATAATAAAATAATAATAATAACAATAATAAATAATAATAATAAATAATAAATGAACATTCTTTGCAGGTCAGTGATTATTAATAAGCTTTCTATTCACCCACCGTAAAAATAAAGTTATGCCCGTAAAGCTGTTTCTCGAATAAGAGAAGTGGCTTTTAATAAACTGTCAGCACTTCGATTTTTACAGCATTTTGTTACAAATACGTCCACACTGTAAAACAAATTGTACACTAAATTAGGATGAGTGACCGACAAAAAATGTTCCAGTCACTGGTCATAAAAAAAAGTCATCTAAATCTGCAATGACCCATTTTTTGAAGAATAGAAATGGCTTTTTATAAATGGTCAACACTCTGAATTTTGCAACAAATTTTTATAAATACTGGAACTGGACTTTTTTCTCGAGATGGTCGTGTAATTTAAAGGTCAAATCTTAATATTTTACTGAAGTTTCTTAAAGTATTGGTAACACCGAATGGGAGTTTCTTACGAGTTGAAATGTCTTAGATATCAACACAGTTGGTCACTGAAGACATGTAAATAGTATTATAATAAAAACTAACATATATTGAATATCCTTAATTTTTTTTTTCGTAATAATTAAGACAATGCGTGTTTTATCTTTAGATCTTTATACATATATATATATATGAAACTTTTAAACCAAATATGTATACGATATAAAATTAAAAAATATTATAATAAAACGTAAAACAGAGAAAGATAGTGCTAAAAGCTGCTTAGCTAAACAATGTTTTTAAATAAGGAACTTTTAAAAGTAATATGTATATGATATAAAATTAAAATAAATGTTTAAAAATTAGAAAAGCCAACAGGAGAATTACAGTGGTTCCTTTCAGAAACTTCTCTTTTACCCCTACACGGAGGTGCCTCCCTGAAGAATAATTCTGTGTTTTTGGGGATTTTACTTCATTTCATTCATTTGCTAAATTATTCCTATATGTATATATATATATATATATAGTTGTTTTTTATCATTAGATACTTTTTTAATCATATCTCTGAGTAAAATAATTTCCCCAATTCTTTAAATTAATTAAGGTAATAATCTAATTAAATAATCTAATTAACATTATATGCAATGTCAACATTTTAATTGATGGAAGATAGTAAAATGAAAATGGATAAAGTTAAGCAGACCTTAAAACATTTGTTTATTTATAGGTTTCACATAAAAGACGTTAAGAACGAAAGCTTAATAATTGACACATACACATACACAAACACATCCCAAAATACAGAATACTATTTTCTTTCAATTATAATGGTCAATCAGTTTTTAAAGGTGAAAACGAAATTTATTTTTATCCATTCATTTATTGGATTACAGCAATAACAAAGTTAACAAGAAATTGGATAGTAGAGTTTAAAAATATATCTAATTTAATTATTTTAAATTACTTTTCTTTTCATTAAATTAATATCTGAAATTTCATTAAAAATAATTTCTAAGATTTAATTGAATTTCGAAATTTTCAAAAGTTAGATAACATTAATGAACTATTTTATACTATAATAAAATATATTTTAAATATAAAAGAAATGCTTTATAAATTAAACATAGCATGTTAAAGGTTTTAATATAAATTATTAAGAACGCTTCATTTTTTTTTTCAATTTTGCTAATTATAATGTTTTAAATTTAAAGTCAAATAAGAATTCAAATAAAAATTAAAATATATATCCAAATATAAAATTCTACAAATGAAAAAGACGATATTTTAATGTTGAAGAGAATGACAGGATTTTGATATTTTTATGCTTTTAATGTAATTCAAAAATTGTAAAAAAAAATCTGAAGCGGAATACAGATTTTTACAAAGAAATATTATTTTTATTTTTATTATTTATAACTTTTAATAAAAAATAAAATCTTTTAAAAAAGCAACAAATGTATGTTAAAAATATAAACTTCCACTTTAAACGTGGATTAAATAATTGCTAAATAATATATATATATATATATATATATATAAATTTAATTTTACTTCCTTCTAACATTGTCTAAAATGTTTTAAGTTTTAAATATACAAATTATTATTTTTACAAGAAAAAAACATGCAAAACAATTGGACAATTTGAATACTATGTAAGTTTTTATCTCGAAATATAAAGAATTTGCATATTTTTAACAATGAAATGCGTCTGAATCCTGTTTCTTTCAAAATGAACTATTTTATACTATAATAAAATATATTTTAAATATAAAAGAAATGCTTTATAAATTAAACATAGCATGTTAAAGGTTTTAATATAAATTATTAAGAACGCTTCATTTTTTTTTTTCAATTTTGCTAATTATAATGTTTTAAATTTAAAGTCAAATAAGAATTCAAATAAAAATTAAAATATATATCCAAATATAAAATTCTACAAATGAAAAAGACGATATTTTAATGTTGAAGAGAATGACAGGATTTTGATATTTTTATGCTTTTAATGTAATTCAAAAATTGTAAAAAAAAATCTGAAGCGGAATACAGATTTTTACAAAGAAATATTATTTTTATTTTTATTATTTATAACTTTTAATAAAAAATAAAATCTTTTAAAAAAGCAACAAATGTATGTTAAAAATATAAACTTCCACTTTAAACGTGGATTAAATAATTGCTAAATAATATATATATATATATATATATAAATTTAATTTTACTTCCTTCTAACATTGTCTAAAATGTTTTAAGTTTTAAATATACAAATTATTATTTTTACAAGAAAAAAACATGCAAAACAATTGGACAATTTGAATACTATGTAAGTTTTTATCTCGAAATATAAAGAATTTGAATATTTTTAACAATGAAATGCGTCTGAATCCTGTTTCTTTCAAAAGAGTTTACTTTTTATAACAAGAACTATTTTGCTGTTTTGAATTGTTTCCGGAGTCTTATTCTATTATTGTCTTTTTTTTTTTTTTTTTTTTTTTTAATACAATAAAAGTGTTTACTTAATATGAATTTAAAAAAATGCATTTTAAATCTTGTACATAAATTTTGATTGTCTGCTTAAATATACTTCGAGTTACATAAGTATATATAATTCTGAAAAAAAAAAAGAAAAAAATTATCATAATCCATCTCTAAAAATGTGAAATAGTATGCATAATTTAAATTACTTGGTAATAAGTAAACATGCAAACATATATATATATATATACATATATACTAGATTAAACTTTAATTAATTTTAAAATATATTTTGACAATCTTAATAAATAATTACTCTGTGTATTTTATCGTTAATGAAAATGCTCTGTCGTTCATTCTTTGTCGATTAATCGATGTTTTCAAAGCTTTCATTTTTAATTTTATTTTTTGTTGGTATCATCCTATTCTCCTGTTTGTGTTAAATGTTTTACATGTGGCTACTATGCTTTTTTATAGTTTTCTCTCTGGTATCCATGAAGATTTTATTTAATAATTGATTTAATTTAATATTTAATTTAATTTCTCATTTTGATACATTTTTTTGAGAGGGTGGAAATTGCAAAACCCAAGGAGGTGTATTTTTGATGTGCAGAACCTGTTGTATGGGCTTCGAGTCTGCCGGATCTCATTCCATATAACTTTTATTTATGGTGCAGCCTTAAATCAGTCGTTTTTTGAGGCTGAGACTGTAGAAGGTCACCACAGTTTGTTTGAAATTAAGCTGGATCCAGCAAAGTTTTAAATTGTGATGGTTAAATCGCTTCGGCGCCAGTGACTGGTCGAAATTTTAGGTCGGTTTAGTTTTGTGTCTAGACATGGTACTGCAACGAAGGAATTAAGTTACGAGAGGTAGATGAACTGGCAGCGATTTTGAAAGTTTGATTGAAATGAAGAGAAAGGAAGTTGGTAGAAAGTGGTATAAGATAGAGATGCTTTTCGTAAAAAGTGTGGTGTAATGGAGTCTTGTCCGACATCCGTCGACGACAATATCTAAAGCTTAGAGTTTGGATAAAGTTATATTTCAGTAGTTGAGATTAAGTGGTGCTTAAGTTAAGCCGTTTGATAAGTGTTGTGGTGCTTGAGTGCGAGTATTCGTGAACGGAAAACTGATTCGGCCGGGAATCCACGAATCTTTTGGAAAGTCACGGTATCTACGTAAATGAGTGCATTCGTCTAACTTCTGCTATTCTGGGGTGAGATATTTCAAATTATTTCAAATAGTAATTATACATTTATTTGATAAAGAATTTAAATCCGTGACTGAGCTATGTATTCCAGATCATCCTCCCATTATTCTAGCTAAATAAACTCTTAGTTTTATTTTCATATATCTAAGTCTCTGTGCTAATTTCATATTTAATACTTAAGTAGTTAAGTTAACTAAGTTAATCATTGAGTTAAGATGGTGTCTGCGTCAACTCAAACCTCACACTTTAAGCGACACCTGTGGGCATCCTTGCGGCCCCATCTTTTATGGTTAATTTCCATCTTATTGATATCCTTTATCATCCTCTCAATTTGTCGGTTGAATTTGGACACCCTGTATAAATAGCACAATTTTATTACGTTTGTTAACTATATATATATATAAAAAAATACTCAACCTATTCATGCGTTTTTTTTTTCTAACGTGATCCGCGTTTTTCGAGAAATGTTAAAGGGTATTAAAATCGTTCATTTATCGAATAGATCGAAAGTTAAGAATCTAAATGTACATTGGTTCGTCACGCCCTCTGTATTAATATAATGCATTTATTATTGGTTTAAAAGTTCCACTTGAATCTTAAATGTTGACATTCAATATATATATATATATATATATATATATATATATACATATTAAAAAAAAAAAAAAAAAAAAAGGAAATATTTTATAGGATCCGAGTTGGTCATTTAAATTGTAATATTATATTAGTTAATTAACTTGTACAACTCTCAATAGCTTAAAATTATTAATTACTCAATTTCAAGCTAATACAATTAATAATAATAATAATAATAATAATAATAATAAATGACAGTTCATTAATTTATTATTTTTTCTTTGTATAAATAATATTTTACTCTCAAATAATAAAATTAAAGCAAAACTTTACAAAAGAATTACATCTTCATGGACTAAAACGCAGTGTCTGTACACGTTATGTAATTTATAGACTACAAAGCAACTAAACTAATTAACGGTATTTTTTTTATTTAATTTATTCTCTTTCTACAAGGACAATTTAAAGCTACTGAAATCCTCGATCAGACGAGTCAAAAATAATTGAGGGGGGGGGGGTCTAAATGTTTTAGAAAAACGAGTATTTTCAAGCCGTCATTTTGATTCTCATAACGTCTGAACTAATCTTTTACCGTACTATTCGTATCACTTTGAATTTTGTCCAACTGTTCCTTTTCCTCCTGTATCATAAGAATAAAATCTTTAACCCTTTACGACGCAGGGTAATTCAGAGCATTTAAATTACACTGCGACCGGAATTTACGAACAAAATTAAAATAAAAGTAATTTAAAATTTTCAGGTTAAAAAAAAGGGCCTTTTCTGCTATGTTATAAATGTAAATTTTTGCTAAAAAATTTCCGGGATGTGTTTTCGCACTTGAGAATTAAAATTAGGTGTTCCATCAGCAGGAACACTGCGACTGAAAGAGTTAAAGCCGGAATTTATCTTTCATCCTATTAAGCCTATTGCTTTAAAATCGTATGGAAAGTTAATTCAGCGTCGTTTATATAAGAACATCTTCTCTGAGCAGCTATTTTATTTCACTAGCCGAAATTCGAATGCGAATTTCTATTCTTACGAAGCCCATCTATACAAGATGTTAACGCAAGCATTGGTTTCATGTGCGACTTCATTTCTTTCTGCGCAAAAACAGCACTGTTGACCTAACCTGACATTTCGTTGTGGAATAAATATTTTATAAGATTTTACAATCATAAAGGATTAATATAAACACAGTGACTAGAAAAACTCTTGAAGATCGTTAGTTTTTTTTAAACATAAAATCTCTTCTAGAAATTTTTGTTTTATGCACTTATAATTTTAATTTTTTACTATACAATATTTATTGTTAGTTACAGACTGCTCAGTATTAAAAAAAAATACTTTGACTTAAACTGACACTTATTTTTAAGCCAAATTATATTTTACTGTTTTTGATAAATATATACAAATTGCCTTTTCTGTTTTACTTAATGTTCTTTAAATATATTAAACATTTTACAAGTATGTTACCAAACGATTTCAGAAACACACAAATAAGAGAAATGATAATAGGGAAATAATTAGAAGTTATTAGAAGAAACTTGATAGTAGATTTAATTTCCCTTAAATTAAACAGCAGTGTGTGGTTGTGTCCGCATTTCATAGAGTAACATTACAGAATTTTATTAATATCAGACTGTATATTCACTCCAAATTAACTCTGCATTTTACGTTCTAGTCAAAGCGTATATTAAGTATCTTTTCGTAACTTCAAATTGTTTTGTTATTTCCTTTCTTCAATTGATTTTTAGAGCGTCTTCTTAGACATAATATTTCTTTTCTCAATTTGTTTCTAAACTATGGAAAGATGAAGTTCCGTTTATGTTTATTAATGTTTAGTAACTTAAGAACAAACTTAACAAAACTTTAACATTTCTTAAGTTTCTGAAATGATTTTTTTTTTAAAAATGATATATGTTTTTAAACATAAAATGTAAGGTGCATATATAAACTAGTTTACGGAAAGTGTTCTAAAGCAAAATTCGCTTAAAAATATTTTAGTCTAAATATTTATTTTTAAGGAGAAAAAAAAAGTCTGGAAGAGGGTGGATTTCCCGTTTATTTATTTATCTTTTTTTTTTTTTTTTTTTATCTATGATTTTTAATTTGAATCTTAAAAAAAAAAACAAAAAAAAAAAAAAAGCATTTTTTAAACATTACATTACATTGGATGCCACAGTCATCTTTCTGCTTTATAGTATAACAATTAAAAAAAATGCTCATAATACAATTTTATTCATCTTCTAAAAAAAAAAAAAATCTGTTTATCATTGTAAATTAATTAACATCTACAGTAAAATATAGAGCAAAATGTTTCTTATGTAAAATAAAATTAATGGTTATTCAATGTAACATAATGACCTTAATTTTCATGAATAATGTCAAATAATAAACTTTATTTACGTTTCATGAATATTAATTTTAAATAAAGAATCTATAATATCCATAAAATTGATATAACATTTAAATAAAATCACCCAGTCAAATCTTTATTTCATGATAGGTTTTACTGTAATTACTGAAAAGAAATTTCTATTTTCTTTTGTATTAAATTAATTGTTTAGCGGAAATGGAATCAAAATAACGTGCTAAAATATTAAAACTTGCAAAAGATTTTTTTTCTCTCGCGTATGTCTTAAAAATAAATAAATAAATGAAAATTATCTTTAAAGATTATTATTATATAAAATTCTTCGTCGGTGAAATCTAGCATCATCAGGTAAAATTTACAAAGAATATGTATATATAAGGAGTACGCATACGAGCATACGGTCTATCAGCATGCAAAGTAAATGAAGTTAACTGTTGTATATTAAAGTTGGCTGTCGCTGTTAAAGAGCTACCTCAAGAAGTGTGCTGTGTAGTTAGCTTCTACAGTCATAATTTTAGCTTCAAGGTTTTTCCAGGCATGTCATCTCTCCTTATAGCATTCGATCAAGCTTTTTTAATGGCTGCTGCAGTTTCGATTTTGACTTCATATTTTTTATAAAAACAATATATATATATATTTTATTACATATGTATATAAATATTCAATAAATATATACATATGTATTGCAACAATCACAGCTGCAGTTGAGAGGTATTAAAAAATCGGAAAACTATCATGAAGGCTTATAAGTCTGTATGCAGGCAAAATAAAAAGTTCATACTTTAAAGAAATTATTTTTATTAAAATTCAAGTTTGAACCTTAGAAAAACGCCAACGAACAGTGTAGATAAGACATGAAGATGGTTAAAATAAGATACAGTGCGCTGCATGAATATAAACGCACCTTTTCCAATAACCAGAAGTAGAATTTTTAAATTTTTAAAAGAAGGAATACGACTTACAGTTATTGCATATGACTAACAACTGAATAAGGTGCTTTGAACAAGTATTCTTAGGCTCATGCAAGCTTATGTAATGAATGTTTAAGCATTTTCTTATATTCACTGTTTTTCGTTTATTGCACGAAATTAAACGCACTCTGTATTTTGCGTTTAAAATTTAGCAGAGCTGCCGTAAATATAATAAAACACAAATAGTCGTGTTGCTAAAATTCTCTAAAATCAGTTTTAATGCTTGAGAGCAAAATTTACGGAGTTTGTACTGGATGGCAAGAGGAAAAACTTTTACAGTAGGCGAGAGGATAAAAATCGACTTTATGCGTGGTAAAGGCGCAATCGCGAAATTGGGCCCTGAATTGGAAGAAGTGAAAGTGTTATTTGAAATTATATAAAGAAAGGAGCATATTATAGGAAAAAAACGTATAAGAAGCGAACAGGAAAGCTCACCAGTTCGATAAATGTCGAATATGCAACACTGAAAAGAATAAGAATATATCCTGTGCGAAGATAAAGGCTCAATACAAGCTGGGTGTTCATCGGACAACCATATGGAGAACTATCAAAGCTGCAACATTCATTAAATTTAAGAAAATGAAGGCGAAATCACCCCTCACTCAAAGGCATAAGCATATGCGGTTGGAAATGGCAAGAAAATGGATTCTAGATCGACGTAATTGGAAAAAAGTTATCTTCTCAGATGTCAAAAATTTTAATCTCGATGGCCAGTACGGATTTCATAGCTTCTGGCACGATATGATAACCGAAGAAATGTACTGTTCAAAACGTCAATCTGGAGGTGGGTCTGTCATGGTGTGGGCAGTCATAGGTTTTAAAGGGACTATTGAATTAGAGCAAGTGGAGAACAGTATGAACTATGTATATTATGTCCAGAAGCTCACAAGGAACCTCGCCGTCAAGCAGTCAAAAACTCTGGAAGAAATTATATTTTTCAGCAAAATTACGCATCTGTACATACAGCACATATCGTGAACAAATGGTTCCGTGACAATAAAATTAAAGTTCTGGTTTGGCCCTTAAAAAACCCCGATTTAAACATAATGGAGAACGTATGGGATAATCTTGTTCGCCGTGTTTACACAAACGGAAGGCAGTTTAACACGAAAGATGAACTAAAATCGGCAATTCTGTTAGCTTGGAAGACAATCAACTTGGACGACCTCATGCCACTATATCAGTCAATGCCTGGCGTTTACTGGATTTTCTAGAAGCCCATGGTGGCTTTACAAAGTATTACATACAGTATTTGTTATTCAGTTATTTATTTTTTGCATATGCGTTTAAATTCCTGCAACATGTATATTTTTCATAAATTCAATAACATTGTTTTCTAAAAAATCATATTGGTTTTTCATTGTTTTGACTCGTAATTTCATTTCTTGAATCATACACATACAGTTTGCATCAAGTATCATCTATTCATATTTTTTTATTACTCTTCTATACCATTCTAATTCTTAAAGCTGAAGTGCGTTTATATTCATGCAACGCACTGTAATGTCACCAATTGTGAGGATTTTTACAGTGGAACTGTAGAGGAATGATGGACTTAAAGCTCTTACTGGATAAAGATCCGAATTTAACACTCCATGAAACATATACGTTTAAAGAAAATTATGGTTTTATGTCCATCCAAGTTTACAATCCTACGGAAACTCAAAACAAGAGCATACAGATGAATTAGAGATGGTTAGTACTTATAAGACTCACTAATTACCAGGATTTTTATATTAAAACTGTAGATGAAATGACGAATGTCCAGCTTGTTGAATAAAGATACAAAAGTCACATTCCATTAAAAAAAAAATCATAATTTTAGAGGCTTAGTACTTAAGTGCTAAATAGACTAGATAGTAGATACAAATAAATAGTTAATAGTGCACGCTTAAGATATTTCAAAACTAATGTTTACAGAGTTCCCAAATCTGAAAAAAATTCAATTATAAACAGACAGATGAATTGGCAAATAATACATAGTGAAGTCAGAACAAAGCAGTAAAGATTTTCATAGATCCCACTTTGACAAAGTTCATAATTATAGTAATTTAACGGCGGTGAGTTAGAGGTATTGTCAAAATGACAGTAAATAGCTGAAATGAATAAATGCAAATCTTAGTTAATCTAATCGTTCTATGGCGTCCAAATTCACAAATTCAGATAAAATTATTAGTGTACTTGTAGTTTTATATATAAAAAAAAATCTTGACAATGATATTTCTTCCACTCCGTTCTTGTCTGATGCTTGAAAATTACTCACATAACTTCGGTTTCGTTTCGTTTTCTTATTTTTTGAGATTTTATTTTATTTTTTAATTTTATTTATTTACAGATTTAATTCTTTCATTTTACAATTTTGATCACACCAGAATGTAGATTTACATTCGACTTTATTTTTTATTGCTTTGCAGTAAACTTGGTTTTGTGAGTTGCCTCTTTGTTTGTTTCACTCGTTTGTTTCACTTTACGCGTCTGACGAAGGATCGTGTTTTCTTTTGTCCCGAAACAATTGTTAGAATTCTATTATTTATAGTGTTTATTTAAAGCTTTATACAAAAGACATTTAAACGCCAGTTCTGTGGTATTTTCTTACAATGAGGATCAATGTTTTTCCAGGAATTTATAACTGCATCGATACTACCATTGATTCGTTTTTATCTCGTCCGACTTCAAGCAGTATTTTACTAACTTTGAAATATGAACTAATGTATTGTTGAAATGTCCAATAGCCAAATGAAATAAGAGATTATCAACAAATTATCACTTAATATGTCCCTATATATGACATAAAATTAATTTATTATCAATAAAACAACTTCAATCGCACCACCTACTATAAATGCAGACTAAGTTATGATAGATCCTCATTTCACATGGCGTTTTGAAGAAAGGCGATGTTCTTTACGCAGGTCGTACCGCTGAAACTTAAAACAATCTGGCCCACCTAAATGATTTCTTTTTCTTTTTTTAAATTCGAGAACACCATACCATTTGAGCTCGGACCAACTACTGGATGTTGCCGGTAATGTATAAACCTAAATTAATATACCACGTAAAAAGTGTGGATTTTTCTTTAAAGTCTTACACAGAACAATAGTACTGCAATGCAATACATTTTTTATTGCTCGGATATTAGACGGAAAAGTCATCTACTGTTTGATTCGGGCGGGGGGGGGGGGATTCTGCTTGCTAAAACCTGTTTATTCCTTCACACATTTATTCATTTTCATTCATTATTTTTTTAGCATTTTTCTATATCAGTTTTTTTCAAGCATTATTAACTTTTTTTTTTTTTTTTTTTTTTTTTTTTTTTTTACGATTTAGAGCTTGTAATTAAAAATAATTTTTCAAAAGAAGCGTTATACTATCCATTCTTCTTTCTAATATCTTTTCTTTCTTTCTTTTCTTTTCTTTTCTTTTCTTTTTTTTTTTTAAAATTAATTTTGCTCTATTTCTTGACTGATAACAGTTATTTTTTTCACACTCGTAATTATGCCAGGTTTATTTATTTTAAATCATTTCTTAATTTTATGTATAGTGTACACACACATGTATCTATGTATATGAAGTTTATATAAATATATCTCTGTGTATGTGCGTGATAAATTATTAAGAATTTACTACATAATAGCAAACTTTTATTCGCTTAATTTAATTAATTTCTATACTAAAATTTAATTTTTGTTTCATTTTTAAAACAGAAAAAAAAAAAAATTGCATGATGAGCATAAAAGTTATATCTTTATTGTTCTCTGTTTCATAAAAAATAAATATTGAAGCAAAGAAATACAAATACGTTAAATGCATTCTTCTAAATACTTTGAGCTGCATGATCCTGTTTGAATACACTTTATCTAATGAGGAAAGTTTTATCGTAATATGAGGGACTTAAGATAATTATAAGGATGAGATCAATCAATAAATATTAAGACGTCTAACTTAATTCAAATACGTAATCATAGATTTTTAGGACACAGAAAGGATTAAAGAGATAAATGTTCAAAGTTTGTCATAAGTTTCAGGAAGTTTGAATAATAATAACAAGAATTAGCATTAAATATATTAAATGTAATATTGAACAAAGAACTCTCATTTTCTAATAATCTTAGAATAATTTTCTGTACACATTTTTGAATTAAACACATTGAATGAACTTTGAATTTAAATATAAAAATATATTACAATATCATTTTACATAAATATATATCTTAGTTATAATATATAATAAATTTATATATAGGGAAACGGCTACAGACCAGTATAACATTACAACATTTATTAAATAAAGAAAAGGGACATTACAGAAACACTAACATATACATATTTTACGAGCGGAGAAGACCGTCTGTCTCTCACATAACAGCTCGACGTCGACTCAGTAACTAAACATTGGTTTACCTCCAAGCGGGAACGTCTTTCCCTCGACAGCGATTAAACATCATCTGAATAAAACAGGTGCGCTTCTCGGTGCGTGGGCATACATTGAAAAAGGATGATACAAACGGTGACGTGATGACACGTGATAGGTACGTATGCAGTGACATCACACAGTGGAGATGATAGCCGGGAAATATAATTTCCCATATCGGCCATCATGACCAAGCAGGCGGCCTCGCCTGAACGTTATCAAACACAACAAGAAAAAAAAAATTAAATTAAATTAAACAAAATAAATAAAAATAAACAATATACAATACTACATAATAGAATTATAGATACAGTAATAATATAGCTGCATTAATAAAATAAAATAAAAATGTATACATTACCAAATGAAAAATAGTGTAAATATTACACTCAAAACCTGAATCATATCATCAAAATGCTAAAATAAAATAAGATAAGATGTTAATATACATACAGACAAGTAGAAAAAAAATAGGTAGATAATTTTCACCAAAAAAAAAAATCAGGTATTGAAGAATGTTCATGGAAAAAAAAATTGTTCATGAAAAAAAAATAGTTTGTTAAAATGAGAGTTCTTCTTATTTTGGCAAGTTCAAGTTCAACGTATGATTTAAAAAAAAAAGTTTAGTTGTGCACACGAAAATGTCCAAGGAAGAGTTCTTAAAAAAAAAATAAATAGAAAGTCTTGAAGAACTATGTCAATTAAGCTTGAAAAAAAAATAAAAAGTCCTGAAGAAATATGTTAAGTAAGTGTTTCAAAAGTGTCGGTCCAAGGTTTCAGGAATTCAGCGCATGTGCTGGTCTTGAATGGGCCTTCTACGAAGTCACACTTGACGACGTCATATGTGTCGTTTGGTTTTATTTTGGTTATCTTATATGGACCTAAAAATTTCTGTTTTAGTTTCACACCAGGCCCGAACTGGGTGCGTTTAACTGCGACTAAATCGTTGATTTGGAATTTAGCAGCTGGTCTTCTTCGAAGGTTATACTGCCTGCGATTTTCTTCTTGCACTATTCGAATCTGCTTTTTCGCGTCGATACGCTGCTCCTCACGTTGCCTCTGAAATGTGTTTGTAGATTCGTCGTTGAGAAGCTCCAGGATCTTGATGTCATCTTTATTTTTCATCTTGGTACCGAATAGTAATTGAAATGGTGTCGTCTTTATGCTTCTTTGAAATGTCGAATTGAGGATTTGTTGGAGAGCAGGCACATGGGAAAACCACTTTTCGGGGTTGTCGGATGATAGTTTGGATAAGACTGCGATGATAGTAGAATTTTTATTTTCAACTTGACCATTCGATCTTGGTAAACCTGCTGTAATTGGTATGTGAGTAATATTTTGGTCGTGGCAATAGTCTTGAAATGCAGTGGAAGTGAATGCTGGACCTCGATCTGTTATGATTCTGGCGGGGTTACCGAAGATGGATCGTTGGCTTTCTAGTCGGCTGATAACTTCTGCGGCGTCTGTAGATTTTGTGGGGTACAGCCAAGTAAACTTGGAAAACGCATCTACAACAACCATAATATGTTTGTATTTTTTTGATGTAGTAGCTAGGGGACCAAGGTGATCAACATGGTATGTGTGCAGGGGTGCATCGTCTTTATCAATTGGGTGGAGGAAACCATCTTGTTTACCTCGTTTTCTATTATAGAGTATGCACTTTACACAATTTTTAATGCAACTTTCGATTTTGTCTTTGAGGTGAGGTATATAAAAATCTTTGTTTATTAGCTCTTGGGTACGGAGTGTTGCAAAATGTCCACGCTCGTGTGCTTCTTTAATTATACTATGCTGTAAGTTTGTAGGGACGACGAGTAAATCGACACCGTTCACTGTTTTATACAGAAGGTTGTTTTTTATAATGTAATTATCATGGGGTGTGGACTGCAAAAGCGTTTTTAATGCTTGAACTTCTTCATCCGATTGTTGAGATTTCAAAAGTTTGACATGAAGGCTATCTTGGATGATGAAACACTGTGGAGCTCGACTTAGAGCGTCTACATGCGCCATGCGGGAACCTGTTCGATGCTCAATATTGTAATGGAATTCTTGAAGGTACAGAGCCCATCGTGCAATGCGGGAATTTATTTCTTTTTTATTAAGTGCCTTGACGAACGCATCACAGTCTGTGATAATTTTGAAATTTGTTCCGAGCAGGTAGATTCTAAACTTTTTGAGGGCTTCTACCACAGCCAGGACTTCAAGTTCAAAACTAGTATATTTTCTTTCGTTATCCGATGTTTTCTTCGAAAAATAAAAGACTGGATGGAATTTATTATCATGCATGTTTTTCTGCAACAGGACTGCCCCCAAGCCATCTATAGACGCGTCTGTATGTACCTCAATAGGGGAATTTTGATTAAAAATATTGAGAACTGGTTCTTGGGAAAGTAAATATTTTAATTTTTGAAATGCGGCTCTTTGTTCATTTTGAAATTGAAAAGGGGTGTCCTTACGCAGAAGATCACTTAAGGGTTTTGCAATGGTAGAAAAATGAGGGATAAATTTCCTAAAATATCCTGTAAGGCCAAGGAATCTACGTACGTCTTTAACATTTTTCAGATCTGGGTAATTTAAAACAGCTTTAGTTTTGGAAGGGGATGGCAAAAGTTTACCATTTTCTATTATGTGACTGAGGAAATCTATTTTGGTATGTAAAAGTTGGCATTTGTTAAAATTTATGTCGAGTCCGTACTCGCTTGCTGTTTGAAGAATAGTTTTTAGACGTTCTACGGCCTCATGTTCGTTACTCGCGGGAATTACAAGATCATCCATATAAGGGAGTACTATGCCGGCAGCAATCAAGTCTCTAAAAACAGCGTTTTTATATCTCATGAACACTGAAGGGCAGGAACTAAGTCCGAAAGGCATGTAGCGAAATTGGAATTGACCGTTATGGGTTACAAAACTAGTGAAAGGGCGGCTCTGTTTGTTTACGGGTACATGAAAAAATCCATTACGTAGGTCTATCGTACTAAAAATTTTTGCATGTTGAAGTCGATCTAAAATATCATCAATTAGGGGGAGGGGGTAGTGATCTTTAACTAACTTACGATTGAGTTTCCTGTAATCGATGCAAACTCTGTGTTTACCATCTTTTTTTCGAACAACTACAACTTGGCTGGCATATGGGGAGGACACTGGTTCGATAATACCATCTTTAAGCCATTCAGAGACTTGTGCGTCTACAATGTCTCGTTCGGTAAAGGGTAGACGTCGGGGTGAGTGAAAAATAGGTGTATCGTCAGTTAAAGTGATGTTAAGCTCAATGTTCGCAGTTTTGATTTTATTAGGTTTATAGGTCGACAACAGTTTGTTAATGTCGTTACGAATATGTCGTGAAACATCAGGGCCAATATCAAATTTGGGACTATCGTCAGTGATCGTCATGATAAAATTTGGATCTGCGGTACACTCATTTTGTTGTGAAAAACTAGAAAAAGTAACACCGGTGGGTGAAATGCTAATGTTCGCTTGTTGGATGACGTCACATCCAATTATAAGATCATAAAATGTGGACACGTCGGGTACAACTGAAATAGTTGCTGAAAACTCTTGATCTTCTATAATAATAAAAGAATTAAAAGTACCGATAACATGTATACGCGCAAAGCCAAAACCAGTTAAGGATTTATTATTTTTTGACAAAGGTGGGGAACTTATTTTTAACCATGCAGAATGTTTCAAAAAGGTTAACTGACTACCAGTATCAACCAAACCAGTTAATTCATTACCACTAATTTTAACTTGTTTACACATATGAGAAGCATGCGATTCATGTACAGTGTTAACTCTATCTCTGGAAGGAGTTCCTTCATTTGCAGCGGTTCGGCGGCAATCGGTAGACTTGTGTCCAAAAAGACCACATGCAAGGCACCTAGGGCCACGAGAACGGTTAGGACAAAATTTAGATAAGTGACCGATATCGTTACAATTGAAACAACGTAATTTATTTTGAGATGCCGGACCAGTATTAAATTTGGATTCGCGAGTGAAAGCTGATTGTGTGTGACCAGTACTGCGTTTTCGACTGTCATATGTTTGTTTATAATTAACTGAATTTCGTTGATTTAAGTTTATTGTATTAAGAGCAGTTTCATAAATACGCAATTTTTCTTTAAATTCTGAAAAAGATTTTGCTCCACAGAGAAGAATTTTCTCAGAGGGATTACCCTGTATACCTTGAATGGTGTATTGAATTACTGAAGAATCGTCAATAATAGCGTTACCGCGGTTAGCAATTTCGCGCATCGCTAAAAAATATTGCGTAGAAGTTTCATTAGGACGCATTTTTCTGTTTTCTAATTGTTTATGTATTTCGATGGATGGTATGGTATACAAAAATTCAGAAATTAACGCGGCTTTAAATGACTCGTAAGTATTAAGATTTCGTTGCGAAAATAAAAATGTTTTAGCAGAACCATTAATTAAACGTTTAGGAAAGATAAGTTTTTGTTGATCGGCAAGACTAGGAAATAAACACAATTGTTCCTCAATGTCATTAAAGAAATTACGAATAGAATATGAATCATTTCCAGAAAAAGTTCTACATGTGCTAGCTAGATCTCGAAGGAGGAACCAGAAATAATTACTCAAATCAGACATTGCGTCTGCAGCGTCATTCTGAGAAATATTTTGAACACCCGAAGGGACAGTTTCGCTTTGGGTTTGAAAAACAGAAGTATTTGGAACGATCGAAGAAAGGGTTCAACAGAATGATTATTTACACTGAGATCGTCTTCGTCTGACAAAAAACTAGTATCTAATGTTTTCTGAAATTCAGATAAATTAGTAAGTGAATTAAAGATGTCTTTACATAAATTTTCCTTACTACCGACTGGTTCTAAGTGTAGCGAATTAGCGATTGATATAAAATCGGACAAAGAAAATGTTTTTATAATTTGTTCTTGATGTTTATTAATGTCGAAATCGGCAGTAAAACCGCTAAAATTTCGCAAACGTTTACGCGATTGATGATCAAATGTTGGGTATCCTAACAGCGTGTTGAGTAATTTTATGGTATTTGTTTTAGAATATTTCAAAGAATTTGCAACTAGCGGAAGGTCGCCTAATTTAAGGGCCATTTTTAGGATGCAAGAAAAATAAAATAAGAAAACCGAAGTAAATAAAACAAATTGTTCTTTTTTTTTTTTTTTTTTTTTAAGTAAATATTGGGGGAAAAAAAATGGATTAAAACCAGAACATATATATTTTTAGGAATAATAAATAAATATTGGGGAACAGAATATTTCTTTATTCATGGAAAGCAATTAAATATGGGGGAAGAAAACTCTTTATTTATATAAAAATGAACAAGCAAATAATTTTAAATCGGCAATAAATGAGTTTCATTAAACAACAAAAAAAAAGTTATTTTTTTCCCTTCATTTTTTTTTTATATACTATCAAAGAGAGAAAGAAAAAAAAATGCATGCCCCTACCTGACATTAAGGGCAGTCCTTTATGCCGTGATGATTAAAACATTTTACGTGGAAATCATCTTTCACATTAGATTACGTCTGTTATGGAACAACATCCAGTAGATACGAAGAACAGGACGAAACAATAGATCAACGTCTAATGATCTGAACTTTTAGTAGTTTTCTCTTTAACGTCCGAATGTATGTCAATGAAATAATAAGTAAAATATCGTCTACAGAAAAAAAAAAATGTTCACAGCCACTTGAAAACAAACAACATTTTGAAGAACAACATTTTCACGCTACTGTTTTTTTGAAAACCAAAGTAGCGACTTTTTTGTTAGTAACGTCTATTAAATATCAGCGAGAGAGTTTATCGAATATAGAATACTACGTCTAGTCATTTTATTAAGAAAATGAAACATTCGTCTTCACGCTACTGTTTTTGAAAAACAGAAGTAGCGACTTTTTGTTTGTAACGTCTATCTAGGGGAGAATTTAACGGGATAGGTCGAGCCCCCAAAAATATAGGGAAACAGCTACAGACCAGTATAACATTACAACATTTATTAAATAAAGAAAAGGGACATTACAGAAACACTAACATATACATATTTTACGAGCGTAGAAGACCGTCTGTCTCTCACATAACAGCTCGACGTGGACTCAATAACTAAACATTGGTTTACATCCAAGCGGGAACGTCTTTCCCTCGACAACGATTAAACATCATCTGAATAAAACAGGTGCGCTTCTCGGTGCGTGCGCATACATTGAAAAAGGATGAGACAAACGGTGACGTGATGACACGTGATAGGTACGTATACAGTGACATCACACAGTGGAGATTATAGCCGGGAAATATAATTTCCTATATATATATAAATAATATTTCTGAAAATTTTATTATTGTAAAAAGACTGTGTAACAATCTTGTATTACAAAATAAATATTTTATAATTTTTGTGTATTTTTTCGAAAACTGTTAATGATAAATGTATTTTCAAATATAGAACAAACAAGTCTCCAATCTTTGTTTTGTTATATATTTAAACTTGTCTTGTTTTGTCTCTGTTTAGAACATGTATTTGTATGAGGATTTCACATACCTCATTCGGGCTTGTTTAAATTTTTTACATAACCTTTATGCATTATTGAGTCATCAGTACATTAGGTGAATAAATTAAACCATCCAAGCAAAACCACTCTAATAAAACACTTGTAAAGAAGTTTGAAAAATTTTCCTTTTTAAAAAATTAAAGACCCATTATTTGATGTCCTGTAAAAGCATGACAAGCGAAATACAGTTCTTCATGACATAGCCGATAATAAGAATAGAACAAGAAAAATGTATAGTCTTGTATATGAAGACCCGCATAGCATATATTGATCAACAAATATTTTTTTAGTAGTACAAATTATTCTTTTCCAGTTTATGTAAAATGTTTATGTAAAGTTTACTAAGTGTTTCTCTATCAGGTCGACAAAACGTGCAGGAGGTAAAGGGGACATATAGACGTACCGGAATTACATTGTTGTGCAGGGTACTAGAGTCTGCGTTATGCAGTAGCAGAACATAAACAGGACGTCGTTTGAACAGCGAAGTTTTCGAATTGATTTCCGAAGAGACAAGACGAACAAATATTCAAACGGGGGATAGGACAGTATGAACCCTGATTATGAAGCTGCGAATTATAAAGAGCGTACTGCTTTGGGATTTTACCAGGAACGTTTTCCATACAGACGTAAAATGGAGGAGCTATACCCATCGACGGTGATCCAAAATGCTATGTCATGTCTTCGGACTAAGCTAGGAGTGAATTCAAGATGGTCGATAATATTCCACTGTATAGCTCCAATGCGACAGTAAATCCAATCAAACTCAGTCTCAACCTCAATCAGACTCGCGTGCTCTTAAATCGCAGGCGTTCACGTAAGTTTACGTGAGACAAGTTGTTTAAGGAGAGGGAGTTATGAAAACCACAGAAAGTTCTACATTCTTCAAAAGGCAATCCAAGTATGAGTACTTCGGTGACAAACAGACAAGTTCGGTTTTTTCGCTCCACTTCATAGAGAATGCTATCAGAAAATAAAATGAATTGATATTATTTACAACGCGACTAACTATTAGAATCTGCGGATTTATGTAGAGCACTGTTTAGATCTTCTTGTAGTAGCACATGCTCTCAGTTCGTTCTGGCTCTCAATGTATTTCCAGCATCTTGGGTCTTCATTACATTACGCCAACAACATTCGCTAATATTTTAACCTAATATTTGACAAGGGTGCACAAGTCATGTTAGTTCAGTTAATTGGTCTGCTGGATCGTTGGAACTAAGATAGTTGAACTTTTCTTCCGGATCAAATGAAGGTTTTTATATACTAGACCCTTGTTTATTTAGTTGAAAACCTCGCAGCGCTTGTTTTCTGCAGCTGCAGAGCAGATGCAACACACGCCAATAACATACCTGAAATTTTGGAAATCCAAGCAGTCATATCCTGTAGGTTCGACTTTGCTTCTAATAAGGATTCTTACACTTTCTCTACCATGTATCTGTTTAGGAATATAAAACTTGTCATAAAAATGATTTAAGTTACCTTAACATGTTGCTATTTCTGTTATTTTCCTCTTTTTCTTTTTTAACATAGCTCGTGCAAAACGCGTTTTTGAATCTGGAAATTTATGTGACTTCAAATCATCTTGCGCTACCTGCACGTCCTACAAGTTTGTTATACTTGTAGTGAAACATCTTAAATTTTCATCTGATACGTAACAAAACTGTTTCTATAGCGAAATAAAATAAGTAAATTCGCAAATGCTAAAATAAACAAACATATGATGTAGTATTAAATTACCTTATACGATAAAATGATATTTCAAGCTTTAACATTTAAAATAATATTTTAGGTATTTAGTGTGTTCAAAGCGTAAATTATTACGATATATTCCACTAGAAAACATGTTGAGGTATATTTAATTTTTATTTTTGCAATTTTTTACGTATGTAAAAATATGGTTACAGCTGTAGTGAAAAAAAAAAAATGTAAATAAAACTAAAAGTATAGGAAGTGGAATTTTCTCGGTCAAAAAGGTTTTTTTATACTCTTAGAACATGTATTTTTTTCAAAAATATTAGATCATATACACAAAAGCGCTTTTTTTTTTTTTTTTTTTTTTTTTTTTTACACTACTCTCAAGGTAATTAATACCTATTTAATAATCTCTAAATATTTCAGGTTTACTTTTATTATTATTATTATTATTATTATTATTATTATTATACGTTATTCTGTATATCTGCATTGTTTTATCACGTGTTAATATAACAGAAATAATATATGGTTAAAATAATTTGGAACTTTAAACTACATGATTGTTTTATCTCTAGTTTTATCATTTTTCCCCTGCATGGATAAAATATTTACTCATCGTGTAATTTTTTATGAGCTGTAACACCTGTATTAGAAAGAACTAAGGAAAAGCAATATGTTTATAGCTACCGTGGAAATAAATGGGAGATGCCTCGGGAAACATTGCCTGTATAAATCATTATTTTGTGCAGGAAACATAAGAAAATATTGTCTGTCGTAAAAGTATGTAATGGAGCTTTTTACTAAAAGTTATTTTTTATTAGTGACTATACATAATAGAGCGTATAATCTACCTATGTGCATGTGTGTGTGAGCGTCTGCATAAAAAAGTGTATTGTAAACCATATCTGTATATTTTAACTGAAATATGAATACAGGGCTACTAAAGGGCTTTTAGAATAATTCCTGAAAACCGTAATTATTATTTCATTATATATATTCATTGTTATTTAGATTCTTTAAAGCTTTAATATACTTATAATATTAAGCTTTATGTATGATTTATTTATCAAATTATTTGCTTTTTTTTCAGCTTGTAAATGCGCATTATTTACCCTTAGCTATTTATCACTAGATACACTCAGCTTAATTTCATACATTTCTGATATTTTTAAATTGCAAAGTCAGCAAAAAAAAAAAAAAAAAAAAAAAAAAAAAGCCATCCCCCTCACTTAATTTTGCCATAAATTGTCGCAGAAACATGCAACTGATACCGATGTATTTGTAATAACGTCTAGTTTATAATGGTGTTATTGGATTTTCCGTAGGGGTCGTCTACATATTTAAACTAGCATCAATTTCATTTTTTTAAATGGTAACCCCCCTTTCTGTAATTTCTTTGAATTATTTGTATGAAATCATCACGGAAAATGGTATAGTAAGTTTATATATTTCGGTCAGTTTTTCAGAGAGTTATAAATTGTCAAAGTATGGGGATGCTATTGTTAAATGAATGTGACAAACATTAATTCATATCTTCCCAAACATTTGTTACATTCAAATTCTGTTTTTTATGCGTTATAATGAAGTGACCCAAATATATTCCATGCATACGTTTGATAAAAAAACATTTTATGAATAATGAAAATTATTAATAAACTCATATTCGAAAAAATTATAAATTATGACCTATATCAATGTTTGCAGGAATAGAACAGACATCATCAAAAACATGGGTTTCCAAATTTACACCTCGTTCCTAATATTACTGTTTGAGTTACAGTGATATTTCATTTTTTATTGCTGTTAGGGGGTCGTAGCTTGTTAAAAACTGTATCCTCTGTGAGTAAATGTCTGCATGTATTCTGACGAAAAACTATTTTAATTTACCTTTATGTTAATCTTATAGTTTTCTAAGCAACATTTCGATGTTCATTATACAAATCGGCTTATTTTTGTAAAATTATCGCAATGCGGGTGAGAGATTGTAAAATAATTCCAAAAGAAAACAAGCCCCGCCTGTAAATAGCTGAAATAATATTAAAAAAACTAGTTTGCATAGTCGTATTTGACTCTATATGTGACGCTGTTATGCATAAATCTCAATGGCATTTACTATATCGATTGCTGAAGACAAAACTTAAGTGATTTAATTGCAAATATGTAAAATCATTTTGATTTATAATGTAAAATTTTAGAAAAATGTATGGCTTACGTTGCAAGATAGGGACATACCCGTTCCTGATGTGTTAAGTCTTTTTTCTTAAATATTAAATAACTTTTCCTAGTTTCTCACTGCTAAAATTATATTTTAATCCTGCTTTTTTTTTTTTTTTTTTTTTTTTTGTAGGGCTCGTACACTTAAAGTTAAATGTCATTTTTTAGGAAATGCTGTAAGGCAAGGCTTCTTTTTGAAAGAGCAAGATGCAGTCAACAATCTTCAGGTTAGCTGAAGAAACTACTATTAATTGAGCTTTATTGTAACTATCTTGTACGATATGAATTGGTATCAAATTTTATACCAGTATCCTTGATCAAGTTCACTGTATACATTGTCACCAAATGCTACTAATGTTACACCAATGTAGTTTAATCCTTTGCGGCGCAGGGTAATTCGAATCATTTAAATTACACTGCTACCGGAATTTACGAACAAAATTAAAATAAAAGAAATTTTAAATTTTCAGGTTTAAAAAAAGGGCCTTTTCTGTTATGTTATAAATGTAAAATTTTGCTAAAAAATTTCCGGGATGAGTTTTTTGCACTTGAGAATTAAAATTAGGTGTTCCATCAACGGAAACACTGCGACTGAAAGGGTTAACAACATGAAATTTTCTTTTTTGTTTTCCAAATACACACCTACTAGGTGTATAACTCTTAGTTTGTATTTAATTTATTATTTGTTTTTCGCCCTATCACCTGTAACAGACGTAATGAGTTAAAAAATATATATATATATATATATATATATATATATATATATATATATATATTTATTACCCTAACATAAAAAGACAATCACACTTTGTACCCTTAAATGTAACTGAGTGTTTAAGGCATTGGTGAGAGATATAGAATCGAAGCACGGTCAACATAAAGTTGCTGTCTGGCGAGAGTCAGGCGTTTCTTTTTCGTACTTAAGTAAGAACTTAAATACGAAAGTACTTACGTAAGTACATAAGCACTTAAGTTTCGTTACTTAAGTAAGTCGAGGATTTCTTGCAGGTTTATGGGATGATAAACTAAAATCTTTAGCCAAATGTCTTGATATAGTACTCAAACTGTCGTTGGTGCCTTTTGAAGCCAGAAAATGTCTAATAGTTCTTCAGGAGGTTCTTGGATTGCGTACGACCATCCTTCTTATCACATGATCATCGCGTGCACTCGTTTTTCTAGGGTTACCGCTTCTCTTAATTTCCACAAATTTTCCCGACATTTTTAATTTACAACTAGCTTGATGCATAGCTGTCTTGCTCCCATTTGCTCTCGAACTTATTTGACGTTCAGAAACTAATTTTATGCAGGATCAATATTTCTGAACTTTTTGTATCATTAAGTGAAGTTTTTTTTTTACCCATTACAATAATTACACAACAACAATGTCTACTACAAAATCCAATAAACAACTGGCGATAAGCGTGCCGGCCACCTATATTTATAGCAGTAGAATGTGTCTGATGCAATCGGCACAATAGTCTGCGCAAATAATGCAATGTGTTAAAATACTGAAAATTGGCTACTGAAAACTGGCTGTCTTAAACTTTTGCAAATATCTGTAGAAGGATAAGTTTTGTTTCAGAAATATTCCTTTAAACACATAAATCTAAAAGAACAAGAAACAAAAAGCAAATTTTTGAGTATAAAGGAACTCTATTATTTATAACGCTTAACCGAAAAAAAAAAAAAAAAAAAACTAGTAAAATCTATTAAAAAAATATGTTTTTTTTTTAAATTCATTTTTGTATGTTATCTAATAAATGTAATTAAAAGACTTAATATAAGCATGATTTTTTTTAATAGTTTAAAAAGGGTAAGCACATAGTAATGAATGTAGTAAGAAACAAAAAATATCTGTGTATTAATATTATTAATTACTTTTCAGAAACATATAAAATACGCCCAATTACATATCTTGAAAATGTTACTGTATTTATCACATGTAGAAAGATGTCGGTAATTAAAGATGGAATCTAATTTCTAAAGGAAATTTAATTTATATATGTATTTTTTTCAAAATTATCTGTTTATTCTTTTAATTTTATTTTATGCATATTAAGCATAACATGAAAATGGTGGAGTTGAAATGTTCAGACAAATGATACCGAATTAAATACACTATTCGTTTGGGATTTAATCGAATACTTTATTAATATATTTCTATTTTTGTGTAGAATAATTACATAGTAAACTAGTATTAGTAAGAAAAACTTGTGTATTGGATGAAAAAATAATCAAAACTTTAGATATGAGAATTTTATTTAGAGTTTGATGGATAAGTTTTTTTTTTTTTTTTTTTTTTTTTTTTTTTTTAATTTACGCCCAATACTGTTTTTTGTTTTTTTAAATAAAACTTTGCTAAAATTTAAGAGCCTATTAAAATTTGTTTTATGTTTGTTTATTGGTCAGTTATTGGCCATCGTATTGGTGTGTGTATTTGTTTATTGGTTGTACCTCATTTTAAAGTCGGTATAGTTTTGGAAAAAAAAAAAAAAAAAATATTTCAGAAGTCAAACATATATGTCTTATTTATACAGATATGCCACTTAAGTTCAATATGAATTGTTCATTAATATTTCCTAATAGAAAATATAAAGAGTTTTATTTTTAGCTTCAGGATCTTTATAGGCTTATTAATTGGAATTTTGTAAAAAATGAAAAAAATAATGGTCTTTAATAATAATAATAATAAATAAAAAAAAAAATTAAGAAAAAGAAAAGAAAGAAATTGGACAAACTTTTAAATTTAAATATATATTCTTAAATGCAGAACTGTATTTCCTTTCGGATTTTAACTGGGAATGTTAATGCATTTAAGAGAATATATGCATTAATTAAAATATAGTAAAAAATGAAAAGACTATTTCACTCAAAAATTTGCATGCTATATACTAATTAATATGATTTATTTTAAAACAACTTAAAAATGTGAGTGAGAGGAAGAAAGAAATATTAATAAAATTGTAGCAAGCCTTGAGATCTAAAAAGAATGAAAATTTTTAGAATTATATTTATATAACCAGAATGATGGCATTACAATACAAGAATCTTTAAATGAGGAATGCGTAGTTAACTACCTAATTCAACTCATGATAGATAATTGCAGAATTTTCTAAAAATTTTTGTCTTGTTTTCCTTATACGTTAAAGACAAATTATAGTTTATTTATGTTTAAAAATCTGAAGTAACTCTATTCTAATTTCCGAACATTATGTAATTAACGGTATTTTAAATAAATTAAAGTAAGAGAAGTCGTTAAATATACAATGGAGATAATTATAAAAGAGTGTTTGAGCATTTTCCCAAATAGTATGTTGTTAATTTAATGTAGCATTTCAAATAACGTGTGACTACAGGGCTGCCATAGGTGACATTTTTTTAATCTTCTTTTCGTACCAATATTTCCAAATATTAAAATTTATAATATGTTTTCGTAGGTAAATCTTCACTTTGTCTGCATAAACTTATTATAAATTTTATGTTATAGAACTAATAGTACGAAAATAAATTTAAAAATGTTACTTGTGTCACGCTGGGCTTATCGATCATAATGATAAAGAATTTCTAGTTGTGTACCCGTAAAAATCGATATGTGTTTATTCATCATTATATATAAATTTAAAGCTCAATTGAATAAGTCTGTCACTTACTTTGAAAAGTAGTGAATCTGCGAAGAAATTTTTTGCACGATTTATTTCCACATATGATTCTTAAAAGGATTCGTATTTCCAGATATAATTCTATTTAAACTTTTATCAGAAGAACAAAGTTTTTTCTTTATATATATATATATATATAGTTAAAGAGGCCAAATATTTTGTTTGTTAACCTTTTAAAAATCTAAATGTGGCATAAAAAAGTAAAAGAAAGAAAGAAAGAAAAAAGAAAATCGACTGCAGTCAAGTTTTGCACAATTGTTAATTGGAATTGTTAACATTTTATTAAAAACGGATTGTATACTATTAAATACAAAATGAAAAGTCATTACATTACTTGTATCTTTTTTTATTATACTTTTAAACTTTCAATTGCAAAATTTAAAATTAATTTGTTGTTAAATCATGCTTTACTCTGGTGGTAGTCCCACATGAGAAAAAATGTTTTAGTAAATTTTTAATATGTCTATGTTCTTGCCTTAAAAATATTTGTAAAAATACCTTGATAATGTAGCTAATATCCAATATCATTAGAAATACACTATATTCATCACCATAACTTTGCATATATATATATATATATATATATATATATAAAGTGTTAACAGAAGCGTTGGGAGAAAAGGAGATCCATAAAAAATCAGCTGTTACTGGTAAAAAAAATTCTAAAAAAAAAAAAAAAAAATTAGAAACACAAAGGAACGAGTTTGATTTCCTGGGTTGTTTTCGTAAGTTCATGACTCCTCACAGTGGGGACTTTTTTAATGGAAAATAAAACAGAGTGAAATCAATAATGTAAAATTAAAGTATAGAAAGAAATTACACATTCACAAATGTGAATAAAAGACACCGGTTAAAAAATAGACAAAATATTGTTAAAGTAAAGAAAATCTATATTGTAATGTTTCATTTGGGACATACAAAACGTCAACAGAAATTTATCACTGCAATTTTACATTGAAAAAATCGGAAGAAAAGCAATATAAACTTTATGTTCAAAAGCAAATTCTAACTTCAAGTTGTATAACTTGGACAACGTTGTATTATAAATGCAGGAAAAATGATGAACGTTTTAAACACCGAATGAATTAGCATTACATCCTTTTCAGTAGCATTTAGCCTACTGTCATGAGTGCATGTATTATCAGTGCATAAACGCTACCGAAACAACTGTTTGCTATTTTATTTCGTGTTTAAGGAGTTGATGATTTTTTCATTTATCTATCGCCAAATGTACTTTTAATAATCATGTACTATATCAGACATGTGAACACTTTAATTTATTTCAAAGCATTGTATGTATCCGCCCATTAGTTTTTCCTCATCACTTTTCTTTGAGCGTATTTCTAAATACGAGGGGGTTTCAAAAATTAAGGTAACAAACCCATTCAGAGTAAATGTTTATTCAGAAAATTATATATATATATATATATATATATACAATGTAGGAAGGCACAGGTGCAAATTACTTCTCTACATAATAACAATACTTATCGAGGCATTTGTTCCATCGGTAGACCAAACCATCGATATCAGCATCGAAGAAATCGGTGTCAAGTTCATGCAACAACGTCAAGACGGCTTGTTGAACCTCAGCATCGGTTCTGAAATGTTGACCCCCCCCCCTCAAGTGTTTCTTTAAAAGTCCGAATAAATGGAAATCACTTGGTGCAAGGTCGTGACTGTAAGGAGGGTGTACCAATACCTCCCCCTGAAAACGCTGCGACAAATCACGCATTTCTGTGGCCGTATGCGCTCGGTCATTGTCCTGCAACAACATGACGCCTGTTGTGAGCAGTGCTGGTCGTTTACGGTGAATTACCTCTCACAATCGACCCAGCGTGGCAAAATAACTGGCAACATTTGCGGTTGTTCCATGAGCGAGGAAATAAGCCAGCAGTACTCTTTACTTTTAGGAATAAACTATAGCCATATCTTTCTTTGCAGAAGGTGTTGCTTTCAATTTCTTACGAGGGGTGATGAGGGAAGTTTCCACGACATTGACGCTTGTTTTGACGTGGGTGTCACGTAATCTTCCATGTTTCATCACCGGTAAGAATACGGTGTAGGAATGTAACGCTCTTCCGTATAAAGAGCATTAAGTTCCCGAGACACAACCCCATTCACGTGGCTTTCTGTTCATCTGTAAGTTGTCTCGGTACCCAACGAGCACATGTCTTCCGATAGCACAGTTGTTCAAGTATAATATTGTGTTCACTGCCAATGGACATATTGAGTTCTTGTGCAATTTAGCTCAGAGTAATGTGACGATCACTTTGAGTCAAAGCTGCAGCACGACAAACATCTGCGGTGGACGTGCTTGGTTACCCTGCTCTTTCTTCATCTCGCACATCTGTTCTGCCGTTGTCAAATTCTGTGCACAAAGTCCACATCTGTTCTCGTGACATAACATTTGTACTGTACACTTCTATCAATTTCCGATAAATTTTAGCTACTGAATTTTTCTTTAAACGCAAAAAATGTATCACACTTCTTATTTGAATCGTGGACCATGTTTTTGTCAACGCAGACATCTTCTAGCTGAGATTTAGTTAAGTTGATGGACAACTATCTCCATCTAACGGCAGGGCTCTTTCTACCTTATTACATAGTACTTGCATATTGGCGAAATTGTCACTACAAAAAAAAAAAAAAAAAAAGTTTTTGTACTAACAGTGCTTTAGAATAATTTAAAATGTTGGCATGTATAATATAATCAAAACGAATATCAGGATTTGTTAAACAAACAAAACACTACGCAAGATCATGAATTATATTTTCCATCTATCTATAATAATAAATGGAAAGGTTTGTCTGTCTGTCTGTCTGTCTGTTCTTTTATACGTTCAGCCCCTACTGAACGCAGAAACACAAGAATTGACTTACGGATGCTCTGGAGCCTTTCCGATGTTTTCCTCGAAACAGAATTTAAAAATCTTAATTAGTTTCGGAGATATTAATTAAAATGTTGACCCATGTCGATCGAACAATGACCAAAAATCCTTATTGCTTAAAAAGAGGCATTCTATCAGCAATCAGCAGACGATTTTAACGGCTGTCTCGAACGGAAACAAAACAGGTGCAAGTCATTAATGTCACATGATCTTTAACTGGGGTTAAAAATTGCAAATTTCAAAGTGCTTCAAATTTTCTTTTTCGTACACAACACTTAATATACAACCTTTTCAGCACAAAACCAACCTGCAGTTAAAATTTCATCAAATTTCATTAATAAACAAAGCAGTTACATTTTAATTGCAAAATAAATTTTATTCTAACACGTAATCCATCTTTCAATAGACGATAGAAGTTTCCATAGCAACAAAATACATTTGAAGGAACTAAAAAGTACTTTTTCTTTTTCTTTTTACTTCCATTACCCGACTACCGTGGTATATACGTATAGGTTTCGGGGAAATAAAAAATATTTATTTTTCTTTTTACTTCCATTAATAAAACTACCGTAGATAATGGAATTAGAGATTTCACGTGATTTACATGTTTTAGAATGTCCTGAGTAGGTTTTCTTTTGTATCTCAGCTAAAATTTCGATATTTCAAATTCCAATTAAATTATTTTTAATACATCATTCGAAAGATATTTTAAAGTTGTTTTAAATTATCGAAAGTTTTCACCAGATTTACACGTTTTGAGGTCTCCTGAATTAGTTTTCTTTTGTATCTCAGCTACTAATTAAAATAATTTCATAAGTAATGCATCATTAGAAAGCTTTTTTGATTTGGAATCGAACAGTGGAATACAGAAATTTGTACCGCCAGATGGCGCTGTAATATTTTAAAATTTCAATATTCATTATTTCAATTTCTAATTATGATTAAATTATTTTGAATACATCATTCGAAAGATATTTTAAAATTCTTTTAAATTATCGAAAGTTTTCACCAGATTTACAAGTTTTGAGGTTTCCTGAATCAGTTTTCTTTTATATCTCAGAAATTAATTAAAATTTTTTTATAAGTAATACATCATTTGAAAGCTTTGTTGACTTGATACACATTTTAAAGTACTTTTACATTATCGAAAATGGAATTCGAGATTTCACCCGATTTACACGTTTTGAGGTCTCCTGATTAGGTTTTCTTTTGTATCTCAGCTACTAATTAAAATAATTTTATAAGTAATACATCATTAGAAAGCTTTTTTTATTTGGAATCGAACAGTGGATTACAGAAATTTCTACCGCCAGATGGCGCTGTAATACATTCAAATTTCAATATTTCAATTTCTAATTATGATTAAATTATTTTTAATGCATCATTCGAAAGATATTTTAAAGTTCTTTTATATTATCGACAGTTTTCACCAGATTTACACGTTTTGAGGTCTCCTGAATTAGTTTTCTTTTGTATCTCAGCTACTAATTAAAATAATTTCGTAAGTAATACATCATTAGAAAGCTTTTCGAACAGTGGAATACAGAAATTTGTACCGCCAGATGGCGCTGTAATATTTTAAAATTTCAATATTTCAATTTCTAATTATGATTAAATTATTTTTAATACAGCATTCGAAAGATATTTTAAAGTTCTTTTAAATTATCGAAAGTTTTCACCAGATTTACACGTTTTGAGGTGTCCTGAATCAGTTTTCTTTTGTATCTCAGCTACTAATTAAAATAATTTCATAAGTAATACATCATTAGAAAGCTTTTTTGATTTGGAATCGAACAGTGGAATACAGAAATTTGTACCGCCAGATGGCGCTGTAATATTTTAAAATTTCAATATTTCAATATTTCAATTTCTAATTATGATTAAATTATTTGTAATACATCATTCGAAAGATATTTTAAAGTTCTTTTAAATTATCGAAAGTTTTCACCAGATTTACACGTTTTGAGGTGTCCTGAATCAGTTTTTTTTTTTTTTTTTGTATCTCAGTTATTAATTAAAAAAAGTTCATAAGTAATACATCATTTGAAAGCTTATTTTAGTTGATACACATTTTAAAGTACTTTTACATTATCGAAAATGGAATTCAAGATTTCACCCGATTTACAAGTTTTGAGGTGTCCTGATTAGGTTTTCTTTTGTATCTCATCTACTAATTAAAATAATTTCATGAGTAATACATCATTTGAAAGCTTTGTTGATCTGGAATGGAACAATAGATTACAGAAATTTCTACCGGCAGATGGCGCTGTAATATTTTTAAATTTCAATATTTCATATTCTAATTATGATTAAATTATTTCTAATACATCACTCGAAAGATATTTTAAAGTTCTTTTACATTATCGAAAGTGGAATTCAAGATTTCACCTGATTTACAATTTAAAGTGTCCTGATGACGTTTTCTTTTGCATCTCAGCTAATTGAGTAAGACCGTTCAAAATTGGTATATGCAAGTTAATTAGGAGGGGCTGGAACGGTGGGGAAGGAATAGGCGCGCAGCGCGCATGGGTTTGGGACCCGGTGCGAGTTTTTACCCGATGATAAAAGATTTTTATTTTATTTTATTTTCTTAATAAAAGTTTGAGTTGAGAAGGAATATGCGTGTACAGCGCACGTATATCCTCAAACGTGCGCGCGCAGCACGCATGGTTCTGCGCTGCCGAAGGCAGTGGCGCCCCGGTGTGAGTTTTTACCCGATGCTAAATGATATATTTTTTAATTCCTTTTCTTGAGAATGAAAGTTTATGAGTAATAACATGGAATTTTGAGAAGTCATAAGGATGGTGAAGGAATACGTGCGCGCAGTGCACGGGTCTACGCTGCCGAAGGCAGTGGGGACACGGTGCGACATTTTTCCTGATCAGATTTTTTTTTCTTTTTTTATCACATGATAAAAATTAATGCAATTTTGAGAATTCATTAATTATTGTGATTCATTTAAAAATAGTGACCAGCGAAGCGGGCGTAGCCTGCTACTTAAAAATAAATAAAACGAGTTTAATTAAAATAATTCTACATTAAAGATACCTTTCAATGATCATCGTAAGCTCTTAAAACTCCGTTTAATCACGCACTAAGACCGAATAAGTCAAAACAAACTTATTTATTACATTAAAAAATATAATTTTTTTCTTTTATAATATTTCTTCATATCGAAACAGTTGCAGTGTATCTCTCAAACGTGGTCACGCGAAAGTTTCTTGTATCACAACTTTAACAGAAAGAGAAAAGACAGCTTACTTTTTCCTTATTTTAGAAAATTTTAAAAGCATGAGAGCAATTTATGTAGATTTTGATATGTTGGGAGAGGAAGGATATTAACACTTATATAAAGTGTTTGTATTGATTTTTAAGCAAAGTATTTTGAGATGGCTATTTTTAAGTACGAATTGAATTTACTTAAAATTTAGCTCTTTGTTGATGTTTGCTATACATTTCCTCTATGATAAAGGCTTTTAATATAAGGCTTGTTGTTTTTTGGCTTGGAATATACATGTTTTCTTTCTTTCTAAAACATTAATTTTTATTAATTTTAAGGGTTCTATTTATCTCTAAATCATTTCATTTAACAATTTTTATTTCGGTTCTACAGTTAAGAAATAGATAATTACTGTTTATGTCATATAGTCTGGGTTTAACTTTTTTAATAAGGCATAAGCTTCATTGAGATTTTTCTTAACTTGCATAGTTCTTATACATAATAAGTGATATATAAATTCTTCACAAAAAACCTTTCTCCATACTTATGCGTAAAGTTCAAACTTTTGAAAATAATGCTGCTATAACGTACTTTATTAACAAAAGTAATGAAGTACGATATGCTTCATATAATTTTTTTAGAATAAATTTTGCTATGTAGCATTGTATAAAATGACCGTAACTAAGTGTAATTGTTAAAAAAAAAAAAATCCCTCACGTTACGTAGTCGTTGTTATATTTCTAATTAAATAAAAAAAATACACAGTAATGAAAGCATTGGTTTGCTTGATTCTTTATTTTATTCTTTATTTTTATTTTTTTTTACTTTATGGTTTTTGCTGTATTATTAGTATTTTAAAAGTCTAGATATTATCAGCATTAATGTACTTACGGTTGCCACAAAGGAAATCTTGAGTACCAATATTTTTATAGTAATTTTAGACTTGATTAATCTTTGATATGTATTGATATGTATTTTTAAAAATTACTATATAAAAATTCTGATATCTAAGTCTCCCTAGGTGGGGACCTGAATGTGATACTTGCGCCTTTTAGGCTGATACTTAATTAGAAGCGACTAATATTCATTATTTTAATCTCTTTTTAAAAAGTTTCTAATATTATAGAAATAGAACCAGGAAGTGAAAATGAAGATATAGCCAGCTAGAAGATAGAAGATATAGCTGCTAGATATTGTACCAGTGGAGTAATCTACTGCTGCCGCAGAAGAAGTCTGGTTTGCTAACCGACAACTGGTGAAATTTAGTTATAGCAAGGATTTCTGAAACAGTGAAAGAAATATGATATTTTACCTCGAATTATTGTAGAGAAAAAAATTGTTTTCTGAAATAACAATTATACTTTTTGGTGCGATTATCTAAATGTAATGTTATATGAGTCAACTTTTATGATCTGCTCTATGTTTCTATGTTTGTCACAGCGACCTTGTCATACGTACTGAATAAAAGTATTTGTTCCCCCCCCCCTCACAAAAAAAAAAGAAAGTGGATTTATAAAGACGAACTACAATATATTACATTGAGAAATTATTATTATTATTATTATTATTACTATTTTTCAAAAATATTGTTTTACGTTTTATAAGTTTGAAGTAAATCTCATATCTATTTAAAAATATATAAGATATATGATTGTGTTTGATTATACTTCAGGAAAGTAATTTTAAGTACCTTCCCTATTCACCTTAAGAATATTTACATTATTCCTATAAATTTTATGCTATATTTCATAGGAAAATGCAAATATATATTATACTTTAAACTTTAGATATGTTAACAAAATATTTAAATATATTGTCAATGACTATATTTTGAATAAAAATAATCATTTTTTTAATAAAATAATTAAGATAAACTACATTTAAACTAAGTTATACTTGTGTTATTGGAACGTTACCGTCTATTAACATGGATTATAATCTTATCTTCACGGTGGTTAATCCATTCACATTGTTTGTATGACTTTACCCCATAAAGTTTACACCAGCTTAAAATGCTCTGCAAAAGTTGAGGCTGAAACAATTTTTAGAAATTTTTAAAAAATATTAACAGAAACAAGTGCGGCTTTCAACTTGACAGTATATGAGGATGATTGTACATGAAGGAAGATCCCACACACATTTACAATGATTGGGATTCCGAGAGGAATTGGATAGGTAGAAAGAATAATCAGACAATTATTCCAGTACAAAGAAAGTTATGGTTATGCATTCACGTCTCTCCAAAGACGTTTAATCAATTTACGGATATGCAACACATTTTAAACAGCGCCACTAGCAGAAATACCAAGCATTCACCTTTTGAGATTATTAACGATCTCAAAATGAAATTTTAGACGAAATAAAGTTAATACAAGTGTAAGAAGAGGAATTAATGTTCTAGTAAAAGATTAGAAAGTAGGGTGGATCGAAAAACGCGTTTTCTCTCCAATACAATTCTAATAGCGCGGAAAACGTGCGCATAGGCATCATTATAAATGAAAAAATATTAAAAATTTTTTTTTCCAAAATTTGAAATCGCACAGAAGGCTTAAAGTTATCAAAAACTTCAAAATACCGGTAAATTAAAAAAAAATGCAAAAATTACAAAAAAAAAAAAAAAAAAAAAAATACATTGTTTGTTCTAATAGTGAAAAAAGTGCTTTTAAGAGTGTCCTTAATGCATACAAAATCTAATTAGACACATTCTTGTTTTACTGAATTCGCGCAAAAGGCCTAAAGTTGCGGGTTGTATCGTAAAAAAACGATATTTCATGATTTTTGACTATTTTTAAACATGTGCCAAAACCCATAAAAGTTTTATTTTTAATTTGTAATAGTGTAAAAACCATTCAAAATAGTTTTCCAATTCCATAAATAATACTTTCAGACCTGTTATTTCTTAATTGTATTCGCGCAAAAGGTCTAAATTATAGTATAAGTTAAGTTATAGAGTCCCGTAAAAACGCCGTTTTCCATATCTGATGAGTGTTTATTTAACACATTAAGGTTTGTAATAAGACTCTAACAAGTGATTTACAAAAAATGTATTAGCCAAACAGATCATATTGCAGCTCTCAGCTCATTTCAAATTTAATCTATGCTAAAATGACCCAGGACTCACGGCGAGGACGTGGCTGCAAGGCGAGTCCCACCTCCACCCTACCCAACCAACCAACCAGGGTGAATTTTATTTACAATATTTACAGTAACTATTTACTTTGTAGAATGCATATATGTTCGTTGTAGGCAAAAGGTTATTTAAGTAGAAGCCCCTTTGAATTCTGACTTTGAATTAAATGTAGGCATCGGCTGTCTTGATTTTAAAGTCGCTCTAATATAACCATCGCGATTTTCATGCCCGCACACTTTTTCTGCTGCTTCTGTAACCAGTTTTACACACTTCAACTGACTGGGTGTGGCATGGGAATTTGAAGTAGTTAAACACATTTGTTGTTGGAAATCCACAGTCTCATTCCGACCTGAACGAAATGCTTGAACCCATCGTGCTACTGTCCTATACGGTAAAGCATTTGTGCCACTGGCTTCCACTAATCCTCAATAGCATTCTGTTTCATTTTTGCCACGGGCAACTTTAATTTTAAGCCACGACCGCTGATCACCTTTTGAAAACATGTTTTAGAGCGATGGAAATGAAACTCCTCACTTTAACGCCACACAACAACTACCCTTCTTAGCAGATCGACTGTTTTTTGCACTCTACACATCGACAACAGCGCCACCTCACCGCTCCCATATTCTATTTGCGCATGCCCGTCCTTCTGCGAGTTTCAAGGTTAAGTTGCCACTATTTAATTTACAACCCTCGTATTTTCATTTACAAATACGTTTTATTACTATAAAAATGACCTATACATTTTATACATTGTGCATCAAGAATATAAATACAGTAATAAAATTCCTATGAGTTAACTAAATTGAGTAGAATTACTCAAAAAGGGAAGTTGATATTGTGATTTTGTGAGTCTATTATACAAAGTTCAAAATACACGCATCTGCTTTATCTGATCATAAAAAAATTTATAATGGGAAAGATTTAAAATAATCAAGAGTAATGAGATTTAACGATAAATATAAGTTTCGTTAAGGTAATACGAAGATTTCACCCGCAAAATTTAAGACAATGAAAGGATTAAAGTGTAAATCTTCAAACTATGCCTTAATTATGCTAAAATTTCTGTACAATTAAGAATAATTTGAATAAACTAAGCGTAAAAGTAATTCAAATACCAGATTAAGATTCTTTTTTATGTATGCATAAAAATATGTTCCTTCAATAAAGCGCTAAAGTGAATCCAAAATGTATCCAATCATTTAAATCACAGCAGAAAAAATTAAATTTGTTTTATAAATTTTTAGTAACATGTTCTGTAAAATATTCAGTAATGGTTTGATAATTCTTCACCAAATAAGAGAAAACTTGACTTTACAAAATTGAATATGTTTGCCTTAAAATTTGAAATTCAGGTATATATAGTGTGTAAATAAAATATATTTTTTCTATTATTAATTTATATGAATTAAAAATTTTTCTATTCTGATTATTAAAAATTATGCAATACTTTTAACTTTAAATTATGGGATGTGATAGAAAATATAAAACAAAAGTTTTAAAGTTAGATAAAAATAATATAAATGAATTGCGAAATAGGTAATAAAAATGTTAGGCTAAAATTCTTTAGCAAATAACAAATTATCATACAAAATAAAGTATTTTTTTATCATTTTACGAGCTATAGAATACTGATAATATAAAGAAAAATATTTTTTTTTATTATTATTTATGTATTTCTTTCAGAAAATTAAATAAATGAATAATTAAGTACTTTTTCAAAGGTCAAAAAGTAGCATGTTGTAAATAAAGACATGTTTTAAAATATTTAATGAATTTTATTTTTAATGTGAAATTATTTTTAAGTCTTTCAGAAATAAAATAAAATAAGTATGTACGTTTAGTTTGATGTTGGTAAAGTAAAACTAAGTCAAAAACAACACTGGGAAAAAATTCTGTAACTGTCATCTAGAATCTAAATTGTGGCTCTAGAAAAAATAGTTCAATGTCATCCTTATAAATTCTAGTCCCCTTCGAAAGCGAGTTCTAGAACCCCCTATTAGAATTCTAGAGCATTTGCCTATATTCTCGAGGGCAAAGTTATTCAAAAATCTCTGCAAATAAATGAGACTGCAAGAGGCGGGTTTCTGCAACTATAATCCTGGTTTATTAACAAATTCTAGAAAATCAAGCGAGGATTTCTTGCAATATAAATGATTAAGAATATTTAGAGTATTCAGAATATTGTTTCACCATCTAGAAATGTGTACAAAAGAAATTCTTGATCATTTCGTCTATTCAGTTTATTGGCGTGCCTTATGCGCATAGCTCGGAAATCTATATTTCTAGTTAAGGGATTTAGAAAATGGCCACTTATTCATTCTAGAGAAAGACGGTATATTTTTTTTTCTCAGTGAACGCCAGTAAAAAGACTATGGCCAGTTAAAATTTCTTTTTTTTTTCTTTTCTTTCTTTCGTTTTCTTTTTTTCTAATAAGAAAAGTATAACTTCAAACTAGCATTGAAATATTTAGTGTTATCTTAAGATACTAATGCTATACACAAAATTTTCTGTCGACAATGGCTATAATTAAACTGACATAAAAAAAAAAATAAAGTAAAAAAATAGCTTAATTTGATTTTGCAAATATTTTAAGGCAACTAGTAAAAATTTAGTAATCGTATTTCATAGATTTATTTTACGGTCTAAAAATATTTTTATGCTTTAGAATATAAAAGTTAGAAGTTTTGTAGGAGGTAAATATTTTCAGAATATTTATAATACCAAGAGCAAATAATTAGCAAGACTCAAGTCTTGCTAATCATTTAGAAGAGAGAATGCGCAAGAATTGCCTACTTTCAAAAGTCAGCAAATCTTGCGCTTTGTTATCAGTTTTGGTAAGTGGTATATAACTAAGGACATGGTCTAATACCATTTTAAATAATTTAGAATATTAAATAAGACTGGAAATTTACACAATACAACGAATTTTGTTAAAGCCGCTTACTTTCCGCTCCATAAAATACAACTTTAGTTATTTTCTGAAAACTTAATAACTTGAGAGCGGTCAATCCCGCTAGCTAGTTTTCTCTGACGAAAGAAATATGGAACTTAGATGGTTCTCGAGGTTTTTAGATGTTATTGGCACAAAATGAGAAAAGAAAAAAAAATATATAGACGTCAATTCAGTTATGACATGTAGGGCTTTCCTTTAATGGATTTATGCAATAGCTTTCATTTCATAAAAAAATAAACTCACAATATTGAAAAGTTTTTAAAATGACCTATTATGAAGCGCAATGGATTTGGGCGGAGAAAAATGGACGAACATAATGACCCGATTCACAAATACTCGGAGTAAAATCCTGGTTTCTGAACTTTTTTTTTTTTTTTTTTGCTATGTATATGTCAGAGAAAGAGAAAATAGTATTTTTCGATTATCGAAATAAGATCAGAAATTGTAAACGTTTGGATTAAAATTGATTCTATTTTGTGTTAGAAATTTAATTTACATTTTAAAAAGAACATACTAGAGCTGATTAGGAAACAAACGGGGTTCGATATAGTATTAATTGTATTAAAAATCTCTTTACGTGTCGTTAGAAGGCATTTTTGATTTGAGGCTTTTTACGCAGGCTAAAACAGGTGCTTATTTGATTTTTTTTTATTGAAAATTTACAATAAAATATCTAAGAAAAACAATTTAATCTACTTAATTTCTTTTTTGTATTCCGTAGTAAGCATTAGAATTTAGTTTTTATGAAAGTACGTTTTGAAGATTGTCTCTGTGCGGAAACTTCAACTGTCTCCATTTATGCTGTCTGTTTAAGTAAAACATGCATAGAAAAATTTAAATTCACTAAACACATTTATTTGAAGCATATAAATTTGTTGTGGTGTGTTAATGGAGCTATTCTTTCAGTTTAGAGCGAATGTGCACCTTAATGTGAGATGCTAAATCGTTAATATTACCAATAATCGTAAGGAAGTGTAATTGCAGTAAAACTGCATTGGACTATGTTTCAGAAAATTTAAGCGCACTCATCAGAAGCACACTTGATCTGTACCTCAAGTACATTTTTAAATATCTTTCATACACTAGAGAGCCATTTTGCTTTTATACGCTCTTTATTGTATCAAAAACTTACCCAAAATTTTTTTAACTATCAGCTAAAATCTGCAAAACCAAAAGTCTTACTTACTAACACGCAATGACTTGCCGCATAGTACCTTTATAAATCAGAATTAAATCATCAAACGAACTTAAATTCTTGAAAATTTTATGAAGCCTCATAGTTTATTTATTATTATTTTTAAATGTTCACAATAATTTATACTTGCCTTAAACTTTTTACACATACTGTAGAATTGTTTAATATTACAGCTGATGGAATTTCTATCGTTTATAATGAATTTTGTATAAGGTATCCATGAAAAACGCATGCATTATTTTCGTAAAACATATCGCTATGTTCTAATAATATTTTACAATAATATTTTATAATAATATAAAACTGTTATGTACTTGTAATGTTTAGGAATATCTAATGCTAACTAACTTTCTTATTACATTATGAAACATTTGCTTTGTGTTACTTACTTTCTTCTTTATTGCATTTTTTTTTTTTTATTGAATTATGTAACTAGTTATTATTTGTGATGGATAAATTTTAAATATGAAAAAAAAGAGTGTACGATTTAGACAAATCTATTATAAACTTTAAAAAAAAAAAAAAAAAAAACTTTGTTTTGTATTTTTATATACATTTCAGGACATTTTTTTAATTTTAAGATATGATTTTTTTTTTTCATTCGATAATATTTTTTTTAAATATCAACTTCTTTGAAATTCAAAGAAAATTCTTTATCTTAACATTTCGACGGATGATTTCTAATATATAATGTTTTGTTAGAAATTAGGTAATTTCTAAGGAATTATCGTCTGTTATTACTTTGTTCTAATTTAAATATTCAGTTTCTCAATATACCATAATGTTATTTAATGTAACATTGCGTTAGTATCACAAATCATTGCAAAATAACTAAATAAATAATTCAATATATATATATTTATATAAAGGATAATAACTATGTATAAAATATAATTTACTGATAAATAGATATTTATTTGAATGTTATTAAAATCCACTTTAATAAAAGAATGTTTTCGAAAATGCTAGTTGTAATATGATATGAATGACGTTTATTAAAAATTTTAAAGTTGCTCACGTTACGTTCGAATGCTTCTTAATAACACAGGAAAGAATTCTACTTAACTTGTATAAAATATGAATTTAATAAAAGTCTTTTGAAATTCCGAGCCGATTTTCTGCCCTTTTGACTTTAATAGGTTGCAAAACATGAACTATTTCATTCATTCTTATGTTATTACGAAAGGAGTAATTCTCTGTATGTTGCCAAATGTAATTTGTTTGATAACAAAAGTATTCATAACAGGAATAGAATAGAAGTACAGAATAGAATATTGAATTTATTAAATTTGATAGCATTTTCTATATTAGGTTTTAAGTAGAAAGAGTTAGTTTAAATCTAATAATATTAATTTGTGAGCTTTTTATATGTGCATATACAGATTTCCTTTTTATAAAACAGTAATACTATTTCTCAGTCAATAAATTGTAAGCATCCTAATTTACTTGACATAAGTGATTGTTTCTGTCGAATCCTTTTATAAAAATGATAATGTTGTTTGTAGTAACAATAAATAAATACAGAGATAAAGAGAAAATACCGTGCAGTTTATGTCACAAAATATTTTTCTATATCATTTTCCATAATAGCTTTACCAGCAACTAATTTTCGCAAAAGAATAATCAAAATAGCCGCTCGCAATAAAAAGTTTTGCATGACCAATAAATTCTGAGTGACACCCATATGGAAAAAGTTAAGAAAGAGCTGTTAACTTTTTGTTAAATATGCATCAAAATTCAAACAATATATCTTTCTTAATATCTATCCTCCATTGCAAGGTTAAAGTATTTTTATATTTTAGAATTCGAGGTAACGTCTCTCTTAGGACAAGGTAGCTTTTCTCAGAAATTCGCGAATTTTAGTTAATTCATTTTTTTTTTTTTTTTTTTGAGAGGAAATTTTGGGTATCTGTGACCTGTCAAAGTAACGTAACTCAATTCCTATTTATTGCCTAGTTATATCGAATGTATGGTATATATTACAGTATATTTTTTCCGCTAGTGTATTTTTTGTTTTGGAAAAATATGCACCTGAATTTGTCAGTAATTTTCAGTTGTGCTCGTTTGTTATGTGAGCGACGATATCACCTCTCCGTAAACGGAGAAAAATTACTGAATAGCAACTACACTGCCAGCCGGTATGTTTCCGATTTCATGGTATAATATTTTATAATGACTCTCTCAGGTGCCACATTTATACATCATTGAAACAAACTTATAGTATTTGAGTAAATTGCTGATTTTGCAACATAGAAGCGTTTTCTGCTGGGCTATTTTTGCTCAAATTGGATAATTATAAGTATTTGCTAATCTTTTTTTTTTCGACAATTCCATTCTGTGTTTCGGGAGATATAAGTCACAGAATATTTTGTTACACAAAAATATACACTTTTTTTTTTTTTTTTTTTTTTTTTTTTTTTTTTTACGATTAGACTATTTTTCTTACTCACGAGGAAATATTCAAAAGGTGAGGTCATAAAAAAATATTGAAAAAAAAATTTGATTCTATTCTTCATAAAACACCAGAAAGTGAAAAAATTATCGGCTGAAATGAATTACAGCGACCACAAAGAATTATCAAAATTAAGCATTTTTGGCGATTTAGCGCTGTTTGGCGATAAGTTCACTTGTACCGAGATTACCGTGTACGAACAAAACCGTGTTTTGCTTATCCGCCAAGTACTCAAAATCAATCGTCTAACAGTGTGAAATCGCCAAGTATGCTTAATTTTGATAAATTTTTGTGGTCGCTGTAATTCATTTCAGCAGATAATTTTTTCACTTTCTTTTGTTTTATGAAGAGTAGAATCACATATATTTTGTTCAATAGTTTTTGGAGACGACACCTTTTGAATGTTTCCTTGTTAGACTATTAGACTTCAGAAAATGTCAAAACTTGTAAGTCCATGGGATGTCGAATTTTTTATAATACCTGTTAAGTTTTCTTATGTATATAGAAAAAAGTAAAAACAAATTATTATGTCGTATGCCGATTAATAGCATATAATAAATGAATAATTTTCATAAACACATTTATTTTACTATGCTTAACGCGCACGCTTCTACGTATAGCAAAACAATAAATCGTAATTTATATTTCTAATTTTATGAATGTATATAAAATTCCAACTCAACAATGTTTCTGTGTAAAGAGATTTGCATTTTTTATAAGATGTTGCCTCTATATTTATTTGAATGGAATTTCTAAAACATTAAGATTCAATTTCCTTGTGTAAATAGAAAATTTACACCATTATCTCAAAAATATGTCTTAACATAAGGAAAAAAAGTTAATTGACAGATGATTATTGTAGACCTCAGAAAAATTCGCTGACAGTAAAATTATGCCAACGACAGTAAAATTATGTCAAAAAAAAAAAAAAAAAAAAAAAATGAAACTAAATTATTATTATTATTATCATTATTATATAAATACATATTGTTTTTTTTTTTTTTTTTTTTTTTTTTAATTCATATCCCATTTTTTTTTTTTTTTTTTTTTTTTTTTTTTACAATTATGTTAAATTTTTCAAATAATTAAATAAGAAAATTTATGTAGTATTAGCTGCAATAAATGAAATTCTTTAATATTCACTATAAGAAATTATTTTATGGAAGATTAAACTATACAGGTTTTATTAAGAAAAAAAAAATAATAATAATATAGCAAACTTATAAAAGGTATTTTTAACTCTTGTAGAACGAATTAATAACTTTCTGCTGTTTTGATATTCGATGTGGAAACCTTGGATTGTATTCTTGTAAATTAAATTTCAGTTCGTTTTGTAATAGGATCAAATACAAGTTATTATTATAAAATAAGTTCTTAAGAATTGAAAGTTTAATTATTTTATAACAGTTTATTTAATAAGGTAAAAGTCTAATTTGTCTTTTTTTTTTTTTTTTTTTTTTTTTTTTAATTTTTAAAATTATTAGGTTTTTTATTTATATGAGTCCTATTATAAAATATGTTTTTCAAGCTGGTAGACGTGAGGTGCCGGGTTCGTTCCGGGGTCGTGCTCGTAGGCTCCTTTCGGAGTTTTCCGTGGTTTTCTCAAAAACGTGCGTAAACACGGGCTAGGCCCCTTTAGAAATACCCCCATGGAGGGCACTTACCCTCAGGCCTAGGATCTTAGTGCAATCGGCCTTATTCCCAAACATCAAACACCTATTAAAAAAATACATATTTCCTATTCGTTCCTATTGAGAAAATAGTTAATAATATTCTTTTTTTTCTTATTAATTCCTATTTCCCATTATATCCTATTTAATAAAAAGATAAAAATGCAATTTTTAACTTTAAGTTACACAAGAGTTGAACTACATAGCCAGAAAAACAATTCTTCAACTTTAATTGTAATACAGCTTATTTTAAACTTTATAGCAATAAATATCGTATAATATCTTATCTGCATGCGAAAAGTCACATTTTAGACTCAAATATTTGGAATTTCCATACTTTGCTGAAATGACATTTATTCTAAAGTTTTCTACATTGTGAAACGCTTCATAGCTTCCTCACTGACATAAAATCACCCACGTTATCAAACAACTTACATTAAACTTTACAAATAACATAGTTTATGATGTGAGTTCTAAATTTGTAAGTATTGTTGAACTTTGCCAGTTTGGGTATTTTGTAACGAAAGAATCAGTGGTTTTGAATATAAATTTATCAAACGGTTTTAAGTTTAAAATTATAGAATAAGAGTATTTTAGAGTTGTTTTTAAGTGCATGGGGGATCTAATGCAAAATATTTTACAAATATAAACTTATATAAAACAAGAAAGAAAAATCATGCAGTACGCATCGATTAGTAACACTTTCCAACTGAACGTAATTGTTGTATCGAATAACTTTTAATATTCTTTCCGTACGTTATCACACAACAGACAGAAAGACTGAAAAATATACAGATAGACTAATTGATTTTAAAATTACTCTTAGGCATATCATCTCTCCGTAAACGGAGAAAAATTACTGAATAGCAACTACACTGCCAGCCGGTATGTTTTCGATTTCATGGTATAATATTTTATAATGACTCTCTCAGGTGCCACATTTATACATCACTGAAGCAAAGTTATAGTCTTTGGGTAAATTTGTAAATTTGCAACATAGAAGCGTTTCCTGCTGGGCTATTTATGCTCTAACTGGATAATTATAAATATTTGCTTTTTTTTCTACAATTCTTTTCTGTGTTTCGGGAGATATAAGTCACAGAATATTTTGTTACACAAAAATATACACTTTTTTTTTTTTCGATTAGACTATTTTTTTTTTACTCACGAGGAAATATTCAAAAGGTGTCGTCATAAAAAATATTGAAAAAAAAATGTCATTCTATTCTTCATAAAACACCAGAAAGTGAAAAAAATATCTGCTGAAATGAATTACAGTGACCACAAAGAATTATCAAAATTAAGCATTTTTGGCGATTTAGCGCTGTTTGGCGATAAGTTCACTTGTACCGAGATTGCCGTGTACGAACAAAACCGTGTTTTGCTTCTCCGCCAAGTACTCAAAATCAATCGTCTAACAGTGTGAAATCGCCAAGTATGCTTAATTTTGATAAATTTTTGTGGTCGCTGTAATTCATTTCAGCAGATAATTTTTTCACTCTCTTTTGTTTTGTGAAGAGTAGAATCACATATATTTTGTTCAATAGTTTTTGGAGACGACACCTTTTGAATGTTTCCTTGTTAGACTATTAGACTTCAGAAAATGTCAAAACTTGTAAGTCCATGGGATGTCGAATTTTTTATAATACCTGTTAAGTTTTCTTATGTATATAGAAAAAAGTAAAAACAAATTATTATGTCGTATGCCGATTAATAGCATATAATAAATGAATAATTTTCATAAACACATTTATTTTACTATGCTTAACGCGCACGCTTGTACGTATAGCAAAACAATAAATCGTAATTTATATTTCTAATTTTATGAATGTATATAAAATTCCAACTCAACAATGTTTCTGTGTAAAGAGATTTGCATTTTTTATAAGATGTTGCCTCTATATTTATTTGAATGAATTTCTAAAACATTAAGATTCAATTTCCTTGTGTAAATAGAAAATTTACACCATTATCTCAAAAATATGTCTTAACATAAGGAAAAAAAGTTAATTGACAGATGATTATTGTAGACCTCAGAAAAATTCGCTGGACAGTAAAATTATGCCAAAAAAAAAAAAAAAAAAAAAAAAAAAAAAATGAAACTAAATTATTATTATTATTATCATTATTATATAAATACATATTGTTTTTTTTTTTCTTTTTTGTTTAAAAATTCATATCCCATTTTTTTTTTTTTTTACAATTATGTTAAATTTTTCAAATAATTAAATAAGAAAATTTATGTAGTATTAGCTGCAATAAATGAAATTCTTTAATATTCACTATAAGAAGTTATTTTATGGAAAATGAAACTATAGAGGTTTTATTAAGAAAAAAAAATAATAATATAGCAAACTTATAAAAGGTATTTTTAACTCTTTAAGAACGAATTAATAACTTTCTGCTGTTTTCATATTCGATGTGGAAACCATGGATTGTATTCTTGTAAATTTCAGTTCGTTTTGTAATAGGATCAAATACAAGTTATTATTATAAAATAAGTTCTTAAGAATTCAAAGTTTAATTATTTTATAACAGTTTATTTAATAAGGTAAAAGACTAATTTTTTTTTTTCCAAACACCTTTCAGGGAGTCTTTTTTTTTTTTTTTTTTTTTTTTTTAATTTTTAAAATTATTAGGTTTTTTATTTATATGAGTCCTATTATAAAATATGTTTTTCAAGCTGGTAGACGTGAGGTGCCGGGTTCGATCCGGGGTCGTGCTCGTAGGCTCCTTTCGGAGTTTTCCGTGGTTTTCTCAAAAACGTGCGTAAATACGGGCTAGGCTCCTTTAGAAATACCCCCATGGAGGGCACTTACCCTCAGGCCTAGGATCTTAGTGCAATCGGCCTTATTCCCAAACATCAAACACCTATTAAAAAAATACATATTTCCTATTCGTTCCTATTGAGAAAATAGTTAATAATATTCTTTTTTTTTCTTATTAATTCCTATTTCCCATTATATCCTATTTAATAAAAATATAAAAATGCATTTTTTAACTTTAAGTTACACAAGAGTTGAACTACATAGCCAGAAAAACAATTCTTCAACTTTAATTGTAATACAGCTTATTTTAAACTTTATAGCAATAAATATCGTATAATATCTTACCTGCATGCGAAAAGTCACATTTTAGACTCAAATATTTGGAATATCCATACTGTGCTGAAGTGACATTTATTCTAAAGTTTTCTACATTGTGAAACGTTTCATAGCTTCCTCACTGACATAAAATCACCCACGTTATCAAACAACTTACATTAAACTTTACAAATAACATAGTTTATGATGTGAGTTCTAAATTTGTAAGTATTGTTGAACTTTGCCAGTTTGGGTATTTTGTAACGAAAGAATCAGTAGTTTTGAATATAAATTTATCAAACGGTTTTAAGTTTAAAATTATAGAATAAGAGTATTTTAGAGTTGTTTTTAAGTGCATGGGGGATCTAATGCAAAATATTTTACAAATATAAACTTATATAAAACAAGAAAGAAAAATCATGCAGTACGCATCGATTAGTAACACTTTCCAACTGAACGTAATTGTTGTATCGAATAACTTTTAATATTCTTTCCGTACGTTATCACACAACAGACAGAAAGACTGAAAAATATACAGATAGACTAATTGATTTTAAAATTACTCTTAGGCATTTTAGAAAGTGTTAAAAAGGCTTAACGCAAAAGAAAATGCAGCCATTAGAATATAATTACAGCTTTTGATCTCTCTGAATATTTTAGTGTAGCCCTATAAATCAGAACGTTAATCATATCATATTCTATACAAAATATTATTTTAGAATATAAACAATACAATTTAACATTTTAATGATTTTTTCAGTAGAAAGACTTTTAAATATAACTTTTAAAAAATTCTGTCCTAAAACGTAATGCAATGGCATTTTTCTTGTTATTGTTGTCCCTGTAAACAAACTAGTTGTACAGAACCTATTAATGTCATATTAAATGGGGAACAGTCTATACAGAAAATATTTATAAAAATAACACTCATAGAACACAATGCTTTCGAATGCTTTTGGGTGTCCCTGTACACAAACCAGAAGAGACATCCACTCCATTTTGAATATGGAAGAACCGATAGTGAGCTTCAATAAAATATATCAGTTTCGATAAATTCCATAAATATTTACAGGAGTTAGAGCGCGGGCAGACAGATAGATGGATAGATACACAAACTGAAATCATATTCACACTTAAAAATGTTAGAAAGTGTTAAAAACGCTTAATGTAAACGAAAGTACAATACAAGCAATTTTTTATTAATAGCTCTTAATGTGAATGGATAATTTTGTGTCACCCTGTAAATCTAATGCTAACTATGCTACATTCTATGCAAAGAATTTTTTTGTGCATTTAAATAACATACTTCAATTTTCTAAAACTTCGTGGAAAATAAAGTTATTAAAATTTGATTTATAGAAATATCTCTCATAGAACGCAATGCTTTGGAATACTTTTGAGTGTCCCTGTATATAAATCGGTGGTGTTATTTCCTCCACTTTATACAGGACACATCCAATAGGGAATTTGAATAACATATTTCAATTTCATTAAGATATGTCTACAGTAAGATATGAAAATATGGTTTATAGAAATAAATCTCATAGAACACAATGCTTTGAAATACTTTCGGGTGTCCCTTTACACAAACAAGTAGAGGTATAAAATCCATTTCAATAGGGAACGTCCGATAGTGAACTTAAATAACATATTTCAATTTCATTAAGATATGTCTACAGTAAAGGTATGAAAATATGGTTTATAGAAATATCTCTCAAAGAACACAATGCTTTGAAATACTTTCTGTGTCCCTGTACACAAACCAGTAGAGGTACAATTTCCATTTTCAATATGGAACGTCCGATAGTGAACTTGAATAACATATTTGAATTTCAATAAGCTATGTCTACAGTAAAGGTATGAAAATATGGTTTATAGAAATACCTCTCATAGAACACAATGCTTTGAAATACTTTCGGGTGTCCCTGTACACAAACCAGTAGAGGTATAAACTCCATTTTCAATAGGGACCGTCCGATAGTGAACTTGAATATTATATATCAGTTTCAAGAAATTCTATAAATATTTACGGGAGTTAGGGCGCGGACAGACAGACGGACAGACAGACAAACCGAAGTCATAAACACTTTTCAACCTTATTGGAAAGTGTTAAAAATGAGAAAAAATAAATAAATAAGTAAATAAGTAAGTATTTACTTATAAATTAATTTGTAAGATTAGCAGATATTAGAATTGCTTAAAATTCATCAGAAATTTATTTAATTAGTGAATATGTGCAAAATTAAATTCTCAAAACCCATACAATATATTAAGTAGAGTTTTGTTCCGATTAGGTTTTCTATATTAGTGTAAGAATGATAAGAAAGTAGTATGCGTCCATAGTTTAAAATACTGCAGGTTAATTTAAATTAAACTTGTCATATTACATTCTAACGCATTTACATTAAGCCTCATGAAAATATTTTATAGTCTTGAAAGCAAATCCATTATTATAACAGTTAAATTTACAATATTCTTTTTTAAATGTAACAAAATAAACAGATTCTGTTTTTTTGTTGTTGTTGTTTTTTTAATTGATATAAAAAGAAACAGGGAAATAATATGTGTATAAAGTTTAAAAAATTGCAGGCTAAATTAATATTAAATTTGTTCTATTATGATGCATTTATAATCAAGAAGTCACAAAAATAAAGAAAATAAAAATCAAGAAGTCACAAATAAATTTGCAAATATCTCAGAGTCTTGAAATTATCTTCATTAGTGAAACGCCTTTTTTGTCGGCTAAATTTATATAAATTGGATATTTAAATTAAAAATTTCAATAGTTTTCAAATTCATATGTTGAGACACGTGTCGTAATTTATTTGCATTACTACAAACGCTATTACGAGATTTATTTAATTATAATTATCTCTTTGTATATTCTAAAATAAACCGAACATTGTTTAAGTGCTTACTTCAGTTAAACAGCTGCTATCACAGCCTCTGTCCAAAGATTAAAAATATTCCATTTCAATAAATTGAAAAATTGAATTATTTCACTTATTATCTCTATTATTCTAAGTTTAGTATAACAATAACAAGCTGAATTTGCATAAAGTAATAAATAACAAGCCTTATTTGTATTGCATTTTCGCACAATATATTTAATTTTTAAATTTAATATTAACTTTAAAATGACAATTTTTTTTTAATTAAGACAACTTTTCAGCGCTTACAATCGTGGGTGACCAGTTCGACGGATCGATGCAGTTTAAAGAGTGAGTACTGGGGCAACAGTGATGAAAGTGCCAAACATTGTAATCTCGTAAATGCAAAAGTCCGCTAAAAATGGAAATTCTCCGCAAAAGCATGGTGATGGTCGCGAGAAGAATGTATCAACAGTGAATCGGATTGTATCAACAGTGCCGTGAAGAAACATAAATTTCACTTACAGTCAGAAGCTGTTGAACTTGTAACCGCAAACATTACGCGTGTATCTGATGTAGCAATTTTTCGGCGATTAAACCTGGCTGGATATTATGCATGTTCTATATTGCGTTATGCTATGGAAGATATTGGCTGGGGGTTCACAATAGCTGTCAAGAGTCATGTTCTCCGACATGAATTCTGCTTCCCTGTGGTAAGTGATTTTGGACCCTAATCAGTACGGAGAAAGAGATAAAGATGTTACACACCGTAAAATGTACATGAACGCAAATGGAATGGCGTAGGCATAATTTTGTAGGCAGGCAATTCGCATAATGTTAGAAAAACACTTTCCATCTTTTAGTTGGGTACTATTACATCATACCGGTTGTTGTGTAATTTGATGTGATGTGAAGATAATAATAAAGACACTCGTTCTTTCATTCACAAAACAAAACTATATTACATACAATACACAGATGTAAATGCGTGAAAACATGAGGTGCGATAAATCATTGCGAATAAATAATAAACAATAGAATGTGAAGTAACAATGCGGAATTAATGCGAAAGAATAATGTGAAAGATAGCATGCAAGCTACCGTGCGAATGAAAAAGAATAAACTGTTCTTTTCGGTTTCTGTTCGAGTAGAGTTGAGATGTTCGTACCTGTTGAACAGAAAAAAGTAAAGTTGAGATGAAAACAGTTAAATCGAAAGTGCCATTGAGTGCGGAATTCGATTATGTTAAGAATCGAATATGACTGGATGGTGGAAATCGAACACCGGTACTACAGAGAGATTATTCTAGATAATATGCACCATTTTACGATTGCACAAAATCTAGACATTCTGTTTATTAATAGCAATTTGCGCCAACACACAATCGATAAAATATTGCGCACACTAGAATGTGTAATAATTACAAGATAAAATGAAATTTTTATATACCACGTTTTTAAATTTTCTGTTGAATCATAATTACTTGAGAATTCTATGTCTTAATAAACAAAGAGAGCAATTATAAGAAATTTCCAAACATTTATTAATTATGAATTCAATTCTGGATAAAGATGGCTAAAAGTAATATAGGAATGCATGACATCCGTGTTCTGAGCTATTTTAAAATTTTCAAATGTCTAGGTAGTCGGGAAGTTAGTTAAAAATCGATTGCAAGGTTTGTACTGAACAAACAAACAAACAAGAAAACCAGTTAATAAAAACATGGTTAAAAAATAAACTTAAGCAATGTACTGCTTACTCTTCAGAATTAAATTCTAAAGAGCATACCCGGGGTGCTTTCGGAAGTCGTGTTTCTCAAAAATTTCTCAAATTTTTCCGAATCGCGTAAATTTGAAAATAACTTTCAGATGTGAGTTGGACAATATCCCCCAAAGTCTTCTCTATAGTTAAATAGACAGCAATTCAGACTTAATTACAGATACTCATTTCATCAGAGTATCTGATATCTCTTCTCAACACGAAAATAACATAAAAAAAAAATAAAAAATAAAAAAAAAAAAAGCAAACTGGACATATATATTCTTGTCAACTCGCTTCCCCACGTGATAAAATATGTATCATTTTGCATGGTAAATACAAAATGTCGCCTCTATTTATGGAGTTGTTTTCATATTTTCAATAATAACACGTGAATATTTATTTTAAAAAAAAGTTTTTCTTAGAAATTGTCAAGCCTTCCATATTATTCTTATTATCAAGTTAATAAATTTGTTTTTACTTAAAAACATCGCAATTTGTGTTGAATAAGTTATATATCCTAAAACAAACAATTAGAAAGATTAAAAAAAAATTATGTTTAATAATAATAATAATAATAATAATAATAACTAATAAATACGGTTTTACATAGTTATTTATTCAATGTATTTAAAACAAACATTTTACGAATGATATGATTAAAAAAAGCCTAAATTTACAAGATTTGTAACATTAATTTTATTTACATATTTTTATATAACGCGCGAATGCTTTTATTTGCATAAAAATGTATCCATTATTAAAATATATATATGTGACATATAAATATAAAAAAAAAATAATCCATCGTTTTTTGAAAAAAAAAAAAGTAGGAAAAAAAGTTCTATTTTTACCACAAAAGGAAATTTAAACGTGGAAGGATAAAAAGTTTAAGATTTTTTTTCCTTTCTTTGCCTCGATTCTAAAATTTCTTTTAGAGAAGAGGCACGCGAGCATTCTTCTTACAAAATATGACACTTTGACATGTGAGTTTTGTATGATGGATCGACTAAAGCTTTTAATATTAGAATGGTGTGACCTAAAAAACAAATTGCGAGATAAAATTAAATTTTTTGGGGGAATTTCGACATTTTTTAACACTTACTGGGAATACGACATTTTCAGAAAATTAAAAATACATATTTTTTAAATGCCAATAACATGTGCAATATTTTTATTTTTATTTTTTATTTTTTTAAATTAAAAAAATGATAGTTATTTAGTTTAAGAAATGCTTATTATAATTTTTTTAACACTGTTTTCTTAATACATCTTAAAAAAAAGAAAAAAAAAAAAACATAAATATTATAGAAAGAATAGTATTTAGAAATGACCCGACATTGAAATGTGCCACAATAAAAAAAAAAAAAAAAAAAAAAAAAAAAATCGTTTATTACATTGATAAAAAATGCGTAAATGTATTACTTATTGCAGAGTCCGAAATTTCAACTCAGATTACACTCGCCGAAAAAAAAGTTTTACTCGCGACAAAATAGATTTGCCCCCTTTTTTTTTTTATTTTTTTTTACGCATTTGGGGTTTTTTATTTTTCCTAACTATTTGAAAGACTCTTACAAAAATGCCTAAAATTATATACAGTAAAAGTGTGTCGTATATCATCATGTCTCATAATCATCTATAATTAAAAATCATTATAATGTATTTGAGATTTGAAAAAGATAAAAATATCTAATAACATAAATGCAAAGAGTCATTAAAGGAAAAAAAAAAGTCTTTGTCAAACAATATCCTGTGAAATTATTTTTATTATGAAAGATTAAGCTTCCTTATTTATCTGTTTATTTACTTAATTTTTTGCATCAGAAATGTCTTTTTCGTCCATTTTATTTTTGTAATCAGACAGAATGTCAGTGTGTATAACGTGTTTGTTGTCATTTGAAATAGCTATTTCGGAATCCCTTTTTCGATAAAATCGTTGCTTACAAATCATTACAAGCACAAATTTTTGGTGTTTCAGTAAAAAATTGAACAGGGGAGCAGCCCCGGCTCACCGCTCGAAGAGCGGTGTTGAGCTATGCTAGGACCGAAGTCCACGTGGGCTGTCCCGAGACGTTTATTGAAAAACAGAAGAGAAAAAAAAATACAGAATTCATCGCCAGGCTTTTTTTCTTTTTGCCTGCACGCGACAGGGGGCGATGATTAATGACAAATAGATAAATTTACAGAACAATGTTGACCAGCATGCCGGACCCAGCCAGTCCCACGCGACAATTTGCATGCTGTCTGAAGTTGATGCTGTGGATGATAGTCCAGAGCTCCATTTAATGAAGCAGATTCTCCTACTCTTTATTGAACAGGGAGCAGCGAGATTGAAAACAAAAAAAATTTTTTACATTAATTCATCGCCAGGCTCTTTGTTAGTGCCATCACGCGACAGAGGGCGATGATTTAAGACAGGTAGAAAATTTACACAACATAGTTTGTCAGCTTGCCGGACCCAGCCAGTCCCTCGCGACACATGGCAAGCTGATTGAAGTTGAAGTATTAGATGAGAGTCCTGTGTTCCATGTTAAGGAGACAGATTCCTTGGTAAAAGATGGCACTTCTGGGTGAAATGGTACTTGACTAATCGGTGATGAGGGTTTATAAAGAGACTGTAGATACTACAGACTCTTGATATGGGATTGATGGAACATGCATGAGCAACGCATGGTCGTCAGCAGCACCTCTGACAACCACGGAAGGGAAAACATCATTAAAAATTTAAGTTTTATTATTAGGTGTTTGGAAAGTGATTAAATATATTTATTATTAATTTTTTTTTTTTTTTTTTTTTTTTTTTTATTAAGCTATTGTAGTTAATTTTGAAATCAATCAGTTAAATTGGTGAGGTTCATGAGAAATTTGTAAATATTATTAAGTTTTTTAATCAACGGTTTCCTAGTAATGATATCATTAAGCCAGTTAGGGGGGCGGGGGGAAGGATTTCTTAGATGATCTGACACTGTTAATGGACAATTAAAATAGTAATGAAATGGAGTACCCTCCTCTCCACAAGGACACAGGGATGATCGTCGGCAGTGAAATCTATGCAGATAGAAGGGGAATGGCCCATGGCCGGTAAGAAAGGCAGTGATGGGGGGGGGGAAAGGGACCAAGAGTTTTTGCTGACCTGTGGAATCAGAGAGAATGTATGTCTCCCCTTTTCAGAGTTGTTCCACAGATCTTGCCACTTAAGTTTGATTATTTTTTGGATTTTACTTTTAACATGAGAGGGAGGTGCAGGGATTGTTGAGCATATTCTGGGGAAATTTGTAGCCTGTTTAGCCAAATTATCTGCAAGCTCGTTGCCCACGACACCACTGTGGGCAGAAACGTGTGCCAGGGAGCAAATTAATTCTGGATTTAATAATAGTTTTTTGATTTGATGAATCTGCGGGTGTCTGCTCCGATGTCGAGCTATGGCCTGAAGGCCCGAGAGACTATCGCTGAATATGTTAATTTGCTTATTTTTGTATGTGTTGCTGGCCCATGTTATGGCCTCAGCAATAGCATGAATCTCGGCTTGGAATACCGTGTTAAAGTCCTCGAGCCTGCAAGCCCACTGATGGCCCACGACATCGTTTTCCAATGCGCAAAATGCAGCACCCACCCCAGTGTCCGTCTTGGAACCATCAGTGTAGATGGCCACCGGAGCAGAGGGAAGAAAGCTATTTTTGTTACAGTTTGTTATGATAGAAGCAACATCCTTGCCTGGGTGAATATCCCAGCTGCAGGTCAAAGATTGAATGGGGGTTTGCGGGAAGATAGTATTTGTAAGATCTGTGTCTTTTAGTTGTAAAATTTGAGTTTTGATGAAGGTTTGGGTGACCTGCAGGTGGGCATGGGGAATCCCAGTGAGGGCATCAGTGGAGATGGTTTTGTATCCTCTTGCAATTTGCAAGAGGAAACGTCTTTGTGCCGAATTGAGACCTGTGATGGCGTCAGATCGCAGATGTCCACCCCATATGGCGGCTCCATAAGTTAAGATCTTTTCAACTATAGTTGAATACCATGTTTTAAGGATGGAGGTGGAGATACCCCACCTCCTTCCTACCATTCTAGTAGAGCTATGGTATATGCTCTGTGTTTTTATTTTGAGCTCTTTAACGTGGGCCAGCCAATTGAGGTGGCGATCAAATGTTATGCCAAGAAGCCTCATGTGATCGACATGGTTCACGCTGATGCCGTCAATGCGCATCTTAGGATTCCGATTTCGTTTAAGTGCTTTGGGAAAAGCTAATGTTAGGGCTTTAGTTTTCGAGGGGGAAAGTTGAAGATCAAATTCCTTAATTAGACTACTGAGAAGGGACAGGGCCTCCTGGGCCTGATCCTCCAGGTTTTTTCTGACGCGACCCGAGAGAATCAGGGAGAAGTCATCTGCATAGGCAAAAGTGTTGAAGCCCGTCGAGTTCATGCGCTTGAGGATCCTATCTGCAATTAAGTTCCAGAGGATGGGGCCAAGGCATGAGCCCTGCGGGCAGCCTTTTGTTTGGGGGTGAGCGGTGAAGCCTTCTCCCCAGTTGACAAGAATTTCCCTTTGAGAAAGGTACGAGCAGATGACTCCCGCCAAATTGGCCGGGCAGCTCAGATCGCGTAAGGCGCGAAGTATATGAGGCCACTCCACGTTGTCGAAGGCTCCTTTAATATCTAACGAGACGATGGTGGTGTAGTTTGATGCATTACAGCTAACGGCGCAGGAATTTTTGATTGCTTGCAAGGCTTGGTCACATGATCTGCCCTCTCTGAACCCAAATTGATTTGGATGAAGCAGATTATTCGATTCGAGGAAAAAATTTAGTCTCGTTACTACGAGTTTTTCTAATAATTTGCCTAAAGTTGGGAGGAGGCAGATCGGTCTATAGGAGGAGGGTTCAGAGGGTAACTTCCCTTGCTTCAAGAAATACACCACTTCGCCTCTTCTTAGTGATTTTGGGAAGTGCTGGTGTTTAAGACATAGGTTGGCCCATTGCAGAAGTAAATTGAGTAATGTTTTATGCACGTTGCGTAAAATTTTGAAATCTATATTATTAGGGCCAGGAGCCTTGTTGATGTTGAAGCTGTAAAGAGTGGCTTTAATCTCAGACTCCGTGAAAGGAACATCCGAGGGAGCCGTGAACGAAGGTGCTTCATAATGTGGATAAGCTGTTTGTGGGAAGAGGGTGTTTGTGAGATATTCTAAATTTTGTTTTTTAGAGGTTTGCCCTGGAGGACGTTCGAGTTTCAGTTCCGTGGGGGTAAAGAACTTATTGCTGTAGAATTTTTGGGCAGTGCCAAAGATTTGTGTCTGCGATGTGCAAAATTTTTTCCATGCGGCGTGTTTGGCTTCATTTATGTGTTTTTTAAAAACAGCTGAGTGAAATTTAATTTTTTGTTTGTGTTGTTGTATCTGTGTGGGTTCTATGTATTTTAACTGTCTTCTCAGAGCAGTCAAATGATTCCGCATGGAACGTAATTGGGGAGACCAGAAGGAATAGGCATACCGACGTCCCGATTTTTTGAGCCTGAAAGCCGAAGTGGCTGCTTTTTGAATAGTTGCTATGAGGTTATTCGTGAAGATTTCGAGTTGTGTGGAATTATTAATTTGATTGATTTCATTAAATAGGGGTGTGGAAGATTGTTGTAAAAGGTTATTGAAAATTTTAAAATTACCATGTTTTGTGGCAAAGCGTTGTGATTTAGTAATGGAGGGTTTGGTGTTAATGTAGTAGGTTATATAATTGTGATCGGAATTATTAAAAGTGTCCAGGACTGACCAGTCGAAAATTCTTGCAAGTGTTTTTGCACTGCAGAGGGTAAAGTCTGGCCAGCCCTTAGCATTATCCTTTTGAAAAGTGGGGGCTGAATTTTCTAGGTTCGCGAGGCAAATGTTGTTTGAGGCTATGAATTCTATTAGGCTGCGACCCCTGGCATTCTCATATGGTGAGCACCATAAGGGGGAGTTTGCATTCAGGTCGCAGCCGCAAATGAATAAAGATCTTTGGGTTATGAGGTGCTGCCACTCCAACAGACAAGACTCGAAATCAGCAGACAGGGCGGCGTAAGCACTGCCTAAGATCAGTTTGCCCTCCTTCGTGGTAAGCGTTATGAAAACGCTATTTTCCCCGGTTAAAAGATGAGTGTAATTAAAATTTCGTGCAGTTAAAACTATATGTGGAGTGTTGTTTTTGGAACTGAAACGTGGCCAGGAGGAGGGGAAGCCGTACAGATCCCCCCAACAGTGCAATAGGCATCCTGCAGCAGTCCAACGTCCATGGAGTTATCCTCCATAAACTCCTGAACCGCCAAGTTCGCCGCTTTACATCCATTGAGGTTGATCTGCACGAGTTTAAAATTATTAAATGAATTTGGGGCAGTAGAAGAGGAAGAGGAAGTTGCCTTTGGGGGAGGAGAGGAGAGAACTTTTACACATTTAGGATCGAATTTTAAGAAATTTTTGGGCAAACTAAAGAAAAATGAGAAAATTAGGGCAGTTACCTTCCCGAGGAGTAGTGAGTGCTGCTGTAATATGGCGCATCTTCATATGGACCATAGTAGGAAGGACCCTGAGGAAAGCCATAGTGATAGTCTGGATGATCGTAGACCGGATAAAGGTCAGAATAGTCAAAAGCATAGGGGTGCTGGTATTGAGAATAATAGTCTTGTTCATAATAGTCAATTGGAGCTGTATTTTGATAATGGTGGGGAGGTCTGTTGTACTCTAAGCTCCGATTACGTTGGTTGGATGAGAAATATGCTTGACGTCTTGGTGAACTATTTTGACGTCGTTGGGAGGACGAGGAAAAGTCTCTAGGATAATTGGTAGAATTTTGTTCTTGCTTCCGTGTCGACCTGGAGTTCGGACGAGCACTTGACGAGTTAGAATTTTTTATTTTTGAGGAGAACCGGGAAGAGTTATCTCTCAAAGCAGATCTGGAAGGGGAAGAGCGTCTTCTTGGACGTGAATTAGAGGTTGGTCTATTTTGATTTTGTTGAGCTGGGGCTGTAGGAGGATATTTTTCGTCCAGGAATTTTCTTCGTTCATTATATTTGGCAGCAAAAAGAGGGCAGTCGAGTGAGAAACTTGCATGATCAGTTGGGAGGGGGGCCTAGATTATTTTTGAGTCTGTTCATGTTGTCTTTTTGACAGTTTATACAGTTTGCACTATTGGAACAGCCCTCGTTAACATGAGGACCGGAACATTGAGAACAGAATGTTTTTGCCCTACATTGTGTAGAGGAGTGTTCCAGGGATTGGCAATTTGTGCACCTCAGGACCCTGGTATGTGGCCTGAAGGTGCATCTGAATAGTCCCATGGAAAAGGCGTCTGATATGATGTAGGCTTCTGCGAGAGGAAGGGGAGCTTGAATGGTTAGATTTTTTAGATGAGGAACTCTTGATTTTTGCGATCGAATAATTTTGATCTGATCTCGAAGATTTTCTGGCAGGTTGCTGATATCGAGTAAATTGGAGAGGATTTCGGTGTCCTCCGTTGCGGCTGGTGCGCCCAAGAGCAGGAACCATACATCTGGGCACGGTTTTTACCGTAGGTCCACAGAGAAGCGAAAAATTTGTCTTCCCACAATCTTCCCCATTGTGGAGATGTGGTGTCGTTTCATTATATTAAGGATGTCGGTGCCCTTGTCTTTCTCCGATTTGGATTTAATGAAGAGTGTGCTTTTTATATTTTGATAAGAGATTATGGCTTTGAGAGTGTTTTTTTGTAAATGGTTGTTGGGTTTTTGAAAATTTTTCTGTTGAAAATCTTGAGGTAGAACCTTTTGAGCATAAGAAACTGCTGACTGTGTGTTACGAGGCGGCACTTCTTGAGAAGAGGGAGGTTGATTGGTCGGTGGGGCTGCTGGATTTTGGAGATGTTCTTTTATGAGGTTACCTTGTTTCATCAAGTCCAAATCAATCTTCTCTTGTGCTTTTATTTGATTTAAGAAGTCTGTGTTAAGCTTATTTTGAAGCCCCTTCAGTTCTTGTATGTTCATGTTAATATCGGATAATTTTGTTTGAATAGAGCGAGTATACTCCTTTAAAGGAGAAATGTTTTGAAGGCTTGGAGAGCTGAGTTTCTCGGAGTTTGGTGAAGATGAGGGAGACTGTGAAGCAAGAGGATTTATGATGTCTGCGAACTCCTGCAGTTCTATAATTTTGTTAAATGCTCTCTCAAAGACAGCTAGTGGGGCTGATTGGTGTCTTTTTCTGCAAAGAGTAATGATGTTGATCGCCGCCCTTGCAACCGCTGAAACATCATTGAAACCCAGGAAGTCTTCTTTCTTGTTAACATCCAGAAGAGGCGTGGTTGGAAGTAGAGTTGAGTAAGTAGAAAGTTTACTGCTGACAGATTCACTGTCTGACATGTCCTTTGGTGGGGACATAACTAAGTCGGAAGAGATTATCTTAATCTTAGTGACGAAATAAACTGAATTAAACTACAGCACTTAAGTGCCAGGAGATAGCTTTTATAAAAGCTTTTAAAAATATATGTAATTAGTAAGTTTAACTTTTCAATAGAAACAGCGGGGGGGGGGGGGTTCCCGGCCGCGCATACGCGCGCCAGACGCAGAAAGTTCCAGCTCAAAAAAAAAAAAAAAAAAAAAAATTAATTTCAATATTTGTATTAATTTCAATATTCGTATTAACTTTAAGAACCCTGGAAAGGAGGAGAAGAAAAAAAAAAAAAAACGTTATTATTGAGTTATTACGTTAATTTGGGTGAGCTTTAGAATTAAGAAACCGTAACTGTAAAATTGATCCACAGGCACCAAAAAGCCTAAACTTAAGAGAAACGCTGGTTGGATAACTTAGTTTGAGAGAGAGAAAGAAAAAAAAAACAATTTTAATTTCAATATTCGTATTAATTTTAAGAACCCTGGGAAGGAGGAGAAAAAAAAAAAATCGTTATTATTGAGTTATTACGTTAATTTGGGTGAGTTTTAGATTTAAGAAACCGTAACTGTTAATTTGGTCCACAGGCGCCAAAAGGCCTAAACTCAAGAGAAGCGCTGGTTGGATAGCTTAGTTTGAGGGAAAAAAAAAAAAAAAAAAAAAAGAAGAAAAAGGGGGGGAGGGGGCGCCAAAAAAAAAAAATTGGTTTATAGAGAATAGGGATTGCGCCCTCTAGCGGGGAGAAATGGTGGTAAGCCTAGAGGGTGGGGCGTGCAAAGACCTATTCAACGATATAAAGAAAGTGTAAATCGGATGGAAAGAAGCTGAGAAATTAACAAAAAACTGAAAAATATTGAAAGTTAGGAAGAGTTGGCGCCAAATAATTGGTTAAGTATAAAGGGGAAAAGGTCTAGTGTAATTAGTGAAAACCAAGACTTTGGGCTACAGAATTTTTTTCCCTTTTTTTTCCCCCTTTTTCTCCCCCCTTCTTTTTTTTTTTTTTTTTTTTTTTTTTTTTAAACGTTAATTTGGGTGAGCTTTAGATTGAAATTTGAAGAAACCATAACTGTAAGTTGGCTCCACAGGCGCCAAAAAGCCTCAACTCAAGAAAATCGCAGGTTGGATATCTTAGTTTGAGAAAAATAAACAATATGTAACAAAAATCGCGAGTCTGAAAAGAGAAATTGAAAATTTTGCGGATTTTGGGGAATAGGGATTGCGCCCTCTAGCGGGGAGAAATGGTGGTACGCCTAGAGGGTGGGGCGTGCAAAGACCTATGCAACGATATAAAGAAAGTGTAAATCGGATGGATAGAAGCTGAGAAATTAACGAAAAACTGAAAAATTTTGAAAGTTAAGTAAAATTTTGGCGCCAAATAATTGGTTAAACGGAAAGGGGGAGAGGTCTTTTGCGATTAGTGTAAACCAAGACTTTAGGCTACAGAGATAATTATTATGTTAATTTGTGCAAGCTTTAGATTGAAATTTGAAGAAACCAATACTGTAAATTGGTTCCACAGGCGCCAAAAAGCCTTAACACAAGAAAAGCGCAGGTTGGATAATTAAGTTTGAGAAAAATAAATAAAAGGTAACTAGAACCGCGAATCTGAAATAAGTAGATATAAAGTTACGGTTTTTCGGGAATAGGGATTGCGTCCTCTAGCGGGGAGAAATGGTGGTAAGCCTAGAGGGTGGGGCGTGCAAAGACCTATTCAACGATATAAAGAAAGTGTAAATCGGATGAATAGAAGCTGAGAAATTAACAAAAAACTGAAAAGTTTTGAAAGTTAGAAAAAATTGGCGCCAAATATTTGGTTAAGTAAAAGGGGGAAAAGGACTTGTGCAATTAGTGAAAACCAAGACCTTGGGCTATAGAAATAGTTATTACATTAATTTGGAAGAGCTTTAGATTGAAATTTGATGAAACCATAACTGTAAATTGATTCCACAGGCGCCAAAAAGCCTTAACTTGGGAAAAGCGCAGGTTGGTTATGTAAGTTTAAGAAAAATAAGTTAAAGGTAACAAAAACCGCGTGTCTGAAGTGAGTAATTGAAAATTTACGGTTTTAAGGGTAAAACGCGAGCGCCCTCATGCGGAAAGCAAGGAGCGGTAGCCTAAGAGGTGGGGCTAGAGGAGACCCTTCCAACGGTATATGACAATTGTAATTCTGGCGAACGGTTCCCTCATTATGCGGAAAATAGTATAATTAAGTCAAAACTCCAAAAAACACACACGTTGGAAAGATCGCAATTGTTCGAATATTAATATAAAACTAAACCAACCCATGGCTTAACAGAGTTGAGATACCTTAAGGCGCCAAGGGGCTCCATAAAACAATAGTGAATGCACTTAAAACCATTATCAGTGGAAAAATAAAAGATAAAATTAAAAGTAACATGGATCGGACATAGCTCAATTGATTGAGAAAAATGCAGAAAATGCTCAACCCCAAGCCCACAGGGCTAAGGTTAAGACCTCTTAAGGATAAATGGGGTTACAAAAAACAATAAGTTTACACTATTAGCTTTAGTTAATTATAAAGAAAAAACAATAACATATACATACACAGGAAAAATCTCAATTGGTTGGTATAAGGACAAAACAGACTCGACCCACAGCTCTACGGGGTGAAGATAAAATAGGGGTGCTATGGAGCCCTGTCGTTACAGGGGCAGAGGTCGAGACTTAAAGAATTTTAATTAAAACAAAACAAAATAAAAGTAAAAATAATAAGCACATACTAGGATAGGAAGAAACTCAATTGATTACTAGTAGATGTAAAACTAACCCTACCCAGGGTGAAGCGGGGATAAAACTAAACAAAGATACTATGGAGCCCAACGAGATATATAAATTAGAGTGCTGATTCAATGGATGAAGGATTAGCTTTCTGTGGTTCAAGATGAATCACTTGATATGCTCGAAAAGGTTGCTGTGTTTGGCCCTTTATCGCTATTTTGGCATTTAAAATATTAGTTCAACAAATTATCATTATTATTAGGTAACATGACAGTCCTATGACCGAAATAAATTGCTTTTAAAATAATTTTACACATATTTCACATTTTAATAAATAATAAAATACCTTTCTTTTCATCGTTTCTCAACAAACTTTAAAAGTGTTTATAAAACGAAATTTAAACTTTTAAAGAGCTAAATTTAACAACAAATAATAATTTTTCAACTATTTTTAAGCATTTTGTCGGTTAAAGTTCAACTACACGAAATAAAAAAGAAGTAAAATCAAAATCAAAATGGTTTAGAACAAAAGAATATTAAACTACGTAAAGTAAACAAAAACATTGAAACCGTTGCCATAGTAATGTAATGAAAATGAGCTGTTACCAAGGAAACCACCGAATACGCATGTGCAAGGAAAGCATGTCACATGACTCATCTTGGACCTTCTCAAGGGTTACCATTTATCACTCTACTTTATATATCTCGTTGATGGAGCCCCACTGGTACACAAATAAACACTTTATAATTGATAATTAATAGAAAAATTAACAATGTTGATACAATCTTAAAGGTAACGGCCGGCCACCATAATATAGCGAACATCCCAAAGCTATTTGAAAACCCTGCATGGCAACAGATTACCCATAAAAAGCCATGCCCGCCAAATCGTTAAGGACTAACCAATCAAATAAAACCCGAAAATCATTCACTATATTATCAGTGGCAACAGCCGATAGGTTTTGGTTCGAATTATGAAAAGATCCCTATTTAGAGTCCGAAAGGGATAAACAATTAGAGCAAATACATTACTAAAAATGAGAAAGGGATAAACAAAGGGAGTATTATTAATGGAAAACATAATTAAGAAGATTATAATTTGCAGTTTAAGTATACTTGGTAATTAATGAATTCAAAGTTAAGACACAGATGATTTAATTGAAGTATAATAGGTATAATTAACATGTTTAGTATTTGATTATTAACATATATATAGAAATGAAGTCCCTACAGAAATTCTGTAGAGGGAAAAACATAATGAAAATACATTGCATTATTAAAATACTCATAACTTTTAAACCAGTGGGGCTAGAAACATAAATAAGATATCAGCAGAGAGCCAGAACATTCACGCGTCCAACGCTACATAGTACGTAACCAGTACTCACCCCTATCCCTAGTAAATTAGGCAGCCATCAGGAGCATCTAACAGACGTCTTGATACTTTGTCTTGATACAGCGTAGAAGCTTTTTCTCAGTAAAAAATTGGAAAATGTGAACTGTTTTTGATCATTATTCAACAAAATAAACATAGACAGTATCTTTAAAAGGGCTCGGATTCATTTTCATTCGCCAATATCGCATAGTCAAACTTTTGCATTTCTCTTCTCTCGGATAGTGGGCGACGGGGAAAGAGGATCTCTGCTCGTCTATTCTTACTCTGCTTGCAGAAATCACAGTGGAAGAAAAAAAAAAACTGCCGAAGAGATTAAAACTTTTTTGCATGAACTAAGCATTTTTCATTTACCAGGCTAGGGCTATCTCGGGCAGCCGCACACACTGACTAGGCACTCCGAGAATCTAAAAATGAGAAGTTAAATATGAGGTTATAGGATGGCAAGATTTTACCATATTTAAATCTATAAAAAGAATATTTTCTGTCACCGTATCATGTAAGAATTCTATCTATAATTAGACCAAATTTTTACTCGCCACAGTACAAATTCAACTTACCAATGGCGAGCTGGCGAGCGGAAATTTCGCGTCCTGACTTATTGCAAACTTTTGAAACTTTTGATTTAGTAAATATATATACCAAACAGCACAGCTAAAAGTAGTTAATTTTATTTATTTATTTATTTTTTTTAAGTAAGTAATTAAATAAATAGTTTAATAGATTAAAAGTTTTAATAGATTAAAAACACAAATAGTAGAAAAAATTTTCTATCTTAGAATAATATTTTAATACTTGTTTTTGTCAAACTTATTACATATTCCAAGACATTACATATTCCAAGTATATTATATAATTATTTTCAACAATTAAAACTACTCAAAGTATTTTCTGACATTTCTAACCTCTTATTATGCGAATTAATCAATGTATTGTTTACAATATTTCATAGCCGATTTTTTCTCATAATTACAGCAATTTTTAATTTAGTTCACATTCAGAAAGTAAAAATAGAACAAATAAATACTATATAGCATCGCATAGTCGATTTTTTTTCATTATTACAATACTTTCATATTTAGTATATCTTTGGAAAATAACAAGTATATTACAAGAAAAACTATTTTATTTACGAGACAAAACTTAAGTTAAAATACATTTAAAAACAAAATATACATATAAAAATAATACGATATAAAAATAATACATATAAATTTAATACGATTAAAATTATTAAACTATTTCAACTTTTATTCTACCTAAAAAAAAGTTTTAAGAATTCATATATATGTAAAATAACTTAAAATATATCTCAATGCATAAACTTGCTCAAAAATCCCTATTTCGTCTTTATTGTGATAAAGGCAGATAGATAATAACAATAATTTATTTTTTTTAAAAATTTGGTAATTAAGGTTTTTCATGATCTAATCTACTTTGAATACCAAATTTGTTGCAAAGACAATATTTTGTTACATATTCCCTATATAATTTTCCAGAAAATCAGCAAATATTCGATATAAACAATTTCTATTTATTTTCTATTATATTAAAATTTGATTAACAGGATTTATCATTGTTTTCAGTAATCAGTATATTTTACGCTAACCTATGCATATTAAGTGTTCAATAAATGGAGCTTCCTGGTAATTAATATATCTGCATTATAGCTTGCCAATCCATTATTAAAGAGAACTTACCGAATACTTCTGCGTGAGTTAAACGTATCTTCATTTCTGTATTATCCCTTTATTTCAAGCTTTTGTAAGCATCTTAGCAGGATATCCACAGGGAATCTTGCGTTTCCGAAGTCATGAATCTTTTATCCACTTAGATTCAGAAGCTATTATCTTTAAAAGGCATCACTGTTAATATGTATTCTCTAAGAATGGAAACTAAATAATAAAGAAAGCACGGAATTATTTTCCCCTCACCTCTTTAATACATTTAGGCGTAATATACTGTGACATATAAAAATTAAATTTATTTTTCATTGGTTATTTATATATCGGCTTTTATAGATTTCAAGTATTATAAAGAAAATACAAATTAATATTGAAAGTTTAAAGATTTAAATTTTACATTTATAATATTTTTTTTTTTTTTTTTTTTCATCTTGTGTTTTGCCACAGTGGTTAATATGGATAAAAATATTAATACTCTAAAGTTTTATAGATTAATATGAATTTTATCATTTATTTAATATGAATATATAATAAATAAGGCAAGTTTAAGACGACATGCATTAGTATTTATATTAACCAATGGTATAAAATAAAATCAATAAATAATTTTTCTATATAACTTAGATTTGTAAGGCGAAATCGTAAAACGTATATGTTATTATTTTCATTATATCCATTATTATTTTGTAATGTAAATTATAATACAGATGTTTTACAATTTCGTCTTACAAACATGAATATTATTATGTTTGTAACGCAAAATCGTAAAGCATGTATATTATGCATATTATGTCTTTGTGCTCACTTTGCTATGTGGATCAGAGTCATGGACCCTGAGTGCCGAAGATAGAAGCAGTATGTCGGCGATAGAGATACGGTACCTACAATCACTAAAGGACTGCACATTTATAGACAAAATCAGAAATAAAGATACTAAAAGATAGTTAAAAGCCTTGTATACAAGATTAATGAATATTCCACTATTTGGAAAAATAATTTCCAACGTATGACACTCGGAAAACTACCGAGAGCTGCCTTCTACTGCATTCCAAGGGCAAGCGTGACCACGGCAGACCCAGAAAACTGTGGTTAGACCAAGAAGCCGGAACAGGCTCCAGCCTAATCCTCGGAGATGAAGATGATGATGATTATTATGAGATTATTTGTTTAAAAATTTAACAGTTAATTGAAAAAAAAAATACCTTAAAATATGTAGAAAGAGTTAACATACATTATCCTTCAATTTCTTTACGCTTTCAAATTCAACTTACATGCAATATATTCTTTGAGTTATCACACAGTTAAAAATGATGTGTTCAAAAATGTGTTAATGGACCTACTCATTCCTAAATGAGTAATTTTGTTTAAAAAAGGCAAACATGTTCGTCTAATTTCTAAAATATCGTATGTTTTCAAATTAATATTTGTTCCCTACATAATATATTATAATATCACCTTTATTATAATATCCCTTCATAATGATGCTAAAATAAAAGAAGTTCTTTAACCCATTAACCGCTGGTGTTTCGTTCACGCAACACTAGAAATAATTGCATTTAACAATTAACTGTAAATGATATTTTATATTAAATATTCTTTTTAAGTAAGAAAATAGCAGATGTTTATTTTATTACAAAAAAAAAATTGATCTGATAAATAATTTTATAATTAAAAATGAAATTCAAACTTGAAGAACTTTTAAAACCAATACTTTTGAAAATTTTCATATTTCAATGAGTTTACATAACTTCTAAAAAAAAAAAAATATATATATTCATAATAAAATAATTACTTTTGAAACCATCTGTAGTTTTTGCTATTTCATGATCCCTCAAGAAAATTTCTTAAAAAATTTATTTGTATTCATTTTATGCTCTTATTCCTCCGAAGTTGTACAAGTACCACACTCTATTTTTAGTAAGGTAAGACTAATTTTCATAATTTCATTTTAAATTATTTTTATATATGATCAAAATAATGACTGTTACTGAAAAAAAAATCATTATTTCTTGTTTTGGCAGTTGATTGGTTAATCAAATTTCTACAAATTTAAACAGAAAGTGTTCAAACACAAAACGTATACCCTCAAATCTCCAGAACGTATATATCGTGGCGATTTCTTACTGAATTCTGGAAGAATATATCATTGTGAATCTATGTTTGGGATATTGGGATTCACGATGGTGACATTCCGCTTAATATTTCTTAATAAAAAAAAGTATATTGACAAACAAAAAAATAATAAGTAAAGAACATTTAACTACAGAATCGGCAGCTTTAAATGTACTGCCAACAGTGGAATTAGTAAGAAATGCATTTTCTCTTCGTTATAAGAGGATTCTGCGGCAAAAATTTTCAGCTAATAGAAATGGGTAATGAGCTAATAGTAAATTGGTAAATGTACTCTATGAAGTATATACATGGAGTTTTACACACTGTTAAAAATTTCAATTTAATTTTGAACAACTATATGAAGTAAAGTTTTAAGCAATACCATAATATATGGTTCAACCTTACTTTTAAATTTTCTACTTCTTGTGATCGAATTTTAGTTGCACCAAACCTCGGTGTTACCTTACATACACTCACAAGGGAAGTATGAATCATCAAAAATCCTATTGAAACAAAACCAAGATTAAATTTAAGAGTGTGTTCGAAAACATAGGGTAAAGTGTAAATTTTGTGCAAGAACTGACCCATGGGCCAAGATAAGACCCTAGAAAATTTAGTCTCTTTTGTCAAAATCTTCGAAATAGATTCAATTAGCAAAATGTCTTGTCACAGTGGTTAAAGTATGTAACATGAGACTGGAAGGTCTTCAGTACAATCCCAATCTCGGAAGAATTTTGATTTATTATTATTATTATTATTATTATTAATCATAATGCCAAACTTTGGTTTAACATAAAATTACCAAATCGTGGTAAAAGGTTAAGCCACCTGGTGGTTGCAGCTATTTTAGTACCAAGTTTTGGACCAAATTAACAAAATTTCTTTAACAATGTAAAACATAAGTTCTTTAAAAGACAGTTTTCTTTTTCATTATAAAATAAGTAAATAAATAAATAATGTATTGTTGCAAACTGTAATAATCAGAGAAAATATCTAACAGAGTTTGGAATACGTTTATTATTGTAAAACATTTTTTTCTTTTTTTACATGTTTGTAAAAATGTATGTAAATATAAATATAAAATTATATTTTAAATGAAAATTTATTTTAAAATATTAAAGGTTTTTTTCTATTTCAAATATTACCTCACATAATTAATATATATATATATATATATATATATGTTTTTCAAATTATTCTAATTTATTGAGAACTTTTGCGTAATATTAATTAGTTACTTGTTTTCAGTTCAATTTTTAAATATTCAAAATGATTAAAAAACTAATTTGGTAAATCATATATTAAAAAGTCTTTCATCAAATAATATTTTTTGAATAATCATTTCTTATGTATGTTTTTTATGCAATGTTCGGCATATCTATTCAAAATTTTAAATAAATGATAATTAGTTTTTCTCACATGTGTATTAAAAATAAAGAAATTAATAAAAAAAAAAGATTTAAAAGAGATTTTTTATTTTTCCAAATATATAGAACAAAAAATACTTAAATTTCAAATAAAGAAATAAGATTTTTTTCTTTTTTAACTTATACACTAAAGTGAAAAAAAAAATGTAAAATTACTACATGAAATAAATTTTAAAATATGTTTTTTTTTTTTTTTTGCAAAATTTATTTGATATTTATAGCACTATTTTAATGAATTATAATTTGATTTTAATTCTTATTTTTTTTAAAGTATCGAAATATTTAGAATTTTTAAATATAAAAGTATATACTTTTAAATATAATGAAAATCTATAATTCAATTACATTAATGTCCTGCAAATTTTTAATAAGATATTTTTAATCGTTGGATCTGTTTCAATTTAGGAAATTAAAACTTTTTCTCTTTTTCTTTTGTATTATAACATTTAAAATGTCAACGCATTTTATTGAACAAAATTTTGTTTTAGAGAATAAGAGGGATATTAAGACGTTATAGAAATCGGATGTTATAGAAAATAAATGGAATATATTGTATGAAAATGGAATATATTGTATTGTATATTTTGAAAATCTGCATTATATGTATATGTATTTATATACATACATACATACGTATATATATATATATATATATATATATAATGCAGATATTAACTGAATTGATGATTCGAGAGTCATTTACCTCTCTCTCTCTATATATATATATATGATGATGATAATTATATATATATATATATATATATAATTATCATCATCATAAATTTTAGCCTTTAGCAATCCACTGCAGGATGAAGGTATCTCCTAGGTGATTACAAACTGCATTATTTTCTGCAATTCTTCTCCATTCTGTTCTCCTAAACTCACAATTTCATCTGTCTGAGACAGTGGTCTCTTCCATGGCCTTTACATTTATCTTGGTATCGAAAATAGAACTTTGGTGGTCCATCTATAATCATTTCGTCGTCCAAGGTGCTCAGCCTAGCTCCATTTTAACTCCTTGACTCTATAAATAACATCAATAACTTCGGTTTGTTCCCTAATGTTCCCAAGTGTTTCGCTTTCTGTCTCTTCGGGTGTATCCTAACATACACCTCTCTAGTTATTTGAATTTATTGTATAGCTTTACATGTTAATGTCGAAATTTCTGAAACATAAGTTAAAACAGGCAAAATGCACTGATCAAAAACTTTTCTCTTAAAAAAAAAAAAAAAAATGTGAGGTCGCTTTTGAATATAACGCTATTTCTTCCGAATGCCCTCCATGCAAGTTTCGACATAGGACCGCTAATTTTTAAATTTTCAATCAGGCGCTAATATAAAAGTTGGGAAATATTTTTACTAAGTTTGAAATTTATATTTATAAAAGTTACAGCTTTTAAAATATTCAGTCTTCTATCTATCTTTGTTTTCTAGTTTTTTAATTTTGAAATCTACTTTCATATACACTATGAATGCACTAGAAGAAAAAATAAAAAAAAATATAGTGATAAGTATAAGATGAAGTTTAAAAGAAAAAGAAAAAGAAAAGAAAATCACTTATTATATAACGTTCAATGTTATTATACAAAACTCTGTAGTAATACGTAAATAAAAACAAAAATCTTCCAAAATCATACAAGAATTACAAGTATCGATATTCCTAGCAGAAATTATATTGGAGAGCAGTCATAACGCATAAACCAATGATGAAAATCTGTAAATATTTATCAGTTTCATAAAAATGATAAAAAGCACAAACTGAATTTATTTAAGAAGTATGTTTCCTAATACGTATTTTATTATTATTATTGCTGTTGTTGGTATTATTATTATTATTATTATTATTATAATATGCTTAAAAGAAAAAAAAAGAAAGAGAAAAGTGCATAAAAATTAATTAAATAAATAAGTTAATCTTGGTTCTGTCTTTCTGAAGGAATACATTTGCTTCAGATTTCTTATAGATTAAAAATGTTTGTACGCAAGTAATTAAAAAGATTTTTCAATAAATCAGTCCTTTTTTGTTTTTATTTTATAAATATACATTTTTACCGATTCGCATGTCCCATTTACAGAAACAATTACCATCCTTCACTCACATATGTCTAATAAGATTAAACGAAACAATATTAAATAATTTTTGCTTCATTGTTTAAATTTCTTGATATAGTTATTATATGTCACAAAATAAGCATAAACAAAGTTTCAAAATATATACATAAAAGAAAAGAATCATAAAACAAAGAGAAAATTAATTTATGTGACCTTTAATCTATCATTTTCGTATCCTATATTTTTAAGCTTAAGAAATTAACAAACATTTCTTTTAATTTTTCCCAGATTAATGGAAACTAATTATTATCATAAACAAACTCGCATTTTCAAACTTTGTTGTTTAATTAATTGTTTTTATGCGCAACTTAATTAAATTTAACCATAAGTTGCTGAAGGAAAAATCAATCTAGATAGCGCCTGCAAAAGAATTTTTAATGTGTAAGAGGTCATTCTTTATCAGATAATTAACACCAAAGAAAATTAATTATTTACTGTGAAAATAAGCATCTGATTGCATTTGTCTTAATTGGTGGATGTGAAGAGGAAAAAAAGTGTTTTGGTGAAAAATAAATAAGAACGAAGAGTGTAAAATATTATTGAAAACATATTTTTCGAGAAATACTTATATTTTGTTACAGTATTATTAAACGTTTTCTGATTCTTAAATTATTAGAATTAAGAATATAAAATTTATATTGAAATATTTTTAGTAAAATGCTAAAAAAAATGTATTCTAGATAGAAAAAACCCTAAAAAATTACTTTTTAAAACATTTTTTGTATTATGTATTTATCCTCTATTAATCATAATTTTATTAGTATTATTAATATCCTTGTAATTTCAGTATTGTTAAAAAATTATAATTAATGAAAAGTTTATTAAAAAGGTTAATAAAAAGTTCACTAAAAATAAAATGACCATTTAAAGCTCTACAATGTACATTTATACAATACTACTCTTAAAAAGATGTGTATGAGGTAATATATTGAAAACACAGGTTTAATAATTATTTTGTGAAAAGAAACGAAAGTGAAAATTTCTGTAATACTGTTAAAAAAGCAATTAAATTTACAAGTTCATATATTAGATACAAAAAATATTTATATACGTTGAACTTACACAATTTTGTATACACATTTTTTAAAACTTTATATATTAATTGAATAATTTTAGATATTAAGGGAAATACAATTTTTTTCTTCGAGCAATAATAGTATAAAAAAATAAATCTTAATTTTTAATGACAATTCATTAATTTATTAATAAATAGTTATAGATTCTATATTACATGTTAGCTTCATATGGATACACAATCGATCTTTTCATGACAGTTGAATAAAAATATGTTTCAATTTTATAGTACTTAACTTTCAGAACGTGCAACAATGGTGTGTTTTATGGGCTCTAATCCGGCTGTTTGCGAAAAGATTTAGTTGGTGAAAATCACGTACGTAATATATTCTTTGGCGTATGTTTGAAAAAATGTATGTTTAATCGAGAATTTTTTCGTGCATTTTTAATCAAATTTCTCAATCGTTTGAATTTTTTTCTCATTAACTAGAGCTTCTTTTTATTCAATTTAGACACACAATCTATTACATTCCAAATGAAATCCGTCAAATATTTTTTTAGTTTTCTTAGGTAGACGTGTTTAATATTCATCGGAAGTATAAATATGACCAAAGAATAGCGTTTTATATTAACCTCTGTTTCACACAGACCATTAATCACTACTAATATCACAATAATTTTAACTACTTCATTATATTACAGAAATAAAAACAAAAAGTGATTCTAATGTCCTATTTTCGTTGTGCTTTTTTGTCTATTTTTAAATTTGGTTTTCAAACTTTTTTTTTAATAATACAGTTCTTTGTTTCGCCTTATATTTTGTCTAGTAAAACAGTAAAGAAATCCAACAATTTTTATTTTCGCTTCGCTTAGTTACCTGGTAGTACATATCCGTTATTCCAACACAGATGTTCGCAATGGTTTATAATCGACTTTAAGGGGTTTTAAATCAAATAGTTGTTTAAAAATTCTTATCCACCGTCTTTTGTGTTTGTTTCGCTTGTTTACTGTTTTTTAGTTGCGTTCCCCTCCGATTAGTTTTACATACTGCTTCCTACTGCTTGGCTGTGTTGCTCCTCCCTCTTTGGGTTCTGCCCTGCTTTCAGTCTTGTTTTTGCCTCCAAGGCAGTAGGACCATTTTTTTCTGTCTGAAGAAGAAAGGTCACGTCCTTTCGAAACCAATAGTGCTTTTATCGGGTTTATGGTGCGTGAAAAAGTTTTAAATTTGGATATGGTTGCAGGGTTGCCGAATTTGGCCTTTTTTTATTCAATAGTCACCAATAATTTTGAGAAGTGGCATTTGATATACATAATACACTATCAATCTTCAAAGTGATTAGTTAAACGTTACAATTAAAAGTTATTGGTGACTATTGATTAAAATAAAGGCCAAATTTCGCAACTCTGTATGGTTGTAGCTTTTGCGGCTATATATTTACTAAAAATTAAGTATTATGTATTATTCTTCGATTCTCTCAGACCTTTATATAAACTTTTACTTTTATTTTAGCTATATTGTCTGTAATGCTACACTGGAACTCTTTCGGTTTCAAGTGCTTGAAATCGTAATGAGTTGTCATAGGATTGTTAGGTTGGAAAAATAAAGTTACCAGTTGAATCTAGTGTAATTGGGGTTGTTCTCTTAAAAAATGTAATGTTGTTCATAAAAGAGTTTGGTTAGTGTAGGATAAGGTTCCCAGTCGGTTTGTTTTAGCTTAGCTTTTGGTTTCAATAGCAGGATGGGGCGTATTAGAAGAAATTGTGAGTTTTAAATGTTCTGAGTTTTCAGTATTTCTAGGTTAAATGTTATAAGGTAAATGTAGTGAATATTTTCTCCAGGTTATTCTTTAAATGAAACTTCCAAAATAACGGAAGCGTACTTTTTAATAAAGTTTTTGAATCGTTTTATTTGAACGTGTTTTTTAAATTACGAGTTCAACAACGATACGTAAAGCCTTAGATGTTTAATTGTTGTAAAAAGTGAAGGTGCGGTGGCTGCTCTTCTTACTTCAAATTAGAGATTGAAATTAGGAGTTTTAGAACAAGTTTTGTTAAGAGAGGAATTACTGATTCTTTAAGTTTAAGATCTGTTTACTTTCTCTTAAGTGAATGTTAATTTAATTATGTGAAGGTCCACCAAGCCCCTCAACTTAAAGTTCTAAATAAAGAAGTTAAGTTTGTATTGAATTGGTCTTTAATTGCATCATATAGACATTTTCTTAATAATGAAAATGGGAGAAAGAAATAAGGCTGAAAACCAGACGCTACAAATCAGGTTATAAATACTAACACAGAATTCACAACTTTAAGAAAGACGTTTTTGAAATATATTGATACTTATAAATAGCAATAGAAAATATAATTTATCAGTTCATAAGACTTTCTTAAATTACTGAAGGATAAAAAATTAAATTCACCAAAAAAAAAAAAAAAAAAAAAACTTAATCAGATCGATATTTTTAGATCAAGGATCATATCTGTCATGCATAAAATAAAAATCTTGTGATTGCCTTGCAAAGAACATTGTTTTATATTGACGAATTCCTAATATATATCCATTCTTAAAAACATAAATTATAAAATAAAAATCGTTGCTTATGTATGTATATATATATATATATTTACAAACACACATATATGTATATATACAGATATATTTGTTGTTGCTCTTAAAAAAAAAAAAAAAAAAAATAAGTGTGAAGTCCATCTATCCTATTATTAATATAAAAAAAGTCATTTCCAAAGGTACTGAAATAGAAAAAGAGAATATATATATATAGGGATGCAAATTCCATTTTTCAATTTAAAGTATTGGAAATATATTCGGTATTTTACTGTTTCTTGTAATTTTTATTTATTTATTTATTTATTTATATTTATTTATTTATCTTTTTTTTTATGATGTAAAAATCGTGTTTCCACAATTCCTTTCTTTTAGGAGATACTTTGTTATTGGATTTTGCTGGATGCGAAATATAACTTTAGATTCAACATTTCTAATTCTGAGCATAAAATGTTTCATAACAGCATATAAATAATTCCTCATTAGTAATATATGAACTATGAAATTCTGTTCAACCAATTGTACAACAATTCATTCAATTGTTACAATTGAATCAATTGAACGTTTAATTTTCAGTTCTCCTCTCAGAAAAAAGTAAAATATTACATTATTCGAAATTTTTTTAAACGTTATTAAGAGGGAATATTTGCAATCCCGAAATTGCTTTAAATTATGTAATTAACATTGTTATGCAATGAATATTGTATGAGATTAATTGTGCGATAAAAATTGTACAAACGCGACAACTTCAACTGGTAACGCAGTTGTTCCCTTTTAGTATAATTTTTAATATGGCATTATGAAGCACAATTCATAATTAATGTGCAAAATCAGAATTATACTTAACCAATCATTGTAATCTTAAATAAAAATATACATAATAGTAATAGTCAGGAAATATGAAATATATTTGTGAATGAGAAGCGTCGCAGCCCCCTCTCACCTTCGCAGGGCTGAAATTTCCAATAAGAAAATTTCTCAATAAAAGTCAGATGGTTTCAAAATAAATGTTTAGTTTACCACATGTGACAATGTGAGAGAAATCTATTTGTTCTTTATTTTTTAACAAAAAAGAAAAAAAAAAAAATCACTTTTCAAGTTCTGGTATGTATAAGACATTATTCACTTCTTTTCGATAATAATGATTATTTTTATTTATTTATTTATTTATTTATTTTTACTTTCTCTTACCCATAAAGTAGAGAAATTATTGTCCTAGAGTCAAATTGTCGAACGCGAGTGTCTGTTATATTTACATGTTTTGAGATCACCATAATATGAAAATCATGTTTTTAGCGAATGGTCCTTGTGTGTCTGTCTGTCTGTGTGTCTCTGTGTGTATTATCAGCATATATCAAGAACAAATAGCAGCAGAGATTCCAAACTTGGTTTTCTATATGCGTATCATATAGGGATGATACACTAAGATTTTCATTGAGATGAAGCATATGGTTCGTGTGCAGGGACACCCAAGAGAATCCAAATACATTACGTCTATGGGGGAAATTGCAGGTAAAAGGAGTTTAACATCTATAGACTGCACTAAACCCAATGAAACGAATATATATTTTTTATATGCGTAAAAACATGTCTCATGTAAAATATGGTGCAGAAATCATTCACTGTTCGTTTACTGCGGTACGCAAAAATCTGGATAAAAGTGCGACAATAGTTGCAAATTGATGGAAGCGTATTTCACGCTAGGCCATGTATTGTTACTATAGGATTAAATTTAGGTGCACCATGTAGTCTGTATATAATCTTCGAAAAATATACAGAGCTGCAAATATTTAAGCGATAGCATTTTTGTTGTTAGTGGATGTGCTTTATTAATAATATTTTGCCATTTCCAGGAAAGCTGTTCGGGAACTGAAATGACATCCTCATAAATAAATGGTAAATAATGTATGTTTTTAAGATAAATATGCATTGCTTGTTTTTGTATATTTAGACGTTTTCAAGCATCCTTATTACCGTAGTCAAGTTTTTAAACGTTTGAATTTTGTCTGTGTCTCTGAGAGTGACTTAAAATCGAATAAGTTTAGGAGATACAAATGTTGTAATTTCAAATTAATATAAGTTTGTTGCTGCAAAGGTTTAATCAAAAGTAAGAAGTTCCAAGGGGTTTTGCGTGTGATAGTCGTATGAAGAATTTTAAGTTAACATTTAATTAAAATAACAGATTTAAAGTCTGTATAAATCTAAGTCCAGTAATGAAACGGGGGGGGGGGGTTAAGGGGGACATTAGCCCCCTTAAGTTCTGTAGGAGGGCGGCAGTAGCCCCCTCGTACAGAACTAATTATGATATAAAACTCTTTGAAGCCAAATTTGAAATGTTTTAACATAAGTTTATATAACAGTACTCGTTAACTGACCTCATAATCTCAAACCTGTATTTATAGTATTAAATTTCGTGGTAAGAGAAAGTCGTGTGAGTGACACACGAGATTATTTACTTTGTTGAAAATAGTAACCTCCACGTACTATAGAAATTTTGATAAATAATAATTTAAATAAAAATTTTAATATATATATATATATATATATATATATATATATAGGGGAATATAGAAGAAAGTTTTAGGGTGGTTACAACATACTAATTATTTAATTGAAATTATAAGCTTTTGCCCTTCAGTGATTTGAAAAATTAATTAATAATAAGTACAAAATGCCTCCTTCTAAATTAGAAATCATATTATTGAAATAATTTTAAGAAGAGTATAATAGCGTTTAAAAGCGATAAATTTTGATGCATGTGACAAAAGATCACAACCAGATAATTTAACTTTATTTAACAAATATTTCAAAAATTATCATACGTTGTTACAGAAAAAATTCTCCCCTATATATTTCTAGAAACAGTAATAAATCTTACAATATATTAATTTTACAGTATATTAATTCTATATGTTAATGATTAGTAAGAAAAATATACTTTCTCACATCTGTAAAATATAAGATGTTAAAATTTTGTCTTTTTATAAAATCAATATGTTATGTGTATATTTTATAAAATCAATATGTTTATAACAATTCAAAGTGTTATTGTTATGATGACAATTGTGATTGAACTATTGACAATCATATAAGTTTTTATTAAATGAAGTTTTTCAATACCATGAACAGGTACATGTATATGTATTTTTCGGTGAGTAATGCTGAGGTGGTTGACAACTCTCTTGACAACATTGTCTCAGTTTAATTATTGCAAGATTTGACATCGATGTATATGAAATATTTCATGTGCAGTATGTTAAGGACTTGTGTTCGCTCAGTGAAAGTATGTAAACAAAATTACTTAAATAAGAAAACTTAATGACATGCTTAGATAGAGCTATTAATATATTAGTCATAACTAAATTTTTATTAGTCATGGCGTGTAAGTTCATATACATTATCATTGTTCCGTTTATATAAAATTTTTGAAACACTTTTAACTCACATATTGTTTTTCTGTCGGAAACTTACGTTGAGTCTCGGAAAGAAGTTGCTAATTATAACTTCTTCTTTTTTTGTTTTTATTCATATCTCATGGATTTATCACTGTTCAATTCTCAAATTTTGTCCATGATCTTATTAAAAAATAAAACATGTTCTCTCTATTGGATTTATTTTATTTTATTTTATTTTATGGAGAACGTATAAGAATATAATTTTGTAATTATTAAAACTGAATCTCTTAAAATTTTATTTCATTTTGTATGATTCTGTGTCCATTTTTTTAGTCAATATTTATAATGTATATATACATATATAAGATTGATTTTAAAAATTATAATATATGTATAATATATGTAAAAACAATTATCATTACAATTATCAAACACAAGGAAGAAAAAAAAAATGAATTAGTCAATAAATAAAAAAATACATATGGAATTCTTATAGAAAGCAAAATACATTGCAAAGAGCTTATATCAGTTGCTTCTGGGGCATAAATTTATGAGGTTTACATAAAAATTAAGAAAAGAGTATAACAGAGGTATATATATATATATATATATATATATATATATATTTCAATATATTTTCATTTTTTATTGAACATGAAAATTTTCATACTATTGCATTTAAATATAAATTGGCAAAATGGGAAGTCAGTCATTATTACACATTTGTTTCTGAACTTAAAAATTTGATTGCTGCAATTACATTGAATCATGAATTTCTTTCATATAAAAGTTACCTAGACTAAGTCGACATGATTGCAAGTGAATCCTTTAAAATCTTTAAATGCCACAAGTGATTGTTGTATGGATCAAACAAAATCTTTTTAAATGTATTATTTTAAATGGTAATGTGAGTCATAAAAAGGATTTTATTGGAACATGTAGTCGATACAAAAACAGTTGATGTGAGCACAGTTATTTATTTGTGGTGATTCAATGAAAATCTCAATGCACATTGAAGCAAAAAAGTATATTTTTAATATGTATGTATATATATATATATATATATATATATATACTAAGTCTGAAAAAATAAGAAAAATATGAATAACATTTAACAAATTTTATGTTCCTGTAACTATAACACTAAGAAAATTCACATTGTTATTGGTAGGAAAAACTAAATACCACAATAAATCAAACAGAAACAAACACAAAATAGAGTTTCTAATGCAGTAAAACATTTTATTGAAATTAAGAGTAATTACTTTTATTATACAAATTCCACATGTGAATTATTTCTTAATATGAAATTTTTAAGAAGAAAAAGATATTATGATTTACGCATATAAAAAGTTATTAAATTTCATAAATATTTTATAGTCTGTGCGTATAGAATTAAAGTTTGTTTAATAGAAATGATCATTGTTTCAGTTTTTACTACATATATGTCATGATTATAATTTTTTCCGGCTATACGGTTGTTCATTTTTCTTAAGTTTCATTACATTGAGCTTAAATTTCGCATATTAAATAAATATAAATTATTTCGATTAATTTAAATTTAACTGTTATATTTCCTTGAATATACATATTCATTCATACAGAGAACTATACAAATCTATCCTTTCTTTCAGAACAGGCACGAATTTTTTATCCCTTTGATCTAGTAGGAGCTGTAATTTCCAAGGAAAGAATTTTCTACCGTATTGTTGACGTTTTAATAATTGACCAATACCTTTTAGTGAAGATCTAGAGTGGTTGGAATTATTTTACTTCTACATGTCATTGATAGAACTGTGATAAATAAATACCCTCCAAAAAAATCCCTATTAATGGATTTTCTGGTACTCCAGAATTAGTTTATGACGCTACTGTGCGCAATTAAAATGTAACCAAACGGTTAATTCTGTAGTAATTATTGTGTGACTTTGTTAAATATTTTAACGACTTTCAGATTTGATTTGTAAGCCTGATTTTTGTATTGCAAATTTGTCAAAAATAATGCAAGAAATTGAAATTAAGCATTCATATTTTTTTAGAAATTTAACAAAATTAGAATTAAGGGCTTCCCTAATTAAACTCAGTCTTTCATCCACAACCATATGTGCCTTTCCTTTTCTTAATGCATGCAACATAGAGAAATAAATAAAAAAAAATCGTTCAGGGATTTGTTTATCTGTACCTCTGTCAGTACAGCCGATAGGATATTCTTCGTTTTAAACCCGAAGCGATCATTTTAAACAATGCATCAGTTTCACGAGATTTTATCCGTCATTAAAATTTATTTATCATAAAAATATATGTCTCATACAGATATATTAGTTAACATTAATAAACTTTATTTTTATTTTACATAGTGTTACTGCCTCAAATTTTATCTCCTACAAAGTATAAAATGGTTATTTAAGAATTCAAGATCATGCTTTGCAGAGCAAACTGTATGTATATGTCATATATATAACTATATATAACTATATATATATATATATATATATTCAGTGTATTTAATTAAATCATAGCATTCAATTATATCTTGAACTTAGCCGTTAATTTTATACATGTACAAAATACCATAATTAATTTTGTCTTGAATGTTGAACAAGTTAATCATTATTATTATTATTATTACATTCGTGATATTTTATGATATTTATCTGCAATTTTTCTTGACATATTTGCACAAACTTTCAATAAAGAAAATACAATAAAAGTTTATTATATAATGCAACAATTATGAGTATATAAAAGTATACAGTTAGTTTAAATGAGTAATTTATTTAACAGTAGAGGATTTTATTGAAATTACTTTTTATATTATGAAAGAGTTTGAAACAAGCTGTAAAAAAATTTCCAATCTCAAAGAAATCGAATTTGTGGTTTTCCCGAAGCGGCATCCTTGTACGTGAGCATTTCAAAATCGCCAGATGATTTTTCAAAATCAAACATATATTGCCTAAAAGGTTTTACAAAAAAAAATATGAGCAACAAGAATGTTGTGGCTTTTTAGGTTATTAATTTTGCTGACCGTGGGAGGAAAAGTTCCATAATTTTATTTTATAAGAATGAAACAGTATATACATATATACATATATATTTAAGGAAATGCTTCTGTTTCATTAAAAACAAAAAAATAAATAAATAAACCTATAGAATCGAATATAGAAGTAAAGGCGAATGCTTTGCTAGATAATATAAAAAAATATATAGTTCATGCTCTTATTCATATCATTTTCTTTTTCTTTTCATTAAATTCTAAAAATGCATTATTTAATTGTCTAAATTTATAATGTTTAAAATCTTTAAATAAATTTATACCTTTAAATTAAATATAATATACCTTAATTTAATTATTATTTTATAATATATAAAAAAAAATATTTTCAAATATAAAATTTATGGTTATTCCAGACCTTTACAATGCATTAAAATATTTATAGGTTCTATAGTGTTTGTATTATAATTTAAAATATATTGTCGCAGAGTTAATTAAAAAACTATAACCTAAATAAAAACGAAATTTTAACTTTTTTTTTTTTTTTTTTTTTTTAAATCATTCAAAACATTTTATAGCTCATAACTTTAAACGAATTTAAAAGAAATCTGTTACGAAAATCACTTTATATTCTTACATATTTTAAAACTGAACTATAAGAAATAAATCAATTTGACTTTTAGTAATACTTAATAAAAAAAGTGTCTTTATAACGCAATTTAAATAAAATTTATCTTTTGCATGTATTAATCTTCTCACTTGAAATCATTGAAATTCTGATGAAAATCCATCGTTAATTTAGAAAAAATGGAAAAAGATATCTAGCAGCTTTCTGGCTGTTTTTGAAGTAATAATGAATAGTGGGAAATCACAATCAACAATGCAGAATTAAAAAGGCTATTTTTTTTATTAAAAAAAAAAAATAAATAAAAGTTTTAGAGGAAAGTTTTCTCTAGTTTACGTAAGAGAATAATAAGCGGAGTGTTGTTATAAATCAGACTTTATAGATTAATAACTTTACGAGCTTTAGAGGAAGAATATTTCTTTTAAATGAAGATCACATTGTATACTGGTAAGCATACGTTTTGAAATAATTTAAAATAAATTTTTAAATTCTATTGACAGTAATACAGGACGTTATTTGAATCAAATGTACATAGAAATATACATATTATTTATAAATTTATTTAAAAATTAAATATTTAGTACCTGATTAAAAAGCATTATAATAAAAAAAAATAATGTATCTAAAATTATTATTTTAAAGATTTTTAAACAATTCTAAAATTTAATTCTATATTTCTCAGCTTATTCTGCTTAAAAACAATATGTGTGTGTTTTGTTAATATATATATATATATATATATATATTACAGTGAACAAAGAAAAAATACTAAAGCAAAAATACTTAATGTGTTTTAAAATGTTACAAAACATTCCTCTCCACAGTATACATCTCCCTCAAAAAAGAAAAAAAATCTTCTGTATATAAATTTTGAATATCACCCATATATATTTATATATATGAAAGCATTTTTTTTCAGAAATGAATATATTTTTAATTATAGTTTTATTTAATAAAAATATTTTAATTATGAAAAGAAGATGAAAAAATATTTTTAATGATACTTTTTCCTAAATGAAGGTATTTTTCTTATGTATATATATATATATATATATACTAGCAGGCAACGCCCGCTTCGCTGGTCCCTATTTTTTAAAAGAATCACTATGATTACTGAATTCTCAAAATTGCATTAATTTTTATCACGTGAAGAAAAAAAAAAAAGAAAAAAAATCTGTTTCGGAAAAGTGTCGCACCGTGTTCTCACTGCCTTCGGAAAAAATTCTCAAAAATGCTCTAACACTTCTTTCTATTATTTTCCCCCTTCGCCTCCCCCCTTCAGTCTATCCTAATAATTTTACGAATTCGAAAATATCTGCAATCTATTTGTAAGTATCATAAACCTCTATGCACCAGTTTTGAACGATATATCTCTATTTTTATTTTGCCTCCCCCCCCCTTCCCAATAATTTAAAAAAATCGAAAATATCCGCAATCGATTTGTAGGTATCGGAAACCTCTATGTACCAATTTTGAATGATCTAACTCTATTTTATTTTTTTTGTCCCTCAGCCGCCCCCACCTTCCCGGCCCTCCTAATAACTTTACACTTTCGAAAATATCCCCATTCGACTTGCAGGCCTTTAAAACCTATCTGTACCAATTTTGAACGGCCTAACTGTATTTCTACTTTTTTTTTTTTTGCCCATAGCCCCCTTCCCGTCTCTCCTAATAATTTTATAAATTCGAAAATATCCGCAATCTATTCGTAAGTATCGAAAACCTCTATGTACCAGTTTTGAACGATCTAACTCTATTTTTATTTTTTGCCCCCCCCCCTTCTCCCCCCCCTTCCCGGCCCTCCTCATAAATTTACACTTTCGAAAATATCCCCATTCGACTTGCAGGCCTCTAAAACCTATCTGTACGAATTTTGAATGCCCTAACTGTATTTCTATTTGTTTTTGCCCCATAGTCTCCCCCCCCCTGCTGCCCCACCTGGGGGCTGAATTTCTAAAATTCCAGAAATTGGTTTTTAGATATTTCCATTAGTTTTATTTTAGAGCAAAAATATCACGTATATCTATTTTTTTGTTTGAGATATATAGGATTAAGCGAAATCATGTTTTACGCATGTGAAATCACGTGTTGCCCCCCCCCGCCCCCCTGGGAGACCGAATTTTGAAAATTCCAGAAATTGGTTTTTAGAAATTTGTATCAGCAATATTTTACGGCAAAAATTTTACGGATATGTGTTTTTTTGTTTGAGATATGAAGGATTTTGTGAAATCACGTTTTGCCCCCCCTTCCCCCCTTGGGGGGCACATTTTGTAAAATTGCTTCTTAGTGGACGCCTACGTCATAGAACGAACATTGTCACAAAATTTCATGCTTCTAGGTCTAGGGGTTTGGTCTGGGCGATGATGAATCACCCCCTCAGTCAGTCAGTCAGGAAGTACTTTTATATATATATATATAGATATATATATATGTATGTGTGTATAACACATTTGTTAAACAATATATATATAAAATCGTAAAAGAATAAAAGTGAATAAAAATTTACATTGCTCTACAAACAAACTTTGTAAAGTCTATCTTGAACTTGATATATTCTATCTCTCTCTGTTTGTCTCTCTCTTTTATTTATTTATTTTATATTATTTTTTAATCTATACTGTAAAGAAAATAAACGTCAATATACAATTATCTGCATGAGATATTTCATAAGATCAATGTAAGGTTATTACTTGGAAATTTTCGATTTCTTGGACAAATGTTTAAAAAAAATATTTTTGAAATGCCTCTTAATATTGATGAAATAAATAAATTTCAAATCTTTTATTCAGTCATAAAGTCAATGATATTTATGTTTTATTTAAAAATTTAATATGCATTTTTAAATACAGTATTCAACTCGTTTTGGTTTTCTACAAAAACCACCGCCACTTTAGAATGTAGGAAAAGAGGGGGAAAAAAGCTAAAAACCCCATAAAAATAGCATGGTAAGAAAAGCAGAAAAACTCACAATGTCAAGTGTGTTAAAAAAAAAAAAATAAAATAAAAAAAAATAAAATAAAATAAAATAAAATTCACACCGGAAGTAATAAGGAGACAAAATTGACTAGAAAAATACATTGAACAGCGGGAACCGGGCGGGCTGGGGCATGGGTCCGATCGTCCAGGATTAATACGACTCGCCTAGTATAACTCTTATATAGTAATATATATATAGTAGTAATATATATATATATATATATATATATATATATTAATATCATAACTTATTAATATCATATAGTTATTAATATCATAATTAATTCTGTGAAAAAATCTCCTTTTATGTAAAAAAATCCATTAAATAACTTTTTAAAGAGTAAAAACAATATTAGTTAACAGCAGCCAATTAGTACTCAATTTAAGACTCTAAATAATATATATGTGTGTGTGTGAAGAAAATGTTTTTTTTTTTTTTTTAAGTTGCAAATGAGTCAACTCTACGATATATATATTTTCAAATATCATAAAGAAAATGTTATTTTAGATAAATGAAATTTGAGTGTTTTTTTTTTTTTTTTGTAAATGTAGAAAAAACATGCTAAAAATAAAACTAAATAAAAAAATCATTTCTCAACTACAATTTTGGTACATATATAACGCTGTATTAACCGTAATTGTGAATGCAAATATGAAAATGCGTGTGCATTCTATTCTAGAAGAAACGAAATTCATTTTGAAGTATACATAAATATCAAAATAGAGTTTATCCATGTTGTTATTTTAATATGTAAAAGTAGTAACGGATAATACAACGTTTATGGGTCACGTTGAGCTTGATGTTTGATCATATTTCTCTTCTTTTCATATTGTCTTCGATAGAGAACGGTTCGGCAAAACAGTTCGGATGTTAACATTCTATGCAAATGAATAGGCACAACAGTTGTATGGAGAGTGTTATTCTATGCGAAATCACATCCTTGAGTATTGACCATAAAATTCAATATATATATAGCTCGATGAGCATTTAAGGCCTAATACGTGACGTTTTCAAAATGCTTGAGCTTACGACAAAATTGTTCTTGACATCATGGGCAATGTTTTACACCAATATTTTTTGTGCAATTCCAGAGTGCCTCTGGGTTGTTCCAAGCACTCGTATATCTTTCTTTGTACTAATACATCGACAAAACTGGTTTCATGGTGGAAACAATTCTAGTATGAGAACACAACTTTGAAATTTTAATGTGTTGTAGATTAGCACGTTTGATGAACAAGGGTTGCATTTCTTAGCATCACTGTTTGCCAGCAGAAGCATTAACTTCTTATGAGATGAAGTGGAATGCGTTACAGAAATAAACGTACCAAATACGGTTTTTTGATCTCTCAGTAGTTGTATATGTGCAGCTGAAAATACTGCTTGTTTGAAAATAAGATATCTCGTAATCCCTGCTGCAAACAATTATGCCTATTCGATACATTCTTTCCAATGTTTTTTGGTACATCACGTAAAGATAATCCAAGTGCTCCCATTATTTTCCTAATACTCCTATTATTTGCAAGATTACCAAATCTTTCTCGTATCGAAGACATAAGTTTTATGATTAGAACACAAATCTAGTATCATTCGCAACCACCATTTATCATTGCCTATTATAATGTTGAACTGCAACATATATAGAACCATGTCCACGCAAAATGGTATAATTTATGCTCATTAAGTGCTTGCATTCAAATTTGTAGTGACTATATTAGTTTTTAATACACAATTATTGCAAATTTCAAATTTCGAATAGGTTTTCTCGCACAGATTTTAGTCTGTGGTTCTAAAATGTTAATATTTTAAACATGTTACATACACAATTCTTTACATAAATTAATTCCTTAATGTAAATTCTTTTTCATTCAAATTTTTAAAAAGTAATAATAACATTAGGTGAAGTTATAATGAGACATCAATGTCGGATCATTAATATCTGATTTAATTAAATTATTTAATTGATTTATAGATATATAATTGTCAATGTTGTCATGTTGCAAGGGAAAAAAAAAAAAAGCATTCTGTCATCAAAGCATTATACATTTTGTTAAATATCTAGAAAAGTTATTTTGAAATCATCTTGAAACTTTGGTAGCGTAAAGAATACGTTATACCTCATATATGTCAGCAAAATCTGTGTCCTGAAAAGGATAAGGGAACCAGTAAAAAATTACAGAATAAACAAAATATTTTGGATCACCCTGTAAAAGATGCGTTTTGACTGTAGCATGCGAGAACGTAAATTCTTCTAGTTATCTGTATAAATTTTTTGAGGCTATAACATATCTTCATAGAGATATGATGTTTCTTTTAAAATTTGCAAAAGAAATTTCCACTTTTTTTAATTATAACTCATTGGACTCAGAGCAAAGACATTTTCAGAAAATTTGGCATACCTCATTAGACACATCATACTGAAATCAAAATGCAAAACTGCTAAATATCTTACGAAATATGAGTATTTTTACGAAATAATTTGTATCTACGCATGCATTAGCTTTTAAAAAGTTTCATTTGCATAATTTAATAGCCACATTTACTGAGTAACGTGTATGAAAAAAAAAAAAAAAAAAAAAAAACAAATAGCGTGCAAATTTAAAGAGTTATGAGTGATAGAAAGAGCAAAAATTTAGCTCCTCTAAAAAAAAAAAAAAAAGGCGATGACGGGGGTTTTATCAGTATTTATTAACAATCAGTGAACACACTCTATTGCCATTGAGCATTGATTGAATCAAAATAAAAATGTGAATGAATCCCTTTATTATTTAGCTTACAATGACAAAATCGTTTTTAGTAACACTTTTATCTTACAATGGGTGAAAATACATCAACAAAATTTGTAATAGTAATCATGCAAAGATATGCATTTCGAAATATGTTACATATATATGTAATTGAATGTTTGTGCGATATCCCTATTTACAGGCAGGAACATATAAAAATGAAGTTAAATATTTAAGTCAAGTAACAAAATAAACATTTATCTGAAGCATTTAAAGTAATTTAAACACTTTTAAATGTCAACATCCTATCATACGATGAAAAATGGCTCCATAGCCATTTCTTGATTTCTTATTAAACAAAATTAATTCAAGTTAGCATTCCTTTGGTTTTTTTAACCAACGCTTTAGAATGGTATTCTATAATCTTTTTTAAAATATAAAATAAACAAATGAAAACGTAAAATTGAAAAAATATTAATTATGAAGCAAATATTTTCTGGTTTGGAATACAGTACAATTTTTATATTTTTGTATTTCAGTTTCCCGGATAGCAGTACATCAGATAAATTTATTTGAAAATAATTTATTTTTTCTCTTTAAAAAATATTTGAAAGTTTATAAGTTTATAAAAAAAAATAATAATAATACGGTTGTTTACATTTTAGAATTATATGTTTGAAATTAATACAAATACTACATTTTGCGAAAACACCAAATATATTTTCAGTAATTCTTACAATCCCAAAAGTATCAAATTTGAAATAAATATAAAGATTGTTACAAACTCAATAAAGAAATATTTTTGCTTTATCTTAACAATGTAATCAAGATACCACTGTTTTATTTGAGAGAAGAGTGACTTGTGGGATTTTGAAGAAGCAAATAATTCTCCGAGGCTTTGATTTTATTTTTGTCGGTGGAGTATGATTGCAAAAAATCCTAATAATGTTATATCCAAGAATTTGTTTGGGTCAAATTTTATTATAGCTCTATACTTTATATTATTAATTTTATTTTAGAACAAAAGTATAAAGTAGTCAGTGGAAGAATTTTGAGATAAAATTTCTTATTTTTTGTACTTTGATTTTAATATATTTTTTCTGTATTGAATTTTAATACGAATATATAGGATTTAAAACAAACAAACGTAAATAAAAAAGATTTTAAACTTTTTATTACTTCAATGAAAATATGTGTATTATTTACTGTTATTTTTAAATAAACTTTTCATAAAATAAATAGAGTTTATATAAATATATTAGACACTGCATTTTAGTTATGCAAGATAGTGTCCGTTTTGTAGACTATTGCATATCTTGTAAACGAAAAATCTGGATATGGATAGATGTCCTCTGTGTAGAGTTTTTGTAAGTGGTCCCCGCACGCAACTTTTAGAAGATTTCGAAAAACTTGGTTGAAGAGCGGAACTTGGAAATAACTGCAGCATCTATCATTTTCCAGCTCCAAAAACAGAACCTCTAAGCCCCAGGTTCGACTGGCCAAATATGCAAGAACACAAAGTAGTCTAACGTATTTAATTATTTTGGACTAGTGACTTTAAAGAATGATTGGAAATAAATTAACAGTAGTCAGTAGTTTTTAAAATAAAGTATAAAGTACATAGCAATTTAAAAATACGGACTAAAACTGTTTGGCGATTTTAAGTTCTATGAATAACTTTAACTTTGAATTATTTGATAGAATTTTAATATAATATATTTTAAACTACATATTCAATTGAGAAAGAAGAGTTAAAATGCGCTTTTCTAGAAAATTCAGAATATTATTTAATATCACAAACATAACAAATAAAAAAGCGTAATTAAAACTGTTTTTAAACTGTATATAATTTGTAAGGAAAAAAAAACTTTTATTAAACAAATGAGAAACATTACTATTTTATCATTACGTAATAATTTCTCAATCATAATATAATATACGGAATCATTACATAATTACGGAACATCATTAAGTAATGTTATCTTCCGTAATTTATTAGTTATACATGATTTAAAGCCTTTTATTTATTAAATAATTAAATACCATATAGGTTTGCAAATAAGACGATAGCTAGATTAAATGGCCCCTAAAAACTGGTATCTTATATGACAGATCAAAAAAAAAAAAAAAAATCATCTAATTACTTTATTGTTAACGTATGCGATTTTTAAATGATTTATTCGAAGAGACGGCAAAAAGTTGGAACACTGATATTAAATTACCTGGTCTAACACGAATATTACTATTGTTTCGAGCTAAACGAATTTTAGTGGTATAAGATATGTGATTGTGAAACATTTTCTCAACCGACAAAATGCGTAGAAACGATAGAGATCATGGTCACTTCTAAAGCATGTTTTCCCTCTACACCTTCACACTATTCTTGTCCATCCACTTTTCCTTTCATGAAAATGCCCTAAATTACCAGGCGGGAATTACTTTTTAGAAGTGGTTTTCGTTTCAAATTGGCGGGTGGTTTTAACATTATTCCATATGTCATAAATGTTATAAAAGCCTTGCATGGTCTGTACTTGACATAAATAGCTTTTAAGCATTTTGTTTCTATAGTTGCATTGTATAACCTTTTAAAAGTAATCGATGTTTACATTGATGGCCAAACTTAATTCAAAATTGAAAATTCTAATATGTTTTAAGAAGAAGAAGAAACCTAAAACGTTAATACATATTTTTAATCAAACACATTTTTTTAATGTTAATTTGTTCAATTGGTTTAAAGACAAAAATTGAATAAGTTAGTGAATAAAAATAATTATATAATTTTATGAAGCATTGCATAAAGAAAATTTACAAATTATTATTATTCAGCATACAGCTTGGTATCCCAGAAGAAAAAGACAATAACAACTTAGAATTTATCTATGCCCTTCGGAGCAGTCTACACATTTAGCAATCAAATTATGTAAAAAAGTTTTTTTTTTTTTTTTTTTTTTTTTTTTTTTGTATCGATTGTACAAGCGCAGTTAAAAACTCATCATAAAAATACTCATGTGGCGATATTTTATGTTGAAACACCAGTGAATTATATATTTAAAAAATGTTGAATTATTTCAAGCTTTTAAATAAAGGTTTATATCATTTTCTTTACAATGCTATTGTTACACAAATGCACAGAAAATTGAACAGAATCCTTATTAACACATACCAGAGTTACAGATCATTTCGTTCTCTTAAAGATATAGGGTAATTTCAAATGTTATTAATTTTATTGTTGCCCCCTATTACTTTTGTAACCTAATCTTCTCTGATAAACCTTAAAAAGACGTTCTTTACATATCCATGTGTTTGGATGAGTTTATCAAAAGATAAATTTTTAAATCAAAAAAAGAAAAACATATCGTTTGCAAATTTTACAGCATTTGTCTGACTTTTTCCACATATCATTAACTCACATATAAAAACTCGTGTCTTTATGGTCAAGATATCTTTTTCTATTTTGATAATTGCTATTCGACAGTTTTGGGGTTGTCTTAAAGAACAAATATATGCAAAAACGGTAAATTTTGTCGAAACTTTTTACCTTGTCTTAACTAAAAGTCATCTCATCTATGGAAACGTATGGTAAATAATGTAAATAAATTATGCTGCTAAAAGAAAAATATTTACCATTTAAGCAATTTTCGCAATTAATTTATTCAATAAAAAATGTAATGAATTTACCTGGATTCTAAACATAATTTTAGTGTACAATTTTAGCTTTTTTTTCTGGAAAAATAAGTTTATCACACTTACTTTAATTATTTGCTAATAACATGATTAATTATATTATATGCACTATCGACTGAATTACAAGTAGCAGAATATTTATTCATTTATTTATTTTATGTCGCTGATTTAAAACATTTTATTATTCGATTCACAAAAAAGACCGCCTATATTCTGAATTTGTTATTTACGCAGTTATTTCTGGATAAACAAAATGATATCTTCTATGACTTACTGGCTGAACATCACTAAATTCTGTTATTTCGTTAAAAGGTCAATAAGATGCGTAAAAAATCGAATCTTAGCAATAAGAAATCTTGCATGTCTGTTTTTTTTTTAATGTATACAATATATTTTTCATCCAGTATTATACCAAAAAGTAGCATATTGAAGCCCCCCCCCCACACACACAAGACTTACTTCTATATATTACCCTATAAAAGTTTGTGCAGTAAAAATTATTCAATGAACATTATTTATTAAAATTATTTTCATGGAAAAATACAGACGATTTTTTATCTCAGAGAAGTACAACACTAAAACTTGAAAGAAAATCATTTTTGTAATGAAATCATAAGAAATGCGATTTCTTTTCTTTTTCTTGTTTCTGGTTAAAAAAAAAAAATAATAATAATGATAAATAAATCGACAATTTTGTTTTAAATCATTACAGATCTGTAGTTCAACTATTCGTTTTAAAGTTATTGATGAGTTCTTTTGAATGATACACGTACTGAAAATTTATACCTCTAGGAGGGGTGAGCGGTGTTCCTACAAGGACACGATCTTTTCTACAGTTTACGTTAATTCATATTAATTTTACACTCATTAGTTAAAAATAACTTTCATTATGTTCAACATCATTATACGAAATTTCGTCTTTTACTGCCATATTGAAAATAATGAAAAAATTAGATCACTGCACCATTTGTTGAGTGATTGGCTCTTAAATGTAATCAGCGCTGGTTCAGGTCAGGGTGTAATTAAACACAAAATTATGTTAAAATTTTTTCTTTGGTACATCAGATACAATGTCCAGAAAATTTTGTGATACACTCACACGAACACACAGACAGATATTTCCTTTAAAAAAAATCAAAAATCTCTGATAACGTATCATCTGAAAACGTGTAAATCTGTCAAAACTGAAGTTCGAAAATTTTCACGAATCCATTTCTTTCTTGTTATATATATATATATATATATGTGTGTGTGTGTGTGTGTATGTATATATATATATATATATATATATATATAAGTAAAAATGTATTAAATAGTCTTATTAAATCAAAATTATATAAAATCAATTAATTTAATTAATTATTAAACGTGAAGAACATTTTTATTGATTATATGTAATAACATACACAATATTAAAACGAAAATGTACGTTTGTCATTTATATATTTTTTTATAAATAAAAATGAAAATTGAAAAAATAAATAATTGAAACAAATTTAAAAATAGTATTTGTTTTAATAACGGTAAATTTAATATGTCTAAATATGGAATATTTGCTACTATAATATATATATATATATATATATATATTTCTCTTCTCTCAAACGAAAATAAGAGTGTAGTTTAAATTTAAATTTTATATGAATTATTTTATTATATCCCTTATTTCAATTAATTATTCAGAGCGTAGAAAGTAAATTTAAAAAGAAAATTATATATATGCCAAAAATGTCTTTTTTCCTACACAATTTGTGAATAACATAATGTCTTTATATTTTTGTAGTATAATGTTTAATTTTAAATTATTATTTTCTTTCGTATTGAAGAAAGAAAGTATTCGATCCGTCAAAATAAATAAAATAAATAAAATAAATAAATAAATAAAAATATAAAAAAAAAATAGAGCGCCCATGTTTTTATGGTTTTAAAATTTTTAAGAAATCATGAACGCATTTTGACCATTATATTGAAATGATGTCTTTGAATGTTTGCTAATATGAGTGTGATAAAATATCTGTGACAGCTCTGGCTTAATTTCGTAAATGTTTATTTTTAGTCGCAACTTGGCATAAGTTGAAAACTATCAAATTTTGCTGTGATGACGCTGCCATGTTGCAGTTTCCTTCATTTCCGGGAAAGCATATCCTTGCTTGTGTAGTGTGTAATTGACTTATAATTTTATGCAAGAATGAGCCATTATGGAAAATTATACAGATTGATTTTGAGTGCATATCAGGCAATAGCTATGTGGAAAAATTTCCCATTTTTTTTAGGCTGCATCTCAGTTTTTATAGCATATAACTAAAATGAGCTTGATTAGTGAAAAGTATATTATCAAGGAAAATGTTGACTTAATTTGAGCGTACTTTTTCTGACAGGTTATACAGATATGAAACAAATTCTTTCATTTTCAGTATGGCAATTCATTCATATGGCTATTCATCGTCTATTCATTAAAGATGCCCTAGACTACATTTAAAAATATTTATTATGAAAAGTTTTGTTGATTCCGCTTTTGTGCATGCTAATTAATAGGTGGAGTTGTTATATACAATGAATTAGAAGAAACATTTTGATGTCTATAATTATAATTTACTAGTTATAATTTAAAATAGAATTTCACCGACGGAAGCTATTGATGTGAATCAATTTACAAGAGGAATTAGTAAAAATAAAATAAATTTCTTTATATATTTTCATGTCTTTTATTTTTATTTATCTTTCTTTTTAAAGACTATGATTTTAAATAATTAAATATATATTTTTAAATATATATTTTTTACCCCTCCAAAACACAAAACATGTTAATTTCCTCTAAATTATTATTTCAAATCTTTAAAAAAAATGGCAAGGTACTTTATGGGATGAATTAAAGTTAAAATAAAAATAGCTAAGTCTTAAGAACAATATATTTTTACTTAAAGTCCTTGTGTAAATTGTAACTCTTCCAAAAATATGAATATGAAAAGTAAAACATGGCGATTGGTATCGGTGTGCGATCATTTTTAGTATGATAAAGCACATTAAACCAGAACCTACAGTTTAATGATGATTCACAATCACGATGGTTGTCCATACTCATTGATGACGTCAGATGTAAAACCCGGCACTGGAAAGCAGAAGGAAATGGCAACCATTTATCTATCAGATGGACGACAAATAAAACTATATTTTTAGTAATATCAGAAAAACATAAATGTAGAGAGAAAAAAAGAGAGAGAGAGAGAAGAGCTATTCAGTTATAGAAAACTATTAGAACTTTTATCTTAAAAAAAGAAATAGACTGAAGTTAATCGTTGACATTTTGTAAAACGGAAATTGTTTTCATAAAATGCTACAGTAGGGCTAAAATTATAATTGTCCTTATCATCAAAAATTCTTAATTGAATTTCTTGAAACATTTTTAAGTGTATAAATATGTTAAATTATTATAGAAAACATATTTCTCAAATACTTTGCATAAAAGTCCCAATTTTATTTCGAGATATAGTACTATAAATATTTTATTTGTGAAAATAATAATAGCATTTTAACTATTAGCCGCACTATGAATTCCTAATCAAGATAAAAAAAAAATGAATGCTAAGTTATTGTATTTGTAAATAAATAATAAGAAAAAAAATCTAACACTAGTCGTTTAAAGTTAATATGTTTTGACATAAAAATTAAATTATAATACACACACACACACACACACACACACACACACACACACACACACACAGGTTGGCAAGACGTGCAAACTGAGGACTATGTGTATACACCGCCAATCGGGGACTTCGTAAATAATTGACTTAAAAGCATATTTTTGATAAATAACTATTAATAAAACTCATTCAATTATGAATCAGCTTTGAATTTTCATAAAATTCCAATATTTCTCAATATGTATTTTTACCGTCTAAATGGGGACCTCGATACACCGCAACACACACAGTGAACTCGATACACACAATCAACTGAGGACTTTGTAATTTTACAATCAAATGAGGACATTGACTGTGTTGATACACACAATCAAATGCGGACATGGAGATTTTTTTTTTTTTTTTTTTTTTTTTTATGTTATGCTGCAATTCATATAACACATGTTGCACATAGTTTAAGAAAATATTTTACAATAATAAAAACGCTCAGATTTGCTAAGTGACTGACGATGCACGATGGTGAATTAAATGCCGCATAAAGTTTTCGGGGATTTTTTTTTTTTTTCCTTTAAATGTGTTGTAATGAAAGTATTTGTAATTATGTGAATAGTTTTTGTAATGCAAGTGAATAGTTTTACTAGTATTTTAATGAGTTTCAAAGCGGCTCCTGGTGATCAAAATACCAATTTATAATTTATTATGAATAAATGATATTTCATGTACAATATTAAGTATATTGTATTGTAAGCCTATTGATATTGCACAATTTGAAGCTGAGATTTCTTTGATGTTAAGACATAGCCTCCTAAACTAGATGCCTTCCGCGTGGCTCGGAAACTTAGCAGCAGTTCAAGCGGTAAACAGCGCCACCTGATGCACATTGCGCGACTTTTTCATTCAACTGTCACCAATAATTTTCATAACGGATATATGATATATATAATCGACGTTTCTTCGATTCTGTTCACCTTTTATGTATATCAAATCCCACTTTTAAAAATTTTTGGTGGTTGTTGAATATAAAAGTCGCACAATCTGTACCAGGTGGCGCTGCCTAACACAATGTTTCCGAGCCACGTGGAAGGCATCTAGTTTAGAAGGCTATGGTTAAGATAATTTACAGCGCCCCCTAATGGGAAAAATGTATTAACAGTGTTGTATTCGAAGGGTTTGTTTGAGATTAGAATATATTGCATGTTTAAGTAAGTGTATGGTTTCCATCCTATTTTAAAGTGTGCTTCAGCTTCTCTGTCGATCAAAATACAAATTTATAATCTATTATAAATATTATTTCGCACACATGATTAAGTATGTTCATCACATGATGTGAAATCAGGATTTTATTGTGTTAAAATGCTTACAGTGCCTCATAACATCAAGAATCTTAACTGATTGTGTTGTAATGAAAGAATTTGAGCGAGATTAAGATACATTATGTGTTTAAGTAATTGAATAGTTTTAAGAATAATTTAAAAGTGTTTCACAGTGCTTCCTGTTGGTAAAAAAAGCAGGTAAGAAAATTGTGTTAATACAAACTGACATTCAAGAACATAATGCACACTGGTAAACCAATTCATAATATACAACCACAAGCTGAGATGAATACACAGTGGCAAGTTAAGACATAATACACACTGGCAAGCTAGAACATAATACAAACCGACAAACAACGGCATAATACACACGTTCTAAGGTAGGACGTAATACACACCGACAAACGAGGACATAATACACACCTGCAAGCGAAGACTTAATACACAACGGCAATTGAAGACCTTTTACATACAGGGAAATGAGGACATGATACACACCGGCAAGTCAGGACCTTTTACACACAGGTAATTGGAGACCTGATACACACCGGCAAATCAAGACCTTTTACACACAGGCAAACGAAGACGTGATACACACCGGCAAATCAAGACCGTTTACACACAGGCAAATGAAGACGTGATACACACCGGCAAATCAAGACCTTTTACACACAGGCAAATGAAGGCGTGATACATACAGGCAAATGAAGACGTGATACACACCGGCAAGTCAAGACCTTTTACACACAGGCAAACAGAGACATAATACACATCAACAATTTAGGATGTAATGCTCGCCACCAAGCGAGGAAATAATGTACACCTATAGGCAGAACTTTATGAACAATAGCCATAACTAGCCAACTAACAGGTGGTTCAACAGGTTTTAGTTTCCATGAAGAATAAAAATACTTTTATTAATATGAATAAAAGTCATTGTATATATGATTGTATGTCTTTCATCTCCTAAACCGCTGAACCCATTTCAACCAAACGACGCAATCAGTGATTATCACAATGTTTGAAGCACTGCGGGTTAAAATTTTTAGTACACGCACAATGGGAGGGTGTGAGGAAAAACCCGCTGGAAAACCACACTTTTGTATGTTTCCTACAGTAATAATGTATCTAGAAACTTCAAATTTCATATAACTTCTGATTTATAATTTTTTCTAAGTGGATATTTAAAAAAATTCGAAATTAAAAAAGGATGAAATGATTAAGAAATGTTCTAAAACTACGTTTTTATCAAAAATGTTCCCAACCGTTGGAAGCAAGGGAAGATTTATTTCGTTAGGAGCATTCCTTCGGTGCGCAAATTTACACGATATTTTAAACGCCTTCTAAATCAGTTTACTTTCAAAATTGAAAAGAATAATTCTCTATTTTACCTTGACGTTTCGATTTCTATATAAAATGATTAGATTTTAACCATTGTCTTCAGAAAACATTATTATGTCTCTCTTCCACATAATCTCTATAATCACCCACCCCAACAGAAAATGGTTGCTTTCTGTATTTATTCTTACCGGCTTCATTTGCTTTCATTTTCTCTGATTCTTCTTATTTTGGGAAGAAATTAACATTTAAAGTTCTTTCTCCAGCTATAGTCCCTCTATGATCGATAGAGCTCTAAAAATCAAAAATTCTAAATGTTCTCTTTTTAACTTGAATTACCAATGTTTCAATCATATAATTTTACATTTTTATTGTTCCTTTTTTTTTTTTTTTTTTTTTTCAGAGTATCTACAATTTTTTCACAATTTGGAAATAATAACATTTTTAAATTCGTCAACAATATTAAATTCACTTTTCCTAAAAATTCCATTCCAACTGAGAATTGTCGTGGTGTTTAATAATACCTAAGTTATTTGTTGAAACAGATAAACTAGAAGCCTTTTGAAATATCATATAAATAAGCCCACACACAAAAATGATTAAAAATAAATAAATTAATTAGAAATTAAAAATAATAAATTAAATTAAAAATAAAAATAAATTAAACGCTCGTGATGAAAAGATCTCCAAATTTTCTATTACTTTCCCTTATTGGTCTCATGGGTATTTTTATTTTTACTATTTATTTATTTTATTTATTTATTTATTTATTTTTTAATTTCTAAAATTGGCATTATTTCCTCTCCTATCCCCTCTTCCAATCTGGATTTCTTGGAAGTTTTTTTTACATTTTTAAAAATCTTATTAATATTTCTTCAACGCCTTTCATATCTGATGTTTGGAAATTACTCACATAACTTTCTTATGGTCGATCTTTTCTTTCTTTCTTCCTTTTTCTTTTTCTTTTTTTTTTTTTTTTTTGTTGTTTTTGTTTTTAATGTCACCATTTATTTTTTGATTAAATTTATTTTTGATATTTTTTCTGTTCTTTTATATAATTATCACACCAGATCTTTATTGATTTTAATTTAGCTTGTCTCTTGGATCATTTTTGTGTGTTGCCGCTTTGCTACTTTCATGCCGACTTTATTTGCCCGACTCGGGGTCACAGTTTTATTTCGACCTTAAACTCGGAACATTTGCCGCGATTTATTCCATTTTGTGATGTTGACAGAAAAGTTTTTTTTTTTTACTCATTGATATACAAGATTAGTTAAAATAGTCTAATGTGTTTTAACGAAGTGAGTGAGCGACAATTTGAAACATATTTTTAAATTTAATAACAACTTAAATATTTTTTGTTAATGTGTACATAATATCCAAACAGGAGTTGTGGATCGGCGAGGCTATAGTCTTTCAACCGAAATGCATGTCATTAAAAATAGAAAGGTTTTAGAAACAATTTTTTAAATTAATTTTAAATGATTTTAAATTACTCTAGAAATTTTGAAATAAATAACATTTTACACATTAAACTATAGTAATCTTCTGCACTAATGTGGATAACGGAAAGAAATGTCAGTGATACACCAGATTACTCTTTTTCATTCGGTCAGGGAAAAAAAAAAAAAAATTCATCAATTTTAGAAAATTATGGAGTGAAAGGGTGATTTTTTATACTAACTACGTGAAAAATACCAACACCGGTAATAGAACCCGGGACTTCTGCTTGAGCATCCACACGTAAAGCGGAAGTTCCGGGTTCGATTCCCGGCTCAGGTATTTTTCACATAGTTGGTATAAAAAATCAGCCTTCCACTCTATAATTTTCTGATATGAACTCTCAGGCTTGATGAATAAATTTCTAAATTAGATTTCATCAAAGTTATGAGTAAATTTTAATGATCCACTGGCTGCTGACGAGTTCTTTAAAATGTATTTTTCAGGTTTATTCCCAGTTAGATCTGATAATATTGAGATCTGACTGTATATTTATAATCAAATTTTTGTCCGTGTTATATAGGTCCTGCTTAAAAGTTGGTTCAAATGTCCACAAGCAACATTGAATTATTTGTATATTTTTTGTCGCTACATTGCAGACCATAGATTGCATTTTAATAATGTTAATTTACATTCCATATAATATTATTAACGTACGTTTTTAGAGTGCTGAAAATGAAATACTTTGTATATATTTTTTAGCATAAATGAATATATAGATAATTGTATCGTATTTAGTATTATTAAACTGTTCTTCCTTTGTGTAAATCTATATATTAATGCATAATAACTGTATTTTTTTTTATTTGCACATTTTTACATTTATTTCAACTCCTAGTAGAAATCTTTGCGATTTTGGACAATGATAGTGATTTTACATGATTTAATGCATCACTGTCTCAGAAACAGCTCATTATTTTTTAACCCTGCTACTGTAAATGCCGTTGTTAGCAATTTTTGGACAATCTCCAAGTTATTTTTCTACATTAATTGAATTGTTCAACTTATTTTCTTTTATTTTTATGCTTCATTTCCACATAAAATAACTTAGTACTTGGATGACCGAGTTCACTCGGTCTCATTGTAAAAATCATTCGTAGTGCAGATGCTGTGATTTGTTTTCAGGTAAACATAAATATGTTTATTATTTGTTTGCTCAGGGCGGAGATCGAGTTACCAATGCATGCTAATTTTCCTCGATATAAGGAAAGTTCAAATCCAATTATCATATTAAATCTCTAACTACAGTTTATTATCAAAATCATTTAAGTAGTTTCTTAAAAGACAAGATTTCTGCTACACATTATTCTAGTACAGTTACGGTTCACTTTTCTAAAAATGATGCTAAAAACGAAGCCGTTTTTAGTTTTAAAAATAACCTCTAGCATTTTTTCTTTAATCCTTTCAACAGTTTCTATTAAAAAAAAAAAAAAAAAAAAAAAAAAAAAAAGTTATGCCGCTTTTTTTGTGGTATGCGGTTTACCAGTGAACGCTAATTACAATGAAGATGAGTGTTATTCAAACGCAAATTGAAATGTCATCTCAAAAACACATCAACTCTAAAGATTTATTATAAAACTCTAAAGATTTATTAAAAGATAAAAATAAAAAAAAATAAAAACGAAGTTTTTGCCATTTTTCCTGGGGGAAGTGCGGTTTACCGATAAATATTAAATGTTCTAAAGAGAATGTCAGACTTTTGTGTTTACAATTCATTTGTAAACTCAAAAATTCCCTAAATCTAAGTTTTTATAAAAATTTTTGAAATACTTTCTAGAAAACCATATCTTTTCCATATTTTGCTATGTATGAAACGACGGTTTACAGTAAACTCTAATTTTTATGAAGATGAAGATAAATCAGATGGGTTTCTGCTCTCAAAAATAAACTTAATGCTAATTTTTTATCAAAACAGTTAGCGCTATTTTTTGGAAAGTTTCTGTCGTAATTTTGCAAAAGGCAGAGTGAGTGCTAATTGTGTACGTTAATTTTCCTAAAAATGAAGAAAATTCAAATTGAATTGTCATCTAAAAACCCCCATACCTTAAATACTTATCAAAATCGTTCGAGCAAATCCCCGCTTCCCCCCCCCCCAAAAAAAAAGCCATACTTTGCCACGGTGGAGTGAGGATTAACACAGCAATGAATGCTAAATTTCCTAGAAATACGGATATATGAGAAAGGTTTTTCAAAAATAATTAAGAGTAAACGCGAATTGTCCCGAAGGTGATAATATACCTAATTGATTTTGTACCCCAAAAAACTTACTCCAAAATTTTCTTCAACACCTTTACATCCACAACCAAGTAAATCCAATTTTTGCCGTCATTTGCAACCGGATGATAAAAGGTTAATAAGAAGCGGGAATTTTACTGAAGATAAGAAAATCTGTAATCGACTTTGCATCTCAAAAAAAAAAACACTTAATTTCAAACTTCCAACAAAATCATTATATCCATTTACGAGTACAGTTGACAGCAAAATTATTCGAGCGCTAGCAATAATTCTTATGTAAAAAAGTACGCCTTGACAGTTTTGTTAAATAAATCCTTGTCGAATCATGTTCTTAGACTGACTAAGAAAATGATTCGACAAGGGTTTATTTAACAAAATACTTTTAAGTGTACTTTTTTTTACATAGGAATTATTGCTAGCGCTCGAATGATTTTGCTGCCGACTGTAAAGCAGTATTTTACAATTGGCCGATAAAGGGTTAACAACGGATGCGAATTTTTCTCAAGATGACGATATTTCTAATCACTTTAACTCTTCAAAAAACACTTAACCACAAATTTTCATCAGAATTATTATATTCATTTTCAAGTAAACCGAATTTCTGCCATATGACGCAACTTGCCTATAAAGGGTTAGCACCGAACGGGAATTTTCTTGAAAATGAGGATATTTCCCATCGATTTAGCTACCTCTAAAACACTTAACTCCAAACTTTTATTAAAATAGTTTTATCCATTTCATAGCACACCCAATTTCTGTTATACGGTGCAAATGATCAATAAAGGGTTACTATCAAAAGAGAATTTTCCTGAAGATGAGCATACGTGAATCCAATTTATCTCCCTCAACCCCAAACTTTCATTTGTATTGTTTTATCCCTTTCCCAATAATCCCAATTTCTATCATGCCGTGCAACTGGTCGATAAAAAGTTAACAGTGAACGGAAATTTTCCTGAAAATGAGGATATGTCCCACCGATTTAGCAACTTTAAAAACAACCTCCAAACTTTCATAAAAATCGTTTCATCCATTTCATAGTAAACAAAATTTCTGTGATGTGGTGCAACTGGCCGATAAGGTGTTAATATCAAGCGTTAATTTTCCTGAAGATGAGGATATGTCCAAAAGATTTAGCTCCTCAAAAAACACTTAACCCTAAACTATCATTAAAATAGTTGCATCCATGTTCGATTAAACCCAATTATTGTCATACGGTGCAACTGGCTTATAAAGTATTAATGCAAACGCGAATTTTCCTGAAAATGAGGATATGTTCACTCGATTTAACTTCATGAAAAAGACTTATCGCCAAACTCATTAAAATCATGGTATCCATTTTCGAATAAACCAATTTCCGCCATATGATACAACTGGCCGATAAAGGGTTAACAGCGAACGCGAATTTTCCAGAAGAACTGAATATGTGGAATAAATTTAGCTCGTAAAAAAGCTTAACTCCAAACTTTCATCAAAAATCGTTGTATTTATTTGTGAGTAAACCCAAATTTTGCTATATATTGCAGCTAACTGATTAAGGGTTATCAGAGAACGTGAAGTTTCCTGAAGGCTAAATCCAATTGTTTTTTGGACCCGAAATACCCCTAACCCCAAAATTTCATGTTTCATGAATATCGTAGAGATGTTCCTCAGGACAAATAAATATAACATGTCAAGCGATTTACTCGTTTAATATTAGAAAAGGATTGATACTTTACTAATTTAAGTCTTCACTCCTTGTGTTTGATCATTATAAAGATGAAGGATTATAATATATATATATATATATATATATAGGCGTGTGTGTTGTTCTATGAGTAAATAATATGTATATATATTTTTTTTAAGTTTTATTCGCCTTCATATTAATTTTTGGTTTAAATATATCTTGCATTTGTTTTCACTCTTTAAATAAATCGGTCATTTCTGTCTGTAAATATTTTTGGTTATATATGCTTACAATATTCAATCAATGCCCCTGGTGAGTGTCGAGTATTTTAAGCTTCCATTACATGGATTTTTATTTATTTATTTATTTTAATTAAATATTCCGTTTCTTTCTTTTTTTTTTTTTTTTTAGCTATGAAACATATAATAGAAAGCCGGTATTGTAAAACAAATGATCAAATGTCAATCGATCAATAAGGTTCAAAAGAAATATATATCCATGAATAGTTAATATGAATTAATCCAAAGTTTTCTCACTGTAATCATTACGAGCAAAATCAACAACAACAAAAACAGCATTTTTAACCTGACCCTTCAGATTTTTATGAAATTGGGCTCATTTATTTGTCCTATTGAGAAATGATTGTATACTAATTAATTAGTCCCTATCTCTTTTAGTTTTTGATATACAGGGCTACAAAAATGGGTAAAAAGTGCAAATTTCCGAAATTATTCTACTACAAATGTACCCATATATTTCCATTCCTATTAAATTTAGTGATAACAAACAGGTATCATTAGAAAGCTTATAATACTGGCTTTCAAATGATAGATCACATGTATAATTTTTTTAATATTTTAATGTTAAAGTCAAACATTTTGTCCTTTGATGTTCAATATCTCAAAAAAAAAAAAAAATAATAATAATAATAATAATAATAATAATAATAATAATAATAATAATAATAATAATAATAAATAAATAAATAATAATAATAATAATAATAATTAAAAAAAATTATGCGTTATTTTTACTTTATCTATAATAACTGTAAAAACATGGGACGGCCATAGGTTACTGAGTTATAAATTAAAATGTAACTTTCCATCAGTGTTTTCATAATATCAAATTTTGTTCCCTAATTAACTTAGATGTGTAAAATTGGTATCATTAGAAAGCTTATAATACAGGCTTCTTTAGGGACTTTTTTTACATGTTTAGGGGCTATGCAGAAATATCTGTATAATTTTTGGTCTACATATTGCTTATTTTTCGTGTGCTGGGATACACCAAAGATAGAAAAATAATATTTATCCATATGTTATTCGGACACGAAACTCAGAGAGTAACACATAACAGGTTGGCAAAGGGAACTATTCAAATACGAAAAATTATAATCGAGACGAATCCCAATTTCAAAAAAGGTTCTACAAATGGGAGATTTCATTAATAATTAAATTCACTATTTTAATGTATTATTATTGTAATAATTCTTAAATCTTTAAAACTTCCATGAATTGGAGTTTAATTGCATCTATGTATATATAGATATATACATATTTCGAGATGTTGTTCTCAAATGAGAACCTGAATTTCAGACATTCTTCTGACATTAGATTAAAAAAAAAAAAAAAAAAAAAAAAATGCTTTCTCAAACGTAAAAATTAGACCTACTAGTTCAGTTTCTACAAAATCACATGACTTTTCCTTTTTTCATTTAAAGAAAATACTTTTCTCCAAAAATAAATAAATAAATAAAATAATATATATATATATATATACATATATATATATATATATATATATATATATATATTTTCATATTTGTAGTATGAAGTTCTGACATATTCCTGGACAGAAAAACAGAATTACGATTAAAAAAAAAAAAAAAAAAAACATTCAACATATACGTATGTATTATTTTGATCGAATGACTTTTTAAAATTTTGACTTAAACTTTTAATTTCTTTTATTCTTTTATTTATTTTTATTTTTTAGTATTTTTTTACGCGGGAAATTCACTACACATTTGTCTGTTTTCAAAAATAGACGAGTGAGATGGCAGACTGAAATTTAATGAATTTCACACACCAGGGACACAAAGTACTAAAAAATTACATAGATTTTTATTTATTTATTTAAAAATTATTTTTAAAAAAAATCGCTCCTATGCAGATTTATGTACATTACTTCTGTGAAATTATGGTTTTATGCTTTATACTAAATCTATCATATATAAAATTAAAATCTGTGAATAAACATCAAATAAAAATGGATTTACATTTGTTTCGAGACTACATAATGGACCTAGACAATTTGCTTTAAATACCTTAAAATTTTGCATAATAAGAAATAGTCCATTACAGACTTAGAGTTTATAAATATGTAAAGAGAAAAGATTCGAATCTAATACAGAACTCGAGCGCTAAATTTATTTTCTTTTAAGAAAAATGTTTTGTATGTATAATTTTAATACAATATAATATTAATTTTTCATTCAAGTACAGAAAAACCGTAAATAAAGAATAAAAATAAAATATTTGCTTTAAATAAAATATAGAGTTTAATTCTTTAGCAACGTTTACCTTATTTATTTCAATAAAAATTCAAACCTTTATATGTTTGTCTCCCCCGCTTCTTTATTTATTTATTTTTAAACCTAATTTCTAAACAGTTCGAAATTTTTATCATTTTATATTCAAAATTATTATTATAGGAAATTCAAATTAAACGATGAAAAAAAAAAAAAAAAAATAATAATAATAATAATAATACCTTTCACGAGTGGACTTTCGAATGATTTCTAGTTTCTATTCATGGAAGTTTCGGAAGAAATCGCGGAAATTTTTTATAACATTGATGTTAAACATTTTCACTATTATTTGTCACTTTAATAGATTTTTCCACGACAATACGACCAAATTCTCGAAACCAGTAATTATTTGAGAAAGAGATTCTAAGTTTTTGAAATATCTTGCGTGATCTAATGTTTTAAAAGCAAATAGATTTATATCACTCTATTGCATAGTCACTACTGTATAGTCACCCTACTACAGTGTCACTTTACTGCATAATTACATATTTTCCCGCCATTTATACATTTTATTTCATTAAATCTCCAATGAAGTTTTTCTAATTACTTTCATCCACTTCTTAAATTTATAATAACTTATGAAATATTAAAAAAGAAATATATCATGTTAATGTTAAAAAAAAAAAAAATTGTCTTTTTGTTGTATAAGTTGACAAATACATACAAAATTAAAGGAACAATCTACTGTCCCATTTTCTTCTTTTACACGTAATTTTCAAAGAAATAAGCATAGGAACATAAAATCTGGATGGCATATTCGTTATCATATAATTAATCAAATTTTATAAATCGTTTTTAAGTAAAATTTTTAAAATAAATACTTAATCTTTTTTTTTTCAAAAATAAACTTCAAAAAAATAAAATAAATAAATAACAATTTTAGAAAGGGTAACCTGATAAAAAATTGCCATAAGGATGCATTAAAGACAGTGATGATGCTTATAAGTCCATATGTTAGATTATAACCAGATTTTTCTTCCTGTATTCACTTTTCTGTTTTTTTTTTTTTTTTTTCTTTCCTTAATTTTTTTGCATGTGAATAACTTAAAAAAAAAAAAAAAAAAAAAAATCATACTAACATATAAATTTGATAAAATGTTCATTATAAAAATAAAAATATTTATCAACATTTTTATTATTCTGATGATTCTCATAGTTTATAAATTAGTAATTACACTGCTCTTGAAAAAAAAAAAAAAAAAAAAAAGTTCGAGATCTGATACCATTATTGCAGATTTTTATGTAAAATATCCTCCTGAATCCAAATATGACCACCATTTTGCCAAATCACCCACCGTTTTCTAGATACACCCCTCCTTCATTTTTATCATTGTTTGGTAATTTTATACCCATCATTTTGATTTGGAGGGGAAAGATGATTATTTTAACCGTTAAATGTCTTCTGACCTGAGGAGCTGCAGAGGCAGAAAGTTCTAAAACACGAACATTTGTAGTAAGGAAGAAATTTGTGGGGATTTGTGCCCAGAAAACAAAAGAGAATCAATAAAAACAATCAGTTTCTGTTTCTGTTTCTTTTCTTTTCCCTTTCTTTTTCGCAATATTTCTCTTATTTTTTACATATTTCAGCTTCCAGTTTGTCATTTTCTTACCAAATCACCCCAAATAACAAAAATTATACAGTGAAAATTTTTTCAAAATGTTGGTGAGTGGAGTAAAGTCTCAAAGCCCTCGCAAGAAAGTTTGACTCATTCACTGTTCGACGCGAAGTTTGCTTTCAGGAACTCCCACCTTAAATGTTTTGGGCAGTAAAACATGAACAGTAAAATATCCTCCTTTCACACGTGTTAAAGATCACCACACAAGATCACCACCATCAAGAACACCATAAAGTTCACTCTCTTATCGCAAAACGTGTACTAAAGGTAGGTAATGACTGACGACTACAATACTAAGAGCAATAACCTTTAACAAGTGTCAAAGCAGGAGATTTTACTGTTCATGTTTTACTGCCCAAAACATTTAACGTGGGAGTTATTGAAAGCAAATGTCGTACAGTGAATCTGTCAAGCTTTCTTGCGAGAACTTTGAGACTTTACTCCACTCACCAACATTTTGAAAAAAAAATTCCTTGTATAATTTTTATTATTTTGGATGTTTTGGTAAGAAAATGGCAAACTTGAAGCTGGAATATGTAAAAAATAAGAGAAATATTGCCAAAAAAAAAGAGGAAAGAAAAGAAACAGAAACAGAAACTGATTGTTTTTATTGATTCTCTTTTGTTTTCTGGGCACAAATCCCCTCAAATTTCCTCCTTACTACAAATGTTCGTGTTTTAGAACTTTCTACCTTTGTAGCTCCTCTGGTCACAAGACATTTAACGGTTAAAATAATCATCGTTCTTCTCCAAATCAAACTGATAGGTGTAAAATTACCAAACAATGATAAAAATGAGTGAGGGGGGTGTATTTAGAAAACGGTGTGTGATTGGGCAAAATGGTAATCATATTCGGATTCAGGAGGTCATTTTACATAAGAATACGCTGAAATGGTGTCAGAGGCAATTTTCATAACGAGCAGTGTCATATATTTTCAAAATATCCGTTGTAAAAGTGAAAGAGAAACAGAAAGAAAAATCGGGATTAAGTTTAACATTTGAAGGCAAAGGCGTCTTTATCTATCTGAAATGAATTCTTAATACCATTTTTTTTTTTTTTTTTCCAAAACTTACTTTAGCGAAAAATGAATAATTATTATTAAAATATGGTAGGCGGTAAAAATGGCAACGGTAAAAATGGCACCTGCGATTTGCGTAACATATACTACAATGAAAAATTGTCGCATTATTGTTAAAAATTAGGAAGTATTTTGAGCTTATTGTTTGACTGTCGTGATATATTTGGCCATCACATACAAATACCTGTATTATGAATAAAAAGTATTGAATTTTTTATTTTTTATAGAAATATTATAGATGTATTTTATAGAAAGTACTGATTTTAAGGAAAATTTTAGAAGGAAAATTAGACATTAGAAATTTAAATTAAATTGGTACAACATTAACTTAGTATATGTCTGTTGAAAGTTTGGTTGGGGGGAGGGGGAGAGTTAAGAGACGACCGAAAGAAAATAATTGTTTTTTTATCACCATCTTACTGATTTTAATGAAACTTTGTATAATAATCACTTACTATTTATGAAAAAGCTACAATGTTCCATATACGGGGGGCGGGGTCAGAGGTATATGCATTGAAAACTTTTTCAAACAATGCTATACAAATATGAATCCCACTGAGCATTATATACAGCTGAGGGGGCCAAGAGGGTGGTGCACGTGGATTTTCTTTTTCTTTCTTTCTTTTTAATCATTCTATTATTTATTTATTTATGACTCTTCTTGTTTTTAAAAAGCTTTAATATTTTACTTTAAATGTGTGATATGCAAAAATTAAATAAGTTGAATTTTATCACTTTTTAACTTCAAAGTGAAATATTAAAAATTTAAAAAATCAATATTTGGAAAGCGATAAAAACGGTAACGTTTACGTATTTTTCAAATGTGAAAATGGATTTAGAAAAATTAGAAAATGAGTAATTTAAGAAACTAATTTCTCCATTAATTAACAGAGTTACACTGGCAATCAAATTAGGTGAAAAAACATAGTTATTAATAATTATTAATACTTTTATATGACTAACAATAACGATAGTTGCTATATAATTGATATATATATATATGTATAGCTGATAATAACCATTAATAGTTATCGCTATTATTATTATTCAAATAATAGTATCAGTAGAGCATATATATATATATATATATATATATATATATATATATATATACTATTATTATACATAATAGTATATATATGTTAGTATATATATTATCAGTAACTATTATATCAATAGTATCTTAGAGTATTTAAATTTATTTAATGAAAACTTAATTTTAAAAATTACATATAAGATGGGTTCAAATGTAAAATATAGATTCTTTTCAAATTTATAAAATTATTTTTCTAAAAATTCTAGGTTATAGCACTTTGGTGTTTGCTTTTGAATGTGCAACTGTCATAGAGTAAAAGATAATTTTTCAAAAGAGGATTTGGCATGTTCGTCAGTTTTGAAATGTGTGACAGCTTCAGTTGTCCATTTGTTGTTCGCAGGTGGGTACACGGTGAAGGGGGATTATATGATTATTGTATACGAAGAAATGAAGAAAAAAAAAAAAAAATCACTCATTCAGCATGAACGTCACAGACCTGTTATTAGTAAAGTAAAGTATTATACACAGTAAAGTACATAATAAAGTATTTCAACAATGATTTTCTTTCCAGAAAAAAAATGTCAAATTATTTAGTAAAGATATAATAATAAAGTATCAATCATATCATTAAAAATTTTAGATTCAAAAGAGTTACTTACAAATGCCTCCATTTCATAATTTTTATTTTTGATTGACCCGCAATACCATAATAGAATTTTTACTTCATTAATATTTGGTCTCCTTTTGCGGATAGTTAATGTAAGGGTGCTTTGTAACAACATGATTTTTTTTTCTTGTATCGCCATTTTACTGATTTTAATTATATATTCTATAATTATCACTTACTTTTTTATTAAGATCAAAAGGAGGGTTATACTACCTAGAAGGGGGAGGGGGGTGCAGATGAAAAAAAAAAGTTTTTTAAACTGCCCTATTATCGATTTAAATAAAACATTGAATATATACTTACTGTTAAAAAATTGCAGTGAGTGTTACAGATATCTTAGGTGGGTGGGTGGGTGGGGGGAGCAGAATAAGAAAAGTAGTTGATTTTATATCGCCATGCTACCTATTTATATAAGATATTGTATGACTATTACTTACTTATTTTATTAAAATTATAATGAATGATACATGTAGTTCAAAAAAGGGGGGCAAGTGAGTGGGGCAGGTGAAAAATAAAATAATATTCTTAAATAATACTTATTATCGTTTTTTTTTATTGACATTTTGTGTAACTATCAATTACTTTTAATGAAAAACTACAGTGAAGGTTGCATGTGTGGTGGGGGGGGGGGGGGGGGGCTGGAGGCAGAAGGATAGAAAATGAAGGTTTTATACCTCAATGCTTTTTATTTTAATAAAATGCATCATAAATATCATTTAATTTTCAGGAAAATTTACGTTGACTGTTATATATATTTTGGGGGATATGGAGGGAGCAGAAGAAAAAAATGATTCATAAATACCACAATGCTACCAATTTTAATTAAAATTTCTACAGTTATCACCTACTTTTAATGAAAAATTATGGTGAATGTTACCTATACTTGGGGGGGGGGGGTGCAAGGGGAACAGGGAGGAAAAGAATATTATTTTTAAATCACACCACTTCACATGCATAGAATTTTTTTTATAAATATCACTTATTGTTTATGAAAAATTCTAGAAAGGGATGCGTATCGTAGTATCTTTCAGTTCCTAAGTTAGTATGCAAAAATTCAATGTGTTATTATTATCAGACATTAGTTAAAAAGTTAATATCAAAAATTGTAAAAAGATTATTCTGAAACAGAATTTTTTTGTTTAATCTGTCCCATCCTCCCCCGTCCCCCCACTACCTAAAACAAAAAAATTTCGCAATCGTTCATGTTTAACAAGTATTTTGCAAGTTACACTTAAGAAAAGTGCCCTTTTTCCCAGATCGCGGAAAAAAGGGCACTTTCAGTCACTATAACTGCTTGTAAAATATATGTGTCATGGAAATTATTTACGGGGTTCTAAGAGGGAGAGGAAAAGAAAATGATGGTATGATGTAAAAAACATTATTTGATTTTTCTCTGCTCGTTAACCTCTAGAATTTTTTTTTTTTTTTTTTTTTTTTGCATTCATACGTGTATTTTACAAGCAGTAATTGTAAGAAGCGCGGAAATTTTCAACATGTAAAACACATGCTAAATATCAATGAATGAGAGTATACATTTTTTTTTATTTCTACGGGGGGGGGGGGGGGCGAAAAGGACAGATTAAAAGATGAAATTATTTTTTTTACAGATTAAAATCATGCATTGAATTTTTGCGTACAAACTTATGAAGAGACAGAAACTGATATGCAACCCTCACTGTAATGTTTTATAAACAAGTAAAATTTCATTAGATATCCAACAGGGTGGTGTACAAATATAATCTTTCCATGTGCCCTCTAGCTCTCTGTCGATAATATAACCCTCTCTGCAATTTGATAAACAATAAGAGATATTTATACAAAATTTCCTATAAATATAAAGCAAAGTGATTTAAAAAGAACTTTTTTCCCCCTCAGTATTCCACCTCCCCGCCCTCCTGAGTATATGTAACACTTTTGAAAATTTTCATTAAAAGTAGGTAATAGTTGTTGTAATTAATTTAATTTTTAAAATTAAATTTTATTATTAAATTTAATTGTTATAATTAATTTTAATTATTTTTCCCATTTTAACTACTTTTTATTCTATTCATTTATTTACTTACATATTAATTTTGTCCAATTGAGTTCATTGCAATTTTTATTTAGTATTAAGCTTTTCATTTTAAATTATTGATAAATGAAGAGTGCGTTACGAAAGACGATTCATATTATATGTAATTATAAATTGAATTATTGTATATGCAAGTATCGATATTTTATATATACATGTAAACTTAGAGATAAGAAATAACATATAGTAATTAATGAAATATTATATATATATATATATTCGGGCATAGCATGCTGTAAATTTTTAGCAGTTTGCATACGGCATGATAGAAGGATCACCTAATTCGCATACAACATTCATTTAATGTCCTTGAAAAAGTAATGAATTTGTATGTTTCTATATCAAGTTGCTTATTTTTTTCTTTTCGTCAAATTTATTCATTTTTTACAGTTCTTCATGTGATACTTGGTTTCATATAATTGAATGTTTGAAAAGGTTTTCGATATATATATCTAATAAAAGATGCAGCAAAAATGGAGTTATTATTTTCGAATTTTTAATGCATATCAGGAAGAAAAAGTTGTCAAGCCATACTCCTGCTATTTTTTAATTAATTAATTAAAGTAATTAAAACATTTTTTAATTACTTTCACATTTTTTAATACATAATAATAATAAAAAGATGTATTTTATTAGAGAATACCCTTCTATTCTTTTCAATTATATTCTATATACATTATTCTTATTTTGAAAATTTATTATTTTACCACTCTCTAAAGGGAATGTGAAAAAACATTTACCACTACTACTACTAATAATAATAATTTGAGCTTATTTTGTTACTTTGAACGAAAGGATTTATTATTATTATTATTATATTACATTTAAACGAAAAAAATATTTCATTACTGTAAGATTCTTAATAAGTAACAGCTGCAAAAGTTAATTTTAATATAAAGCATTATACATAAATTATTTTTTTCAATAAATTAATATATTTTGTTTTGTACCGTATCAATTAACTAAGGGTAAAAAAGGATTAAATAAATAAAAATAAAAATAATTAAATTAAATTAAAATGACTGAAAATACATATGGTTTATTACTTCCAAATTATTAGGGGAGACCCGTGTACCTAGGGCCATCATGTACCTAGGACCACCCCACTTTATTTGAATAATATTTAATTTTAAGTTTTAATACTCAATTGGGCGAGTAACACCACCAGTTGCTACTTTTACAACTACTTTGGAACTTTTGAGGAGAAAGTTTTGAGAAGTTACATGCAGAAAACGAATTTACATGGTTTGAAGTAAAATTTTGCAGCTCATCTCTTTTGCTATTTTACAAAGGCAAATCAAATATTTTTCTTTCGTTTTTAGTGTATAATGTTGCTTGTTATATTGAGTAATAAATGAGATATTTACTTAGTCCTCTCTGCATGTGGATTTTTTAGTGGAGGGCATTTTGAATAGATTTACCAAAACTTGTACCTAGGGCCACATAGTTGCCTTGTACCTAGGGCCAGTGTGTTTGGACCATTTAACACTTTCGCGACCGCATGTTTTTGTCTTTTTGACAGTAAGGTCCGCCTGTGAGCGTTTTTCTCATAAGTTACAATTTTTCAAAACAAAATTTTCCGTATTCGCATTTATATTACAAATGGATATGCATTATAATCATACTCTCTCTCTAATTAAAATATTTGCATCCATAGTATACTGATTGTACAAATATGAATATTGTGTATATGTTTTAGAAACAAATAACATACAGATTGTAAAGGAAATGCCCACTTATGGAGTTTCATCTTTTCAAATGACGTGAATCTACATCAGCGGTCGAGAAAATGTTAAGAAACACTGTACAGCCTATAGTAACTGGATGCTGGCAAACCCTGGTAAACCAATCTCTATATATGACGTTGCTGAAAGTGTTGGCATGTCCTATCCGTCGGCCTTTACTTTTGTAAACATTCTATCAGACTTTCGTGTATCCGGCATATAGCCAATAAATCAAAACACATTCACTGAGGATGAATATTTAAGTTGAAATTTGACTGAAAGACAAGACCCCTCCATAAATTAATAAAGATAATAATAATAATAATAATAATAAAGATTTTCCAGGAAGAACCAACAGTGATAGAATTGGATGTCTCTGTTTCGAGTCCTGTTAAAATTTTGAAACCTTCAACATCTAACATCTTTTCGTGTGTTATACTTTAACAGGTACGAACCTAAGCAAAACCTTTACCTAAAGCAAAACCTCCCACATCAAAGAAAAGATGTGACCGAAAACCAGAGAGATCTAGAAATCTAAGAGACACTCCAGAAAAAATAAATAAATTAATTAATTAATTAAAAAAAGAAAAAAGAAAAAGAAATTAAAAAAAAAAAAAACATTCTGTTAGACTATCCCAAAGGGAAAAAAAAAAAAAAAAGTGAAAAATTTCGTGTTTTAACTTAAGGCAACAACATGATAACTATTACATGATAAATAAATGTATTACTTGATATTGTTTCTTTTATAAAATACATGTTTATATGCTTATTTTTTATTCATTACAAAGTGAAATCTAAATTTGAGAGAATGGCCCTAGGTACAATGAGGTCTGGCCCCAGGTACAATGAGGGTGTTGTACCTAGGGCCACGAGTGAAGTTTTTTAAAAAACCTTCTATTTGTCAGAATTTATTATTTTAGGTATTTATATTAATCCCATTTGGAAGTAATTAGTCCTAAAGATATGTACATATCAGTTTGATAATTTTAAACAGGTCAAGGGCTCTGTTTTTGGGCATTGAAAATAAGCGGCCCTAGGTACACGGGTCTCCCCTATTAGGTAAGAGCGAGAAAAAGTTGTTTTTATAATAATAAATTATTTTATTATATAAATAAATCAATTGCATTTTTATACTTTCGCATATGACATTTTTAAAGCAATCTCCATTAATATGTATATATGTATATATATATATATACAGAGAGAGAGAGAGAGAGAGAGATTTATCAATCTGTGTATATTTTTTCCCCCATCGTGCTATAGGTATGGGGATCTTAGGCAATCATAAAAATTTTCATCCTTGTTTTTTTTTTTTTTTTTTTTTTTTTTTTTTATTTACATTTCTACAAGTTTTGAGGTGTGAGAAATCTAAAAATCACAAAACTGATATGGTTTATCCGTTTGTGTGTTAATTAATTAATATATGTACTCGACATCATAAGGATTTTTCTTTTTTAATTAAAAACTTCTTATACATTAAGAAATTAAAAATTAATAAATTTTTATTATTAGTTTTAAAAATAAATTTTAATTTTAAATAAAATTTTCAAAAAGTTAAATTTTTCATATTTGAATATATAACATATATATATATATATCTTACAAAAGCATCTATTAACACATACATACATACACACATATATTATATATGCATGCACACATATGTAATCATAAGTCATTATTTTAATTCTTTAATTCATAATATATACGATTGATTTAGTTCATATAAATTTGGTTTTTAATTATCAGTAATTATTATTATTGTTTTTTTAACCTAATAATAAAAATACTTGTTTATCCTGCTCCACGAGTCTTACGCCGTGGTGGCCACTGCTCCTTCTTAGTTTTGTTTGAGTTTCATTTGTTTGAAATACTGCCTTTATTTCATATAGTTTTCAGTTTTTATACTGAACATGTGTACTCATCACATACTCACTCTAAAACATTCTTACAAGCTTTTAAAACGAATTTTTATTTATGTATGTTCTTTTATTGACTTTTTTCCCGCATGACTTTCTTTCCGGTGACTTTTTTTCGTGACTTCTTTTTCAGGTGACACCGCTTATACGTTTTTTAAGGGACCGTTCCAGAAAAACGTACAAATGAAAAAATCGTACAACTGAAAATTTGTTTTAACACATTAATACATAATAAAGGATTATATTATTATTAAAAATCAAATTAATTTTCATGATTTCCTTTACATTTGTTCGACTAAGATAATTTTTAATGAAATTTAAAATAATTTTAAAAAGTAGGATAAATTTTAAAGATAATTAAAAATGTAGAAATTTAGGAAATTTCCTTAAAATTTTGATTTTAACCTTTAAAGACAGTCTTTCGTTTTCTAAATAAAGATGACATTTTTGCAAAAAGTTAAAGAAAAGAGAAAAACTGCTTTGTCTCTCCAACAGCAAGATGTCAAGTAAGAATAAGCATGATAAGAAATAAGAAAATCTTCTAGTATTCTATTCAAATTTACCCAAAAGAAGTGAGTAATAAACCTTTAATAAACCCCTTAATGGCTATGAAATTGTGAGATTTTTTTTCTTTCACATCCTGTCCCTAAAATGTAATTAAAGGAGAAAGTGGGACGGAGGTCTACAAGTTATCAGTTTTCTTTCTCTCAAAGAAATCCTGTCCACTTTTATACTTACCAATTCACCCAGTCCCGAATGCTTGCTTCTGAATGTTTTTCTACCCCCCCCCCCTCCCCCTTGCAGACTATCAGCCCTACTTGGGGGTTATTGAGTTGCGCTTAAGAATAGGAGGTACTTCTCAATTGCGCTTAGGGCCTTCATCCTCATAGGCATCAGTTACGCCAAGATTATATCCCCCCCCCCCCCAAAAAAAAAAAAAAAAAAAAAAAAAAGCATAAACGCATCAATTGCGCTCGTAGGTTTTTCAGAAAATCAGAAAAAAAATTCTAAATGATTTTGACTATTCAAATTTGCATAATTTGTCGATAAAGCTTTCTGATAATCATTAATATTTGTTTGTTTCAATTTTTTGAAAGCTTTTCAGGAATAAATTTGTTTTTCAAAAAACATTTTGCGTACCAGAACAAATTGTTCAGCTTATTCTGTCATAAGTTATTGATGGCATGAGATTTTTGGATTTCTTTTTGAAGTACTTATGTTTCATTTAAATGAGAAAATATTTTGAAAACTTTACAGGTAAGACAAAACTAAATAAAAATATGGTGTATATTCAATATTTAAACTTAAAACTTCACAGACCATAAAATTCAATCCAGCGCAACCGTTTTCGAAAGGACTTGGCATTTCTTCATCAGGTGCAAAAAACATGTGCTACTGCCTTGCAGGCAAAAGCAAGACTTGCTTTTATTTGTGTAATATAAATATTTCTTTAAATAAATAATATAATATAAAAATTTTTTTTAATTGCTCTTGTTTGAATTTATTGGAGCCTATTATCTTTACCCAGGAGATAACACGAGAATAAGTAAATAATTTTTTCCTTCCCAGAAATTATAATTCGTTACCTTCCCGTATACAAAAGGGGGGATGACAATGAATGTTATCAGTAATTTTTCTCGCGAGCGCAATTGATGTATTTTTTAACAATGGGAAGGGGGGGGGGTAACGTAAGCACAATTGATGTATGCCCGTATACTTAAATGATATTTTAAACTTAGGAAAAGCTGTATTACGATACATGACAGGATACTTCATTTCGTATATGCCCGCCTCTTCCCTCTTTTATAGTTAACCATGTAAACCTATCTGTTACTTTATTTGAAGTATGATAATGTCCCAACTGAAAATATCTCAATGTCATGACAAAATATTTCTTTGTCCTACCAAACACTAATATTCGTTATGCAATGCCTTTTTTTTCTTTCGATTGTACAGTATTGTTGTTGTAATAATAATAATTATTATTATTTATTTTTGTATAAATATTGGAAAAATATAATTCAATAAATTAAAATTGAGTTTTTCCGTAATGCTCTTTCTAAAAGAAATTTTATTATTTTATAAATTAATTTTTCTTTTCCTAAGATTTTTTTTTTTTTTTTTTTTTTTAGCTGGTAGTTAGCTCGAATATTGTGCTAACTTAGCATTTCATTACCTAGATAAATGTTTCTGAAGGCTACATATATCATGTTGACCAAACAAAACTCTATCTCCTAATTTTTCTCAATAATGTGATCATTTATCATTTTAGCATATGCTTCGCAAATCGCAGGTGCCATTTTTACCGGTGCCACTTTTTCCTAGATTTTTAATATATATATATATATATTTACAGTAAACATATATAAAATTTGATCAATAATTCGATAATGGACATGCTCTTCGAATTTTAAGTTTTTTTTTTTTTTTTTTTTTTTTCCTTTGGAAATTATACGCAAATGAAAAATAATCATTTAGAATTTGTTGAGGAGCACTCCCCCCCCCCCTCCTAAGTATTGTAAACTACATTTTACGTCAGATTTTTTTATTAATTTTTTCTCTTCCCTTTAAGTATATGCGCCATCTTGTTTAGTTATTGAAAACAGTTTCGTCAAACAGGTTGTGAAAAGATAAGGACAATACTAGGGGTCAAACAGTGAGGTGAAAGTCGATCCCTGGGTTTGGTGAGTGATGAGATTCAGAGAGAAGAGAAAAATTTTAGATAAAGATAAAACAGAGGATTCTGATTAAGAATTTTAAAAAAAGACATATGCATATGTACGCTTGTCTGTATATTTCTTACAGAAGGGTTACTTTCATAAAGCTAGACGAAATTATTATTACATAAATTGGCATTTTCTTCCAGAAAGAAAAAAAAATATTTTTTCAAATGTTATCTTTATCCCCTGCTTCTTTATACTTATGTCTCCCTAACTTTTATTTGAGAGAGAGAGAGAGAGAGGGTGGGAATGGGGGTGGGGGAAGAGAGTGTTAACCGGGAAAAAAAAAAAATCACCGGAAAAATGTTATGCGGAAAAAAAGTCTCCCGGAAAAATAGTGCAGTTATCTTCATAAATGAAACAATTGGCTTTTTAATAACATTTAGGTTTTAAAATTGTTTCTTCTATTTACATTTAGATGTAGCAAAAGTAGCTATTATTACTATTATTTTTTAGATTTTTAATACGTATGAGCGAGAAAAAATTGCCAAGCATGCAATACCCACAAAAGTTTTTTAATTAATTAAATAAATTAATTAAAGTGACTTTTGCATTACTTTCAAATTCTTACTACATAACAATGAGCAAATTTTTACTTTATTAGGAAATACTCTATTATTCTTTTCAATTCTGTTCTATATGTATCATTGCAAATGTATTATTATGGTCCCCTAACACCCTCTAATACATATATAATACAATGTTTGAAAAGGTTTTCAATACAGTGGTGGACATAATTATAAGACACCTATATAATTTGACAAATAGTGAAAGAAAAGATTCAGAGCTTAAAAATGTTTTATCAAATACGTCAAAAACATAAATTTATTCTGTTATCATATATAATTATTTTATAATAATGATATTTTCATACAATTCAATGAAAAAATATAAAAACATAATGGACAAAAATATAAGACACCAACAGTTTTATTTCAAAATACAGTGGTCAACATCATTACCAGACACTAATGGTCTAAAAGAAAATCCTCTAACATGGTTATTCAATATTTGGTGGAGCCGCCATTGTTTTTTATAACATGAAAGATGCGATTCGGCATCGAATCTCTCAATTCTAACACAATATCGCAAGACAGTTCTTCCCAAGCACATTTTATAGCATTCTTTAGGTCTTCGACACATATAAACTACCTCCCATTTCGGTAAACCGCACGAGCTAAGATCCCCCACAACTTTTTAATGGGATTTAATTCTGGAGAGCGAGAAGGCCACGAGAGAACATTGATACTTTGCTCTGAAAGCCAATTTTTTGTTTCGTATGATGCATGAATCGGCGCGTTATCGTGCTGGAAAGTGTAGTTTTCGCCACAAAGAAGTTCACCGTATATGGCTAGTTGATCTTTAAGAAGATTCTTATACTTTTCGGAATTCATTCTTGGGTGCACAAAAACAATATCCATTTTCCCTTGAGCCGAAAAACCAGCCCAAACCATTACTGAGCCTCCACCCATTTGGCATCTCATTAGTACATAAGGAGACTTCCGTAAATCATGCCAATAATATTGAAACCCGTCAGGACCATCCAGGTTAAACTTTTTTCATCAGAGAATAACACAGAGTACCATTTGGAGGTCCAGGCCATAATTTGTTTAGCGAGGTTTAGACGCTCCATTTTGAGCCGGCTTGGATGCGGTGGTTTTTTCTTCAATTTTTTATATTTCACATAGAAGCATTATGCATCACCCTGCGAATGGTTCTCCTTGAACAATTCAGTTTCAAAGCATTTTTAATGCCTGTAGTGGTCATCTTATTCAGTGTTGCAAGCGAAAGCACATGGCGTCTGTCTCTCGAGCAAGGAGTACGACAAGCAAGGAGTACGTCCAGATCTTTTAATCACCGATCCATTAATTCCTCTTTTCAAAATATTTCTAATTGCACATCTAGAGAGTTTAATAAGTTTTGAAATGTTATTAATTAAAGCACCAGTTCCATTTAGTCTCCAAATTTCGCGAATTTCACTTTCTTTTAATTCTGTACCTCCTGGCATGTTTGTAAATGCGTGAAGTCGGTTATCGTCTGCTTTAGTTAACTGCTGACGTCATGACAGCGTGCAGAAAATTTGAATATTGCACATTATTTTCGAAAAAAAAAAACAGGTGTTTTAATTAAAATGTTAGGGTGTCTTATAAGTTTTGTCCAAGTTTTTTTTTAAATTAAACTCTATAAAAATATCATTTATGTAAAACAATTACGTGTGATAACAGAATAAATTTATGTTTTTGACGTATTTGATAAAACATTTTTAAGCTCTGAATCTTTTCTTTCAGTATTTGTCAATTTAGATAGGTGTCCACCACTGTATATAGATAATGTCCACCACTGTATATATATATATATATAGATAGATAGATAGAACAATATACCTTTGCTATTGTTAGCTATATTGTTTTACGGAATCTTGCAGCTCTCTCGCTGCTTTAAAGAAGTACATGCTTCCGGATGAGATAAGACTTCTAATTTTAAGCATTTTTATTCCAATTAATATTCCTGTGATCCTTTATTTTGTTTTATTATTATTTTTTTTTTCTTACTTTTGAACTGGATTCTTAATTCCTGAATCACTTTTAATACTTTTAACGAGTTTCTTCATCAATTTTGTACGTCAATATGTTAAGGTCCTTTTACTCATGTGCGTGTAATTAATTTAAATTGATTTTGTCTCTTACTGGATCAAAATGAATTGCAACATTTCTGTGCTAGCTTTTGTACTGTGCTACAATCAGTTTTATTTTTGTTGTGTTGGTTTTAGCATGTATCTATTGATATATATATATATATATATATATATATATATATATATATATTTATTATTATTATTATTACTCTGAGTGAAAAAAACTTTATATATTATTTTATACTTTGAAACGAAAAAAATATTTTATTACTTTAAGATTCTTAATACGTAATAGCTAGAAAAGTAATGTTAAACATTACACCTAATCTATTTTTTTCGATCAATGAACATGTTTTGTGTTGTATCATATCAATTAATCCCGGATAAAATGTGAAAAAAACAACAACTAAAAATTACCTAAAACACAGATAGTTTATTACTTTCATATTTTTAATAGGTGATATCTAGAAAAGTTGTCTTTTATAATAATAAATTATTTCATTGTGTAAATAAATCAAATATGTTTTTAAATTTTTGCCGTAGTGCATTTTTTAAAGCAATCTGCATTTAAAAATAAATAAATAAATAAAACATTTATCAATATGTGCACTTTTTCATTGCTCATCATATTGTAGCTATGAAGATCTTAGACATTCATAAAAATTTTCATCCCGGGTTTTTTAAGATTTCTATATGCTTTGAGGTGGTGTGAGGAATCTAAAAATCATAAAACTGATATGGTTTCAGTTTGCTGGCTCGTTTGTATATTTGTTAATTAGCATGTATACACAACATCCCAAAAACAATATATATATATATATATTGTAAGAAATTAGAAACTTCTTATTCATTCAGAAATTAAAAACAAATCGATTTTTATTATCGTTTTAAATGAATTTTAATTTAAAATAAAGCTTTAAAATACTCGAATTTTTATAATTGAATACATACATATATATATATAATAATCAGTTATTATACATAAAAGCTAAGCAACAGATACAATAACACTGAAACCACATAGACCAATAAGAATGAATTTTTATATATATTATAAAAGCACCTATTAATACATACATACATATAAATAAATGTCATAAATCATCATTTTAACTCATAGAATATGTGATTGATTTAGTTCTTATAAATTGGATTTATAAGTATCAGTAATTATAAAGTAATTTTTTTCACTTAATAAGACGGAAAACTCGAATGAAATGTTAACAATTGGTGTATGGGTAGAAAAAATTTCTCGAAAAATTACTCCACCATTTGCTGACGTTTCGAAATTTACCATCACACCATTTTTTTTTTTCATTTATTTATTTATATTTATTTATTTATTTATTTATTTTTTACGCATATAAAATGCTGAGGTGCCAATACCTTCTTTCCAGAAATAAACAAAAACAACAGTGGAAAAAAATATGCGGCGCATAGATTACAAACATTTTCAAACACTGTACATACACATGTGTAATTATTCCATCTGTACACATGCGTAGTTCACTCTTCAATTTTAACGTATTTGCCTCCATGATGAGACTTTATAAAACCTTTAGTTTATAAATATATATATTTTTTTCTTTCTTTCTTTCTTCCCCCCCCCCCCTTTTTTTTTTTCTAATTTCTCAATGGATTGAAATTTTTATCATTTTACTTTCAAAATTATTGTTATAGAATTTTCAAATTAAACGATGAGAAAATACTTTCCGTGGATGGTCTTTCTAATGGTTCTTAGTTCCTATTCATTCAAGTTTTGGAGAAAATCACGAAAAAACCCGAATGGCTGTAACAATGAATGCTACTTTTGTTTGAACATGGCACCTTACATTTACCAGATTTGTTAGTAGATCAACTCAGCCATTAGTGGGTCTGGATGATAATGTAAATGAAATGAAAAGTTAAAAAATTTAATTTATTGGAAATTCATTCTTCGATTAAATTCATTAGCGTCAATACACCAATATATTATCTAGCACTACTAACTTTACACGATTTTGGTTGAAATTTAAGTTTCTTAAAAGCTAATTTGTTATTTTCGATGACTCGTAATTTTGTTTCAATATTAATGCTAGGTTTCGATTTTCGTTCTAAAAAACACAAAATAATGCATGTGTCAATATGTAGATTAGTGCCAATTCTTTGCACAAATATACATCTGCATGCGACACCCTCTTTGCATATCTATTAAAATATCTTCAGGCGAATTTCGGAGAAAATCACGAAAAAAAAAAAAAAACTCGAATGGTTAGACAAATATGCAGGGCCATGCTTAGGCAGATGCGAAAAGTGCGGTCGCACTAGGCCAGAAAATATAAGAAGCCGCAAATATTTGTTTCTTTTCCCTGGAATACTGCATCATATTACTTTTTTTTTTAGATTTTTTCTTTTTTTTTTTTTCTTTTTTTTTTTTTTTTTTTTTTTTTTTTTTTTAATTAGGCTCTTTGAATAATAACGACCACTACTTAGAAATGTGATCTAAAGATAATCTTTATTGACACTTTCCAACAAAGTGCTTAAGATTTTGTTTCGTCTCTGCGTGTGCTCCTGCTTTAATTTTCCGTTAATATTTTTAGAATGGGTCGAAAATCACAAATGTTTATTCAATTTCATTATGGCATATTCTCTAGTAAAAATGACAGGAATAGAGCAAACGTTATTGTGTGCATAAACTCACAATAGAATTTTGAATCGCTATCATCTGAGAGAGGGCATTTCTTTAAAGTATCATCATCATCATCACGGGAGCTTACGGAGTACCTGCACCTGCAGTGATCTAGACCACCGCTTACCTCCACCTGAAGTTGTAAAAGCATGAGGGGATGTTGCATAATCAAGCAAGTATTCGGTCATCTTGAATGAAGTGAGCTCATAGAACTCGGCTATGATGAAAAAAAAAAAAAAAAAAAAACAAGCTACTGAGGAAGGCAGTAAAGTAAGGGGATGGAAAGATCTAAAAGCTATCTCGTACTTGAGTTTAAAGTATGTATTAATAACTTTACACTATGTACAACGTAAAGAAATTGCCATAAATTATTCACATTTACAAAATGCACCTCCTTTTTTTCTAAGAATACGACAAAGTAAGTATGATTGTACTTATGATTGTTTACAGTCGCCCAAAATAAAATTCAATTACGTAATTTTGAATTACGTTATGGGATTCCATGTGTGACAGATCTACAATGAAGTGATGATTGTTTATTGCAGTGAAAGTTTTATGGGTATATTCTTATGGAAACACTGTATATGAATGTGATAGCTGTCATACGACACTGTTCTGTAGTGGAAAAATTATTTTTAAACTAGCCACATGTCTCTCATAGACGAAGGCGATCGAAAAAATTAAAGATTACATAAATCACGTCTGATGTTGCCTGGCACAGTAAAGAATGTGAAGCAGGGGCGTCGACTTTAAAAAAATGCTGTCGGTGCTCTGCTCAGGAACAAAGCTTGAGCAGGGGATGTACAGTCCCCTCCCCACCAATGTTTTTAAAAATATGGCGGCATATGAGATTTCTTTTCTATGTGCTGTTTTGCGCCTTAAAGTTCTTTTTAAGGTGGATCATAATTTTGTTAATAATGTTATCTGTGAAAAACACTAAGATTTGTGTAACACTGGCCTTCTCTGGCGACCAGCTGATTCACCGGCTAAGAAGACATGTTGCATTAAAAAGTATGACTGTAGCAAGTTCCCTCTCAGTGAGGGGCTGCGGCGCCTTTTTCCTGCTTCAGACACTTACAACAGCCTTTTGCTTACCGTACAAACTACAAAGTACTCTTGAAAATTCTGACAGTAGTTAGAACTTAAAAAAAAAAAAAAAAAATCTGACCATAACAAATTTACGTACGGTTCAAATGGCAATTTTCCCGGTCTCAGACACTTACAACAGCATATTTACTTATGCAAATGATTTTTGAAATTTCTAATATTGGCGAATTCCTGCTATGTAGCGACTGCGGCGCCCTTCTCCCTTTTCAGACACCTACAACTGTTTCGAAAGTGAAAAGGGGATCTTTCTAAGTGGTCAAAGCTCGTATGTATACGGGTTTTAGAGAAAATCATGGAAAACTCCAAATGACTAGATCGGTGAGTGCTATCTGGGATCGAACCCGGCGCTTCTCGGTGAATTTTAAAAAGCTAAATTGCTTTGTGCCACTGTGAAAATCCGCTCTGTAAAATTCAGTTATTAAAAATTTTAATGGATGGCAATAAATTGCTTTCAGCTGTATCTTTAAATACTTGACAAAACACTTTATCCTAATTTCATTGTAAGAAATCCAAGAAAATGTATTTTCCCTTTTACTTTGAAATTTCCTTCTGGAGGATCCTTTTTTCAGCCCTGTTTCAGGTTGAATATTCGAATCATTTGGCTTTGAATAAGGATTATTTTTATTCGGTGATGTTGATAATCTTATTAAAAAAAAAAAAAAAAAGAAAAGAAAAGAAAACGAAAGAAAGAAAGAAAGAAAGAAAAAAATGAAAGAAAAAATTTTTATCCATATTTTTAAAGCATGTAAGAATAAATTAGCATGATATTTAGGATGTTAAGCACTGCTAAATAACCCACTGAATGTATGACTGATTCTAAACTATGAAAGAAAATCTGAAAGTCGATATTTTCTAAATTAATCCGATTAGTCTGACATTTCCATTATCCCTAGCCAAACAGAAAAAAGCCAATTAGAATTCTTTAAATAATCCTCATTGTGATTCCCTATCGTTAATAGCATCGAAAGTCCTCCTATCCTTCTGAAATTGGCGACAGGACTTCGCTTTCTCCTTTCTGGTAAAACCAGATGTTTACAACACATGTTTACTGTTCATTTAAACGTATATTGCCTGTAAAGAATAGTTACCTTGAAAAGTTAACTGAAAAGGGGAAAAATACAAAGAGAGTGATTAAAAAATAAATCGAAAATGTGCCTGCCGCTTTAAGCTGGTGTTATAATTTCTTTAACATAACTAAATAAATTATTTGAAGGAGAAAGCTAAAATATTTAATAGGTTATATTTAATAGCATTATTTAAATATTGATTTTAAAATTCTTATTGTAACTTTTAGAAAGTTAAAATTTACGATAATTATTCTTAAACTTTAAAGTGTAATTTTTATATCAGCACCATAAGATTATAATTTTAAATGATGTAAAAGAAATCCTAAATTAAACATTAGAAAAACAAAATTTTAAATATTATAATTCAAAACATTTTCATTGAATTTTAATGCATAGAGGAATTTTAACCATACATATTCCTTTAAAACTAGTTGGTAATATTAATAATTTTGTTGTCTCCGATTTTTATACATAAGAGCATGGATCAAAATAAAATTAAGAAGCACAGTTTAATTCCTTGCCGGCTCATTTTATTCCGAGTTTGAAGTAAAAGAAAGTAAAAAATTTTAATGCTTATTTTCATATACTTCTTAACCATAATAACAATAACATCATTTGCATATAACATTTATTTAAAAAATAAATAAATACAAATTAAATACAATAAAAATTACTTTCAAAGTTGTAAAAAAGAGCACAACAGAACTGGCGTTTAAAAGTAATAAGTACAAAACTATGAATAAACACCATAAAATGTAAGAAACCGCAACAGACACCACTCTTCGTCAGACGAACAAAATAGACACGAATGCTGCAAACAAAGCGGCAACACTCTTTGCCGCTCTTCTTTCCAATATACTTATTTAAAAAAAATAACTTTAAAAAATATTGCTAGTTGCTTTTGTTTTAATTATTTATTTGTTCTTTCGGGTTACACTCACATTCGGGTTACGATCATTCTTTCCCCCTACTACTTTGTTTTTCTATACATATGCGTATGTTGTGCTTAATTTAAGTACCTTATTTGGTATGCGAATTGTTTACAGAGATAAAACAGATTATTATTATTATTTTTTTTTTTTTTTTTTTTAATTAGTCGAATGTGTTTCAATGAGCGGTGTGGGTAAAAGTTCTCTAAATGATATGAAATTTAAATATTCTTCAAAAGTTAATGAGAGTCTTATATTTCAGTGAATGTAACTCCAATATCTAAAAAAAGGGAAATGACAAGGGACTAATGCCACTCTCACACAGGAATGTATAACAAATAAAACTGTTTCTAAAACTAACTTTAAAATGTTGTTTAAATTATGTAGGAAATGTTTAAATACGGTATTTTAAACCGCGCCAGGGACAGTAACATTTTTTTAAATATATACATAGAGAGAGAGAGAGGGAGAAAAAATAAAATAAAATGTAATATTCTTCTCGCATAGCTTCTATATTTTTTACTGACGGGAGAATTTTTTTTTTTTTTTTTTTTTTTTTTCAGAAAATGTGAGTTTGAATGTTTGATTCAATATTCGTTTATTATCTTTATCAAAAGTGTCATTGTTTAAAAATTATTTTATCCAAAATTTTCTATCAATTTTGCTTAGCTATTTTCTTCCAAAATAAAATATTTTCCTTCTAGATTCGTATTAACTAATATATTTTCGGATCCCGGAAATAAAGGACCCGGAAAAAAAAAAGCACCCGGAAAAAAGGGCACTGATAAAAAGGGCACTTTTTTAATTCGCAAATCGCAAAATAATAAATATCAAATAATGAATTTTAAGAATGACTTTAAATTATGATTTTTAAAAATCTCAGCTGATTTTCCACAACATTCAATTAGTATATACCTGGGGGAAGGAGGGGGGACTAGGAGCAGATCAAAAGAAAGCAATTGTTTTTATATCACATTCCTACCGATTTTAATGAAATTTTTATAATCGCGTACAATTTGTGAAAAAGAAACAGTATGTGTCAGACATACGGGGAAGAGGGGGGGGGGGTTAAAGAGAGAGAGGGCAGAGGGGAAAAAAATGATATTTTATATCACCATTTTACCGATTTTAATGATATATTCTATAACTATCACTTACTTTTTATGAAAATCACAACGAGTGTATTACATATCTGAGGGTAAAGGGGCGGGGGGGGGAGATGGAAATAAAATATATTCTTTTTTAAACTACCCTATTATCGATAAAAAAAAAAAAAAAAAAAAAAAAAAAGAAACTTTGTATAATCACGCACAGTTTTTGAAAATATTACTGTAAGTTTCAGACATACTTCGGGGGGTTTGGTTAAAGAGAGGGGGGAGAGCAGAGGAAAATAAAATGATTTTTTATATCACCATTTTACCGTTTTTATTGATATAATTCTATAACTATAACTTAGTTTTTATGAAAATCACAATGAGCGCATTGTATACCTAAGGGGCAAGGGGGGAGGGGATGGAAGTAATATATATATATATATATATATATATATAAACTATCCTATTAACGATTAAATAAAAAAAAAAAAAAAAACTTTGTATAATCACACACAATTTATGAAAAATGTAAAGTAAGTTTCAGGGCCGAGGAAAATAAAATGATTTTTTATATCACCTTTTTACCGATTTTATTGATATATTCTATAACTTACTTTTTATGAAATTCACAATGAGCGTATTGTATACCTAAGGGGCAAGGGGGGAGGGGGATGGAAGTAATATATATATATATATATATATATATATATATATATTTAAACTACCCTATTAACGATTTAAAAAAAACTTTGTATAATCACACACAATTTGGGAAAATTTTACAGTAAGTGCCAGACATACTTTGGGGTGGGTAAGGGGGGGCAGAAAGAGGGGGGGGCAGAGAAAATAAAATGATTTTTTATATCCCCATTTTACCGTTTTTAATGATATACTCTATAGCTATTACTTACTTTTTATGAAAATCACAGTGAGTGCATTCTATACCTGGGGGGGGGGGGGGGCAAAGGGGGAGCAGATGGAAATAAAAAATATATTTTTTAAACTACCCTAGTATCGATTTAAATAAATTTTTGTGTGCATACCACTTACTGTTTAAGAAAAATTACAGTGAGTGTTACACATATTTTATTTATTTTATTTTATTTTATTTTTTTTGTGTGTGGGGGGGGGGAGTTGCTAAGAGGGGGCAGAGTAAAAAAATTTGTATGACTGTCACTTACATTTTATTAAAATTATAATGAAAGTTACCTGTAGTTGAAAAAGGGGGCAAGTGTGTGTAGCAGCGGCGAGGCACAGATGTATAACAAAATCTGTTTAAATAACACTTCTTATCGACTTCTGTTTATTGACAATTTGTGCAAAAGTCACTTACTGTTAATGAAAAATTACGGTGAGTGTTACATGTATCTGGGTGAGAGGAGGGGGTGCTGGATACAAAAAGATACAAATGAAGTTTTATATCATTATGCTTTGCACTTTAATAAAATTTATTATAAATATCACTTAATTTTTAAGAAAATTTACGCTGATTGTTACATATGTCTTGGGGGGTATGAGAACAGAGGAGAAAAAGAATTGTATAAATATCACAATGTTACTAATTTTAATTAAAATTTTAACAACTATCCCTTTACTTTAATGAAAAATTACGGTGAGTGTTACATATACTTGGGGGACAAGGGGGGGGGATACGATTGTTTTTAAATCAAACTGCTTCATATTTATAAGAAATTTTGTATAAATGTCCGTTATTGCTTATGAAAATTTTTAGAGAGGGTTACGTATTGCAGTATCTTTCAGTTTCTAAGTTAGTATGCAAAACTTCAATGCATTGTTCACATCAGACATTAATTAAAAGTTAATATCAAACATTGGTAAAAGATTATTCAGAAACAGAATTTTTTTGTTTAATCTGTCTCATTTCCCCCTCTTCCCCTCGTAGAAACAAAATATTTTTTGCTATCATTCGTATTTAGAAGTAATTTACTGGTAACAATTAAGAAAAGAGCCTTTTTTTCCGTGATCCGGAAAAAAGGCACTTTTCTTAATTTCTTCTTGTAAAACTCATGCTAAACATCAATGAGAGCATAAGTTTTTTATATTCTACGAAGGCGGGTGGGGGGGGGGGGGCAAAAGAGACAGAGTAAAAGAAGAAATTTCATTTTGAGTAACTTTTGAAATTCAAATCATATATTGGATTTTTCCGTACAAAGGAAGAGAAAGGGACTGATACTTAACCCTCATTGTAATGTTTTATAAACTATAAGTAATATTTCAACGAAGTTTCATTAAATCGGCAACAAGATGGCATAAAAATATTTTCTTTCCATGTACCCCTAGCTCTCACTATGTCGTGTAACCCTCTCTGATAAACAACAAGAGATATTTATGCAAAATTTCCTATAAATATAAAGCAAAGTGATTTTAAAACAATATTTTTTCCTTCCCCCCCCTCCTCCAACATGTATGTAACACTCTTTGAAATTTTAATTAAAATTGATAATTGTGATACTTATACAATCATTTTTTTCTTTTGCCTTTGCCCCCGATATGTATATATATATATATATATATATATATATAAATCAGCGTAAATTTTCCTAAATATTCAGTGTTATTTATAACAAATTTCATTAAAATGTAGTGATACAAACAATAGTTTTCTGCGCTGCCGAAGGCAACTTCTTACCTGATCAGAAATGTTTTTTTTTTTTTTTTTTTTTAATTTCTTTTCTTAAGAATAAAAGTTACTGTTAGTGATTCATTAATTATAGTGATTCATTCAAAAACACTGACCCGCTAGCTGGCGAAGTTCGCTAGTATATCATTAAAATCGGAAAATAAATATATAAAAACTCATTTTATTTTCCTCTGCACCCCCCCCCCCCCCTTCTTTAACTCCGTACCCCCCCAAGTATATCTGAAACTTACTGTAATTTTTTCACAAATTGTACGTGATTATACAAAGTTCTTTTTTTTTTCTTTTTTTTTTTTTTTTTTTTTAAATCGGTAATAGGGTATTTTAAAAAGAATATATTTAGTGTATTTAAAAAAAAAGATAATAGGGTATTTTAAAAAAGAATTTATTTCCATCTGCCCCACCTCCTTGCCTTTCAGGTATATAATACGCTCTTTGTGATCGTCACAAATTGTACGTGATTATACAAATTTCCATTAAAATCGGTAAGAAGGTGGTATATAAACAATTGTTCTCTCTCAATCTGCTGCTAGCCCCCCCCCCTCCCTTTCTCCAGGAGGTATATACTAAATGAATTATGTACCAAATCAAATGCTATCTCTAAAAATGTAATTTGAAAGTCATGCTTTAAATTCTTTAAATTCATTATTTGATATTTATTATTTTTCGAATTGCGAATTGAAAAAGTGCCCTTTTTCCGGTGCCCTTTTTTCTGGTATCCTATATTTTCAAGTAATATTAAAGTTAAAGATCGCAATTTTGAGATAATTTTTGCTACACACTGCAGTTTCATACAATCCCTCCCCCACCCCACCCCCAAATGCATATTTCTTCTAATCGAACTCATGTTTATTTCTACTTCCTGTAGTTTACTGTTAACCCCGTATTAAATTGCAGTTAACAATATATTAAACTTATCATTAATATTAAAATATAATTTCACCTAAGTTACCTGAACAAATTAAAAATTAGGTTTTATAATGCAACAAGTTTGCATTAACTTTAAAATTTTACAGTCTATGAAATTATTTTTAAAACTTATAAAATTTTTAAAAGTTATATTTGTTTTATTGTGTACTATAAAAGGCAAATTACTCAAATTGAATTCTGCTTAAAATAAAAGTTTCTTTTTTTTTTTTTTTTTTTTTTTTTTTTTTAACAAAATAATATTGAAATTAGGTTATACTTAAAAAGGAAGAAAATAAAATAACAGTAAAGGAACAGTCGTATAGAAATACAGGACGGAATCTAAAGAAGGAAAGAAACATTTACTATAGAAACTTGCTTGGGCGGTTTTAAAGATGATTAGGTTATCTTAGGACAGTATATTTCCGAGAAAAATGAAGAGCACCCCTGAATGAACACCCCTTCCTGTATGCATTTGCCCGCGAGCGAGTAGTCCATATGTGCAGATTGTTCTGTTTCATTTTCGTATTTGAAGTTTCACAGTTTTTTATGCGTGAAGCAATATATCCGATGTGTATTGTAAATGGAAATATTAAATACTGCATAAAAAAAATTCAGTCTGCGTATTACGAAATACGATGCTTTCTATTTGTAAAATTGAAAGAAATATGTTATAAATTTGTTATATTTAAAAACGCGAGGTGTTTTTTTTTTTTTTTTTTTTTTTTTTTTTTTTAAATAATAACTAGTTGTTTATTCCGTTCTATCGTTTTATGAATGACTGAAAATTTTAATAAAAATGCAGGGAAAATTCGGATTAAAATTACTATATGCAAATAACAGTAAAAGTAAAGCAACATGCAAGTACAATAAAATATGGATTATGAAAAAAATTTACATTCATAAATTTTAATTTGTTATTTGTCTGTATCACAGTAGTAAGCTGCAATTATTATAGAATAATTTATTCTTATTTATTTATTCTTATTATTTCTTTTTCAATAATGTATTCCATTTAAAATTATATAGTTACTCTTTCTGATCAGAAAAAAAAAAAATATATGCAGCGTAGAAATGTACTTAAATCAACGAGTTCGATTAAACCGTCCACAATAGTTAAAAGAAATGGGAGAATGAATTATGTATTATATGAACATAATGTGTAAATAAGGAATAAAAAAGGGCTGTAAAATAAAAATACAAATTATTTGGAAAACTGCATTGCACTATTATTAAAAGCGTTCATTTGAAAATAAATTTAAAAAAAAAAAAAGTGTTCAGTGGTCACAACATATTATATAACTTATATATATATATAAGGCATTTTTATTCCATAATATTCTGAAATCTTCGACTCAACAAGAGTAGTTTAAAAAATAAAGAAAAATTTGATATAGGAAGATATTTCCCTGGGCTTGATTAACGTATGGGCCGACTGCAGGGAGGGGACAAAAATTTTGCTTAGTGTTAAAAAATTTGTAATTAAAATGTACAAAAATGCTTTGAAAACAATAATTTCATGAAAAGTTTATTTTTGAAAGGAAAATGAAAAGTTTTATAGAGAAATATTTTACTCTATTATTCATTCTTAGGTGAAATAGAGAAAAAGCGTAAAGTTTTTTATTAATTAATTAATTAATTATTATTATTATTATTATTATTATTTTAGGTGTGCTAAAATCATGCAAAAAATAATAATTATGAGGACCCAAATGTGCCTTAGGGGGCCCACTTAACTGGAATCACTTTGACTTTATCGAACTCTGAAATCTGCACCTGATGAGACAAGAAAATATCTCCGTATGGCATTGACATCGAAAATTAATTAATTTTTAAAATATGAATAAAATTGCTTCGGCAGACATGCATTAATTAAGTAGCAAGATATTTCACATGAAGACAGACTTTTGCATTTTGCACCTTGCGAGGCAAATCCCTAAAAATGCTTGCAAATATTGTAATCGGTTCATAAAGAAAATTTAAGTAAAATGGGTTCGTTAGAAATGCATCAAAAATAAATCACAAAATTTGACAGAGGCAGGTAGAATTTTTGCCTTCAAACCGACATCTAACCAGATAGATTTCTAAAATTCCTGACACATTTTACGATTCATGACTTTTGATTTGCGCTCAGTATTTCAGAAAAATCAGTTTAGTGGAAATAATTAGAAATAAATCGCAAGATTTACCACTAGCATACATATTTTTGACTCTAGAACCTATCCCTGGTAAATAATTCATATTGTATTGTCAACTTACAAAAGTATTATTGCACATGCACAATAATTTTTACAATTATCATTATAAATTTTTAAACCAAAATTGAATTGATAGTATATGCAGATTTATTTATAAGAGATAAGTGAAATCACAAGTTTCAGAAATATATCTATAGTGTTTAATAATCTGTATTGACTAGTGGATCTGCAGATCAGGAGTCACAACATCCTATTTGCATCACACATTATTCATCAGATAATTTTTATTTATTCCTTATTATATAATATATAAATTGATTCGATTGATTTGTTTCCATAAACGAAAAAGGTTTCTGAGGGGGGCTACCCCCCCCCCCGCTGTATTTCTCTTTCTACAACTATCTGTATATGTATATGTATGATTCCTTATAACTCACTGTCTTGTATTAATTCCCTGTAATTCATAGATACTTCTACCAAATTTCATGCAAAATTATTACATAACATTTCGGAATTATTTAATGTAACCCTGTAAATGAATTTCCAATTCTAAGTTCACTCTACTCCACTGCAAAACATTCTTTTAAAATTCTAATAAAATTTCATTATATTTAACGAGGTGTAACCATGTTAAAATATACTTTTAAGAAATATCGACTATAGACCTTAATAGTACGAAATTCTTTTATATATCCCAGAAAAGGAGCCACAGTAATTATATACACTAAAAATAATACACCTATTTAATTAATTATAACTCATTAATATTTCAACCTAATGTGACATCATTTGGATGATTACAGTTCGTCATCGGAATTATTTAGTCTATATACATATTTTTTTTTGGAGTAAACATGCTTTTAAGCATCTTTGAAATGTATGCTAATTCCATTATGCTGAATGCAGCATAAACGCATTAAAGTACTATTAAATAAAAAAATATTCACAGGCTCCAATGTCACGAAATTCTTTTGCGTGTCTCCGTAAACAAACCATAAACATTGAATACAACAGTAAAAACTATTCAGCTTATTTTACGTTTTTTTACGAATAATTCTTCAAAATTTGGCATAATTTGGCTGATAACATTACATTGTCAGAACATTTTTGTGTGCTCTTGTACATTAATTAGGAAGCCTAAGTGCACATATTTTCTGCAGAAAACGACAGTTTAAACATCTCAATAATATACGCTAATTTCATTTTGTTGATTGCAAAGTAATGATGTCTAAGTGCATTCAAAGGAAATTCACCCAATGTAGTGATTAGAATTTTGACGTGTCCCTGTACACAATCCATGAAAATATAGACATAAAAAGATATAGAGCTATTTCTATAGTGAACCTGAACGAGTGTGCCAAATTGCAAGTCAATCGGAGCATTTTTGTGGCCTTTATTGCAGTACATAAAAATTCTGCCCACAGACCGTAGTAAAAAAAACTTTGGTATGTCTCTGTACATGAACTGCAAATGAAATACACACCAGAAACTATACAGCTAAAAGTCCGTGAGGCTCATAAATATGTATACCAAATTGCCAGTCAGCAGCATGATTTTTGCGTTTGCTATCGCAGTACATACAAATTCTTCACATGGGCCGTAATGCAAAGAAAAATTTTGGAGTGTCCCTGTACACGAACTTCAAATGGAATACACACTAAAACTATACAGCTAATTCCATTGGGCTCATGAGCATGTGTACCAAATTGCAAGTCAGTTGCGTGATTATTGCGGCCGCTATCGCCCGACAGACAGACACATAGACAAACAAACCCACAGACAGAACCCAAAATCTTTCTGAGTCTCAACAGAGAGGCCTCCACTGACGTTCCGGCAATAAATAACACACAATTATTAGCAGAAAAAAAATTATATTCCGTATAAATGAAATATTTCTTAATTGAAATTTAAGTTTACAAATTTATACTTTAAATCTTTATTATAAACTGTGTATAATCAAAATGTATAACTACGCGTTTTTCATGAAATTTAAAAACTATAATTTACTTTAAATTATGAAATTACCATGAACAATTTTAATGGAATATTAAATAATGTATTAAATAATTAAGAATTCATTTATGTAATACTTAAAAATATATTATTAATTGCATTAAATCAAATATAATTCAAAAATTAGTTTATATTTTCTTAAGTATTGTAATTACCGTTTTTTAATTAGTAAACAACATAATTTTAAATTAACATCAACGTAACAGTATTTTATTAAGTAAGATTATAAATGAATTTATTCAACATTACAGTGAAATAATTTTTTGAGCGATCACAAAACTAATTTAGTTCGGTCTTAAATTTGCTCTATATCATAAATTTGAAATGTATATGAATTGTTATATGAAGCATTTATTAAGTTTTTATCCATATTTTCTCTAAGTGCTATCATCCCTCTATGTTTCAAAAGGAATCCAAATTGAGATTTTTAAAACATTTGCTTTGTGTAAGGCTCCGTTTCTATATGTGATTGTTTGTTGAATAGTTCTTATTTTTCTTCCTAGTTTTGATCATTTTAATGACGAATTATTATACATTAAGTAACTAAGCTACTTAATATGTAAGTTACATCGTTTGTAAGTTTAATTTGTAAGAATACAAATTTCCTATATAGCACAAAATAACAATAATGATAGTAATAATAATTGTCTAATATTTAAGTGTTTAAGGAATATCATGAATATTTTTCTTTTGTCTGAAGTATCTCTTTACTGTACTTAAAATAATTAAATAAAATGAAATAAAAAATTAAATATGAGAGAAATTAAAATACAAATTATAGACCAATGATGAAGATTCTGATATATATTTTATACAGATGCAACTCCCCCTCTCCCATTCCATACACACTGTAGGACCTATTTCTTATAATAGATAATCCCTATCTGTTTCTTATTTTTCAAGTTTAGCTATGTAACAAATTTCCTCTTTAATTCAATAATAAACTATGATATAAATTATTGAGCGTTGCAATATAAAAATATATAATAACAAGATAGATTTTAATATAAAATGTCATTAATAAAAAAAAAAAAAAAAAAAAAGAAGAAGAAGAAGAAAACTGGGCGATTTTTACCGTTAGTATTATTTTGTGCCCCTCAGAAATTTTGTGCGCAAGGAATAAGCCTTGGGTTTCCATGCGATAGCCTTTGGTTCCTGAAACCCGTTGGCTGTGCATTTTAGTTAAAATAATAATTTAAAAAAAATTAAAGCAAATGTATTTTTTACTTGCATGTTAATGTCAGCATATAGCATTAATTTTGTACTAAAGAAAAGGTCATTGATAATGTATATTTATAATTATATAATTAATAAATATTTTTCGAATTTGAGTGGGAAAAATAAATTTCCAGAGCAGTTTAATAAATTGCTTAATTAGAATAATTGCTCAAAGTGTTTGTTAAATTTTTATTGAATTCTATCTTGTGCTAAAATTTTCTACAAATCCTAGATATTTTCGAGGAAAAAAACAGTTTTAAATGCAATATTTTTTCAAAAATTCAATATTTATGCAAAATTCAATTCGAAATCATTAAGAAAATTTCAGAAAATAAACTGAAAAATTCAGAATATTATTTTATCAAACTTTTTGCAGGAAAATAGAAACCTCTAAATTATTTTATCCATAATTTTAAAAATATTTTCAAAAGTACTTGTAGGAAACATCAATCAAGTATTTCATTGAAAGATTTACAATTTCAGCAAAGATAGATTTGAAAACTAGGAAAAAGTAGTTTTAATTGCATGTAATAATAATAATAATAACATTTAATCATTTCTGATAATTAAACTTCTTTTTAACGATAGTTTTTTAATGACTGTAACGACTAAACGGTATCTACAAAACATAGGCGTAGGAAAAAAAGGGTGGGGGCGGGGACTGAGGGTGGTCACCCCCCCTGCCCCATTAGTTATTACAAAATGTTCTTATAATACCCCCCCCCCCCAAAAAAAAAAAAAAAAATAAATAAATAAATAGAAAAATAAAAAAAAAATAAAAAAAAAAATCGCCCATTTAAAACCAAAATTAAAGTTTTATAAATGTTCATGATCACTACTATTTTACAGTTAATACGAATAGTCATTAAACATTGATTAACTTTTAATTATTAATTGATATTTAGAATAATTTTGAATCATTTTTAAAATGAAATTTTTTGAAGTTCTCCCATAATTTTTGAATTGCTAAGTGTGTGTGATAGAATTTTTTTTTTTTTCAGCTCTGGCTCAAAATCTAATACGTAGAATTTTATAATGTACTTTGACATATACTGATGTCAGTTGGTTTTCTGTGAAAATCGTCAACATGTGCCGTTGTAATGCTACAATTTCTCACATTTTTGGAAGGCTATAGCTAAGATTTTAATTGTGCATAGCTTCGAAAACTTGATATTTGAAAGGGCTATTATGAAATGACATGCTGATCCAATTAACTGCAATTCCGTGTACTAGAAAGCTATATGTCTGCTTCTGTAGTTTATAAGTGCACAAAATTTAATATGTGAGATCACCATTATAAAAAGAAAACTCACCAAGTAGCGCTGCTATAAATGATTGAAATTCCACCAAATTGCATATGTGCAAATTTATTGTGAGAAAAAAAGAAAAAAAAAACTTCATTTTTTATGCGTGTTTGTTGGTACGTGGCACTCTTATATAGAATGATACAGAAGAAAGTTTTGTTACGCACACAATATACTAGTTTTTTATATTATGTGTATTTTTTTTTTTTTTTTTTAAATAATGTCCCATAAAATTAATAAAGAATTTTTTTAATTTATTTTTTCCTTACTTGGACTTTTTAAAATTATTTTTTTATTTTTATCTCTATTATTTATTCTTTTATTTGAAACGTGATATTTGTTATAAGTAAATCGTTTATATTACGAGTATTTTTAAATATTAGTTAACAAAATTTGTTTGAAACCAGCAAAAACTGATATAAAAACCATATTGTTTTACTTCTGATCTCCAGTTTCCCCAGCTATATCAAAACTACATTGCATTTATTTCTTAATTAATAACAATTGAAGATATTTTTCTGGGATTAATTGATAATAATTTTTTTGTAAAATGAAAATGAAGAGAAATAAAATTTTCGTTTGTCCCACCCTCTCCCGTAGATTTACAAAAATTCCAAATTACTGTGTATTTCCTTAATAAGTTATATAAAATAAGAAGTTTCATTGAAATCAGTGAAAAGTTATATAAAAATCTTTTTTTTTGTGTGTGTGTGTGTGTTAGTGTGTTTTCCACTGCCAAAAAAGCCCTTCTTTATATATCTAATGTATTTTTCTTTAATTATTATGAAATAATAATATATAATCATCTTGAAATTGAAAAATAAAATACTTTTTTATTTTTATTTTGTCCTCTCCCCCTTCCACAAACCACTAAATATATCAGAACACTATAATGTCCCCCCTCCCTCCCCTTTTGCTCGATAAAAATGACAACGAAAACAATGGAAACCAGAAAAAAAAGACATTGGTGAAAATTGTAACAGTAACTTCTAATCTGTGCAAATAAAGAAAGGTGACTCTCTATGTTTATATGTATGATTGACGTATGGGCTGGGCTTAAAAGTGTAGTTTTTGAACGAATACAACTAACTCCCAAAAAATACATTATCTTTAACGACAGTTGTGTACGTTTTGAAATTGAAGATAGCATTTCTTCTTTGCTTTTAAGGTATGAAATACAAGTTCGCAATGGTTTCATTTAAAAAGAAATAAATATTTTTATTTTTAGAAATTAACTTTGGGTGTAATTTAGTAGCTACATTTAGGGATGAAAACAGATATTACATTAAATTAATTTGTTATAATTTTAATAATACAATGTAGTTTTATGATTTAGAAAAGTTTATTTTAGCTCCGCTTTAATGATTTTCAGTGCAAAATCATTTATTACAACTGTATAACCGAAGTTTTATTATAAATTGTAAGTTAACTCATAGTTAAAATGAAGTTGTTTATAGATAATTAATAAGTCATTTCTGCTTTACAAATACAACTGATAAATTTTTATACTATGCAGTATATATTATGAGTAAACATGCAGCATGCCAATACGAGAAATTAAAATGCCAAAAAATCCTCATTTTAACCAAAATAAATTTATAAATTTATAAATAAGTAATATCATTTAACGTCTTTTGATAGCTTAAATTAAAAATTTAAAACTTTCAGTAATAGTTTGTAAAAATATCAGTAAAATTTGGGATAAGTAATGCTAAATTATTTTTTTTCTATTCAAACAGATAAAAAGAAGAAAAGGATAACAGTTGTTTCAAGTTAGACTAATTTAGTCTTACCTTTTATGAAGATTAAAAATAAGTACGGGAGAAACAAAAAAAAAAAAAAAAAAAAAAAAGGCTTTATTACATTAATGTGTGTGCAATACACTTTAAGCTATATATTGAAGTTGAATTAGCTGAAGTATGATAGATTACTATTAAAAAAAAAAATAAAACAAAAAAATCTGAATTAAAATAAATTTAGCTGAAATTTTTAGCTTTTTTCTTCATTTTAAAATTATTTTGAATAGTGTGATAGTCACAAGATTCTCCATACACATACACACTGGCCAGCTTCCAAAAAAATACTTTTTTGGATCCAGGATACATTCAAACTTGTAAATTAGGTGAAAATCTTACATCCAAACTTTTAAAAGAATACAATACCTTTATTACGTACAATTGTTTTGTAGCGAAAGTATTAATTTAAATTATATACATTCACATTTAGTACTGATTATGGAATAGAAATATCAAAAAATTCGATTTTCAGTTTTTACGTTTCGAGATGTCTTGAACCTTATTTGATCATTTTCAGAAAATGCTCATCTGTCTGTGATAAAAATTTTGTGTTGGATCTTGCTCAAAAACTGATACATAGAATTTTACATAAATATATAAGGTGGCCATAATTAAACTGAATATTCTCATACTATTCCGTAGTACGATTTTACTGCTAGAATGGCATCATCTTTCTTTGTAGAAAGATTAAATAAGACGGAGAAGGAGGGATTCCGAAATAAATAAATAAATAAAATAAAATAAAAAGTCTTAAAACTTACCTCTGCGATAATATGTGTCACTGTTTTTCTAAGTTTTCGTCGTAATTTATAATTTAAAATTAATGATTGTGCACTTTTGTAAGTATTGATTCTGTCTCCAGTTCATAATTTGAAATTGGAGCCATTGTGCTGACTCGTACCTTTTTTTTTTTTTTTTTTTTTTTAAGAACTCTCTTTATTGTTACGCAGCACCATATATTCTCCGAGTGGGAACTTTAAAACTTTTTTTTTTTTTTATCATGGAATCCTTTGTCTTTATTAATCTCCCGTATTAGAAATCCGTTATTAGAAATTCCATTATTAGGAATTCTTAGGATATTTCCGGAATTTTAGAAATTCCTTAGTAGGGAATTTTAGGAAATCCAGGATAATTAGGAATATCCGTTATTAGAAATTCGTTACGTATTAGGAATTCGTAACGGAATCTGTTTTTATTAATCTTCGTATAACATTTACCGCCATTCTCGAAATTAGATTGCGCTGTAGAACATTGTGAACACTGTCAGTTTAATTATGGCCAGGGCCTGTCATATATTTAAATACATCTTGAAAGAAATTAGTGCTTATCAAATTTCGGTGTTATTCGTCCAATAGGTGGAGCTTTTTGTACTGCAATTTTTACTATTTACGGAAGGCTATATCTCAGCCTCAATAAAGTATAATGGCATAAAACCTGAAATTGACAATATGTGATTTATGAAATTGACAATATGTATACATGTCCTATTTCAATTTAGGTATGTATCGCCTGAAAAGGCATAGGTGGTGGCATTGTAATTCAAATTCATGTGCGTCAAGGCTATATATCAACTTCTAGAGAGTATAAATGCAAAAAACTTTAGATGTGATGACTTTTATTTATGCAGGGACTTTCATTTTGTTAATCTCATTGAGATTTATAATGATATTGAATGAAAACATTCTGGATTAGATACATTTCTTTGTTTTAGAATATTTCCATGAAACTGACAATTTTATAAGTATGCCATATAAAATTACTAAAAAATAAATACATAAATAAACAATTTGAAAAATACAGTTAAGCAGTTATAGTTTTTGCTCTTAATTATTGCTTTTTTTCCCCCCTAAATATCGTTGAATTGGAATAATTTTTTAACATCAATAAAATAAATTAATAATAATTAAAGAAATAGTGCTTTCCCTATTTTCTCACAAGATAAACACATGTATAGTAAATTAATAAAATATAAACTAAAATAAATTTTTAAAAATGTCTTGTTCAAATGGGTAAGTTTAGTGTTCACGAATATTGTACTATAAATTTCATTTTTATATATAAATTTCATTTTTCAGGTAATATATGACATTAAAACTAATCCTGAAAATCCATAGACCAAAGCATTGTTTTATCTGGAAACACTAACATCAATTATTTTTCTTCCTACATCAACTATGTTTAAACACGAATTGTAGTTAATTCAATTATTAAGTAAGTTTTATGTATCAAGATAAGTTCCATTATTATATGATTACTAACCCGCCTACGACGATAGCCTCGCGCTCGATTTTTACACAGGTATTCCAAAATTTATTTCTCTTTGCTAGTTCAAATTACTGAACACTACGCTGTCCTACATGATATTTATGTTTTGAGGACTAAACGTCTCCAAGAAATTTAAAATTATGTTGTAATCTTCCAATTCCTATTTTACAATCACATGTTTATTTAATATTTAATATTATTATTAATTTCTCATGATGTATTGACGACATTTGTAGTGCAAATTATTCAGCTAAATTATTGTTTCTCATTATTTTAATCAGCTTAAATACACACATTGAAAACATGAATAAAATTATAATTCCTCTAATTTAATGCCCTGTTTTAGCTATTACATCATTTTAAAAGTTAGTTTCAGGAATTTCGGGATTTTATTATAAATAAGATTAAATCCAATATCGTTTTTTCAAACAACTTAATTAGTGGCATATGTTAGTAGTCTATACAATACCGTTTTAAATGTAAAATACAAAAAAGTTTCGTCATTTCGCGGGCTTCATTAATTATTGTAAAATGTTTTATTAGAAAGGGTGTAAAGCTTTTAAAAATGCTTAAATATGGAAACAATTAATGTATTCTCTTTTACTTTCATTTTCTTTTCTACTAAAATAAATAAATAAGAAATAAGTGTAATTTTTTTCTCCTGCACTGAGAAAAAATTCTGTAACTGACATCTAGAATCTAAATTGTGGCTCTAGAAAAAATAGTTCCATGTCAGCCTTATAAATTCTAGTACCTTTGGAAAGCGAGTTCTAGAAGCCCTCATTAGAATTCTAGAGTGTTTTCTTATATTTTTGAGGGAAAAAGTTATTTAAAAATCTCTGCAAATAAATGAGACTACAAGAGGCAGGTTTCTGCAACTATAATCTTGGTTCATTACCAAATTCTAGAAAATCAAGCGAGAATTTCTTGCAATATAAATGAATACTCTGCAATATTTAGAGTATTCAGAATATTGTTTTACCATCTAGAAATGTGTACAGTAGAAATTCTCGATAATTTCGTCTATTCAGTTTATTGACGTGCCTTATGCGCATAGCTCTGAAATCTATATTTCTAGTTTAGGGATTTAGAAAATGGCCACTTATTCGTTTTAGAGAAAGGCGGTATATATATTTTTTCTCAGTGTGAATCTGCGATTTTAAATGTCTTTATTTTGCTTCAATCTATTTGCCTTAACTATACATAAGTTTGTTTGTTTTTTCACTTTTCGTAACCATACACACGGTAGAGAAAATATTAATTTGAGATTAAATTTTCGAAATGGAGCTTTTGTTATAGCTACATGTTTTGAAGTTCTTTGAATCCAAAAATCATGTTTTTTTTTTTTGTTTTTTTTTTCGTTTGATCTGTGTGTCTGTCTCTTATCACCATATCTCAAGAACAAATGGAAGCAGGAAGTCCAAGCTCGGTATTCTGTATATGCATCATGCTACAAACACTACACCTTTCTTTGAGATCAAGCAAAGGGTTCATGTACAGGGCCATCCACGAGAACGCAAATACTTTAAGTCTATGAAAAAAAAATTGTGTTAAGTACAGTGTAACATCTATACGCTGCATCACACAAAATTTAACATAGTTTTTTTTAAGCACAAAAAGTATGTTTTGTATAAATTGTATATGGAACTCATTCATCGTTTACAGGGCTCCCAAAGTATTTGAATAGAATTTGGTTGTACTTGGAAACTGCTGGATGTGTATATCATTTTCTGTTACGTGTTTTTTATATAAGAGTAAATTTAACTACGCAGTGTAACGTGCATAAAATTTTTAGAGAATGTGCAGGGCTAATAATAACAAAACTTTGAAAACACTATAAGTCACGAGTGCTGCAATCAAAGCGGTTACGAATTGCAGCACTCGTGACTACATTGTTCGCCTGACGAAGAGTCGTGTCTAATTTCTACCCGAAACAGTTGTTGCAGGTTATAGCATTTTATGGTTTTATACAAAGTTCTTTTTCTTATTGTTTTAAATGGCATTTCTGTGGTGCTTTTTATAACATACAGGGCTATCAAAAATTAAATTAAACGTTCTTTTCTATTGAATATAATTGATGAAATGTTTGTCTGCCTTCTACTATGTCGATGAACACTGCTCGCAAAAAAAAAAAAAAAAAAAAAAAAAAAAAAAAAAATTAGTTTCTTATGCCCCTTTTGCGTGTAAACAAAGTATATTTTGAAGTTTTAAGTTTTCACTCTTATATATATATATATATATATATATATATAATATTACGTACATAAATCAAGTTTTTAGCATTTAATGCATAGTTTTAATATGTATAATATAATTTTGAAAATTTTTAGTATATGATTCGTAGCAATTCTCAAATTATCCTTTTTATCATTACCCATTTTCTCGCTTACCCATTTTCCCATTAACTATTTTTCCGTTAATCATTTTTTCCACTTAACCATTTTTCTGCCTCCCTAAATTTTCAACTCAATCTAATAAGGCATTAAGACGCTATAGCACTTTAAACAATGTGATCTTATAGGCCATAATGATAAAGAAATTTTCGTTATGTCTCTCTAAGAAAGCTATAAGTGCTAGATTCACTTAATAGAGTTCGTTCTATTGTTTCCTATAATATATATATGCACCAACTTTCAGTTCAATTGATCAAAACGTTTAAACGATATTGCATTCAATCATGTACTTACATGCATGCATCACTGCAAAAATAGCAAAAGTGAACTCAGGGCACCTCAAAACTTGTAGAAACACAAAAATCTCACTCGTATTTTTGTCATGATGAGGATGACACAATACCTTCCTTATATATGTATGTTTGGAAAGTAAAAACAGTTTCATCACTTGAAACAGTTTATTGAACAAACTGAAGCTTTTGTTTAATCTTATAACAAATTTATTTAAAACTTTTAATTTGTATAGTCTATGAAATTATTTTTAAACTTCAGAAAAATTTAAAACTACTATTTATATATAGATATATTTTTTTTTTTTTAATATCATGTAAATGTCAAATTATTAAAAATAGATTATGCTTTCAATGAAATGATATTTCCCCCTTTAACGTTTTGTGAAAAGAATATTGAAATCATGTTCGTTAAAAAAAAAAAAAAAGAAAGAAAGAATGAGATTGAGAGAAAAAGTAATACATAAAAATAGTTCTATACAAATTCGCCATGTAGTATATTCTTTTGTAAAAGAGTCATTAGATAGAACTAGAATCTTGCTTCAGCAGTTAGCGGAAAGGGAGAGATTCCGGAAAAACATGTGGGCAGTGTTAATGTTTTCAAAGCAGGAGGACAAATCTTATCTTGCCTGAGGGCATGTCAGTCATTTAGTTATCTCACCTTTGATGGAATCTGCACCCCTAAAATCGCGAACAGATGATAATTAACACATAAAAATATTGCAACCGACACACTGTAATTGTAACATTAAAAATAAATTTACAACTCAGAAAAAATTTCATTAAAAGAATAATTTGTTTTGAGGCAAAATAAAATTTAGAAAAAAAAAAAGGCCTTGAATTTTTATTCAAATATTCAATAATTGAAGCATTAAAAAAAAAAAAAAAAAAAAAAAAGTCTCCCTAGTTTTTCTCATTTTTATGCTTAATAATCATAATAAAAATAATAATTCTTTTTTATAACTATTCTTTTTATATTAATCGATTTTCTGAAAAATGTATTACGCATTTTTCTCTATGTGTCGAGATCAATTGTTTATTAATTAATTTTTTGCTTTATAATTTTATAGGTTATTTTCCCCCCTCTTTTAAAATAATAATAACAATAGTTCTTCTGCTTTTATTTAAATACATATGTGAAGAAAGAATGGCGGAAAAAAAGTCCCCGGAAAAAAAGTCTCCAGGAAAGAAAGTCCCCGGGAAAAAAGTCCCCAGGAAAAAAAGTCCCCGGAAAAAAAGTCCCCAGGAAAAAAAGTCCCCAGAAAAAACCCATTAAAAAATAAATAAAAATGCGTTTTAAAGCATCTAAGAATATCTAATAATGAGTTGGCTTCGTTTTGTCTTTCTGTTTGTCTTTTAACCTCTGTGATCAAGATTTTTTTTTTCCCGATAATATTTATTGAAGGGCTTGGAGCTGGTATACCAAATTCAAGTTTTCTATGGCATATCGATATTTTCTGTTGAAAATTGTATAATTTTCGCAATTAATGTATGTAGAGGGACTTGCAAAAAAAAAAAAAAAAAAAAAAAATTCTGATGCATTAAAGTTCATGATCGGTATTTTGAAAAGAATTTTATTTTATACTGAACATAACATAGGAAGCGCCTTTGCGTTTTTTGCAGGTGGTTAAAAAGAGAGTGTGCCTTTTTATTCTATGAAAACTCGGCACAAAGATGTTTAAATGCATATAAAAGGTAATATTTAAAAGATTAAGACAAAAATAAAATGAAACATTTTTTACTGATATAGGATATACCTCTTCTATTGGACTGATTTAATTTTCTCTCACAAAGCTTCTAATTATTTTTTCACAATATATATGAAAGGTTAATTGATGCTTTATTATTATAAATATATATATATATATTTATATACTGCAAAGAGATTAAATGTTATAGTCACAAAAAATGAAAATTATACATATTTACCTTCTAAAAAGTTGAAACGCACAGTTGCTTTTAGTTTTTCCGTTTGAAATACGGTATTCCCTAATATTAAAGACAACTTTTTCTCATTATATTTTAACTTAATTTAAAAGAAATCCGCTCATTGCGATTTTCATGAAAAGTAAGTAATAGTTATAAATAATGAAAAATGTTCTAGAAGTGATGGTGATAATTTGTAAAATCAGTTTAAACATTGCTCGGCTGAACAGAACTTCGCATAATAATCTTTTTTTTTTTTTTTTTTTTTTTTAACTTTAATTATCTCTTTTAGATGACGATTTTTTTTTTTTTTTTTCATAGGAATCTTATGATAAAAGATATAAATTATTAGAATAATGTAATGACAATTACTTGTGAAATCAGAAGCTTTATTATTATTGATATTATTATTATTATTATTTATTAACTAACCAAATATTTAGCGTAAAGCACTGTTTTAATTAAACCTTAATGTACACAGCATTTTAATAACCTGTACCAGTTTTTTTTTTTTTATATTCAGTCCCTGATTGACTGTTCACTTAGTTCCGTTGTAAAAATTATTCGTAGCGTAATATAGGGATTCGTTTTCGAAAATGTGATAATAAAGGCCATGTGATAATTTTTTTTTTTTTTTTTTTTTTTTTTTTATTGTCTCAGATGGAGTGCGGGCTACCAGTGAAATCTAATTTTCCTGGAGATAAAACAAATTCAAAACGAATTATCATCTCAAATCCCTAAATCCAGCAATTTCCTAGAAAACGGGGTTTCTGCTAGGTTTTGTTCCAGGAAAAGCACCGGACACCAGCGACTGCTAATATTTAAATCTATTATCTAATAATCAGATTTTTTTTCATCTAAAAAAAAAAAAAACCTCTAACACTATATTTATACATGCATATAAATCATTACAGCAATTTTCAAGAAAACCGAATTTCTGCCGTAATCTTACCAGATTTATTGCGAATTATCAGTGAACGATAATTTTTCCTGAAGATCCTTCCACTAACATTTACAATAATATATATGTATATATATATATATATATATATATATATATATATATATATCCAGATCACCTCCGTTTTCAGACATGACCTGGCTTAGTGTGAGAAGAGTTCAAGCCATTTATTGCGTGGGTTCGATCCTAGTCGCGCTTGTTGTCCAAGCCGTTCGGAGTTTTCCGTGATTTTCTCCGAAACTTGCGTGAATATGAGCTAGGACCCCTTAGAAAAAGCCCACAGAGAGAATTCCTCCTCAGGCCTAGTGCAGTCAATCGGCCTTATTCGGTACAACAACAACAACAATCCATATATTTACTTGTTTGCAATGTATACCATGCCGCGATTAACAACAACAAAAAAAATAAAATAAAAATAGAAGAAGCTACATTTATCTAAATGCTATCCCACAATTAAAATTATTCTTAGGAATATTTCATACATTTCTTTGAAGGATTTTTGGGAATAAGGCCGATTAACTGCTGTAGATCCTAGGCCTGAGGGGGAGTGCCCTCCGTGGCAGGTCTTTCTAAGGGATTCTAGCCCGTATTTCGCAAGTTTAGGAGAATTCCGAACGACTAGGCCGACGAGCATTCTGGGATAGAACCTGGCACCTCACGTCTACCAGCTTTGAGCGCAGAACCGCTCAGCCACTGGTGGACCCATTTCCTTGAAGTATTTCTGCTTATGGTACTTTACAAATCTCTATAGTTTTAGAAGTCGCATATGGAATTAAAAATTTTACCCCACTGAAGAAACAATCAGTATTTAATATTTTAAAAGGATTTTTATCAATTTATATATATATATAGATATAGATATATAGATATAGATATTTAAATATAATTTAAACAACACACTACATTCTTTGTTTTACTATGTAGTGTTTTTATCGATAATAACGAAAAGTCAAAATCCCTGGTACCTAACCCTAGCCTATAATAGAGACCTGCGCCTCGGCAGAAATGAGAGATTTTTTCAGGGATGCTAGTCCGTATTCACGCACGTTTTGAAGAAAAACCATAAAAATCTCCGAACTACTAATCCGACGAATGTGACATTGGATCGAACTTCGAATACAAAAGCGACGTAGGAAAGGGTTGGTTGTTGGTTGGTTGTAGGATTTAAGGCCGATTGACTCCTGATGTGTCCTAGGCCTAGAGGGGGAGTGCCCTCCGTGGGGGTCTTTCTAAGGGGTCCTAGCCCGTATTTACGCAAGTTTCGGAGGAAACCACGGAAAACTCCGAACGGCTAGGTCGATGAGCGCGACCTAGGAAAGGGAGGGCTCAGCATGCTAAAGACACCCTTTATTGATTATTACGAAGTTTGTTTTTTTTTTTATTGCCAAATAAAAGTATCACCAAATTAAAACCAAAATTAATGCGCTATAAATGTTCATAATTGATAATATTTTATAATTGATGCAAATAATTAGTGAATATTAATTAACATCTAATTATTAATTTATTTTATTAAGATTAATTTTGAGTCAATTTTAAAATAAAATTTTTTGATCCCCTCTCATAATTTTCGAAATGCTACAATATATATATATATATATATATTTTTTTTTTTTTTTCATTCTATGTTGTAAAGTTTTATTTTATCATGTTTGTTCAAGATGTTTGTTCATTTATGCAACTGTTACTAGATATGTATCCATATATCAGAATTTCATATATTTATCAAATAATAACTTATATAAGATTCGGTAAATGTATATATAGATTATATATATAATATTATACATATATATTGAAAACCTTTCAAACATTGCATATTATAAAACCAAGTATCACACAAACAACTATAAAAAATGAATGAAGTTGACGAAAAGAAAAAATAAGCAACCCGATATTGAAGAATACAAATTCACCACTTTTTCAAGGACACTGAATGAATGTTATATGCAAATTAGGTGATCTTTCTGTCATGCTGTATGCAAACTGCTAAAAATTTACAGCATGCAATGCCTGAAGTCACCTAAAAGACTTGAAAACAATTTCAAACAATATGTGGAAAAACTAAGAAAGAAATAAACATATTAAACTTCAAACACCAATTTTTTCATAATAAATCTTTAAAGTGGAAAATACCATGAGAGAAATAAACTTATTAAACATAAAACACCAATCCCTTTACAATAAATCAACCCTAAGGAAATTTAGTAAAACTAGATTTTAACTTTCTTTATTTTTGAAAAGCATGCCGAAAAAGGTAAAACACTCCAGAACAGCCATAAGACAGAAAACAGTTAAATTCACAATTAATAAGGGAAATGAATTCATCTACTCAACGATTAAGTAAAATAATTTTTAGTTTAAATTTTAGTGTAAATAGATCTTCTAATTTTTAGTAAATAAACCTTAATGTTAAATTTTAATTATTTAATTAAATTTGAATTTATTACAGAAATCAATTTGAGTTACGTAAATTCGCAATTCATAAATATCATATTGAGGTAGAAGTATTTCATGGATGCAAAAGAATAAGTTACAGAGAAATGAGCGCTATCTGTTAAAGTGGAAAATAAAAATAAAAGTAATGACCCCTCCTCCCTTTTTTCCCCCCAATCCTTCCCATCCGTCCAGCCAAAAAATACTACCCATCCTCCGTAATCAAGCATCTAATCAAGCATCTAATCAAGCATTATGTATATATACTATGTACACAAATTTTCGAAATTAAAGCTAAATAGTTTAAATACCGCAAAATAAAATAAATAAATAAATAATAAGATAAAAAACTACTCTTTGAGCTGTATGCTTCATTACTTGTATAAAAGCTACTCAATAATAAAAAAGAAGGGGGAAAAAATAGTTATTAACATTTTCATTTATTTTAAAAAAATAAAATAATAATAATAATATTCTACACTGCTGTTTGTAAAAAATGCAACACCAAGAAGGAATGAGAATATCATACTGATATTTATTGGGCACATACATTATAGTAAGAAGAACAATTGATTAAAATTTCAGAAAATTTGGAGTAACATGTACTGAGAAAACAGTACATAAAGCAGCGACCTCTGTGAGCAATAACTGCACTTATCTGTCTAGGTATTGAATCAAACAGCGATTGGATGACATGTACGGGTAGAGCACTTCATGAAGCTTTAACACGATGCCACAATTCATCGATCGTAGTTACTGAAGAGTGGTGGGGAGCCAATCGCTTTTCAACGATTAAACAGTCATTTTCGTTGATGCGAGATCAGGAGAATGCGCTGACCAGAGCAACGGTTGAACACATTATGTACTAAGGAAGGTCCGGACTATACAGACAACTTGCGGTCGTGCATTATCCTTCTTAAATGTGGCGCTGCGGAGGCCTTGAATATAGAGAGGAGGTGCGGGCCTTAACTCACCAGAAATTTAATGGTCGCGTTTCAGAGTGCCGGGAATGCGAACAAGAAGTAATCGAGACGTGTATCCAATGGAACTCCATACCATTACTGCAAGCGATGGAGAGTGTGACGATGCCGAATCCCAGCTGACATTGTGCATTATTGACAATGCCGTTAAATACGGATAAGGAAATCTTGATGCTGTAAACAGGATTGTGATTTGTCTGAAAGGCGACTTCACGTCATCCCTGCGTCCAGATTCATCATTAATCACACATTAAAGGTGCCCTTATCAGAGATGCAGTTTTGAGGGTAATCAAAATTTTGGTAGCCGCATACTGGGTCACCACCTGGAGTGATGGTATGTGGTACAATTGGATACACGTCTCGATCACCTCTTGTTTTGATTCCCACCACTCTGAATACCAGCCATTACATTTCTGACGAGTTAAGGCCCTTCGCTCTGCCCTAAATTCAAGGCCTACGAAACGCAGTACTTAGGCAAGACAATGCACGACCGCAAGTTGTAAGTATTGTCCGGATCATCCTTGATACAGGATATGTCCGACTGTTGGTCTGGCCGGTCCGTTTTACTGATCTTGCACCAATGAAAATGACTGTTTAATCGTTGAAAAGCGAGTGACCCCCATCACTCACCAGTAACTACGATCGATGAATTATGGCATCGTGTTGAAGCTTCATGAAATGCTTTACCTGCACATGTCATCCAATCGCTATTTGATTCAATGCGTAGGCAGGTAAGTGCAGTTATTGCTCACAGAGGTCACTGCTTTATGTACTGTTTTCTCAGTACATATTACTCCAAATTTCCTGAAATTTCAATCAATTGTTCTTCTTACTATAATGTATGAGCCCAATAAATATCATTATGATATTTGCATTCCTTCTTTGTGTTGCATTTTTTACAAACAGCAGTTTACATATTTTAGAAAATAATTTCTTGAGAATTCTTTCTTTCTATATACATCTAAGATTATTGTGACGAGAATAGAAGCTATATGCTTCATTTAAAGAGTTTAAGAATTTTTATTGACTTCCTTCAGGCCTATTCTTCTCTTGTCATAAAGTAATGGAACTTTCTTGAGAGAGTAAAGCTCTATGTATTTTTACTGTGTTGGAAACAAAATATTTGTCCACTGATTTGGAAGATTAATATTTTTAACCCAGGTCGATGGAACTGCCGCCCTATGTTTGTCTTTTTTCCCTATCGAAAGTCTGATGTCGTCACTAAAAAAAAAAAAAAAATACACATCGCGCGCGGCAACACTCTACTAGAAAGCAAAGCATTGGACTGGACACTCAGCAGTTCTTTGCACCACCCAATTCACTTGCCAATTGTTTTATTCTAAAAACTCATATTTAATAAGGTCATCTTATGATATTGTTGAGTATAATAGTAGCAGCGTAATACAAAAGACAGGTAAAGCTATAATTTTATATCGATTTCTACAAAGAACGAGAATTTATCGAAATAATGCATGCGAAGATAGCAGAGAAAAGATTTAAAAGAAAAAAAAAAAAAAAAAAAAAAAAAAAAAGAAAGAAAGAGAGAAAGAGAGAGAGAGAAAACAAGAATTTGTAGAGATTTTTTTTTTCACAAAATGATTATATGGATTATATGAGAGATGCATTCAAAAATAAGTTAAATGATTCATGAGAAATTTCATAATAATTTTACATAAATTAAGCTATCCGCTTTCGTGCAATACAACAAATCGTTAAATAAATAAATAAATATAGTAATAATATTAAAAGAAGACACATAATTGTGTCTACATCATTTGAAATTACATATGTATGATAGCTGTAAGAAAATGAATAAAGTTTAAAAAAAAAAGTTAAAATTAAATAAAAAATTAAATTAATGTGGTAACCACAAGTAAGGAACGCAAATTCACATTTTAAAGAGAAGAATCGGTTTATATTGTTCATTTTTACATATTTAAATCAAAAGATAACTATTAAATTACAGTAAATGTATTAAAAAATAAAATAATAATAATATATATATATTTTTTTTATAGAATTTAATTTAGTACTCATGTGCTAATTTTAATTCAAGCTTTTTTCTTAGAAATTTATAACTTCTTCGATTGTATAATAGATTATTTCATAATAAACAAAATTCAAGATGATGTCCTGCTGCAAATGAGGATAATGATGTTTTCTTCCTGCGTGAAAATATAGGACTGCGGTCCTAAAAAATTGATGAAACAATGATCTCATGTATGCCTATTAATTATATAGATAAATGGAAAAAAAAAAAAAAAAAAAAAACTATTATGACATCAGTTTTATTCGAATACTTTTTAGACTCTGGTAATGATTTTATTAACTTTTAAACCGGGAAAGTATTAAAAAACTGTTTTGGGGGCAACATTGTTTCTTTCTTTTTAAAACATTTAACGTTAAAATGGGGTTTTATTTAATATCTTTAGAACTAAGGATCTTACTGCGACGTTAAATAGATATTCGTCGGATTGATAAGTATGCCAACATTTGTAGCGATGGATGGAACAGTTTTCTTTTAACTAATTAAAACCTGGTGTAATACGACGTTTATTTTATCAAAATAGAATCGCGTTCCAGAATTTTTTTTTTTTATTTTTTTTTTTTTTTTTTTTGAGTGGTCGTACTTCATACCGTTTGGAAGGCCTCTTGCTTATTATTATATGTAATATATATGTATGTATATATATATTTTAAAAAGTGACCTTCCAATTTATTAGAAAAGCAAAGTTTTTGATCAGTACATTTTGCCTGTTTTAATTTATACTTCAAAAACTTGGTCTTTAGCATGTAAAGCTATACAAAAATTTCAAATAACTCAGAGAAGCATAGAGAGATGCATATTAGGATTCACCCGAAGAGACAAAAAGAGAAACACTTGAATCAGGAAACAAACAAAAGTTACTGACGATATTTCTTGAGTCAAGAAGTTAAAATGGAGCTAGTTTGGGTATCTTGCGAGAAAAAATGATGATAGATGGATCACCAAAGTTTTATTTTGGATGCCGAGAGATAAGAAAAGACCGAGGAAGAGACACTGTGTCGTTGGAGTGATGATATTGTGAAGTTTAGAACGAGCAGAATGGAGATGAACTACAGAGAATAGGGCAGTATGGAATCACCTAAGAGAGGCTTTCATATTGCAGTAGATGATAAAGGCTGAAATTGATGTTTGACGATGATATAACGACGGAATATATAATGTAACACATAACTGCTTCATTTGAATTTCAATAGCATTCAATTCATCACCATGCATTCTCAATTTCGAAGTAGTTTAATCAAATAAACCTGCAAAATGAATTTCAACCATTCGAAATATATAATACATTATTCTTAATTTAAACTCATGTTTTATAATTATATATATATATATTTATTTATTTATTTATGTATATGGTATTATTTGTTAGTGTTAAATTGCGAAAAGAAATTTTCACACAAATTTAATTTCAGCCTCTATCTATTAAACATTTAAAAAATTTACTTTTGAGTACTGCATCGTTTTGGCAAAATTTTATTAAATCTCTTTCCCGTTAGTAAAATATAGATAATCAAAAAATTTTGTTTATTCTTTTGTTTTTAAATCTTACAGCATTAACTATGAAAAGCCATGGCTTGCTAATACTTTGCTTTCAGAAAGTGCGGAAATTATAAAAAAATCAAGTACCACATTTTTTACTTTTGTGTTTCTTGCTACGTCATCAGTATTTCTGGTTCCACTCTTTCGAATTTGGTGACCAAGCCCTCATCATACTCTCCAGCTCTGCTTTTAGCCCCTGCTTACTACAGTTCTGTATTTGCTACGTCCTGGCTTGTAGGTGCGGTATGTTGTAAATTACGTCCTAGGTTGCCGATGTATAATAAGTCTTCATTTGGTGGTATGTACTATTCCTTGTTTGCATGTGTGTATTATGTTCTTACTTGCGGGTGTGTAATGGATTTTAATTTGCCGTTGTGTATTTCGTCTTCATTTGCCTGTGTGTAAAAGGTCTTGATTTGCCGGTGTGTATCACGTTCTCATTTGCCTGTGTGTAAAAGGTCTTGATTTGCCGGTGTGTATCACGTCTTCATTTGCTTGTGTGTAAAAGGTCTTGATTTGCCGGTGCGTATCACGTCTTCATTTGCCTGTGTGTAAAAGGTCTTGATTTGCCGGTGTGTATCACGTCTTCAATTGCCTGTGTGTAAAAGGTCTTGACTTGCCGGTGTGTATCACGTTCTCATTTGCTTGTGTGTAAAAGGTCTTGACTTGCCGGTGTGTATCACGTTCTCATTTGCTTGTGTGTAAAAGGTCTTGATTTGCCGGTGTGTATCACGTCTTCATTTGCCTGTGTGTAAAAGATCTTAACTTGCCGGTGTGTATTAGATCCTAAAAGGGCGGCGTGTGTAATTTTTCTTTTATGCTGTATTTATCAGTATATAATCCGTGCATTAATTTTATGCATGTCACCATATTTTTAATTTACCAATTTCGTTTTTTCTCAAAGCTAGATAAAATACATAGTTTTACATTTAAAATATGTAGTTATCTGTACAATTATACAATGCTATATAAATAACTGAGCTGCCCTTTATGCGTCCGTAAAATTATTTATTTTTGACATTTCAGGTGTAAAAAAAAAGATCTTATTCTGGATATTAGACACTAAATACTTTTTATGGTACCAAATAATTGATTTTACTTTATTACACACTAGCCGCTTTTAGTGAGGAACTGTTTCGCTACACATGTAACTTATGACAGTGCAAGTCTCTTACTCGAGAGTTTTGTAGTGCTATAAGCACTAATCGAGTGTTTTGCTTTAATGAACTGTAATAATGATAAACATTATCAGGCTTTTGGTGTGCCGTAAAAAATACTGACTCTAATGCAAACTCTTGTTCATAAATGTCCGTGGTGTTTTCTTTCCTTGACAGACATTACCAGACTGTTCGCGTATCTTGAAAAACCCCACTGTTCATATTTCTAATTGCTAATCTTACCAATCTGATGTATTGCACCCGAGTCACTTATATAACTTAAATTAAAATCATTATAGTAAAATATTAAATAATTTATCATCGCTAAAATTTCCATTCTGCATAACATTTAATAGTAAATAACCTCTCCCCCTTACCCCCTCCCTCCTCAAAAAAAAAAAAAAAAAAAAAAAAAATAATAATAATAATAATAATAAAATAAAATAAAAAAGAAAGTAATAAATAAATAAATAAAAGGGGGGAGGGGGTTCTTTTTTCATGACGTAAGTTTTTGCCAACTCTAGGAAACAAAGTTCAAAAACAACATACAAATATACCATACGTATAAAAATATTATTATAAACGTAAATTATTTATTATTGCTAAAATTTCATTTCGATATAAAGTATAAAAATGAATTCAAACAACTGCCTTTTTTTCCCCCTTTTCATTTTATTTTAATGATGAAAATTTTACAAAATATTCCATTTTCACAGGCAAATATAAAGAAAATTACAGAGTACATGCATCATAATTTATTTAATATAGTTATAATAGTTGTAAAAAACCTAAGGCACCCATAAATTTATAGTCCACTATAAATTCATATTTTGACCTCTAGGGGCGCTGTGAAGCACGTTAAAATAGCATTAAAACCATTCAACCATTTAAATGCACAATATATCATAAATCCTTTCATAACAAGAATTTTAATAAAATTTTTACCGTAAGAGATGCTGGATTTTTTTTTCTTTTTCTTTCTTTCTTTCTTTCTTTTATTTATTTTTATTTTTATTTATTTTTATTTATTTATTTATTTTTTTTTTTACATAACAAAACACGAATTTCACTTCATAAAATGGTTATAAATAATTACGTTTAATAAATATTATTTATTCATATAAATTAATTATTAAATACAGTTGATAATTTTCTACCTAAAATAAAATATTGTAATAATTATTGATTAAAAATATTTAAAAAGGTATTAAATCTAGATGTTAAATAACTATTGTGTATATGCACATAAAACCTACAAAATGTGTACAGTAAGTATCATGAAAAAATCATATGTCAGCACTACTGATAATATAAATATTAAATAAGTATTAACAAATTCATATAACCGGACTACATTCTTTAATAAACAAGGTTAAAATTTTCATGTAAAAATTAAATACTAAACAAAGTAAAAAAAAAGCATTTATAAAATCATTTTTAGGCAAATTCTATTATTCCTTTTCCTTTTATGTTGAAATTTCTTTTTGCAAAGAATTAAAGAACCTAATTTACAGAAAGCATAATAGCCCCAAACTAAGTAGGTTTCAAAAACTACTTTACTATTAACGTGGGAAAAAAAGTACAGTTTACTACAACGTAGTAAATAGTAATTATTAACCCCTCCTTCATAAACAGGTTTTCTACCTGTTCATTCATCAATTGCCTGATATGTATTTTTACCGACCAAACGAGGACCTAAGATTTTCTATGATACACACTTCTTTTTCCTTCCTTCTGCGACACACAATCTAGATACACACTTTGCTTCAAAATACCTCCAAATGAAGACTTCCTAAATTTTTTATTCTGTTAATGTCCAGATACTAAAAATCCATTATTAAATAGTATAAGATGCGAATCTTAAATTTTGGCAATTGGGGACGTCCCCATTTGCGTGTGTGTCCCGAGTTTGAAGGTGTGTATACACACGGAAGTCCCCGATTCGCACCCCTTGCCAACACACACACACACACACACATATATATATATATATATATATATATGTGTATGTATCCAATGAATAGAACAAAAGTTAATTGTATCTATCACCTTTACATTAGTATTCTACAACAGAAAATTAGAGTAATTAAATCGTAAAATATGTATTATTCATAACAAGTTTTTAAAAATATCACTTTTTTTCTCAATGTAACTACTGTCAAAATCCGAACGCTACCAATTTATTAATAATGAGCTTATCAATTTATTAAACTGATGTTGAAGAATTTTTGAGTGGTAATGATTGTTATTCATGGCATATATACGAGGTAGTAAAAATTATAGAAGAATATTTTAACTTTAGAATTGTCTTCAATATAAAACTTAATTACACTTCTAAGCAAACTTTTCATTGTGTATTTTTAAATGTAATTGTGGCTCATTATGCGTAATGAAATTGGCAATATTAAGATAAAACTATTATCATTGAGGATTTTAATTTGCTTTTTTAATGTCTTCTGGGCTGCAGAAAAGACTTTTATAACAAAGTTGTTTTAGTCCGTGACCCTTTTATCATATATTTTAATTAAATATATATATATATATATATATATTAATATCCTGAACAATGCTTAAAATTTCAGGAATTCTGTACGAAGTTACATAAAATAGTTTTGACTTAGGTACCATCTATTGACTAATTATTATTGTGTAAATTAATTGTGCAATTCATTTTCAAGTGAAAACTCTAGTACATTGTAAAATGTTTGAAACAAATTACAAAACCTATAAATGTTTAAGTAAATATAAACATGCATATATGTACCTAACAGTATTAACAAAAATATATTTTATGAATTCGCTGTGAATATTTTAAATTATTAAATTATTAAATTTCTTCATTTAAGCTTTAAAATTAAATATAATAAATGAATAATATATAGTTTTCATACATTTTATCAACAGCCTTTACATAAAATTAAACATAAAGTTTTCAATATCATTTATATATGCATACATAGAGTTTCTGTTTCAAATTAATGTACAATGTTATTTTCAAGGTCAATTAATCTTTAATTTAAATGTTCCCAGCGATTATCAACAGAACATGCGTTATTTTGCAAAACGATAATGGGAAACAGAACTGCTCAAGTCTAATCCTCAAAGAAAAATTAAAAAAGAATTGGGATGGTAGGTATTGCCTCATCTACCATACGTGCCTGATGTTGCGCCATCGGATTTCCATCCATTTTGACAGCTAAAATATTTCCTAAGTCGCGGGAAATTTGAATATTTGGATGATACCATAAATGAAATCTCCAGAGGTTTTGATCAAAAAGCACTTCATTTTTATCAGTCATTTTTATCACATTAGATGCTTAAAGGTTATTGATAAGAAGAGTTATTACATTGAAAAAAAAAAAAAAACTTTAAAAAAATATGTATTTGAATAACGACATTGCTTTCCTGTCTCCCTAATAATTAAATTAAGCATTTTTTTCATGTGCCGTGAATCAAGTTTTGAAAATGACTACAGGAATTTAGTGGAATAAAAAGACTTAAACTGTAAGATACGCCTGTACGTAACAAGAATGTGATACTCTGAAAAACTTCACTGACACATATATAGATGAGTATATAATATGCATCTATATGTTTATTTCTGTGTGCTTATTCATCAACATATAACAATTATTTATATGATCCGATATATGATGCCTGCTATATTATCAGAACAGATACTATATAAGAATAGCACTCTTCATGATAACATTAAAAAATATAAGTATATATATATTTAATAATTATACATTAAGTTGTGTGATGAATTACATTAACATAATGTTATAAAATAGTCTTATTTTTCTTGAATTTTAAAAAATAATTACTAATCAATCACCTTGTTGTTTGTGTAATAATGTCGATATTAATATATATATATATATATATATTTATATATATAAAGTAATCAAATTTTATGCATGTGTATAACGAGTTAGAGGTTTGTTTAATGAATATATATATATATATATATATATATTGCAATATTTGTTTTATGCCATTAAAAAAAAATCAATAACTAACTATTCATATTATTATCATTATTTGTTTACAGTTAGAAAATTTAAATAAATATTGATAATTCAAAGTATGTTAGCTCAGAAAACTTTTATAAAATTATAAAATTATTTCTTAGAAACTTAAACTATTTCAATTAATATCCACATTAAATCAATAGATTTTCATGATTTTATAAATATGTTTAATCATAAATTAACATAATGTTACAGTTTAAATTAAAGTAATTTTGCGAAAAAAAAAAAAAGATAAATTTTAACGTGTCATTTTTAATACACAATATCGAGTTCATATTTTTAAAAATAACTTTAAAGGACAATCAACGTAATTTACTCAAAAGTCTTTTTATTTTTAGAGAAAATATTGAAAAAAGCTTTAATCTCGATTTTTCTCCGGGGCATCTAAAAAGAATTTAAGAACAATCATTACGAAATATTGATTTTCGTTGAGATATTTAAAAGGTGTACATTCTTTAAATAATATAAATGTGTATTTTTTCTATAAAATTAACGCTAAATTATATTTGAAAATAAAAGATGAGTTTTAAAACAATGTATTTTAACACTTGCATTCTAAAATATGATTATTATATATACATATATATTTTTAATATGTAATATTTGCAATATTTCATATATATAGGACATACAATATAGGATAAACAATTAGTCTTCAAAAACATTAAAAGCATTTTGAAAAATATATTTTTACATAAAACAAATTACATGAAACAAATGTTAAATATATCTAAGTTAGTAAGTTTATTTTATTCACAAATACTTGTTACCTGCAGATAAAAATAGAAAAGTACTTAAATATTAATTTTAGAATGAGCTTCCATAAAAATACTGCGATTGAATTGAATGACAATGTATTAAATTAATAATGTTTAAAATCTAAACGAAATATTTTATTTTGAAAAGTATGATAGTCCTATCATTTTCAGAAATCGGAATATATAGCATAAATAATGGAAATTAGTTAAAAGTGTGATTGTTGTTCATAAATTTCGTAGAGAAAAAAAGGGCAGAATTCACATTTTGGTATAAACGAATGATAAACCTTCTTATCTTATTTTCATTAATATTCTTGTTAAAAAGCAATATTTCTTTTTTTTCAGACCCTAAATATTTCTAATAAAATGTATTACGTTTGAGTGATATATCACATAACTAAAATCTGCGTACCACATAATTTGAATTTTGATAATTATATATTATATGAATACAACAAAGGAATTTTTTTTACTCACCAAATATTGGAGTATATACATCGAAAACTTTCTACGGAATTCAAAATGTAACACATGTATATTAAACTTTGTTGAAATCACCTAGAGGGAAATATATGGGTATTTAGAAGAAAAATTAAATATTAAAGACAATTATAAAGTTTATTTTAAATAATGCTGTCGTTTTAATATACTACTGCAGAATTACATAATAATTTAATCAAAGGCACAAAAACGAAAATAATTTACCCTTATTGCATTTAGATAATGTACTTCTGTAAATTACTACAAATGTTTATTTTAACCGTAAGTGCACTCGTTGCTAAATCTCGGATAAAATTACTATGTGAAATAATCAGAATTTAAAAAATTACTGTAAATCATAAAATTAAATATCTTTGAGATAAATACTTCATCTCTACATTTTGGCTCAGGATTTTATGGAAAATGGCGGAAAATAAAAGCAATGCCTACAAAATTG